>CM073735.1:91735185-92335185 GCA_037113605.1 Calophaca sinica
ATATCGGGGCCCGCCAGGATTACACGCCCATTCCGGCATCGGCGAACATAGCGATCGACTTTAACGGCGATGACGATTTATGCCTCGTGGTTCAATTAGGACACATGGACTATGGGACATCGACTTCACAAGAATCCTCGTCGCTGTATGCTTAAAATCTAATCACCGCTTTTTCCTCACACTGCAGCAATGATGCACATAGATGCCGTCATTATCGTTTATAATATTTAATATTATTTTAATATTTAATATTATTGCCAACTTAACGTGGAACCTATAGGTCACACGACAATCTAAGACCTGGACCGATTATTTAATTAAATAATGATTTAATTAAATAAGAAGGAAATGGGCTCATATTAGCGAGGCCCATTAGTGGCAACATAATGAAAGGAAGTGGGAGTATATAAGCTTAACGCACAACCTTTAGTCTAAGCTTAGACCTTCAGTGCTCTCCTTCCCGCTGTCAACTAAATAGCAAGACGCATTCCGATACTTACCGCTCACAAGTGACTCGAAAGTAGAGACACTACAAGATCGTGGTATTGCAACATCGTGATCTCTTCTACGCTGAAGAGGTAAACACATCATCCCGCGATTCTCGTAGTCGTAAGCGATCTTTGCATTTGACCTTTCCGCTCTTGAGATTACCGGCGCACTTTTTAAAATTCTATCTCTCGATTTCTTAACAAGTAGTATCGTAGACTTGGTCTTAGTTTGATTTAATCTTATGTGATTGTTTGCCTTATTTGATAACATGTTTTATTGCTTTTGAATTTGATTCACTTTTTAGCATATTATCTTATTGAGATGATTGTCCTCTCAGAATGCGTTTTTATATATGTAATACATATGTTTAACGAATTCAATTTGATGAGCAGTACGACTGTGAATCTTCATGCTTTCATAGGATTTATATTTTCCGTCTGGTCGTTAATCACGTGATAAAAATCATGTCTTTCTCAAACCAAAAGGCAAAATACATCAGCATTTCTTGAAAACTTTTTGGAAACATTTACCGGAGATATTTCACAGATATGAAAGTCAACTCGAGATCTGTGATTCAATTTTTTTAATCAGTTATTTTATTTTATTAAAAAAATTGATCGGTAAATCATTTGTGTTAGACGCATATATTGAATGGCTTTATTATCCTGGTGCGTTCGTATGGGATATAAAACGCAAAACCTTTTCCATGTTAGTAATTGAAAAAATCAATTCATTTAAGTTTTAAACGGTAAAATATCGGATTTAATTTTTAATTAATGATCCTTGGAATTGGCTTTGGAATTTGGCTAAGGGAAATTGTTTCTACTTAATTTTATACTAATGCCGAATTGTACGTTAAACTGATCTTTTTGAATCAACATGGATATTGACTATTAATTGTTTTGGAAACATGTTTCCAAGTGCTGATTGGGCTTTTGAATCATAGTTTTGTAAATTCAATTGCTTTATACTGATTAAAAAGGGAGGCCCAGTTGTTATGCATACTTTGATCAAATGCGCATTGGATTTATACAAAGATAAATATTTTTAAATACGTGGTATTTGGCATGGCTTCAAGATTTTGGCAACGCTACCGGGCGTCACGATTTATTTAATTTTTAAATACGACTCACGTCGCAAGCCATTTTATTTATTTAATCAGACTTTTATTTAAATAAATGTAATTCTTTTCAAAGAGTTGAATATTTGTGATAACGCCAAATGCAGGATGCTTGGGAGAAGCTTTCACGCAAGCTAACGTCACGTTGGTCAAAGGATTTGTCAGAATAAAATAGTTTATTTAATTCTATAAAGTGCATAAAGGAGGCCATGCGCAACTGGTACTCACCACACGCCTTGCATGATTGATGTGTATGTGTTGTATGTTTAACATGTTTTGAATGTATGAGATACATGGCATGTATGCTTTATATGATTGGGATGTACGAGATGGTAATGTTTTATATGAAATGTGTATGCATGTATGCTTATATGTTGTCCATAAGCTTGAGGGACGCGTTTGTATGCGTGGATGCAAAAACCGGTGAGATCACTTAAAATAAAAATTCCTCAATCTAAATATATTAAGTCTAAATGCCTTCCTGATGGCGCAGCACTTCGCCAAGGCCTCATCGAACGAGTCAGCGGGTCATGCCAAAGCCGAGAGCACCTGCTTTTATCCTCCTAAGCAGGGGCACGATAGGTGAAATATCCAACTCGCCAACCACTCCGATACCACTTAATCGGGCCGTAATTCAATAAGAAGGAAATGGGGCCTAATTTCAGGCAAAGAGCTGGGCTTTAATTCATAAGCAGATGAATTAGAATAAAGCGGTTATTCACCCAAATGATCCAAGAGCGAGTCGGTGCATATAGATGCAATTGGAAATAGGTTTCCTACCTACAATGAGTCGAAAGTTCGGGCAGATCACCAAAGTTCAATCAGACATTGCAGAAAATATGGACTGGGCCCACCAGAAAATCTTCCAATCCTGGGATTTTCCGTAACCAATGAGGAGGACATTATCGTTCGAAAGTGCAAAATAAATGTTGGAGCGCATTTGAATAAAAAGTCCTTATTAAATATGTTATTGTCATGATACTTTAGTCTCTCGCATGTTTATTTTGTTTTAGATTACTACATGTCCGCAACACCGCTTAATACCATGTCATTATCAAGGGATCCGTCTCTCGAGAAGATGACAAGTCAGCCTGGAAGCAACTTTCCTCGGGATCGGCAAATAAAACTCGAGAATCTGTTCTCGCCAGCAAGAGAGGAAGTTGTATGCACTTGGAGTGAGCCCGCTGCCTCAATGCACCCGGGCAATGCTAAGACGCCCTCTAAGGCCGAGAGAGGATGCTTACAGAAGCACCTCAACGACGCCATAGATGTTGGATGTCTCATGCTAGCTACCATGACTTCTGAGTTGCAAAGGCAACACGAGAACATGGAGGCGCTCGATATGATCGAACACCTCAAGATGCTTTTTCAAGGGCAAGTTAGGCAGAGAGATTTGACACCTCCAGGCCCTTTTCCATTGCAGTAGTCAATGGCGAAACCCAGAGGGCCTTATGTACTTAAGATGAACGTGGTACACCGAGAGTCTCGAGAGGCCGGGATTTCCTGTTAGCCTAGAGTCGCAATCTGACCTTATCCTACAATCGCCGTTTTGATAACTTTAGCCATTTCGTCATGCAAAGATAACATGAACGATTTTGCTAAACTGCTGTGAGCTTGCGTATGTTGAGAATCACCGAGCAAAATATTAACAAGTGGAAAGTGGAAAGGCCATTATGATGGTCAACTCGGAAAGGGAAGTGGCAAGAGGCCCGCTTCGCTACGGCGACAAGGGCAAGAAACAGCTCAAGCAAAGTTCTTCTAGCCGAAGCCAAAGTGGTTTCTAAGCCGGCGATGCTTCCCGCTGCCACTGTGGAAAACCCGATATTGGAGGAGGAACCGCCCAAAATACCAGTAAGAGAAGAAGAAAGGAAGCTGAGACTTCCACTTCGTATTTATGTTATCGAGGTTAATTTATCTACTTCAAAGATCATGGGTATTAGATACCGGATGTGGTTCTCACATTTGTACTAATGTGCAGGGACTAATAAAGGAGTAGGACTTTGACCGACAGCGGCGGACCTACGAGTCGTGGAAATGGAGCAAAGGTCTGACAATTGTAGGTCTTATGTTTTGACTTTGCCCTCTGGGCTTATTTTGGAATTGGATAATTGTTATTTTGTTCCAAAGAATTAGCGTAAACATTATCTCTATTTCTTGTTTGGACAAGAAAGGTTTTAATATTATTATTAAGGACAAATGTTGTTCGCTTTATTTGGATGATGTTTTCTACGCTAGTGCACCCATGAGTAATGGGCTTTATGTCCTTGATCTTGATATGCCTATTTTTAACATAAATGCTAAAAAGGTCAAACCAAATGATTTGAACCCGACATACCTTTGGCAATCGCTGCTTAGGCCATATGGTGAGAAGCGATTTCCAAACTCCATAAAGATGGACTCTTGGACTCATTTGATTATGAATCATTCGAGGTATGCGAATCTGCTTATCGGGAAAGATGACCAAGGTCCCGCTCATCGGACAAGGTGAAAGTGGCTAGTGATCTTTCGGGCTTAATACATAGCGATGTATGTGGTCCACTAAGCAAATCGCAAGAGGTGGTTTTCCTACTGCTACATTTCATCGATGATTTCAGAGATACGGGTTTGTGTATCTAATGAAACACAAGTCCAAACCTTTGAAAAGTTCAAAGAATTCAAGCACCAAGTGCAGAACCAACTTGGTAAGAGTATTAAGGACATACGATCGATCAGGTGGTGAGTACTTGCTGTGAGTTTGATGACTATCTCAAGGAGTTGTGGGATAGTATCCCAACTCACACCACCTGAACACCACAATGGAACGGTGTGTCCGAAAGGAGGAATCGCACTTGCTAGTACATGGTTCGATTTATGATGAGTCAATCGACCTCCATGACTCTTTTCCGGGATATGCTTTACTTACAACCGCTTTCACCCTTAACCGTGTTCCATCTAAGGCTGAAAAGACACCATATGAGATACGGATCGGCCAAGACCTAGTATGTCCTTTTCTAAAGATTTGGGGCTGCCATGTTTACGTGAAACCTATGATTTCAGATAAACTTGGACCTAAATCGATAAATGTATATTTGTGGGGTCCCCTAAGGAAACTAAGGGATACTATTTCTACAACACCTCCGAGGACAAAGTGTTTCATGCAAGGACTCGAGTGTTCCTCGGTGAATACATCTCTAAAGGAGCCAAGGGAGGAATGTAGAACTCGAGAAATCCATGACTCACAAAATACCGAACCACCAGAATGGAACAAGAACCAGCTCCACAAAGTGTCGCGGGCTCAACCAATGGTTCAAGTAGCACAAGATCCGAGGTTCAGCAGCCACGCCGCCAACCCGAGAGATACGGACTTCTCCTAACTCAAGAAGGCGATGTGTCGCTCATGGATCAAGATGAGCCTGCGGACTTACCAGAGCCGTAATTGGCCCGCACCTTGAGAAGGGCTATAGGCCATCGGATCCGAGATGGAGTCCATGTACACTAACCAAGCACGGACCTTCGTCGAGCCACCCAAAGCGGTAAACCCATAGGGTGCAAGTGGGTCTTCAAGCAGTTGAAGATCGACACGGATGGTGCGTGAATACCTTCAAGGCACGATTGGTGGCGAAAGTGGTTCAAGCAAATTCATGGAATAGACTATGATGAAACCTTTCTCCCCAGCCGCAATGCTTAAATCCGTCCGGATCCTACTTGCCATCGGGCCGCATACTACGACTATGAGATCCGCAGATGGATGTCAAGACTCCATTCTTAATGGGAATCTTCTCGAGGATGTACACGACACAACTCGAGGGTTTAGTCGATCCAAAAAAATGTCAAAAGGTATGCAAGTTGCAAAGGTCCATTTGTGGATTAAAGCAAGCTTCTAGAAGTTGGAATTCGTTTTGATGAAAGCGTAAGAGCGCTTTGGATTCATCAAGAACTAAGATGAGCCTCAGGTCTACAAGAAGGTTAGTGGGAGTATAATTGTTTTTCCGGGTATTGTATGTGGATGACATACTACTCATCGGAAATGATATCCCTACACCGCAAAATGTGAAACCATGGTTAGGGAAATGTTCCTCGATGAAACACTTAGGCGAGGTATCCTACGTGCTAGGAATCAGGATCTATAGAGATAGATCACTGAGGCTACTCGGCCTTAGTAATATGCAAGATTCCAAGAAAGGTCTCTTGCCTATGTCACATGGCGTGTATTTGTCCGAGGGACAATGCCCTACCTCATCGATGAAAGGAGCATGAGTAAAGTTCTCATATGCTTCGGCAATTGGTTCTATCATGTACGTGATGTGTAATAGATCGGATATCTCAGATGCTTTATGGCGTTGAGGAAGAGCTTGTTGTAAAGGGTTACACTGATGCTAGCTTCCAAACCGACAGGATGATTCCCGATCGCAATCGTGGTTTGTGTTTTGCCTAAATGGCGGGTCATAGGTGGAAGAGTTCAAAGCAAGAGACAGCTGTCGATTCTACTACAGAGGTCGAGTATATAGTCGCTCTAATGCAATGCAAAGAGGCCGATCGTGAAGTTCATTAGTGAACTTGGCGTTGTTCTAGCATTTCTGCAGACTGATTGACTTCTTTTGTGATAACAATGGAGCAATCACAAGCCAAGGAACCTAGATCTCACCTTGATCCAAACATATACTTAGGCTCTTCCATCTCATTCGAGAGATCATCGATAGAGGAGATGTAAAGATATGCAGTACCTACACCTGGATAATGTCATGCACTAATCGACAAGCCTCTCTTGCTAGGCTACGATGCTCACACTAGATCGATGGGTATTAAATTGATGCCCATTGGCTTTAGTGCTAGTGGGAGATTGCTGGTGTATGCCCCAGGGCCAATCTAGTTTAGTAGATTATCATTTGTGTCATGACTTTGATTATATATATTTGATATATATATGAGGCATTTCATTTATTGTGTTATTTATTTTATAGCATAATAAAGTCCTTAGAATAGACTATTCGTTTAATGAAACATCAAGTGTGACTTGATCGTGAGACCCTATTGAACATATAGAACGTTATTCTTAAAGCGTCCGTAGTCGAGTATTATTGTTAATTAGGACAATATTGCGTAGAGACTATTGTGTGAGTAATGATGCACCACATCTCATGGGTCATAGATATGCGATATCAAGTCGGCACCTGCAGATATAAATATTAGGAGTAATATTTATATTGACTAACCCACCATGAGGACGCCATAATAGTTATGTAAGTGTCATAGGCGCCCTCATGGCGACTCATAGTGAAGTAGTCCTTCGACTTGAAGTCACCGCGATTCCTACATGTGGAGATGTAGGCTTTAATGCTATCAAACGCCATCCGTAATGGGATGACTATAAAGATAGTAATTAGGCCTTCAATGAATCATGTTGAAGTGCGAGTGATGTAGGCGAGATTCGCCCCTCCTACATAACAGAGTAATGTCTTGGCCTCTCGACAGAGCGAGATCGTGAAATATGCGTGGCCACGCCAGGTGGTCAATATATGATATCAGGGCCCGCCAGGATTACACGCCCATTCCGGTATCGAGGAACATATGATCGACTTAACGAGGATGACGATTTATGCCTCGTGTTCAATTAGGACACATGGACGAAGGGACATCGACTTCCACGATAATCTTGGTCGCTGTAAGGTTAAAATCGAATCACCGCTTTTTCCTGTTACCTGGTAGCAATGATGCATTGCAGATGTCAGCCATTGTTTATAATATTTAATATTATTTTAATATTAATATTATTGCTAACTTAATGGGAACCTATAGGTCACACGATAAAACAGTTTAATCGGAATCAAATTATTTAATTAAATAATGATTTAATTAAATAAGAAGGAAATGGGCTCATTTGTATGAGGCCCATTAGTTTAACAACATAATGAAAGGAAGGGAGTATATAAGCTTAACGCCAACCCTAGTCTAAGCTTCTAGACCTTTCGTGCCTCCTTCCGTTGCCGCCAACTAGCAAGACGCATTCGAGGCTACTGCTCGTGTGACTCGAGTAGAGACACTACAAGATCGTGGTGTTGGTGATCGATCTCCTCTACGCCAAGAGGTAAACACAACATCTCTGGTGATTCTCGTAGTTCTGCGATCTTGGCAAGGGAATCTTTCCGCTCTTGAGATTGATTTTAAAAGAATTTTTTAAAATTCTATCTCTTGATTTCCCAACACCCAGCACAGCAGAATTACTCTACTGTCAAAAAAAAAGTTTTAGCTATTGTTTTATCTATTTCCAAATTTCAATCTGATTTACTAAATCAAAAATTCTTGGTTAGAGTTGATCAGAAATGCTAAAGACATTTTGCAAAAAGATGTTAAAAACTTTGCATCAAAACAAATTTTTGCCAGATGGCAAGCAATTTTAAGCATCTTTGATTTTGATATTGAATATCTTAAAGGCTCACAAAATTATCTTCCTGATTTTTTAACTCGGGAATATTTGCTGGGAAAAGAACTTGGCCATATTTGTTCAATATTAGCCATGTCCTCCTTCCCTACGGGGAGAGGAAGAGGTGATAGGGGAAAAGGAAGAGGTAAAGCCATTCTTAACCCTTCAAGATATCATGCAAAGATAGCTCCGCAATCAAAAAGCAACTGGGTCTCCAACCCAAAAACACTGACAATTGGGTCATCTACCCAAAATCAAACTACACTACCAAAAACCCAAGCCAATCAAATCAAACCACCCATGAGTCAAAAGAAGATTATTTCTTCCTATCCAAACTCTTCAAGCCCTTCAACAAAGGTTTAACCCAATTACCAACCAACACTGGGTTTAGATCGCCCAAGGAAAACTAACCAAAAGTTTAGACCTCATGATCCAAAACCAAAAAGGCCAAATTTATGAAGCCAACTTAGACCTATTGCAACCGTTGTTGCAGGATCTTCCAAATCTCAATATATTCAAACCAAACTTTTGGCCCACAGTTGTAGGCTTAGAACCGTAATTCTCGGATTCAAATATTAATAAAATTACCTCCAAAATCCTCCCTAAAGGATTCCATTTTGTCCTTAATGGCCTTTAACAAGACTCACCGCTTTACCAATTAATTTATTGATCGTAGTTCGTTAAAATCAAACACCATAAGGATTCCAAAGATCCATCAATTATTACTCATTCGACCCTCCAAATTTTAGATGTCATGACACCTTCACTTGGGGTCAAAATCCTAGCAATTGTAAAAATTCTCCTGGAAACTTCGATCCAATCGGTTTTCCTATTAGGATTATATCAAGGCTTGGGATATTTTGATCCTGGGTCTCAGAAACAAATTTTTAGACACTCTGGTTCATCTATTTTAAGACGTACTGTGTATCAATTTCAAACCTGGTTCCTCCAATGGTGGGATTCTTTTGGACTAATTCACGAAATCCTTCCCAGATGTGCAAGAAGGATTCCAATTTTTCAAAACAAAGTATGATTAGCGGCGGATAGCCTTCCAATTTTGTTAAACTTTTTTGTAAATTTTTTCTCTATCATGGGTTTTCATGGCAATACAAACTCAATGATACTCCCTTCCCAATATCCATCCTTGGCTCACTCAAGAAGGTTTTGTTAAATGGTGGTCTGATTGATGGGTCAAGAGCTTCTATTGAAGGAGTAAAAACTGGTTCAGAAAGAACCCTAGGCTTCTAAAATATGCAGAACCTAGCACCAGCCTTCTCCAGAACCAAAAATCTCAAATAGCTGCTGCTCTTGCAGGTTCTTCCTCTGAGGAAGATATCATTAACAATCTTCAAAATATAACTCAGCTTCTTCAAAAGCAATTAGCAAACAAAGAACAAAGTAACCTTTCTTCAAAAAATAGCAGATAATAAACACGATGATCACCCTCATCCGTTTCCAAACAACAAGAGAAAAACCATCTTCTAAGGTGACAACCAAAAGAAGAAACAAGTTCTTCAACCAAATTGCTTTCAAACCGACGAGATGAAAAATCCTGATACGTAAAACTCCTTCTATAAAAATGAAGATGATTGTTTTTAATCTTCCCTTCGTGATTTGAACCAAGAACTCAAATGATGACTTCTCCTCCTCAAGAATAGTCAACGACGCATGGTCCGCCATTACAATTATCAAAGAATCTTTTTAGTGGAGTCTCTGAGACAACACCATTAGCTAAAGCTTTGATTTCAATTATGTATTTTTACTATTTTCGCCTTTTTGTACTTTAACCTGCAGATTTATAGCAAAAATATTGTTAAATAGTTTAGGTTTCTTCACCTGAACTATTCAAATAGTTAATTTCAATTTTCTTTATAAGTAGTGCTTAGGTTCGTAACACTCTGCTTTCAGTGCTACTAAGTGAACATTCGACAAAAGTTGGCATGATTCCAACAGTGGAATATTCTGCTCGTAGGATTTTTAGAAATGTGGTCCTATTTTTTTAAAAGGTTCTTTAAAGAAGTAGCCAGAGTATCAGCGACTTTTTGAAACACGGCGGAAAATAATTTAAGACATTACATAACCACATTCAATTGTTCCATCAATTCACGCCTAACAATACATATCTTGAAACATGATGACATTTATTACAATATCGAACAAATCGACAATTATTCTAGTAGCTGGCTCAAGACGATACGCCCTTATTAGATCGCTAGCAGACTTCTACCCATACCAAGCTAGATGACCATCATCTACAACCGCTTCCTCCTCTCCAATCCTCCTCCGCTGCTTCGCCATCCGGTTACAATCATTAATCGGACGTAACCACCGGCAAGTGGTCAACTTCTCAACAGATCATGATAACCAAAGCATAAAGCAATAAGCAACCACAAATTATACAATTCATAAGCAATAAGCAAACAACAATGAAAACAGTTCACAAGGTTCAATTCAAAATGCTCACTCAAGACTCGACTCACGACTCATCTCACGACTCATTTTCTCTCGACTCGACAATTTTTCCGGAAAGCAGATGCCGATCCATCCACTGAATACCAGCCGTAGCTTTGGGATCCTCGCTCTCCCTAGGTAAGCAGCTCCGGTTCCTTAACGATGCGACGCCTAGCTAATCCACCATAAACGAAGGGGACCTAGCACCCTCAGTTGTCCGGCTCACAGCTCAAAAACATCTCGACGACTTGACAATGCTCTCAGACTCAATGAACTATTCGCCGCATACGATATTCAAAGAGTTATACGTAAGATTATTCGATCGCATATCAAATAATAAGAGCATGCTTAATATGAAGAAACGCAATTCAACGATACAAACAGCATATGCAATTCACAGCATTATTCAACCGCATATTAAATAATTGCACAGCCCAACAACAACAGATGGCAATCAACTCATAGAATTCATCCCTCTGCAACTCGATGGAGTTCACAGAGAGGAACAAACAAGTGTGGGGGTCGGGGACACTACCAACCACTAGCAGCACAAACCCACTAAATAATCAGATATCAAAAATAAAGCGGCGGGCATAAGACTTTCACTTCAAACCCCGAGGTTCTCATACTTCTTCGCATAAATACTTGAATTTAAATTCGATCTAAAAACGCTGCCCTTACACAAGGACATACAGAAATAAGTATAAATGTGAAGCGCCCTTACCGAACTCCAAGCCACGCGTCCACATACCGCGATTCTACGCCGTGCACTGCCTCGGATCACCCAAGCCTACTACACAAATCAAGCTTTAGCATAATCTAAAGACTTAGTTCTATATCCTTAGGCTCTCATCCTATTCTTTTTTTCTAACCAAGCATTTTCACTTAGAACTTAATACTAAGTTTAGAAAATAATTTACACTTGAATACACACAAATTAAAATTAACATTTTAAAGAATCACCTACACTTGAAAGAAATAACAAACAATTGGAAGAGTAGGGTTTTAAAGACTAAGACTCATTTCCTTTCTAAAACTTAAGACATAAAACCATAACTAGATTTCAATATCAATAATAATAATATTTGATTCAAGGCTCCACTAGGTCTTAGGATTATGAAATCTCTTTACACCTTAATGCATCATAGCCTTACATTCCAAATCACTTCAAATTAAATCAAAAATCTTTTCTAAAAACTCTCCAATACTAGAAAATTCCTAAACACATTAAGATTCAATACTTTTTATACCAAACTCAATAAAATCTTTAATTAGGCTCCACTTGGCTTTTAAGATTACAAAGAATCCCATTCACCTAAGTGCTTCATTGCCTTAACCATCCCAAAATCAGTTTCACTTCAATCAATCCATTCCCAATTTTTTCCAAACTTATACAACAACTCAAAGCACTTAATTAAAGCAAAGATCACACAAAATAATTTCATTCTAAGCTCAAAGAGCTCGCGGCCACACCCTTTGTTCCTTTTAAAAAAATTTGCAAACTTCCAATCAACTAAAACAACCTCATTCAATACTTGATTTCTTTCACAAAACAACAAATTATTTCAAAAACAAAGCATTATCAAAGCCAAATACCCAATCATGACTCTTTTCCAGAATTCAAGGGTTTCCAAAATTCACAATTTCATTGATCCAAAGCCAAAATTGACAACAATAACAACAATAACAATTTTCAAGAACTAAGAATCACAAAGCAATTAGATAATTCACATGCAAATCACACAACCCCTTTCCCTTAGGTCATTCAACCAAGGGTTTGTAGAATTTGGGGAAAATTGTGTTCCTCTTTTCTCATGATCATAATCAAGCTATAAAATAAACAAATAGCAAGGAAATAAGCAAGACAATCATCTCCTACATCCTATAACAATGGAAGCAATGGTGTTTTAAAAATAAAGGGAAGAGAGTTTGATCTTACACTAACTTCCTAGGCCAAGATAGAGATGATACTTAGAGGAAGGAAATGGAAAAAAAATCTGATGGTGTGAGAAGAAGAAGTCACGCCTAGAGGAAACAAGGAAGGGGGAGGATGAGCTTGTCTTGAACATCCATTTCACCCACACTAAAAGCAAGATGGAAATGAACAAATGAGATATTAAAATGGGGAGGTGAGTTCGGCTGAACAAAGAAAAGGGAAAGAAATGGATACTTGGTTTGTTCTCCTTTCTCACCAAAACATAGATAAGCAAAGGAAAAGTAAAATAACATGAAGAGATGATGAATGGGGAGGGCTACGGCTCATAAGAAAGAAAAGGAGGAGATGGAGAACAAAAATAAAATAAAATTAAGGGAATATGAAGGGAGGGCTGCGGCTGTTTCAAGGAGAAAAGGAAGAGAAGAATTAAAATTTGGTCAAAACAAATGTGTTGTTTTCCATATATTAAGCAATAAGACCATGCTTGTCATAAAAAAATCAATCAAAAGGTGACACCTAAACCAAAGCCCATACTTCCTCTTACCCACTCTAGTCCAACCTTTGCCTCATTAGTCAAATGAGTCTCGGCGTCCCAAAAATCACGGCCGAGTAATCGCGTTAACGATAGTTAGCGGCCGTTAAATTCGCAAAAATTAATTTCAACGAGAAATTAATTCACCAGCTGATAATGTATTCTCATAAATATTAAAAACAATCTAAAACACTCAAAAATAATCACAGGAAGTTACGCTTTGATTTTTATCGAAATCGGAGTTGGTTTTAAATTTTAATACGGGTAAAATTTACCCGATAGTTTCAAAAAACGCGTCGAAACTTTGTTAGAGTTTTTCAACGAGATTTGAATCCATGAATTAATATAAAAATATTAATTCTTAAATTTAATTTCATCTTGATTTAATTCAATCATTTTCTTAGTTAACAAAATACGCTGCAAGTATCACACAATCCGAAAACTTATATAATGTTTAAATTGACGAATTCACATTAAAGCAGTATACGTCTATGCTGTCTATTAATTTGAATTGACATCATGAATAATAATTATTTATAATAAATAAATTATTTAAAATGAGTCAAAATAATTCCACGTACTCTCAGTAAATCATTGAGGTGATCAATTTCTATGATTTATTTTTCGAGTATTCAGGATTTTATCGCAAAAATCAATTTTCTTAAAAATTGGGATGTTACAGGTTCATTGTTAGGCACGCTTCAATTTACACTTCTTTAGTAATTCTAGAGTGAGACACTGAGAGCTCTGAGTGAGTCCCTCTCCCTTCTCCCTCTTTGTTTCAATTTATGTAACTCATAGATAGTTACTTCAATCAACAAAGTTTCAATTTCAATTTCAATTTCTGTTACTTGTTCATAACCGCCTATATGGCTGGATAATTGTTTGCATACATTTGCATGATTTAAGTTTTCAGTTTTCCGTTTCATTTTCAAGTTCTTTATCTTTTCTGGGGTTTGTTCCCCATTTTAAGTTTATGCTGAGTCCTGCTCAATCCAACTTCTCTCTTTAGTTCCTTTCCGCTCCTTTTACTCTGCTTCCGTCCCCCTCTTGGTATTAGAGCCTGATGGGGAAGTAGGAACGTGTTATTAAGCTTGAACTGTTTATTATGCATCTAACGTACTTTCTATGTTTAATCATTCTAAAGTGCGGTGGGAAGATGTTATTAAGTTAGAATACTGGGTTACTCCTCTGGTTTACTTGATATGATTAACTATGAAAGAGTTCATCTCTAAGCCTTTGTTATTCTTGTTTGGGTTACTCCATTGTTGAAAACTTTGATACTCATGATATTGATTGTACAGATCTGGTATCTTGACATGCTCGTTTACAAGCTGAAATCACTATTCAAAATTTATGTTTATTTGGGTAATAAAAGCTTTTTAGTTTATTATTTGTTGGAGATTAATATTATATATTATGTCTTTGATAATTATTCTGCTCTACTTGGTTATTCAGCATTTGTTTGAAAACTTACCCATCAAAGCAAACTTTTTCTTTGTCTAGTATTATTAAATCAGTTTTGTCCTATTAGTATGATGAAAAGGTGGTTAGAGAAGCACTAAGTCCCGTGGGTTGTGGCAGGAAGTCTTCATGATTACCACTTTGACAAGAGTACTAATATGGTACACCTTTTTATGATTTAATAAAAGACAATCTTTTACAATATGGGTATGTGTTTTAAGACTTTGAAAAGTTGAATAACGTACATAGAACAAGAATACTGGTATTTAAGCCCACAGACTAATATATATTGTTGATATGGCCACAATAAACTAAAAGGAATTTATCTGAAAACCTCAGTCTTGTAAAACTATGAGATGTCTCATCGCTTACAGATCTATACTAATCTACCATGATTGATCTTTTAATTTTCAATGGAACAAAACCTCTTACAAGAGAGTATTAGTGCTTGGATCTCAACATACTATACTTGGTTGATTCATACTTGAGTAAATTAGACTGTAATTATTTATTCTTTCTTAATATCTGTAGTCCTAGCATATCATATATGTATGATTAAATCACGATCAAGTATCTTGAAAGTGTATAATCTGTTAGTTCTTGTTCAATATCCTAGTCCTAACGAACCAGGTGATGGCGATGGTACTTACGGGTAAGGAAGACTTGTTTATTTATTGAGCACCGTATTCCATTCTCCCTACCTGTTATCATGTTTCGTTCGCTCTCTTCTCGTTTTTCTCCTAACAAGTCTTCTACATCCTCCTCATCCTCCTCACTTTCTAATCAACATAGTTTTTCCAAAAGAGTCTTCAAAGACGAAATTCGCTTCGAAGATCTCAACCAAGATCTAGACAATTGGGATATCCCCAAAATCAAAGACGAAGATCTTTATCAAAACAAAAGAGATTTCAAACTCAAAGATCTTTGGCATAAGCAATCTGACTTCATCATTAGAACTGTTGAAGAAAAATACAAAATTCAATCTGATGATGAAGAAATTTATCTTCTTTCTGATAGTAATATCAAGAGCCACAAGGCCAAAGGTTATAGCTATCTTCGTATTGGAAATGTTCAAATAGGCATGAAACCTCTTACAAAAGAATCTCTTAATACGGCAGTTCTTTTTTGCCTAAGAAACAAAAGGCATAATCAATTTGAAGCTTCCTTGCTAGGAACCGTTGAATCCAGCTTGTGTCACGGACCAATATTTTTCTATTGTTTTCCCGATCTAACTGTTTGTCTTGACGACAAAAATATTCTTGATGTTTTATTCTTGAATATCAAAATCCATGGGTATGATATGAAAGAAGGATCTATACCTATTGCTCTTATTTACAGAATTCAATACAAAGTCATGAACTCTGTAATCTCCAATTTTCTAAAAACAAATTGCGAAAAACGCGGAGAAACAACCTTATTTCTTACTGATAATTCTAAAGCTAATGTTCCTGTTCCTAAGACCATCCAATGGAATGAAGTCACGCTCCCGGAGAAATGGACTTTGGAAAGAGCTACTCCTGCTACTCCCACAATTACTCCCAATTTTCAAAGCATTCTTCAACATCCTACTGGTCAAGTTGATCTAATTTTTGATAGAAGAAACTCTTTTTCTCTATCTAGATCTATTAGATCTAATGATGATTTTCAGTCTGCCTTTTCTAGAAGATCCTTTTCAACTTCTAGATCAATTCCAAGATCTGAACCGAAACCTTCCCATGATGGATCTACAATTCATCTACAAGGATTTGAAGTTACTACTCCTGTAAAAATTTCTTATTAGAAAGATGAAGATGCTCAAACTATCCTATCCCCAACATACTCTTCTCTTAATCCTGATTATGAAATTAATACAATTTCATCTGTTTTTATTCCTGACAGAAAATCAATCCGAGAAGAATTCTTCTCTGAGAAATGGTCTTCCCATAGAAAGTGGTTCTTCAACAATTTTCGTGGCAAAAAACGTAAACAAATGCAAGACAAGTTTTATGAATTTCTTGGACAAATTCATTACAATCTCCCATTTTTCTATTGGTTTAATGGCATTGCTATTAAAAACAATCTTAATTATCCCTTTAAAAACCCTTCTTTGAACAAAAAATCCCTAGAAGTCATCAAAAAATGGCATCTTGGAGATGGTCAGGTTATTCAATCTGAATTACCACCCAAAACTCCCTTTACTATCACTCTCACTAATAAAGATTCGTCCAAAAATCTCATAGCTGCTCCTTTTGGTTCTAAATCTGAAGATGAGCCTATTTCTCCAAAAGATATTAAAATCCTTATGGAACAATTCAATTATACCAATCGTTACCTTCAAAATCTGGGAGATAAAGTCCTTGAAACCACAAAGGTTGATAACGATCCTCATACTTCTGTTCAAATTGAAAAACCTTTGTTCAATCCTTACCGGATTTCTAACAATGGCAAAAAGGCCCTTCGTCTTTCTGGGCCCAGAACTCAGATTAAAAGGGAAGTTGAAGAAGTTCATACTGAATTTCTTGCCAAAATTAACAAGCAATTAGAATTCTGTAAAGTCATTCCTAACTCCCCTGAGATTGAAACTCCTCCTCACAGAAATCCCCCGAAAAAGAATTCTATAAATGTTCTTAGACAACCTTCTTCAGCCTGTTCCTCTGAAGAAGAAGAATTTGATATCAATATCAATCCCGTCATTACTGGCCCCAACTTCAATTGGAAACAACCAACAAAGTTCTACTACCCTAGAGCTACTACCCCTGATCTTCTCTTAGAAGAAAAGGGTTCCAATTCCAATTTCAAAAGTTTTAATGCCAATAACGTCTATGAATGGAATATAGATGGTGAAAATGAATATGGCATTACTAAAATTCTCCAAAATATGACCATGGTTGCAACTGCCTATGAAACTTCCAACGACTTTCCTGAATCTATGATCGTTGAAATCATTGTTGCAGGTTTTTGTGGACAACTTAAAGGTTGGTGGGATAATTATCTCTCTGATCAACAGAGACTCTCAATCCTTAGTGCCATTAAAACTGACCTTGAGGGTATTCCTATTTTGGAAAATGGTGCCAGCATCCCTGATGCTGTCAATACTTTAATTTTTACTATAGCTCAGCATTTCATCGGAGATCCTTCTATTATCAAAGATAGATCTGTTGAATTATTAGCCAATCTTAGGTGTAAATCCTTGGGTGATTTCAGGTGGTATAAGGATACCTTCCTAACCCGTGTTTATACTAGGGAAGATAGCCAAAGAAGCTTTCCGGGAAAGAGAAGTTTTTAGCTGGTCTTCCTAAATCTCTTGGTGACAAAGTTAGAGAAAAACTTAGAAACCAAAATCTCAATTCTCCCATTTGTTATGATCAATTAAGCTATGGACAGCTTATTGCTATTATCTAGAAAGTTGCTCTAAAGATTTGTCAGGATGACAAAATTCAACAGCTGTTGGCCAAAGAGAAAGCCTAAACTCGCAAAGACTTAGGAACCTTCTGCGAGCAATTTGGCCTTCCTTGTGCAAAAAGGCCCAGTTCTAAACCTAAGCCAAAACATCAATTTGGTCCTCCTCGGCCTTATTATTATAAGAACAAACATTCAAAACCAAAACCTGATCTGACATATCAAATTGAGAAGAATGATTCTCAAAACAAAAAGAAAATTATCTGCTTTAAATGTGGTAAGCCCGACCATATTAGTAGATATTGTAGGATCAATAAGAAAATCAGTTCTCTTAACCTACAGAAAGAAATCCAAGATAAGATCAACAGTCTTTTGATAGAATCTTCTCAAGATGAAGACTCTTCTGATGATCTTTCAAACCAATCTTCGGATAATCTTAACCAAATACAAGATGATGATTTACCCGAATCATCAATCAATGTTCTCTCCAAAGAGCAAGATTTGCTTCTTGAGGCTATTAGTGCTATTCCTGATCCCCCAGAAAGAACAAGATATCTGGAAAGGCTCAAAGCTACCTTAATAACCAAACCACCCAGAAACCCTTTGGTTACCAACAAGTTTAGCCTCAAAGAAACTTTCAAGCGGCTTGAGAAAAGTAGCATCAAACTCGTTACTATTCAAGATCTCCAAGTTGATATTAATCTGCTTAAATCTGAAGTTTATGACTTAAAGCAAGATGTTCATAGTCTCCAGTTGCAATTAGAGAATCAATCCATCATAGAACAAGAGTCTGATTCAGAAGTCTCTAATTCTATCAACAGAAATGACGATCCTCTTGATCTTGAATTTTTAGGATCCATCAATTTTTTGGAAAAATTTTATGTTAGTATCAAAATCATTATTAATGATTTTACCCTTATTACTACTGCTCTTTTTGACACTGGGGCTGATTCAAACTTTTGGAAGATTTAATTCCTTCAAAGTATTTTGAAAAAACTTCAGAAAGCCTTAGCACTGTTAATGTAACACCCCATTTCCGGAGCGCTGCTAAACTATATATTAATCTCGACAGTCCAAAGTACTTCCGAAAATGGAATACACTGTTGCATGGTTCCTAAAAATGTGGGTCTATTTTTTTTTTCCTGTTCAAACTCCCTTAAGTAATTCGCAACCAGAGTATTACAGCATTTTCGAAGGCGGTGGAAAGTACATTATCATGTCTAACTCTCCAAAACATGCAAAGGAATTTAATTAAGATGTACACATAAAATAATTCAAGTCTTGAAACATAAAGCATCTACTACAACATTGTGATTAAAGCATTTAACACCCTATAGCTGGTCGGAGCACTACTACACTTACTAGGCCCCTTGGTAAATTCACCATGCGACTACGCAAGGCAAATAGCCATGTAGGACTATCCTCGGCTACGCTCGGCAGTAGTCTCGAACAATCCGCAGTCTCCATCATCTGGGTTACATTCATTGATTGAAAGAACCACGGGCAAGGGTCATCTTCTTAACAAAACATATAACGCTAACAACATGTATACTAATCACATCATACAAATGAATTATACATGAACACAGTATAGCATAGCATAAGAAACATAACACTTCAACATGTAGTTCAACAACATCATAAATGCATCTAGTCAAAGATGCGGATGTAGTCGTGGAATTATTACGCGCTTTTTAATTCCTATACCAATAGGATAAAAGGCAACCTCGCCACAACAACTTTTGTATACCCATACCAATGGGATATGTGACACCGGGCCGACTAACGCCTCCCAAAGATATAAGCACGCTCTCTACAACAGACCTTAAGTTCGTAGGTCGCCCTTAGGCCAGGGCCAACGCGCGAATACCCTGACACTAGGAAACAACCATCTAGTGACACTAGGAAACAACCATCTAGTTTAGGGTAAACGATATCTTATGATCGTATGCTTACACAAAGTCCTACTATCCTGGGATGCACTTGCAAGAAGTGTCCGTGACTTAATGCCACGATTTATATGATCGTAATTGATGTATTGACAACCACTTCCTCCGCGTGATTACTTGAAACACCCCCTTTCTTTTTCTTTTTACTAGAAACCACCCTTGCTAAGAATCTAGTGTCATCTTTTTATTTTGTTGATTTTGTTGGAACTTAGCTATTCATTCATTTAGTTATTTATTTTGAAAACCCCTTTTTTTATTCTTTAGAAGAGTTTGAAGTCCCTTTTTCTTTCTTGAAAATTCTTTGAGCTGAAAACATAATTCTTTTTTAACTGCAAATCCCATCCTTGCTACTAGGCTCCGTTGGAGAGCCCTTTTTTTCTTTTAATTATCGCATTCAAAACCTACATTCTCTAGTTTCGCAAATCGTATTCGTTTTCAAGAAAATGCATCGGAGTAGCGTGTCATCTGTACATCAATTACATCGTTCAAATTGTGCATCATCACTACATGCATACATACAACTTAATCACAACAATACAATTAGCCAAATCCATCCAATACAACAACATATAACTCAAAGATGCTTACACTCATTGGAGGGAATTTCCTTACTAAGGGTTATACAAATCATAAACACAAATCACATGTACTAATCAAACAAGATATCAAGAAGAAGCACTTTCATAAGCATACAGTGGCAATTATACATCACCTAAACAATATCTAGAAGATGCCCTTACCTAAAGGCTTTCCTTCCACGTCGAAATCGCATACTCAAACTCTACCGTGAATCCGATCACGATCTCACATCCACGATCCTAACCAAACAATTTACTTAGGGCTTAGTAAACAAACTAAAACCTTAAACCCCTAGAAACAGCCACGGTTTCTACCATCCTACCCCAATTCAAAACATTTCAAGTCCTAACTTATTACCCCCACACTCAACATGGTAGAACACGGTTTGAAGGTATTAAGCATTTTTTAGAAAACTTTCAATACTTAAACACCAAATGTTTTTAAAGAAACTTCATCTATCTTTCTAAGGATTCAAGCCATAGACTTGTTCCTTATCATTAAGATCCAAATAAAACAATTTGATCAAAAACCTTAGCATAAACTCGAATACATGCAAACGCCAAATCTGTCCCCTAACTTCGTCGATTTTATTAATATAGCAAACATCGTCGGATTTGAGCAAATGACCACTCCCTGGAAAGCTTGGAGTGTCTAGTTTTTGGAAATTAATTTTAATTTAACATTCCATTATCCATTTGATACAGTTTAATAAAAAGATTTTCGGGTGTACAGAAAAGGACAGCTTCTGTTTGCCAAATTGTAACGTATTTTAAATTATCAATACTCAACCAAATTCAGTAAGGTGTGTGTGCAAAATGTAGAGAAATGAGTCTAGTTTCCAGAACATCAAGAATCAACGAAAAATGATATGTGTGGAAAACGTTATGACCAAAACACTAAACATATGTCAGTGCAGTTTTTGTTTTTCAACAAGATTAAAATCAACACCCTTTCCTTGACTCAATATTTTCTTGGAAACACTTAGGTTTTCTCAAGTTGAAGATTCTCATTGTCAAGGGGTTTTAAACAACATTTTCTAGGGAAAAATCTTCTTCCAATCATGGCATAAATCAAGCTCATGGAGGAGAAATCATGACATGCAAATTAGTAAAACTTAAAATAACAACAAAATACCCTCATGCAAGATAAGATTCACTTGGAAAACAATCCATTCTTTTTCCCTCCTTAGGTCATGGCCTAGAGCTCTTTAAGGAAGGGGAAAATTTGTCATTTTGTCTCCTTGATCATCATCAAGAATATGCATGAAGAAATAAGCAAGAAAATCAAAAGTTCAACATCAAAAACCCATATGCAAGACCACATTTTCTTTTCTTTTCAACAAAATCACTTAGAGCTTGGCTTGTGATCTTTTCATCAAGTAGATCCACGCCAACAAACAAGGCTCACATATTGTTCATAGCCTAAAATATATTTTTAAAGGAAAAGAAGAAATCTTTATGTTTCATAGAAAGAAAGAATATCACTTTTTTTTGAAACAACTATAACACTTAGGTGACAAAATAGATCCTTACTTTTTGTGGTTCTTGAGTCCATCACCTCTTCAACAAGGAAGAATGAAGTATGGAGGTTTTTCCCCCACCTTTTGGATGGCTCAAAACACTTACCAAAAAGGAAGATGAAGAGGAAGAACTATAGGAAGACAAGTTAAGAAAACATAGAAGATTTAACTTGTTTCAAAGGAAAACCATGTAACATGCATAACCATGACAAGAACTAAGAAGAGATAAGCGTATTACCCTCACCATGGGGCTGTTCAGTGGCGAGATTAGCAAGGGGAAAGGAAAGTGCAAAGCCTTGTTCTTTAGTTTGCAAGATGTGCTAGTTTTCTCACTACTTCTCTCTATTTTTCTCTCAACTTCTCTCTAGTTTTCTCTCCACTACTCCACACCACACACAATGAAAGAATGAGCTGAATGAGACACTTCCTCCCCTTAGGAATTTCGACCAGCCCATGCATTAAAGGAAAGGAAAAGAAGCTTGCACAACCATTGGCCACACAAACCCCAAAAAGCCCTAAACTTAGCTACTAATCTTGACCATCACTTTACCCATTCTTGCACACAATTTTTTTGAATTAAGCTAGCCATTCCATTGGTTGAATGGGGCTGCCAAGGTCAGGTTATGGAAAGGGAGAAGATCTCACATGGGTCCTATGACTATAGCCTAGCAAAAGACTACACATTTTAGCCAAAAATGCATCCAAAATCTAATCATTATGGAACTAAATCCTTCCCACCTCATTTATGCCCAATAGAATAAATCACCCCCTGACCACATCAAATTTCATCTCACGAATCAATGGGGTATTCGTTCCCGTTTCGTCGTGCGTTCGGTTTTACGCGTCTCGCGTCTTAACCAAGTAGAAAATACGGTATTATAAAATTTCGTCCGAAAATTACCAAACCACTCTCAATAAATCTAAAATAATATAAAACACTCAAATTCCAAATATAAAATATTTGGGTCAAATTAAAGTCTTCTGTCGGGTAAAATCTTACCCGGGTAGTCCAAAACTCGACCGAAAAACGGTGGAATTTTAAACTGAAAATTTTACTGTGACTTAATAAAATATATTGAGTCCCAAATATAATTTTATCTTGATTTAATTCAATCACTTTCTTAGTCAACAAAATTACGCGTCGCCGCGTCAAACTGAAAACTTATATAAGTTTAAATTGATGAATTCACATTAACGCAAAGATAATGCCTACTGTCCATTAATTTGAATTTACATCATGAATAATAATTATTTATAATAAATAAATTATTTCAAAATAACTCAAATAATTTCCAGACTCTCAAGAAATCATCGAGGTGATCAATCTCTCTGACTTATTTTCAAGTAATCGGGATTTTAACGCTAAAATCTCTTTCCATAAAAATTGGGGTGTTACATTACCACCCTCCTTAAAATTGTTTCGTCCTCGAAACTACGCGGATATTAAAATACGGAGAAATTACTTTACTCAAATCCATAAAACAATTTGTACAGATAAGTATTCATAATACATAACATTATACGTAGTACTATAATATTTATAGCTACATAATATAGCATGCAATAATAGCAGTTACACCTGACGACACTAAACATATACATATAGCACACTGAAAGTGAGCGGAGATAGTGGACGAAGGATTCCTCACGATTGACTGGTGCCTTATCCCAGAGTCACACGTCCCACTTAATCACGAACACGAACACGAGCACGAACACGAACACGAACACGAACACGAACACGAACACGGATATGAACACGAACACGAACTCGACTACTGCTTCGCGCCATTACGAAGGAAATACTACTAACCTATTCACGAGCAACCACGGTTACCCCATCAAGAATACAAAATAAGCTAAATTTCAAAAAGGTTAAAGCTCCTTTCTCAAAAAAAGGTTTCCATATCTCTGGAGAAATCACTAAAATAGAGAACTAACGAAACAAAATTTTACTTAAGACTTAACCATTCTCATAGACAGCAATGTTCCTTTGAGATTTGGTTCTCATTGTCTCAAAAACGTTAAACGCACTTTAGTTGAAGGGTTAAAACAAAATTAATATCTCTTTCTTAAAAACTTTTTAAATCAAAACCTTTCCCAAAAATTTTCCACACACCAACAACTAAGCACTCAAAACTCGAATCATTCTCTTTCAAACTTAGCACAAATATTAAGCTTCTAAAATAACGAATTATCAAGCATTAACATATTAACTGAGTAAAACAAAGATTAACAATTAAATTTACTATGCACCCTCGCGGTTTAGAGAATGTAATTATACAATAATAAGTTTCCCACCCAATTTTTCAAATCTTTTCTAGTAGCAAAACTCACACCAAAGTTAAAAGGTTTTCAACATTAAAATCCTTTTCAAGGCTCCACCTTGTTTAAGGACCACAAGGATTCCTTTAACATTAGGTGTTTCATGGCCTCAAAATACTAAACAAAACTTAGCAATAAATTATGCTAAAGCCTTTTCTTGCAAGTGTAAATAAATCACCCAAAATGTAAAATCGAAGATTATTTCCTTATCATAACTCGGTTCAAGTTCGAGGATTTCAAAACCCGTTCTTATTATTCAAACACAAAATCTAATACTAAATCAAATACTTAATAATTCAACTAGTCAAGACTCCACTGGTTTAGGAATACAAGGATTCCCTTCAACCTCTGTGTTTCATCGTCCCAAGGTGCTAAAACAACATTTTACAAAATTCTAGCTAAATCAATTTTTTTTAAATACTCATAAACTATAACACTATCTAAACTATGGAAGAAACAAGTTGATATCACATAAATTTCTTCTTTTCTCTCTTGAAGCTCACGGCTTCAACAACAAAAATTAGGGTAGAAAAAATGTTTAATTTTCTTTCAACAAAACTTTAATAACAATCTACTAAAACTACTACTAAAACTCTAAGGATCGAATAAAAGTTTCAAATAAAATTGTTTCAAAAAACTACTCTCCAAATCAGAGCTTGAATTAGCTCAAGGAGAACGAAACTAAATACATTTCACTACAACAAAAATAGGCAATAAACAGCGCTTAAAAGGCGCTGTTTATTTAGCCGTTGCTGATTGTTATTCAAAAAAACAGCGTTTTGAGTTGCTGAAAATTGACAATAAACAAACGCTTCCTTAAGGAAGCGCTGTTTATTGTCATTTTTCAAAGATCAATAAGCAGCCGTTAAAGGAAGCGCTGCTTATTGTCAATTTTTAGCATCATTACAGCGCTCCATTAAGGAAGCTACTGCTTTTTCATCCCTTTTTTTAGTAACAATTCACGTAGATGTTTTTTTTGAGACGGTACCAGAAACATAAAAATGAATAAAACACATCCAGTACAAGATTTTTCTTTCAATATAGATGAATATAGATCCAAGATTTTTCTTTCAATATAGATCCAAGATGAATAAAACACAAAAACAGTACCAGATTTTTCCTTCAATACAGATCCAAGAAAAATAAAAATTGAATACAGATCCAACAAAAAAACCTAAGCTACGATCTTTCTCGCTCTTCTCTCGCTCGCCTCTTCTTCAATCGCTTTCAAACGCTCGCTCTCTTCTTCAATTGTTGTTTCCTCGCTTTGCCCCTTCTTCAAATACAGATCCAATGGAAGCTATTAACAGAGAGCTTGGGGTTAGGGTTTGGAGAAAAATTGGGAAATCAAACAGAACATGAAAAACGAGCCAAACCAAATCCACAGAAACATGAAAATTGGGGAACTCACCATGTGAAAGAACAAGCCAAACTAGATCTACAACAATACCGCACCTCCTCTTCTTCTTGTTGTCGCTGCTGGAACGGGACGGTGAGAAACGCGAGAGATGTGTCGCGACGAGAAATGCTAGTTGTGTTTGCGATGGAGAAGAAGATCGCTGGGGTTTACAATGGAGAAGAGGATCGCTGGGGTTTGCGATGATGACTGAGGCAAAAGCGCTTGGGGGTAGGCTTGCGATGATGACGAAGGTTCTAGAAGCAAAGGAACAAAACAAAACAGAACGAACCCCCATACAACAGGGCTGGGGTTTGCGATGAGATTGGGAACGTGAAGTGGGAAGAGAAGGCGCTGTTGGCGATGAAGTGGGAGATCGAGCGTGAAGTGAATAATTAATAGGAATTAAATGACCAAAATCAGCGCTTAAAAGCTTTAAGCGCTGTTTAATGTTTTTATCAAAATCAGCGCTTCATATTGGAAGTGCTGTTTATTGTTTAGCACGGACCAAAATCAGCACTTCATAAAGGAAGCGCTGTTTATTGTGTAGGACCAAAATCAGCGCTTCATATTGGAAGCGCTGTTTATTGTGTAGGACCAAATTTTTAGGACCAAAATCAGCGCTTCATATAGGAAGCGCTGTTTATTGTTTAGGACCAAAATCAGCACTTCATACAAGAAGCGCTGTTTATTAGCTAAAGTAGTGTTTTTTTAATAAAGCGCTGCTTAAAGTGACGCTATCTTTAACACATTCTGTTGTAGTGTTTCTTGATCAAGACAAAAACCACTACTAATTACACATAAGTTTTTAACGAAAGGACTAACACCAAAACTTTTCTCTACCATTCCTA
This sequence comes from Calophaca sinica, assembly GCA_037113605.1. NCBI lineage: Eukaryota > Viridiplantae > Streptophyta > Magnoliopsida > Fabales > Fabaceae > Calophaca > Calophaca sinica. Next base: position 91,761,575 of record CM073735.1, read on the forward strand.
TATTACAAGTAAACACAAAACCACCAAGAATTTAGTTAGAAGAGTCTGAAATCATACCTCACACACAATAAATATGGTCACGGGTTCCTGCTTCTAATTTAATAACGCAACTTTACAAAAATTTGTTCAAACACCACACTAAACTTGGTTTTCCAAAGAAAGACAAGGTTAAAAAAATAACACTCTCGAACCCATGTTGACTAGAAAATCATGAAATTATCTTTTTCAACAAAAGGAAACAAAACCATTTTCAAACTTTTACTACTAAGTCAATCATGTGAAAACATAAAAATATCGCCAATGAAACTACTAACAATTAATACGTAAATCGGAAACAAAAGAATTAAACTATTCATCGAGGGCTCCTCCAAGAACCCACTGTTAATACATCAAAAGAAAAGAAAGATCCGCACAATCACGACCACACAATCACAAATAACATCACTCACTAACTTTCCAAAGATCCATTCAATCGAAGTCAAATGGTTTCGCGTGAATTAAAGTGTCACAAGACATTTAATTGGCGCTGCTAGAAAATAATCGCGTTTACCATCTTTGTTGGAAGATAAGAATACGCCACACCAATATCAATCACACACATTTACAAAGAGCCAGAAGCATAAGCTACTGCAAAAACACAAATGTAGTGGCAACCATGTCACATTCAGGAAATCACGAAATATCTTTGGTTTTCAAATCTAGTACGTATCAAAATAATTTCAACATCAAACATTGTGGTTTATATCTAAAGCCACTAATATCTCAAAGATCACACTAAGGAATAATATTAATAACGATAATAGCGTCTCCTACAAACGGTCCCTATTCCGAATCTCTGTCCATGCATAACTCCTTATGTCGTGTTTCCCGAGATGAATTCTTCAGCCGTTGAGCTTTCTCGTCTGCTTAACGGATAGACATGCCCCTCTTTGGTTGAAGGTGTACCCTCCCCAGTGTTACAGTTGCTTCCACCTTTGATGCTTGACAATCTCTGGCATCATGACTAGGTTTGTTGCAGTTGGAAACACACTCCGTCCAGTGTAGACAATTGCTGACAATATGCCCCAATTTTTCCACAATGATTGCAACTTGTTATCCTCTGTTCTGATTTCCTTTGCCTACACTCTGGGTCATCCGAGTCCTCTGCCCCATCAGCAACTTATCCGTCCTAACAGAACGAACCACTCGTTTCTGAGATATTGGATTCCCACAAGGTCTCACGACCTAGTAGAAACCCACAACAATTTTGTGTCTCAAGACACATTGTTCCAATTAAGAAACAATTTCACACAATTACAAGTGGAGTCACTCTACTTGAGGAGCAAACAAAATACATAAGCACAATTTGACCCCTCACAATCTATATTCTACACAACCCGACACTTGACCAGCTATAGTCTCCCAACTCACAGTCCGGTTAGAACCGAACCGCTCTGATACCACTAATGTAACACCCCATTTCCGGAGCGCTACTAAACTACATATTAATCTCGACAGTCCAAAGTACTTCCGAAAATGGAATACGCTGTTGCATGGTTCCTAAAAATGTGGGTCTATTTTTTTTTCCTGTTCAAACTCCCTTAAGTAATTCGCAACCAGAGTATTACAACATTTTCGAAGGCGGTGGAAAGTACATTATCATGTCTAACTCTCCAAACCATGCAAAGGAATTTAATTAAGACGTACACATAAAATAATTCAAGTCTTGAAACATAAAGCATCTATTACAACATTATGATTAAAGCATTTGACACCCTATAGCTGGTCGGAGCACTACTACACTTACTAGGCCCCTTGGTAAATTCACCATGCGACTACGCAAGGCAAATAGCCATGTAGGACTATCCTCGCCACGCCGCAAGAGTCTCAACAATCCGCAGTCTCCATCATCTGGGTTACATTCATTGATTGAAAGAACCACGGGCAAGGGTCATCTTCTTAACAAAACATATAACGCTAACAACATGTATACTAATCACATCATACCAATGAACTATACATGAACACAATATAACATAGCATAAGAAACATAACACTTCAACATGTAGTTCAACAACATCATAAATGCATCTAGTCAGTATGCGGATGTAGTCAGCGTGAATTATTACGGCTTAATTCCTATACCAATAGGATAAAAGGCAACCTGCCACAACAACTTTTGTATACCCATACCAATGGGATATGTGACACCGGGCCGACCAACGCCTCCTAGTATACACTGCCCTCTACAACAGACCTTAAGTTCGTAGTCGTCCTTTAGGCCAGGGCCAACGCGTGAATACCCTGACACTAGGAAACAACCATCTAGTGACACTAGGAAACAACCATCTAGTTTAGGGTAAACGATATCTTATGATCGTATGCTTACACAAAGTCCTACTATCCTCGGATGCACTTGCAAGAAGTGTCCGTGACTTAATGCCACGATTTATATGATCATAATTAACGTATTGACAACCACTTCCTCCCTAATCTCATTTTCTTTAAAACTCTCCGCGTGATTACTTGAAACACCCCCCTTTCTTTTTCTTTTTACTAGAAACCACCCTTGCTAAGAATCTAGTGTCATCTTTTTATTTTGTTGATTTTGTTGGAACTTAGCTATTCAATCATTTAGTTATTTATTTTGAAAACCCCTTTTTTTATTCTTTAGAAGAGTTTGAAGTCCCTTTTTCTTTCTTGAAAATTCTTTGAGCTGAAAACATAATTCCTTTTTAACTGCAAATCCCATCCTTGCTACTAGGCTCCGTTGGAGAGCCCTTTTTTTTTTTTTTTTTTTAATTATCGCATTCAAAACCTACATTCTTTATTTTCGCAAATCGGATTCGTTTTCAAGAAAATGCAACGGAGTACCATGTCATCTGAAAATCAAATACATCGATCAAATTGTGCATCATCACTACATGCATACATACAACTTAATCACAACAATACAATTAGCCAAATCCATCCAATACAACAACATATAACTCAAAGATGCTTACACTCATTGGAGGGAATTTCCTTACTAAGGGTTATACAAATCATAAACACAAATCACATGTACTAATCAAACAAGATATCAAGAAGAAGCACTTTCATAAGCATACAATGGCAATTATACATCACCTAAACAATATCTAGAAGATGCCCTTACCTAAAGGCTTTCCTTCCACGTCGAAATCGCATACTCGAACTCTACCGCGAATCCGATCACGATCTCACATCCACGATCCTAACCAAACAATTTACTTAGGGCTTAGTAAACAAACTAAAACCTTAAACCCCTAGAAACAGCCACAGTTTCTACCATCCTACCCCAATTCAAAACATTTCAAGTCCTAACTTATTACCCCCACACTCAACAAGGTAGAACAAGTTTTGAAGGTATTAAGCACTTATTAGAAAACTTTCAATACTTAAACACCAAATGTTTTTGAAGAAAATTCATCTATCTTTCTAAGGATTCAAGCCATAGACTTGTTCCTTATCATTAAGATCCAAATAAAACAATTTGATCAAAAACCTTAGCATAAACTCGAATACATGCAAACGCCAAATCTGTCCCCTAACTTCGTCGATTTTATTAATATAGCAAACAGCGTCGAATTTGAGGAAATGACCACTCCCTAGAAAGCTTGGAGTGTCTAGTTTTTGGAAATGAATTTTAATTTAACATTCCATTATCCATTTGATACAGTTTAATAAAAAGATTTTCGGGTGTATAGAAAAGGACAGCTTATGTTTGCCAAATTGTAACGTATTTTAAATTATCAATACTCAACCAAATTCAGTAAGGTGTGTGCGCAAAATGAAGAGAAATGAGTCTAGTTTCCAGAACATCAAGAATCAACAAAAAAGGATATGTTTGGAAAACGTTATGACCAAAACACTAAACATATGTCAGTGCAGTTTTTGTTTTTCAACAAGATTAAAATCAACACCCTTTCCTTGACTCAATCTTTTCTTGGAAACACTTAGGTTTTCTCAAGTTGAAGATTCTCATTGTCAAGGGGTTTTAAACAACATTTTCTAGGGAAAAATCTTCTTCCAAACATGGCATAAATCAAGCTCATGGAGGAGAAATCATGACATGCAAATTAGTAAAACTTAAAATAACAACAAAATACCCTCATGCAAGATAAGATTCACTTGGAAAACAATCCATTCTTTTTCCCTCCTTAGGTCATGGCCTAGAGCTCTTTAAGAAAGGGGAAAATTTGTCATTTTGTCTCCTTGATCATCATCAAGAACATGCATGAAGAAATAAGCAAGAAAATCAAAAGTTCAACATCAAAAACCCACATGCAAGACCACATTTTCTTTTCTTTTCAACAAAATCACTTAGAGCTTGGCTTGTGATCTTTTCATCAAGTAGATCCACACCAACAAACAAGGCTCACATATTGTTCATAGCCTAAAATATATTTTTAAAGGAAAAGAAGAAATCTTTATGTTTCATAGAAAGAAAGAATATCACTTTTTTTTTTTGAAACAACTATAACACTTAGGTGACAAAATAGATCCTTACTTTTTGTGGTTCTTGAGTCCATCACCTCTTCAACAAGGAAGAATGAAGTATGGAGGTTTTTCCCCCACCTTTTGGATGGCTCAAAACACTTACCAAAAAGGAAGATGAAGAGGAAGAACTATAGGAAGACAAGTTAAGAAAACATAGAAGATTTAACTTGTTTCAAAGGAAAACCATGTAACATGCATAACCATGACAAGAACTAAGAAGAGATAAGCATATTACCCTCACCATGGGGCTGTTCAGTGGCGAGATTAGCAAGGGGAAAGGAAAGTGCAAAGCCTTGTTCTTTAGTTTGCAAGATGTGCTAGTTTTCTCACTACTTCTCTCTATTTTTCTCTCAACTTCTCTCTAGTTTTCTCTCCACTACTCCACACCACACACAATGAAAGAATGAGCTGAATGAGACACTTCCTCCCCTTAGGAATTTCGACCAGCCCATGCATTAAAGGAAAGGAAAAGAAGCTTGCACAACCATTGGCCACACAAACCCCAAAAAGCCCTAAACTTAGCTACTAATCTTGACCATCACTTAACCCATTCTTGCACACAATTTTTCTGAATTAAGCTAGCCATTCCATTGGTTGAATGGGGCTGCCAAGGTCAGGTTATGGAAAGGGAGAAGATCTCACATGGGTCCTATGACTATAGCCTAGCAAAAGACTACACATTTTAGCCAAAAATGCATCCAAAATCTAATCATTATGGAACTAAATCCTTCCCACCTCATTTATGCCCAATAGAATAAATCACCCCCTGACCACATCAGATTTCATCTCACGAATCAATAGGGTATTTGTTCCCGCTGTCGCTACAAGCTCGGTTTTACGCGTCTCGCGTCTTAACCGAGTAGAAAATACGGTATTATAAAATTTCGTCCGAAAATTACCAAACCACTCTCAATAAATCTAAAATAATATAAAACACTCAAATTCCAAATATAAAATATTTGGGTGGAATTAAAGTCTTCTGTCGGGTAAAATCTTACCCGGGTAGTCCAAAACTCGACCGAAAAACGGTGGAATTTTAAACTGAAAATTTTACTGTGACTTAATAAAATATATTGAGTCCCAAATATAATTTTATCTTGATTTAATTCAATCACTTTCTACGCTGTCCATTAATTTGAATTTACATCATGAATAATAATTATTTATAATAAATAAATTATTTCAAAATAACTCAAATAATTTTCCGTACTCTCAGTAAATCATCGAGGTGATCAATCTCTCTGACTTATTTTCAAGTAATCGGGATTTTAACGCTAAAATCTCTTTCCATAAAAATTGGGGTGTTACAGTTAACGACTCTGTGTTAAAAATCAATTTCAAATTATCTTATGCTACTATTGAAAACCAGGATTTAAGAATAAATACCTCTTTTTTACTGGTAAAAAATTTGAAAAATAAAGTAATTTTGGGAACTCCTTTTATCAAATTACTTTTTCCTTATCAAACTACTGATGAAGGTATCACTACGCAATACCAAAATCAGTCAATTATTTTCAAATTCTTGAAAATACCCATTTTGCCTAACCTTGATATCAATCCTATTAACCATTCTTACCCATTCAAAAGAATTTCAAAATCTGTTTTGCAAGTGTCCAGTCCGTTAATGGAATTTAACCATATCAGACTTCCAACCTTCTCTGACAGACAATTTAATGGATTATCTAAATCCAACCTTGATCAGACACAACAATGTCTTCTTGATAACCTCTGGCTATCAACAGACATAGAAGGTAAACTCAATTCTGTAAATGCTCTTGCAGTTTATTTTTCTAAAATAATCGAGTCTTTCAAAAATTTTGAAAAAACCAATTTGCTTTATCAAATTAATTTTCATAAACTCAAACTCAAAGAGAAGGTCTTTGATCTTCCTGAGGAAAATATTGCCTCTCATAATACTGGTAGTTTGAGTGATGAGAGTTTTGAGAGAATCAAAACACTTGAAGCCATCAATCAAACACTGTCCAGAGAGGTTGAGTGTTTAACTAAAAATTATGCAGTTTTACTTAGAGATTTCAACAAGTTGAAGAGCTTCAGCACCAATCATCAAGATTTGAAAAGGAAGTTTACTTTACAAACTTCTCAAATTATCAGACAATTAACTAATTATGTGGATTTTGAAGTAAACCTTTTAATCCAGAAAAAATTAGAAGATTCAATTTTCCAAGATTTTATTAATGCTCAAAACTGTCTATGGGACATCTCTCAAGGTATAAAACAAGCCCCTGGGATTCATATCTGTCAGCCCATGGGATATTTCAGTTTTCCTTCTGCTCATCCTGAAGATGGAGAAGATGTAAAACGCACCTTCACCGGTATCTTAAAAGCCAGAATTAGTCTCCCTTTCTATTCTACAATTTACTATTTGGGAAAGGAGTATACAATCTGGACTTGGCTAGATCTGGGAATGCTAGATCAATTTTGGACTAATGATGCTTCCAATATAGTTGATGGTCCAGAAAAATTATACTTGCTTATTTGCAACAATTAAAAGAGCTGGAAGAGTTACTTTTGATGTTAAGTCATCTCTTCCCACCGCAAATGGCCTTTTAGCAATTCAAGCCAAACACCATTTTAAGACCAGTACTGCCACCTTCAGACCATGGTTCAGCTGGCCAGTACAAGACAAAACCTTTATTAATTCATTTTGGCTAAGAAATGAATTAATCAAAAAAGAATTTCTCCCGCCAGTTGGATGGGCCAATCTCAAGTTAATAGGAGAAACTCCTATCTACAAATTATGGGCATTTAAAGGATGTTTTCCAATAGAATTAACTATGCCTTTTCGAAATACTTACTCTTCAATATTTGATGAAATTTGTTATGATGAGGCATACTTTGGAGAAGATTCAGATGAAGACCTTGAAGACATCGAATTTCACAATTTGATGAACAGGATCGAACCATGATTTCCTCTTTCACAAAGTCTTTATCCCTTTTAATTTTCAAAGATTCCCCTCAGTTTGTCCACCGACAAAAGCAAAAGCTTTGAATTCAATTATATATTTTTACTATTTTCATCTTTTGTACTTTAACTGGTACTATTTCAAAATAGTGGCAAATAGTTTAGGTTTCTTCACCTGAACTGTTCAAATAGTTAATTTCAATTTTCTTTATAAGCAGTGCTTAGGTTCATTGTTAGGCACGCTTCAATTTTACTTCAATTGTAATTCTAGAGTGAGATACTGAGAGCTCAGAGTGAGTCCCTCTCCCTTATCCCTCTTTGTTTCAATTTATGTAACCCATAGATAGTTACTTCAATCAAAGTTTCAATTTTCAATTTCTTTTCTTTGACTTGTTCATGACCGCCTATATGGCTGGATAATTGTTTGCATACATTTGCATGATTTAATTTTCAGTTCATCGTTTTATTTCCAGTTCTTGTTTCTTTTCTGGGGTTTGTTCCCCATTTTAAGTTTATGTGAGTCCTGCTCAGTCCTACTTCTCTCTTTAGTTCCTTTCCGTTCCTTTTACTCTTGCTTCCGAGCCCCTCTTAGTAATATATATATATATATAGCTTTAATTATGATTTGGTTTTATAAATGTTGTGTGTCTAGCTTTGCATGATTTCACCATAAGATAGTTAACCTCAATCTCGTTTTAGTTCCACCTGACCTTAGTAGACCTTGTACGATGTGTTGTATTAAGGTTTAAAGAACGTGGTTGTGCGAAATAAGGATCGGTAATCAACACCTTTAAGTTGAGATTCGTGGTAAGAATTGGAACTCATAGCTTTTGGTTTGGAAGGTTGAGAAAACATTGCCTTTACGGAACCTGATATAGAATGCTTAGTGATATGGAACTAAGTGTCCTACAGTATAGACACATGAGAATATAATGAAAGAGTGCCTTTGAGTTATAGCATGTTATAAGAAAGATTAGACGTAGTGATTAATGTCTAAGAAAGAATCCTTGCTTATTTCAATTGTCATGATTAGGAAGACTACTTTGTTTGAGTAAGATGAACCTAATTCTTAGCTTAAAAACTGAATCTTAAATTATGAAGTGGTTCTTAAGGGTTTAGATGTTAGCCTTATTGATTCGTTGTGGTTGTTGCAGTTTTGAAGCCTTAAGATAGTAATGTTTTAGTATTCCTTAGTTTAAGGAGTTAATCCTAGTTTAAGGGGGGTGGAATTGTAACACCCTCAAAATTGAATTCTTGGGATCTTATAAGTTGTGTGTTTATATTGGTGATTTTGGTAACAAATTGTGTGTGTTTGACTTAATGATTAATATATTTTAATGATATTATTTTATTTTAATTTTTATTAAATACTAGTTTTGAATTTATTATACATATTTTAGGTTAATTGTTTTATTTTAAACAGAAGTATAGAAATGATGTTTTTTTTCTTTTTGAAGTGAAAATTGTTTTAAAATATATATTTAGATATGTATTGTATTATATGTATATGTTTTATATTATATGTATAAGAGCAGCGCTGATTCCTTGCGTTTTTTTTCAAAACAATTTATGTATGTATTAAAGGGCTTAGCCTTCACGCTGAGGCCCTTCTTTTTAAAAACTTTTGCTTGTTGTCACATGACTTTCTCCTTCATAACTTCCCTGCACCGTGAACAGTTACGAGATGAAATGCAAGAAGTGCAGCGCCGCGAACCATACCCATTTCCCATTTTCTCTCTCTTCATTTCTCTCCCACTAAGCCACGAAAAATTACAAAACTTCATATTCTTATACAAAATCATCTTCTGGATTCAATTTTGGCATTATCTCGGTCATGTGAAACAGAAACCGCGTCATATTTTCCCCTGAGGCGGACAGTAATTTCCATTTTTCGACCACCATGATTGTTAGTTGAAAAAACGGACGTTATTTTCGGATTCTTCGCGTCAAAACCTTCAGAAACCACTATTCCTTTGCTCGTTTAGGTGAAGTTGACGCCGGACCCTTTGTAACCCCTGTGTCTCGGTAAAGTGTTTTTCGGTCACTTTTTTTTGCTTCCTTTTGATTTCGTTTCAGCCTGAAAAATTTTGAAAAAATATATTATACTAATTATTATTTTTTCCAGCCGCGTTTTGCTCTTCCGTAAATTTTACCCTGTGCTCGGTTGGTGCCCAAATTGTCGTTGTAGGCAATTTTCTTCGCCTTACAAGACTTCGAACTTCTTTATTGAGGTAAGGGGGTAGATGGATACAAGATTAGTGAGCTTATGGATATAATTAGGCAATAGGGACGTCCCGTGGTCTCTAGACTTGGCGCTGTTGTGCAAAATAAGTACCACTGCCATTATGATGGGAAAACTTGATTTTAAATTCTGTCATGAGGTTTATGCTAATTGAAATTGTCTTATAAGTTGTTGTTTGAGTTGATATGTTATGATAATATGTCATGCATGGATTATACGATAATTTAGTTGTCTTGGTTTGTTGTTGATAAATGTATGTATAAGGTAAATGTGTTGAAATGAGATTACTTGTTGCTATATGATGTTCTGAATTTGTTGTGTTGAGTGAGAGCAAGATTATCATAGGGTGTGGTTTGTTACACTTAGATTCTCTAGGTGCTATATCATGGTTATGTGAAAGGATAAAGTATGGATGATGAGTGTAATTGTTAGGAATTAATTAGGGTATAATGATGTTTTTAGCGTTTAAGTTATGGTACAAGGAAGTCTTAGGACTAGGATATGATGGTGCTATTGTGGTGTTGATGGTTTAAATGCTTTAGAAGTAAGATTTGGTGTTATGAGTATTTTAGCAATAGTTGTGCAGAAAAAGTTGTGCAGAAAAATGACTAAGTCTGGAATTGTTTAAGCTAAGCCTCACTCATTGAATTTTTTAAATTCAAGATATAATAAGTATCGGCCCAAACTCTTTTGGATAGTGTTGATGCTGGGAATGGTAGAGCTCTCCTCCTCCTTGGGATTGAGTATTCCCTCTTCCAGAGTCCAATGAAGGGGGGTGGTACCTGCAAAGACACTCCGATGCCTAAGTTAGATAGGGCTTTGGAGGAGAAGGAGCACAGAGTGTATTAGGGTTTAGAGTAAGTAGAGAGTATAACCTGGGGGGTCAAGCCCCCTTTATATAGTGGAGTTACGCTGAAGGAGGATAACTACCGATCCGATTTCCACGCGCGGTAACTCCTCCCTGACAATTCGGGGATCAGCTCATCTCTTCCTGATATTTCGCCTGCCAAGCCCATACGTGCTGGCTATGTGATCTTCAATCTTTAGGGTGACAACGGCTCCAAGCGTTGTCTCCAGGCGCGTCCCTTTCTAGAAGGTTCGCGAGTCCTGAGTTAGCTTGCCCTTCCCCTGCTCGGTGTTATCATTGGGGTAGTCGTACCGGAGGTCGGGTTTGGCGCGTCTCAAGTCGGTGGCAACTCGTCAAGCTCGGATAAGCAGAAACCGAGCTGATCCGCCCCGGTTCGGTGGGCACACTAGAACTCGCCTCGGGACCGGTCCGTAACACAAGCCCCCTAGACTCTTTGCACGAAAGGGCGGAGGGTCTATCTAATGTCCTTGGGTCAGTATCCGAGTCGAGTCACTGAGGCTCGGGGCGTGTCCAGAAGCTTGTTTGTGCCTGGGGTCACGCCACGTGTCGCGCTTTTACTCGGCATTCTGCCACGTGATAGGACTCAGATGAGACGTTTACTCAACTGTTTCTCTTCTCACCGTCGATCATCTGATGCAACCCGGACCGCTAAATCTTCACCTGGTTTCGCAAATGGAGGGCTCGGATTGATTCGCCACTTCCCTTCCTTCGCGGGGTTATAAAGACACCCCTCTCCTTCCTTCTCTCTTCTTCGCTCGCTTTCTAACGCTTCGTCTGCTATCTTCCCTGCGTCTGTATTCCGAGCGGCTGTCTCACCCTCATTCCTTCGCATTTCCTGGTAAGTCTTGCTACTGTTCTTCATTAATGGCTTCTTCCTCTTCTTCTCGTCGTCGCCTTTCCCCCATACCTTTGAGTTCCGAGAGCGGCTCGTCGTCTGAAACGACGAGCACGTCTTTTGACCTTTCTACGCCCCCTACGCCGGAGGCTCTGGCCACAAGGGGCTACCGTCCGACGGTGGTCGTGACCCAGTGCCTCTCCAGGTGGTTCCTCCCACCTCTTGGGTTCCAGCTTCTCCCCTCTCGCCTGCTCTCGTACTCACTTCATAAGGGGGGCGAGCGCTGAGTGGGAGATAATAGGTCTCCCTACGCCTGGGTGCACCCCGATGTACTCAGGGTGGCTTCCAACATTTTTTCAGACACTGGGGTGGCCGCCCTTCGGTCTAGTGTGTCATTTACGCCGAACCGGGATCGAGACGAGGAGGTAACTTGCCTCCCCTGCTCTCCCGATGACCGAGTATGCTTTAACAAGGGCGAGTCTAGTTCCCCCGTGTGGATGGACGCATCCCCTATGCGAAATTGAAGATGGTTTTGAAGATGTCAAACACGTGAAGACATTGGTTCTGCTAGTATTCTTTGGGTTTTATTTTACTCTAGTTAGAATCAATTGTTAAGAGTCTCAATAAACTTGTGGATTAAGATTTAGAATATGCTATTTGATAAAATAAATTGAATCATGCATTGCATAAATGTTTAGAAGGTTTTTGACCAAGTTGGGTATGTTTACAAATATGTTTTATTATTTTTAGACCCAACAATTGTTGTACAAAGTGTTAAAATCATTTCATTTGGTCAAAACTGGTTTTTATGCATTTTCTGTTGAGTGGAATCGATTCATGCTTTAAAGGAATCGATTCACAAGTTTTCAAAGCTGATGGGAATCGATTTATTAAGTATGGGAATCGATTCATGAATTTCATCTCTCTGTGAATCGCATTCCAGCTTTTGGTGAATCGATTCACATGTGTTAAGGAATCGATTCACGAAATACAAGTCTTTGTGAATCGCATGCTTAATCTATGTGAATCGAATCCAACTATTAATGAGTGAATCGATTCACGTTATTGCAGGAATCGATTCACACGCGCGTTTCTGCAGTTTTCTATCAGTTGTGTGAATCTGTTTTTGGGGTTAATATAAAAGGCTCATTTAGGGTTTCATTCATAACATAACTCATATTTTCAGAACCCAAAAGAGTATTTCTCTCATAAGCTTTCTTCTTCCCCAAATTTCTTTGAGACTCATAGGATTTCACTTATAATATCTCCACTACTAAGAGTGGGTTTTCAGACACAATTTCTCTTCTTCTTGTTCTGCTTTTGATTGGGTGAGGGATCCCATAGAAATCTTGAGTGTGGTATCTCAAGTGGTTTGTTTTCAGAGTGTGGAATCTCTGGGTGTAATTCAAGAAACGTTGTAAATCTTTGAATTGATAGTGGAAGAAAATCTCAAGCGTGGCTTGGGGACTAGATGTAGGTCACAGTGGTTGGTGACTGAACTAGGATAAATCTCTGGTTTGATCTTCTCTTTCCCTACCTCTTTTAATTTCATTTTTTAGGGTTCATATAGATTTATGTTATTGTTGCGTTCTTGATTGGTATTCATCTGATTTTAGTCAATTGATTTCTTGGGTTAATTTCTCTTGATCACAATATTGATAACACCTTCACAAAATAAGTTTTTTTTATAAAGTTTGCAAAAATTTTGGATACTCAATTCACCCCCCTCTTGAGTATTCTGGCCACCTGGGTAACAAGTGGTACCAGAGCAGGTATCTTTGATTTTGTCAAATTTTCTTACAAGAAAATCATGTCTTCGAAATCGTTTTATCAACCCAATGGGTCCTATAATAAGGCTCCTGTTTTTATTGGTGAAGGTTATCCTTATTGGAAAGAGAGAATGAGAATTTTCATTATCTCTCAAGATATTGATATTTGGGATGCCATTGAAAATGGTCCTTTCATCCCAACTATTGAAAGAGGAGGTGTGAAAATTGAGAAACCTAGAAATGAATGGACTGATGAAGAAAAGAGAAAATTTCAACTTGATTGGAGAGCTAAAAATATCATCACTGCCGCCTTAGGCCAAGATGAATTTTTTAGAGTCTCAAATTGCCAAACATCCAAAGCTATGTGGGACACCCTACAAGTTACCCATGAGGGTACTAGTGAGGTGAAAAGGGCTAGAGTGAATACTCTCACACATGAGTATGAATTGTTTCGCATGAACAATGGTGAAACCATACAAGACATGCAAAAACGATTCACACACATTGTGAACCACTTAGCCGCCTTAGGCAAAACGTTTTCAAATGAGGATTTAATCAATAAAGTTTTAAGATGTTTGAGTAGGAATTGGCAACCGAAGGTGACGGCAATTGCGAAATCTAGAAACTTGTCCACCATGACTTTGGCAACCTTGTTTGGGAAGCTACAAGAACATGATCTTGAGCTAAATAGGCTAACCGACCATGAAGAAGGAGATAAAAAGAAGGATAAGAAGAGCATTGCTCTAGTTGCCTCTTCTTCAAAAGGGAAGAATCACGTTCAACAAGAAAGTGATGATTCCGAAAATGAAGATTCAAGTGAAGAAGACATAGGTCTTATGGTGAAGAAGTTCGGTAAGTTTTTGAGTAAGAAGGGAAGAAAAATGAGCAACAACAAATTCATCAACAAGTCAAAGAAGTTTACTAAGAAGGAAGGGAACACTTCAACAATAACTTGCTATGAATACGGCAAAACCGGGCACATGAAGATGGAGTGTCCAATCTACCTAAAGAAGAATGAGAAAAGGCCTAAGAAGGAAAAGAAAGGAAGAAGAGCCTACATTGCGTGGGAAGACAATGATACGGATTCTTCAAATAGCTCGGAAGATGATGAAGTAGCACACCTATCTCTAATGGCAACCGTCCATGAAAAGGATGAGGTAAGTGATGATGAACTTGATCCTTTACCTACATATGATGAGTTGCAAAATGCTTTTGATGAACTTCATGAGGAACTTGTAAAGATCACTAGACAAGTAATTTCTCAAAAGAAAACTATACTTAGTCTAGAAAAGCAAGTTTCAAAAGAAAAAGAGGAAATTAAAGTTTTGAAAAGTGAAAATGAATCTTTAAGGGTTGCCCATGAAGAATCTCTTGCTAAAGCATGTCCTAATGATGATGTTATTATTCCTTCCATATATGAGAAATGTTTAGACCTCAAAAAGGAAATTGATTACTTAAAAAAGTCTATAGTAAAGCTCACAATGGGTAGGGACTATTTAGACATGATGCTTAGTAAACAAAGATGCACTTTTGATAAAGGTGGTATTGGTTTCAATCCCAATACTCAAAGAAAATCTTTTAAAAACCTCTTTGTTTCACCAAGCACATCTAATGTAACATGTCATTATTGTGGTAGAAATGGCCATACTACACTAAATTGCAATATTAGGAAGAATGGTGTTGATAGTTGTAAAATGGTATGGATTCCCAAGGGACTAATTCCCAACACTAACATTCAAGGACCCAAGAAAATTTGGGTACCTAAGTCCCAACATTAATTGTTTTGTTGGTTTGCTTGAAAGTCAATAGCAAGGATTGGTATTTGGATAGTGGTTGCTCCAAACATATGACCGGTGATAAATCTAAGTTTCTACAACTTGCTCCTAGAGATGGAGGTCATGTAATATATGGAGACAACAACAAAAGTAAGATCCTTGGTATTGGCAAAGTTGGTAAGTCTTCTACTACTACTATAGATGATGTTTTATATGTGGATGGACTAAAACATAACTTGCTTAGCATTAGTAAATTATGTGACAAGGGATATGAAGTTGTCTTCAACTCAACTTGTTGCAAAATTGAAAACAAGAATGATAAGCAAATTAAGTTCATTGGTCAAGGGATAGATAATATCTATATGATTAGTCTAGAGGATATACCTTCAAATGACGTACCATGCCTATTAACTAAAAGTGATGAAATTTGGCTATGGCATAGAAGAATGGCTCACATTCACATGGACCATTTAAATAAGCTTATCTCTAAAGATTTAGTAATTGGTTTACCAAAAATCAAGTTTCAAAAGGACAAATTATGTGATGCATGTCAAAAGGGAAAGCAAGTTAAGACCTCTTTTAAAGCAAAAAATATTGTTTCAACTACTAGGCCCTTGCAACTTTTGCACATGGATTTGTTTGGTCCTTCTAGAACTATGAGTCTTGGAGGTAATTACTATGGTCTAGTGATTGTGGATGATTTTTCTAGGTACACATGGACTTTGTTCATTGCTAGTAAAAATGATGCTTTTAATGCTTTTAGAAAACTTGCAAAAGTTATCCAAAATGAAAAGAATTTGAAAATTGCATCCATAAGAAGTGATCATGGAGGTGAATTTGAAAACCATCTCTTTGAAGCTTTTTGTGAAGAAAATGGCATTAATCATAATTTTTCAGCTCCTAGAACTCCACAACAAAATGAAGTAGTTGAAAGGAAAAATCGTTCTCTAGAAGAGCTTGCAAGAACTATGATTAATGAAACAAATCTTCCTAAGTACTTTTGGGCGGATGCAGTTAATACCGCAACTTATGTAGTAAACAGAGTCTCGATAAGACCAATTTTGAAAAAGACGCCTTATGAATTGTACAAAGGAAGAAAACCTAATATCTCCCATTTTCGTGTCTTTGGATGTAAATGTTTTATTTTGAACAACGGGAAGGATAACTTAGGCAAATTTGATGCTAAAGCCGATGAAGGTATATTTGTAGGCTATTCATCCTCTAGTAAAGCTTTTAGAGTATATAACAAAAAATCTATGTCCATTGAAGAATCTATCCATGTTACATTTGATGAATCTAACCTCCAAAAGGAAAGAAAGGATATTGCTCTTGATGAGATTGTAGGTGCCGGTTCAAAGCCCTCAAATGAAGAGAAGATAGAAGAAAACAACAACAATGATGAGATGCCTCCCAAGGAAGATAAAGAAGTTCAACATCAAAATCTACCTCTTGAATGGAGAGTGTCAAAAGATCATCCTCTTGATAAAATAATAGGTGACATCTCAAAAGGGGTAACTACTCACTCTAATATTAGGGATATTTGTAATTACTCCGCTTTTGTTTCACAAATTGAGCCTAAAACTATTGATGAAGCAATTGTTGATGAATATTGGTTGATGTCCATGCATGAAGAATTAAATCAATTTGAAAGAAACAAAGTTTGGGAACTTGTGCCACGACCAATGAATCATCAAGTAATTGGCACAAAATGGGTTTTTAGGAACAAGCTTGATGAAACCGGTGTAATTACTAGAAATAAGGCTAGACTAGTAGCTAAGGGTTATAATCAAGAGGAAGGTATTGATTATGAGGAAACTTATGCCCCCGTAGCTAGACTAGAAGCCATTAGATTACTTTTTGCTTATGCTTGCATCATGGATTTTAAATTGTACCAAATGGATGTTAAAAGTGCTTTCCTAAATGGCTATATTCAAGAAGAAGTGTATGTAGCTCAACCCCCCGGTTTTGAAAGTTTTGATTTGCCTAATCATGTTTTTAAACTTAAAAAGGCCCTTTATGGACTTAAGCAAGCTCCTAGAGCTTGGTATGAAAGATTGAACAAATTTCTTTTAGAAAAGGGTTTTCAAAGGGGAAAAGTTGATACTACACTTTTTATTAAGAGTAAAGGTCATAACATCCTTTTAGTGCAAATTTATGTTGATGACATTATCTTTGGATCCACTAATGAATCTTTGTGCAAGGAATTTTCTAAGATGATGCAGAGCGAATTTGAAATGTCAATGATGGGTGAACTCAATTATTTTCTCGGGCTACAAATCAAGCAATCTAAAAATGGTATCTTTATCAATCAATCAAAGTATTGCAAAGAGCTTCTTAAAAGATTCGGGATGGAAAAAGCTAAGGAGATTAACACTCCCATGAGCACAAGTTGTTATCTTGACAAGGATGAAAATGGAACATCCGTTGAACTTGCAAAGTATAGAGGTATGATCGGTTCTCTTCTCTATCTAACTGCCAGTAGACCCGACATTATGTTTAGTGTATGTATGTGTGCTAGATTTCAAGCTAACCCTAAGGAATCACACCTCTCAGCTGTTAAGAGGATTCTTAGGTATCTAATAGGCACAACACACATGGGTCTATGGTATCCTAAAGGTGGTATTTGTAGTTTAGTTGGTTATACCGATTCTGACTTTGCCGGTTGCAAAGTAGATCGGAAAAGCACTAGTGGAACATGTCACCTCTTTGGAAACTCACTAATTTCGTGGCATAGTAAAAAGCAAGTGAGTGTGGCATTATCCACAGCCGAAGCTGAGTAAGTAGCAGCTGGAAGTTGTTGTGCTCAAATTCTTTGGATGAAGCAGCAACTTCTAGACTATGGACTCAAGCTATATCACATTCCTATTAGATGTGATAATACTAGTGCAATCAACCTAACTAAAAATCCCATCTTACACTCTAGGACTAAGCATATAGAAATTAGACATCATTTTCTTAGAGATCATGTTGAAAAAGGAGATTGTGTGTTTGAGTTTGTGGAAACATCTAAACAACTAGCTGACATTTTCACAAAACCTCTTGCAAAAGAGAATTTTTTCAATATTAGAAATGAACTAGGCATTTTGGATAGTTCATGCATTGAATGAATGTGTGTCTATGCATATATTTCTCACTAACTAGTTATGCAGTTGTTTTTAATTTTTTTGCTGATCCAAGAGTGCACAAGTATTCCTTATACTAGGTATGTTTTATTTCTTTTGTAATGTGCTTGATTTTTTATTTTTTTTATGCGTAATTTCTCCAAATTATTCATGTTATATGCTAAAACGTGTTTATTTTTGTTATTTGTTGCATCAATGATTGATTGAGTGGTTCTATGTTTCTGCACAGTTAAATTGCATTTAATCTGCATAATTTTTTTTACTTGCACAGTATGTGAATCGATTCATTTGATAATGTGAATCGATTCATGAGCTCTTATGTGCATATATCAATTCTGTGCCCTCTCTGGGAATCGAACTTCACTTAGTGTGAATCGATTCATTCCTCAGATACACTGAATCTCTACTACTTAAAATCAGCTGAGTGTTGTCGCTTCTCTTCACGTTGTTTTTCCTCCTAGCCCTAGCACTCGCACTTCATCCCTCTGTTTCCCCGCACCCTCACACTCTCCAGCCCCTTTCCTAAACCTCCATTCATATCGTGCATCACAGTTTGGGGTTCATTTCTACGTTGTTGATTGTTTGCTTCTGCGTTGTGATTCGTTTCTACGCTGCTGCCTTGTTTCTACGCCGTGCTTCAATTTTGCACTGCTATCTTGCTTCTGCGTGGTTGCTTCGACAGTGCTCATCTCAGATTGAAGCTTAATTTGCATTGTCTCTGGTTAGTATTGTACTTCATTGCTTTCTCTTTGCTGTTTGCTTCTGCTTCTTCAGTCAAGGCTGGTTCATCGTTTCATTACGAACGTGATTTTGGTGGTTTGAGTTGAATTTTTTCTGCTTCTGATTTTGGAGAAAGAACAAGTTGTGGGGATTTCCAATTTTGTTTGGGGCTTTTGGTCTGAGTTTTTGTTGATTTTTCTGGATATATATCTGCTGTGCTTGTTATCTGAGATGGAAGGTTCCTCACATGTTCAAGGCTCTAGGACTAAGATGTTATCTTCCAGGAAACATGGTTTTAAACAACGAAAAATTGTGGAAGAACCTGATTTTTCAAAACACTTTCACACTGCCAAACAAGTTTCTCGTTTTAATAACATTTTCAAGGATAGGACTGTACTTGCTCCGCACTTTCTAGCTACGGAGGAGCTGTGTGACTTGGATTTTGATTTTCAGGAAGTGTTGTTCAGCAATGGTTTGAAAA
Source organism: Calophaca sinica (assembly GCA_037113605.1). Lineage (NCBI taxonomy): Eukaryota > Viridiplantae > Streptophyta > Magnoliopsida > Fabales > Fabaceae > Calophaca > Calophaca sinica. The sequence goes on from CM073735.1 coordinate 91,780,810, forward strand.
CGTTTGTGGAGTTGCACAATGAGTATTTTCCTGACTTAATTAAGGTTTTCTTCTGCAATTTGTTTGTGGACAATGGTGTCCTAAGGTCCTCTGTAAATGGTAAAGACATAGTTATCACTCCTGAAATATGGTCCTCTTTAACTTATTTGTCTTGTCTTAGTGCTGTTGTGGATGCCTCTGAACTTCACAGTTTTGCTGGTTATGATCATATCACTGCTTTAACAAGCATCTTGGCTGATCCTGCACATTTTCCAGCAACTAGTCATAAGTTTACTGCCGAAAAACTTAAAGTTAAAGAACGGATGCTTCACTTTGTGGTTGGGAAGATTCTTGACCCTCGGAAAGGCAACTATGCAAGGGTGTATGAAAGTGACATTTTTCTCATTTGGGCATTGTTGTCTCATGATGTTAACATAAATTGGCCTCAATTCTTCATCGATCGTATGTTGAAGGTAGTCTCGAATGCAAAAGCTCCACTTCCATACGCCTGTCTTATCTCTTTATTCATCCGACACTTTGGTGCTTGTTCGGAGGATGATCTTGTCGTTCCTGTTTTACCAAAGGATGCAATTGGTAAAAATTCTATTTCCAAGATGCAATTGGTTAAAAGGGATGGTGTTTGGATGTATAGAGAGGAGCCACATGTGGTTCCTGTGGCTCCATATGAGACAGATGATAAGGATCCCCCTGCTGCCTCTGCTGCTGCCCCTACTGTCTCTCAGTCTTTTGATGCTGGTCAGCATTCGGGTGGTGTTTCTGATGATGCTTCTGTTCCTCCACCTTGGTTTATCAATGAAATGGCTCAGCAAGAAAGCCGGATAAAGGGCTGGGTACGGGAGGTTGTGCGTGAAGAGCTGCATCATTATTTTGGCCTGGACCTTCGGAGTTTCCTCCTCCTGGACCTTAGTTTATCTGAGCTGATTTTGAGTTTTTCAGTGTGGGGGCACACACTATTTTTTTCTTTTCATGCATCTAAATCTGACATTGGATTTCTTTTGGTCTGTAAACGTTGTCACATTGTTAGCTTATGTATGCTGGTATATCTTCTTGTTGGTTGATTGCTACTATTGATGCTGTTATATGTCTGATATATTGGGTGTCTACCCCTTCTTTGTTTCTTTTTGATAATGTCAAAAGGGGGAGACGGCACATATTAAGGGGGAGTATTGTGAATTGCCATGTTATACAATTTTTGGTTTGATCTCGTTTGAAAGGCAATTGCTTGCAGGTATAAGTGTTTGTGCAGGTATGGTGTTTGTCATCATCAAAAAGGGGGAGTTTGTGGATGGACCCATCCCCTATGCGAAATTGAAGATGGTTTTGAAGATGTCAAACACGTGAAGACTTTGGTTCTGCTAGTATTCTTTGGGTTTTATTTTACTCTAGTTAGAATCAATTATTAAGAGTCTCAATAAACTTGTGGATTAAGATTTAGAATATGCTATTTGATAAAATAAATTGAATCAAGCATTGCATAAATGTTTAAAAGGTTTTTGACCAAGTTGGGTATGTTTACAAATATGTTTTATTATTTTTAGACCCAACAATTGTTGTACAAAGTGTTAAAATCATTTCATTTGGTCAAAACTGGTTTTTATGCATTTTCTATTGAGTGGAATCGATTCATGATTTAAAGGAATCGATTCACAAGTTTTCAAAGTTGATGGGAATCGATTTATTAAGTATGGGAATCGATTCATGAATTTCATCTCTCTGTGAATCGCATTCCAGCTTTTGGTGAATCGATTCACATGTGTTAAGGAATCGATTCACGAAATACAAGTCTCTGTGAATCGCATGCTTAATCTATGTGATCGAATCCAACTATTAATGAGTGAATCGATTCACGTTATTGCAGGAATCGATTCACACGCGCGTTTCTGCAGTTTTCTATCAGTTGTGTGAATCTGTTTTTGGGGTTAATATAAAAGGCTCATTTAGGGTTTTATTCATAACATAACTCATATTTTCAGAACCCAAAAGAGTATTTCTCTCATAAGCTTTCTTCTTCCCCAAATTTCTTTGAGACTCATAGGATTTCACTTGTAATATCTCCACTACTAAGAGTGGGTTTTCAGATTACGAATTTCTCTCTTCTTCTTGTTCTGTTTTTGTTTGGGTGAGGGATCCCATAGAAATCTTGAGTGTGGTATCTCAAGTGGTTTGTTTTCAGAGTGTGGAATCTCTGGGTGTAATTCAAGAAACGTTGTAAATCTTTGAATTGATAGTGGAAGAAAATCTCAAGCGTGGTTTGGGGACTAGATGTAGGTCACAGTGGTTGGTGGTGAACTAGGATAATTCTCTGGTTTGTCCTTCTCTTTGCTACCTCTTTTAATTTCGTTTTTTAGGGTTCATATAGATTTATGTTATTGCTGCGTTCTTGATTGGTATTCATCTGATTTTAGTCAATTGATTTCTTGGGTTAATTTCTCTTGATCACAATATTGATAACACCTTCACAAAATAAGTTTTTTTATAAAGTTTGCGAAAATTTTGGATACTCAATTCACCCCCCTCTTGAGTATTCTGGCCACCTGGGTAACACCCCGACTTTTGTTTCTTCTACAAAACTCTCTTTACGCGAATCGGCCTCCGTTTTCCCTTAAGTAAGTTTTAGTGCGAGGTCCTCCAATGGCTGGACGCGGCCCCTTCGCAATTACACCCCAACAGCTGGGCTTTTATCCGAGCCTTTAAGCTCGTGTCAGAGTACTTTGGGGTTACCCCCTCTGCTTCTCTCTTCTTCAGTTTTTCTGCCTTGAGACTTGGTAGCGGCTTAAGTGGTGTTCGCTCAATAAAATACCTGGTTTTTATATTCTTGAGCTTTTCGACCGATCTTATAAGAGCGGAAGCCTGATTTCTTCAAAATCCGGGTAAGGAGAGGGATCCCTTTTTCTTTTACGCTCGTAACGAGCCCTTGTTTCCTTTTTACTGGAGCTCCAATCCTCGCCCCATAAAAGAGGTGGACTTTAATTCATTGTCGGTCACCGACCAGACGATAGTGAACTTTCTTGCTCGTTTGCCCACGTTGCATTGTGGTCCTCTCCTCACCCGAGCTCTAAAGGATCCGCCCCAGTGGAGGGATTACTTAAGTAAGTCTCGTTATCATCCTTTAGCATGATTCTCAGCCCGAACATGAGTACTAACTTTCACTTTATTTTCAGGTACGATGGCTCCGAAGATGAGCAAGAAAGAGATGGTCGAGCTCCTCAAGAGAGCTCAAAGAGAAAAGGTCGCCCAAGCTCCTGGGCCGGTTCCTTCTGATGCAGCCGCTTCCCCTTCGTCCGCCAAGGCTACTAAGAAGCAACCGCGCGCTCCCCCGACTCAGGTTCGAACGACCCGCAGCGAGCCGAGGGGACCTCATGGGGGGATTCCTCTGAATATCCCTGATGGCTCTGAGTGGTTCCTCCACCTTGGAGAATTTGCCGACCAAGGCGAGAACGCCGAGGATTCCCTTTGGAACGTTGGCTTCGACCGCTCCGACCAGATCGATCAGATCATGCGTAGGTCCGACAACAGGTGCATGGCCGAGGCGGGAGAGCTGGGTTTGTGCAAGGCACTGGGTCTCTACGGGCTCCGTACTTCTGCTATGGCCCAGTTCCTTTCTGATCGGATAAGGGCACGAGCGACTGAAGCCGAGCTGGCGAAGAGAGTGCCAAAGCAAGGCCACCGCGCTTGGTGAGCTTGAGGAGAATATGGGCAAGTTGCAAGAGGACTATGCTTGCCTCTCGGAGGTAAGGGATGATTTGAACAGGAGCAACGCTTCTCTGCTGGCGCAGCAGGAGGAACTCCAGGCCCAAAATGACCTTTTGTTGTGTCAACTGCGGGAAGAGAAGGAGAAGTCCTCGTCCGAAGCTACTCGGGTCGAGGAGTATCGTGAGTATAGTGCCCTTCAGTATAAGGAAGGGTTTGATAATGCCGTTGCGCAGTTGAAGGTGATCGCCCCCGATCTGGACATCTCCGAGCTCGATTTCACCAAGGTAGTGAAAGAAGGAAAGATTGTGGAAGAGGAGGACGAGGAAGAAGGCTGTGCCGATCAGGAGGAGCCTGGGGGCGAGGAGGCCGGAGTTGGTCTTGACTTGGCGGCTGTTAGTCAGAGTCTTGCGACCGATTAGATCGTCGGGGACCGAGCTGAAGACCAAGGGAATGCCCTTGCGTAATTTGTTTTACTTTGCTTTGCTCCGTCTTGATGATGTACCCGCTCTTCTACGAGCTGCTCTTTTGTATTTTGTTTTGAGTTAATGAAATTGGCTAAGCTTAATCGTTGTCTTCTCTGTTTTCTGCTTTAGCAATTTGTTGGTTATTGTGCTCGAGTGGGGTCGACCTCGGGTAGCTGCTACTCGGCTAGGGTAGTCCCCGGGTGGCTTCCCCCGAATAAAACTTGTGTCAACTGAAGTTGAGACAACTTCTCCATGACCGGTATAAGTAGTAGCAGTTTTCTTACGAAACCTTTAGGTCGGATAGTGAGCTTCGGGTCCTCTAACGAGGTTACCAAGTTTTTATGCTAACTTGGGTTTGAGATTGAATGTATCGTTTAGGTCGAGCAAGACGTTCCGAGCCTCGAGCTACGAGCGAGTTTAGGACCACAGGGGTCGAGTTACGAATGAGCACACCAAGCCTTTATGCTGACTTGGGTTTAGGACCACAGGGGTCGAGCTACGAATGAGCCCACCAAGCCTTTATGCTGACTTGGGTTTAGGACCACGGGGGTCTGTTGCTCGTTTAAGACTTTCCGAGCTCGGGACTCGGTGATTTTTAGTTAAAACACTCTGAATGCAATGGGGGTTGACTTTTATTAAATGGGGAAGAAAGGAAAAGAAGGATGCGCCTCGTTAAAACCTTTCCAAACCAAAAACCCAGTGGGAAAAAGGGTTTGTAAAGGAAAGAGTACGCCATCCATTTACAAGTGTTTAACTAAAGTAGAGCTTGAGGTGCGTAGCATTCCAGGTCCTCAGTATTTCTTTTCCGGATAGTTCTTCTAGTCATTGTCTGCTAGTGTCGGTGCTGCTCGACCGATGCGGTATGGCCCTTCCCATGTCGGCCCTAGCTTGCCCTACCTTGTGTCTTTTCGAGCCAGTTCAACTTTCCGGAGGACCAGGTCTCCTTCTTTGAATGTCCTTGGTCGGACTCTGGAGTTGTAGTGCTTGGCGACGCGCTGTTTAGTTGCAAAGTTTTGTACACGGGCAAGTTCCCGAGTTTCTTCTAGGAGATCGAGCTCAACTCTTGCCTCCTCTGGCGTCAATGCTTGAGCGTGTTCTCTTCTTGCTGAGGTGGAACCGAGCTCTACTGGCACCACGGCCTCCATTCCATACGTTAGCCGGAAAGGTGTTTCATTTGTTGCCGACTGGGGGGTGGTGTGGTATGCCCACGACACCGCAGAAGTTCTTACGCCCGATTGCCTCGCCCTCTCCAGCCGCTTGCGTTGGCCATTCAGGATAATCCTGTTTGCGGCCTCGACCTGACCATTGATCTGTGGATGCTCGACGAAGGCGTAGACGAGTCGGATTCCTAGACCTTTGCAGAAGTCCTTGAACACTGTGCTGGTGAACTGTGTGCCGTTATCTGTGATGATTGTGTGGGGTAGGCCATGGCGGCAAACCAGGCTTTTCCAGACAAATTTTTTGAGCCTCTCGGAAGTGATGGTCGCCAGCGGACACGCCTCTATCCACTTGGAGAAGTAGTCTATGACGACTACGATGAACTTGAGTTGGCCCGGTGCAAGGGGAAAGGGGCCAAGTATGTCAAGCCCCCAGGTATTGAAAGGCCATGGGGCGATGACTTCGTGCAGGACTTCCGGTGGAAAATGGTCTCGTTTGGCGAACCTTTGGCACTTGTCGCACTTCCTTACGTAGTCCAGGTAATCCGATCTGAGCGACGGCCAGTAGTAGCCTTCTCGTAGGATTTTAGCTGCCAGGGTCCAAGTTCCACAATGGTTCCCGCAGATACCCTCATGTAGTTCCCTCGTAACATACTCGGAATCTGATTTCTCTATGCAGGTGAGTAGTGGCTGTGAGAAACCTCTTCTGTAGAGTCTGTCTCCGATTAGAGTGTAATGTGCGGACTGCCGTTGGACCCTGCGTGATTCTGCTGGGTCCTCGGGCAGTCTTCCCTGCTTCAAGTATTCAATGATGTCCTTCATCCAAGAATCCGAGCTGATCACTGCGTAGTTTCCGGCTGTCGCGATGCTTGGTGACTTTAAAGTTTGGACGACCACTGTATGGAGCTGTCCCTCGGTCTTCATACTAGCTAACTTTGCCAGCAGATCTGCCTTGTTGTTTTGTTCCCGAGGGATGTGCTCGAGTTGGACCTCTTGGAAGTTCTGAATCATGGCGTTGACTTTTTGAGCATACTGGGCGAGTATGTCGTCTCGACACTGGTACTCGCCCTTGACCTGGTTGATCATCAGCTGGGAATCGCTCCTGACTCGGAGCGTTTGGGCGCCCAGCTCCCATGCGAGTTTGAGACCGAGTAACAAAGCGTCATACTCGGCTTGGTTGTTGCTAGCTTTGAATAGGAACCTGAGTGCCTGTTCGACGCTGATTCCTGCAGGGCTTTCAACGATGATTCCTGCTCCGCTGCCTTTGGAATTGGAGGAGCCGTCCACGTAGAGCGTCCAGTACTCGACCTCAGGGATGGGTGTTAGCTCTGCAATAAAGTCAGCCAAAACTTGTGATTTAATGGGTCCTCTGGGCTCATACCTGATCTGGAATTCAGAGAGTTCTACCGACCACGCCACCATTCGCCCTGAGAGTTCGGGCTTCTGCAGGATCCTCTTGATCGAGTAGTCCGTTTTGATTACCACCGTGTGCGATTGAAAGTAAGGTCTCAACCTCCTCACGGAGGTTACTATCAGGAGCGCCAGTTTCTCTACCTTCTGGTACCTTAGCTCCGCCTAATGGAGGACTTTGCTCACGAAGTAAATTGGGCGCTGCTCGGTCTCTTTCTCTTCTATCATGGCCGAGTTGATCGAGGTGTCGGTGGCAGCCAGGTAGAGGAGGAGAGGGGCTCCCTTGGTGGGTCGTGTAAGGACCGGTGGTGACGCCAGAAACTCCTTGAGCCTCTGGAAAGCCATTTCACACTCGTCGGTCCATTCGAACCGAGTCGGTTTACGGAGTACCTGGTAGAAGGGATGTGATTTATCGGCGGAACGAATTACGAACCTGGAAAGGGCTGCGATGCGACCAGCGAGTCTTTGCACTTCCTTGATAGAGCTCGGGCTGCGCATCTCCATCACTGCTCGGTACTTGTCGGGGTTGACCTCAATGCCTCTGTGGGTGATCATGAACCCCAGGAATTTGCCTCCGAGCACCCCAAACGAGCACTTCTCGGGGTTAAGCCTGATGTCATACTTTCTCATAATGTCAAATACTTCCTAGAGGTCTCGGTAGTGTGCCTCGAAGCTGGAGGTCTTGACCACCATGTCGTCCATATACACCTCGATCGTCTTCCCGATCTGCTTGGCGAAGACCTCATCCATCATCCTCTGGTAAGTCGACCCTGCGTTCTTCAAACCAAAGGGCATAGTGACACTGTAGAAGTTGGAGGTTTCCGTCATGAAAGCCGTCTTCGGCGCGTCGAGTGGGTGCATCTTGATCTGATTGTACCCGGAGTACGCATCCATGAAACTGAGCACCTGGTACCCTGACGTGCCGTCCACCAGAGCATCGATGCTAGGAAGGGGGTATGGGTCTTTAGGGCAGACTTTGTTTAGGTCGGTGAAGTCAGTGCACATCCTCCACTTACCATTGCTCTTCTTGACCAATACGACGTTGGAAAGCCAAGTTGGGTACTTGATCTCCTTGATAAACCCGGCTTTCAAGAGCTTTGAGGTCTCTTCTCTGGCTGCCTGCTTTTTTTCCCCTGCCAGTCTTCTTTTGCGCTGAGCAACAGGGCGAGCGCCGTGCTCTATGACTAGCTTGTGACAGGCCACTTTGGGGTCTATTCCGGGCATGTCCTCCAGGCCCCACGCTAACAGATCCGCGTTGTCCAGTAGGACCTTCGTCAGGGAGTGTTCGCTCTGCTGGGGCAGTTGTGTCCCGATTCGTATGCTCTTGCCCGATCCTCTTACTTCAACCTCCTTGATGTCATCGACCGGCACTGGCCGGAAATCACTCTCGTCTCTCGGGTCGAGCTCAATCATGCAGTTCGACTTGGGGCGATCTCTTCTCCTGTCATTCCTTAGGCTGTTGACATAACACTGTCTCGCCTCCTTCTGGTCGGCGTGTATCGTAGCAATCTGCCCATCGGATATGGGGAACTTCATCGCCAAATGGGGGGTGGAGACTATGGCCCCGATCCCATTGATGACAGTTCTGCCGATTATCATATTGTAGGCGGTGTCCGTGGCCGAATCGGCTTCCACCACCAGGAGGTGGGCTTCGATTGTCTTGACCCCGACGTCAACCTTGAAGGTGAGCAAGATGTCGAAGTACCCAGTCACCCGAGCTTTAGCACCTGAAAAACCGACTAACGTACCTCGGTAGGGTCTGATAATCGAGCTCGGTAATTTGAGTCGATCGAAGGCTTCTTTGTAGATTACGTCCGCCGAGCTTCCTTGGTCGACGAGCACTCTCCTCACGTTAAATCCAGCGAGGTGTACTGTGATCACCATTGGGTCGTCTTGGCGGCGATCTATTCCCTGATAATCCCTCTCCGAGAAGGATATGGTCGGTAAGGCCTCGGGCGGGGCCGCTAGCGACGTTGAGCTATTGACGGACCTCAGGTGCCTTCTCCGACCGTTGCTAGATTCGCCACCACCTGCAAAACCACCTGCAATCAAATTGAGCGAGGGGGTACCTTCGTCTCGACCCTTCCTGCGTTGACGGGCGGGTGAACGTCTTTCTCGCCCTCTCCGAGCCGGCGATCGATTGCGCCTGCGCTCGGGCGAACGGGATCTTCTACGACTTGTTTCGTTTTCTCTGGGGGTCGCCCCATTCCCTTTGTCCACGTACTTCGCTAAATGTCCTGCCTGTATGAGTTTTTCAATTTTTATCTTTAGCGCCTGACATTCATTTGTGGTGTGCCCGTAGATTCGGTGGTATTCGCAGTATCTCTGGCGATCCGCATCTGGTGGGGAGTCCTTCCGAGGGGGCAAGGTAATGAGGTTGCCCGTGTAGGCTTCCTTCAAGACTCGGTCCCTTCCCACTGTCAAGGGAGTGAACCGTCCTCCGTAGTCTTGCCGCCCTCGGTGCTCGATTCTTTTCTCTGCCCTCTCTCGGGGCGGATCTCTACTCCTATCTTACCGATTCTGGGTTTCCCTTTTGGCGGCGGCAACTTCTTCCATGTTGATATACCCCACTGCTCGGCGCCTCAGCTCGTCCAGAGATCCTGCAGGCCGGCGAGCGAGGGAGTCCGAGAAGGGACCAGGCTTTAGTGCTGACACTATGGCGTGGAGCGCCACATCGGTGCTGAGATTTCTGATTTGAGCCATTTCGTTGTTGAAACGCTCTATGAAGGACTTCAGTGTCTCGTCCGACCTCTGTTTGAGCCCGACCAGGCAAGTGGAGTTTCTACGAAAGGCTCGGCTCGTGGTAAACCTGGCCACGAATTGCTCGGCGAGTTGCCTGAATGAGTGGATCGAGCGTTGTGGGAGGTTAGAGAACCACATCATGGTCGGTCCCTTCAGGGTGCAGGGAAAGGTCCGACATTTCAAGCCCTCGGATGCGTCGATCAGTAGCATCCGTGCGTTGAAGGAGGTAATGTGCTCTTCGGGGTCGGTCTTACCCTCGTAAGCGTCCATGTTGGGGATTTGGAACCGCTTCGGGACCGGATCGGCCATAACCCTCTCGTCAAAGGGGAGCAAGGTTAGCCCGATTTCGAAGGGTCGGTTCTCTCGCTGCGGTGCCTGCCGGATGTGGCCCTCTCGCCTTGGGCTCTCCGTGGCGCTGGATGCGTCCGACCTGGACGAGTCCCGGTCGTCTCTTCTGGTCCGCGAGGGTGTCTCATGGCCCTGTCTTTCCTCGCGATCGCGGGCTTCCGCGATCTGGCGTCTTAACTCTTCGTTTTCTGTCCTGAGAAGCTCCAAAACGGGGTCTGGTGGTGGGCGTTCGTTCTGACTGGCCGAGTGATGACTCCGCGATGGCGATCTGTGATTCGCCGTGCTCCTGGTGCGCACCATCCAGCTAGGGGTATTCTTGAGGCCTGGGTTAGTTTTACCGGGCCCCACGGTGGGCGCCAATGTTGATGCTGGGAATGGTAGAGCTCTCCTCCTCCTTGGGATTGAGTATTCCCTCTTCCAGAGTCCAATGAAGGGGGTGGTACCTGCAAAGACACTCCGATGCCTAAGTTAGATAGAGCTTTGGAGGAGAAGGAGCACAGAGTGTATTAGGGTTTAGAGTAAGTAGAAAGTATCACCTGGGGGGGTCAAGCCCCCTTTATATAGTGGAGTTACGCTGAAGGAGGATAACTACCGATCCGATTTCTGCGCGCGGTAACTCCTCCCTGACAATTCGGGGATCAGCTCATCTCTTCCTGATATTTCGCGCCTGCCAAGCCCGTTACGTGCTGGCTACGTGATCTTCAATCTTTAGGGTGACAACGGCTCCAAGCGTTGTCTCCAGGCGCGTCCCTTTCTAGAAGGTTCGCGAGTCCTGAGTTAGCTCGCCCTTCCCCTGCTCGGTGTTATCATTGGGGTAGTCGTACCGGAGGTCGGGTCTGGCGCGTCTCAGGTCGGTGGCAACTCGTCAAGCTCGGATAAGCAGGAACCGAGCTGATCTGCCCCGGTTCGGTGGGCACACTAGAACTCGCCTCGGGACCGGTCCGTAACAGATAGTGTCCTATAAATTTAGGAGAGTAGTACGGTACGTCCGGTCAAATTAAGTAAGTTGAAACACTTGAGTTAAGAGTTGAAAATTAAGTTAAGCTAGCTTAGACTTAGTGTTGTGAGGTAGGTTGATAACTTGGACTTGTTCCAAAACTGGGGGAAACTTGTTAGTTTACTGACGAGTAGTACCTTGTTAACGTCGTTGTAGCCTACCGCTTGATGAGATGGTCGGTGAGTTGATAAGTTGTAGCCGACCACTTGATGAGATGGTTGGTGAGTTGTTAAGTTGTTGTTGTTGTTAGACACTTGTTTGGTTTGTGTTCATGCATCATATGTGTCTTGTTAAGTTAACGTTATTGGGGGTGAGCAACGATGATGCGATATAGTATCGGCCATGATGGGCAATGTACCCGGCCTTAGGGGTCAATCGGGTAGGAGCGTCTTATATAAAGGCGATGGATATCTACCACAGCCGAGGCATGACCGATAAATATACCGGTTACCTTGACTAGACACTGTTCGTACTCAAGAGTGATGATGTATTCTCACTCGCTCATCTGAGTTAGTTTGGATCCACATGTTTGGTGAAGTAGACGTTGTCTAGGATTGCATAAGTACTCGTTGATAGTATAGGATCATGTGACCACCTTCTGTAGACATGTTTATAGTATAGGATCTTTTCCCTTAACATTGTTAAGTGCTCAACCAAAAGGCCGAGCTCTGGTACCAACTGAACGTGAACACAAGAAGGGGGTTGAATTGTGTTGAAAACTTTTCGCAAGCTTTAAGTTAAAAACACTTTTGAACACTTAATTTTAAATCTGTTTGTTATCGGATGCTGGAGTATAACCAGACACTGGAAATACAGTTTATGAAAACTTGTTTTTCGTAGCAAGATAAGAATAAATGTAAAGCAGTAAAGTAAGAGACACAGCGATTTATACTAGTTCACCACCAACCTGGTAGCTATGTCTAGTCCCTTCGTTCCTGAAGGATTTTTTACTATAATCAACTGATTACAAATTTCCTTAAGAGTATTCTACTGTCACAAACTTGACAATACTCTTAACTTCTCAAAATGACTCAGTACGTTCGAGCCTTTAAGGAATCAAGCCTTAACTAGGCAATACAATTTTCACAAAGTATCTTTCAATATAATCAAATAACTCTCACAGAGAGGATGAAAAGATTAAGCTTAAAACAATAACTTTCTAAAAGAAAGAATATCAGACGATGAGGTTCAGTTCTTGGTATCCAGAAACTTGGCACGAAACTTGATTGTTCACTTGAGTAATAGCTCTTTCAGAATATAGTTTCTAGCAGTTTTTGGCAGCCTTCTTCAATGAATACCTTGAGGTATTTATAGGAGTCCTTGAGGGGTATTACTGTTACAGTAAATTTCAGCTTCATATCATTGAGTAAGGTAATTTGAAATGCTGTCATTTTCTTCCTTTCCAGAGAATATCAGAATAGTACACATTACCATTTTTGTACTATCTACTTTTCACAATTGCCTTGTACAATTTTGTCTTATACTAAAGGTGTCACCTTTGATACCTCGTGCAACAAAGTGAGCGCACAAAATCAAATTCGAATTCCATTCCAAAATAGCTGAGGTGAAGAGCAAAAACGTGACCATCACGTGATTCATTAATAGACCAGATGCTTGCTCAGAACAATGGACGAACGCTCGCAGCAATTGAGTAATCCATGTGTCAAAGGATAACACTACCGGACGCTCGCTTTAGACAAGACACTGGAGTGAACCGGATGAAGACACACATGGAATGTATTAAAACTCTTGTGAATTTCTTCTTCTTGCTTGAGTGAGTTATAAAACATGAGTGATTTTAATACCTGCACACTCCAAGACTTATCAGAAGATAAATTGTTCACTTGCAAATACTTTTTATCATCAAAATTAATGAGGGTCTAAACTTCTCAATCGTTTAGGTTCCAACACAAAGGGGCAGAATACTCTAGTACTGGCCCTGGTTCTAATAGAGGAACCGGTGAGTTTACCATTGCACGAGATGTGGATGCTCCTACATCATAACCTTTGGACCCCACGCTCTTGCGAGCAGTCCGGCGCAATAGAGATCCCCCAACCCTGGGTTCGTCCCGAAATGTAGTCCGTCGCGGGACATCTAATAAATCCTCCAAAGCAGTAGTAGTGTCTCCATCAAGCTGGGCTCCCAGCCAAGCGTCCACAATCCGTGTGATAGGTACAGGGAAGTCCATCACCCTGCAAGTCACCTCCAATCTAGTCGTCTGCCCTTCCACCCTCGTCATCTCGATCACATTGCCTCTATAAACAACCCTGCCGATGGCGTGATCAACCACCCAAGCAAGGGGTACATCCGTATCTGAAAACTCAAACGTCGTCTCCGACGACATCCGCATCGCCGGTAGCTCCATCGTCATCATAAGCTGGGGTTTGCATCCATGAGAATACCCATATATATAAAGGGTCATCTTCTCAAACAAAACATATAACAGCAACAACAACATATATATATGCAAAACATTTCATACTAACATAGTATAATATCAACACATAGCAGCATCATGGCATTTAACATTCAGCAATAAGCACAATAAAGATGCACCATAATTTCCTATTGGTTAATCTATATGCCAATGCACATGATTCTGGAATATCACCACACTTACCCATACTAATGGGCATCATCGGCACTGGTCCCTTTAGGATGCTATAGGCTAGCATCTCCTTAATTTTCCCCGTAGGGATCATCGACACTGGTCCCCTCAGGATGCTATAGGTCGGCATCTCCATGTATGCATGACAATGCACCAACACCACAGTTAGTTCAACAAAACAGGATCACTCCCCTCAAGTGTCCAAGATATTTATCTCTCACCCTAGACTCGCCTGCTTTAGAAAATGTAACACCTGAGGACGAGATCGACATCGTATTAGGACGACGTATCGAGACCTCGACCAAGACCTTGTGTCGAGATCCCGTGCCAAGATCGTTTGCCGAGGTCATTTGCTGAGCTGAGGAGGTCGCATGTCGAACTGAGGAGGCCGTGTGCACGAACTCGTGTTAGAGCCTTGTGCGCTTGCACGAGCACCCTTGTCGACATCGTGTCGAGATGATAACTCGTATTCTTTCGAACGTTATTCAGCGCTATTATTATATTGTTTGTAATAATTATATTGTCGGCTTGCCGTTCTCGTCGCGTGTCTAGACCGTTGACCGACAGAGTAGAGGGTAATTATGAGAGGAACGATTAGACGGGTAGATTGATTGATGGGATTGGCATCTTATAGCTGGAGTTACGATTATACCCCTTCTCTCACCAGCTGTATACCACGACCGATTCCCTCAGATACTCATTTCTCTTTTCTTCTTTCTTCTTCCTTCCTTCTGCTCTGAGTTCCTTGTTTTTCTCCAGAACTTCCATCGACGAAACCTTGAGTTCCATCGAGATTCTGCACAAATTTTCTTCATCAATCTTGTTCATCATCATCTTCTCGACCTATATCTCACCATCTCGACCATCATCATCTGAGGTAAGGAAAAACAGATTTTTCTCTTCCTCTATGCTACTGTTTAGCGCTACTTTTCCTTCCATTTTTAGCCAGTTTTATGCTTCCAAATCATGTCAAACTGATGGGTTTTCTTCTTCACGATATTATCTATCTTTCTAACCGATTAATTGGGCTTGTAAAACAAATTTTCTTCCTCTGTTTTTCTGCATCGGCGCTCCGTAAAACCCCCATTTTTGGTTTATTTCGATTTCTTGTTTTTCGTTTGTTGCTTGGTTGTTGTTGTTGTCGCTTTTTCTGTTGCATCATCAGATAACCTTTTTCATGAACTTTTGACCAAAAACCCTAACTTTGTGTTAGAGGAAAAATATATTTAAGTTCTTGAGTTTTTATATTTCTGGGTTGTGGTTAAGTTTGGGATGAGAGCTAAGTGTATTAGAACCCATAGATCGAATCGAGTTGTGCTTGTTTTAGGAAGTCGATTCAGAGATCGTGTGATTTCGAATAAAGGTGTACGGAGAGCGAATCCGAGGACGTGGAAGCCGGAATCCAGATCGAGAATCAGACGTGTCGAGGTCGACCGAGAAGCCGACGTGTCGAGGTCGATTGAGGACGACGCGTGTCGAAGTCATTGTCGAGCTCGTTGAAGACAGCTGTGTCGAGATCGAGTAAGAGAAGTCGTTGTCGAGCTCATTTGAAGACAGCTGTGTCGAGGTCGTTGTCGAGCAGCATTAACTTGGAGTTCGGTAAGGGCGCTTCACATTAATACTTTCATAGTATGCTAGCGTAAGGGCACTTCATATTCTACGTGGTTATGTTATTGTGTATGGATTTCCTGATTTGTGTCGAGCTTGAAATGTTGTGATATGATTGAGTTTTTGCATGTATTTAATATGTGATTGAATATATGCTGTGAATGGTGTACTGCATGTTGAATTGCGTTTCTTCATGTCGAGCTTGCTCTGACATGCGGTTGAATATCTTGTGTTTAACTCTTTGAATATCGTATGCGGCGAATTGTTCATCGAGTGAGCGAGCTAGGTGAGTCGTATGACGTTTTTGAGCCGTGACCCGGATAACTAAGGGTGCTAGGTCCCCTTTTGTTTACGGGAGATTGACTAGACGTCGCCACGCTATGGGACTGAGTTAGTATCTAGGGAGAGCGAGGATCCCAAGGCTTGGCTGGACTTTCCGACATCTGATGCGGCGTGTGCATTCCGGAAAAATTGTCGAGTCGAGAGAAAATGGATTTGCGAGTTGTGTCGAGTTAGAGTGAGATGGTCGAGTCACGTCGGTGAATGTTATACTTTGCTGTTTGCTTATATCCTTTATGTCGAGCTTATCTTGAATTGTTGAGAAGTTGACCCTTTCCCGTGGTGCCTTCAATTCATGACGGTTACCCAGGCGATGTCGAGGGCGTAGGGAACTCGACAGTAGATGATGCCGAGGAGGAGCTCGACGAGGACCCGAGTGACGACCTCTACTTGTCGTGATTGATTATGTTGTTGGATGTTTGTTTTTCTGATGACTGTACTTGTTTTTCTTTTGTGTTCGGAGGTCGTGACCAGTTTGGGCCGGTTATGTTTTGTTGCTACAGGGTAGACTGGTGGTCTTACTTTTGGAGCAGCCCCCTGCGTGGGAGTCTGCCGGAAGTACCCCCAGGGTATGATTGCTCTTTTGAAGTCGTCATACCTTAGGTGTATTTTCTTTATACATTGCTACTCTGTATTTTGTATACATTATTATTTAGAGTGATATATATATGTATGTTATGCATGTATGTTTTATTAGAATTTAAGTCTTGTGTCTTAGTTGCACCATGTTTCGAAAAGCTGTAATTACTCTGATGTGCACGAGTTGGTTTTATAAAAAAAAATATATCGTATTTTTAAAAGGCACAAGAGTTTCGTTTTAAAACACATCTCATATAGGTTTATGTTGAGCTCGGTGTGTTGAGCTCGGTAACTCGAGCTCGGTATATTGAGCTCGGTAGCGGTCCGGAAACGGGTCGTTACAGAAAACTCCGCCTTATCGTCTCGAAACCTCACTTGTTCTCCCTAGAGTCTCTGTTCTTGTCAAAACTCCTATTAGTTGTAAAGCCTTGATATTTGAAAATACTACTATTAGTTTGAAAATATTTATTTTTAATTAGCCTAACACTCACTTTATTCTTTTTAGCAAAAGTGATTATTCCATTACTCAATTAGGGTTTTTAGGAAAATCCACATTAAGTGTCTCATTGATTTTAACTAAAATCCCCTTTAGGTTTTATTCGAAAAACACTTAACCAACTCGACAACGAAATCCATCACCCACATTTTTATTGAACATACATACAGATATGACATTCAATATTCACCACATAAACAACCACCATTAACAACATCTTTGAATCATAACAACACAAGATTTAATCAACATATATCACAAACATTTCACCAAATCACAGTATCACATTAGCAACTCAAATACTCACCAAAACAAACATACTTAAAATAATATAATGGAAGATACCCTTAGCATAAGGCTTTCCTTCCACGTCAACGTCACAAATATAGTCTCGAACTCGACCTCGCATACAACCACAACCTCTACAATCTTAAAACAACAATACTAGGGTTTTAGAAACAACTTCTAAACTACTAATTTACTCCTAGGGCTACGGTTTTAACCAAGCCAACTAGGGTAACACACTCTAAAATTTCTAACTTACAACCCACACTTCAACTACTAAAAACAAGGTTTAAAACAATGTTTTAAAAATTTCACAACTTTCTCAAAAACCTTCATCACTTAACTCAATAAACTTTTAACTTTTAAACCAAATTAAACCATTTCTTTTTCAAACAAAACCATGGATCTAACTTCCAAAACACTTAGTTATTAAACTATAAACATTTTGATCAAATAAAAGTTGTAAAATCAATATTAAAAACCCTAAGTACCCTCACGGTTTCATCAATAACAACAAACCCCAAAATTTTTCTCATCTTCAAATTTTTTTTTCCAACAACAAAATAAGATCAAAACTAATGTTTTGATCACAAAATTTCTTAAGACTCCACACCCTTTAGAAATACAAAGATTTCTTTAAGGTTTTGGTGTTCATTTTCTTAACTCTTCAAAACTTACTTAAATCAACAATTAAACTAAATCAACTTTCTCCCAAACTTCTTAAACAACATCAACAACAAAATCATAAAGAAAACAAGTTTGAAAAACTTGAAATCTTCTCCTTTTCTTCCTTTTAGGTGATGGCCTCAAAGGGCTACCAAGGAGGAGAAAATTTCATTTTTTGCCTTCTTTGATCATCACTAAAATCATCAACAACAACAATAACTAAAACAACAACAAATTTAACAAGTGAATCAAAACAAATTTTTCCCCAAAATCTCTCTCTAGGTCACGGCCATGTTGGCTCATGAAGAGAAGGTAAAATGTAGCATTTGATCACCCAAAATCATCATCAACAACTCAAGAAAATAGAAGCAAAGAAGTTGAAATTTCTCACCCAAAAACTCCAAGAACCTCACAGTTTTGACAAGGAAAAGGAAGAGTAAACTCTTGATCCAAACCCTCACACTCAAGATCAATGTCTTAACAAAAATTAGGAGAAGATAAATCAAAAGGATGGAGGTGCTCACAGCTTCAAGGAAGAGAAAAGGAAGAAAAACTTTGGTTTTTCTTTCAAACACTAACTCACCAACACAAAGACAAAAGAATGATTGTCTTCTCCCCCTTCTAATTAGATAGAACCGGCCAAAGAGAGAAGCAGAAAGGGAAAAAATGAGTCATCACACTAAGCATGCCTTAGCCATGTCTTTAGTTAGGATATTAACTTCTAAACCACTAAAACATGCCACCTCACATTAAGTCCATACTCCTCTCAACAACCCTAAGTCAAGCTTTGACTCATTAGTCAAATGAGTCTCGGCGTCACAAAAATCACGGCGTTGATGATCGCATTATCGATAGTTCGCTCGCCGAATAATCGCGTAAATTAATTTACCGAGAAATTAATTCAACGCGTGACTAAGAAATTATCTGCGAATAATTTCTTTACTAATAAATCATAAATCCACTTTTAAACATTCATATACTATCACAACAAGCTACGATTCGATTTTCATCGAAATCGGAATTCATTAGAATTTTCTCGCGGATAAAAATTACACAACAATTTAAAATACGACGAAACTTCGATAGAATTTTTTGACAAGTTTTGAATGATGAATTAATATTAAATACTAAATCTTAAATATAATTCTATCTTGATGAATTTCATTCACTTTATTAGCAGATAAAAATGCATATTTATTGCATAAATACAACAAATTATAATACGGTAACCTTACTAAAAATACAGTAAAAGCCACAGATGTTACAGTTACCAGTAGGGGGTCTTATGCAAAGGCATTGCATTGTTGGGGCATTCCATAGATATACTGGATCATCCTGACTATACTCTGCTTGTCTCTATGGATATCGAGGACACGCCTATTCACTCACCTAGAGTTAGATGGATCAACATGTACTGACAGAGTACATGGTAGATCGAGTCTTGCAATAGACATCGATAAGATAGTAGCTTATCGTGCTATGCATTTGTTGAGTTTTTAGACGACATGTTAGGAATGTATGACAAGATAAACTATGTGCATCACCCTTGTCATGTGATTTACTTATGAAAGTGACTCCTCACCTCTTCTGTTTTCTTTTGTGGCTACTTATACACCATGATGTATGGGTAGATGGTGAGACTACTACAGGTGATGATGATCGAGTGGACATGGATGCTGAGGAGTATTTGATGGATCATTGCTTAGCTTAGAATTATTATTCAATTATTAGATTATTGGATGTTTGTTATTGTTTAAATAATGTTGTTGACTGGAATGTAACATAGCCGCAGATAGACTAAACTCCACAACAGTGATTCCCTTTTCTTTAAGCGATTACGCCGAGGAAGGAACTCTGTTCCTCAGCTATGGGTCCTTAACTCACTCCAGAAAGGGTTAAGTTAGTGAACTAAGATAAAAATAAGAATGCAAAGGTAAACATAAAGATAGAATAAAAGCTTGAGAGAAAATAAGTTCTTTGATTGATTGAGTGTGTCTAAAATTATGTACAACTTGGGTATTTATAGTAACAACCGAGAACTACCCCTATTTGCCACGTTCAGTTGGCTAACAATGATAAATTTTTAGTTGGCAATTATTCGGCTGAGCCGTGCCACGTTCCACTAACCATGATCCTAAAATCTAGGCGCAATACCACGTCATGACCACATCTCCCCTTTCAACGGTCTTCTCAACGTAGACCTTATCTCAGGTTCCTTCACTCAGCTCCTAAAATTGTGGAGAAAAATCTTGACTGCGTTTTACCTTGGATTTAAATTAAATCAAAATTATTTCCACGTCACTCGGCTCATGGAGCAAGAATCTGTTCCAATGTGTGACTCCACGCTAACCCAGTGGGCCTGATATCTTCCTTGCAACCCAATAAGCCCAAGGCCCATGTCTAGCTTCCTATTTCCTGCTTGTGACTCTATCAGCTGTAATTTTGGCAAATCTGCAACTCGGCTAACAACCAATCGGCTACTTGATGAATTCGGCTGCTGCTAGCTTCGGCTAGCTCTTAGGAATATTTTGGGTGTAAACAATTGCCCCCTATGCTGTCCTAGTCGTAAAACTTTAGGTTTAGGTTGGGGCGGCGTAATGATTAAGGTCAAATCACTCTTTTAATCATAAATGCTAAGTTATCCACTTGTAACTACTTTTTAAATAGTGCAACGACTAACTCTTTCCATCCGATTAATTTGCAATAAACCCTTATCAATCAGTGATCCACTTTTCCTTTAAATACTCCCTTAGCCGAATTACCTTTTCACTTTTTCTGAAAGCCCCAATTCCTGTAGCTTTTACCTCCTTCAACGTTTCTTCTTTTACCTGCAACTGAGCCCACCATGTCTTCTGCTTCAGATTCCCAGAACCAATCCTATGAACACGATGGCGAACAGTCTTCTTCTTCTGTGAGCGTCGAACGTTCACCCAGTCCACCTGCGGCTCTTGTCTTCAATATTCAATATTCAATCCTCTCTGTTCGAAATTCAAGACTCTGTTTCTTTGATTCCTTCTACTTCGAAGCTGAATGAAGGAGAAATCTTTCTAAAAGAATACATGGCTCCTTCCCTATATGCTTTGCCAATCTCATGCGATTGGTTTACCACTAAGACCAAACCCACTGACCTTCGTTCGTGGCCACGCTCACCTCAACCCTACATTGACTGAGTGAATCGGCTAAAGGCAGCCAAAGCTGACAAATGGAGGCAGTGGGGCCTCTACGACATGATTATGCTGTCTACTCAGGACATACCTCTCAACTTGGAGCTGCTTTATGGCTTCTTCGACTATTGGAACATTTCCACCAACACCTTCATCTTTCCATGGGGCATGGTCACCCCCACTCTCCTTGATGTGGCAGCTATTTTGGGGCTTCCTATCATAGGTGATGATATCCCCTCTCATACTCCTTCCAGGTCCCAGAGTTAGGATTTCATTTCTCTAAAAACACCTCTGGCTACTCCAATTTCCTTGCCAATAATGCCAAGACTAGAGGGACCATGTCATATGCTGAACACAACGCATTCCTTCTCTACTGGTTTAGCAAGTACTTTCTTTGCTCCAGTTCTATTGTCGTGGTCCAAGAGCTGCAACTATATGTGGCTCTCACCAATTCTGGTGGCAACTTTTCCTGGGGAACCCTCTTCCTTTCCTATCTCTACCGCTGCCTGTATACCATCTTGGATCGGCTGCAGAAAGGAGAGGACATCAAAAATGTTCAAGGACCCCTCTGGTTTTTACAGCTCTGGATCATGCTTTATTTTCCAGAGTTCATCGACTCTCACTTCAACCCCAACACTCTTCCTAAGGATGCGAGTACCTTGGGACCTCATTTGGTGCTCACACCTTATGGGACCACTTATGCCTTCAATGTGGCATCCAAACTCTTCAATCTTAGTAGGATATCAGCTGATTGGTGCCCCATTTTGGAAAGGGGCATTGGGCCATTCTGGATGTTTTCAACAGATGAGCCTCTTCCAGTCGAACAACAAGATCAGCTGGAGCTCAACTGAAGCTCAGTGTTTATAGCCCGTGACCTATTGTGTGGTCACAAACCCACCTCCAGGAACAACAAACCAACAGCTGACTTTTATTACCCTAACTGTGTGGCTAGGCAGTTTGGGCTTTTGCAGCATGTGCCTCTTCCCTATGATTCCAAGGTAGCCAGTCTTGGTAGGCTGCCCTTTTCTGCAAATGATGTAATAGAAGTGGCTTCCACCAACTTTAGGAAAACTGAGGTCTTCTGTTGGATCCCTTTCACCTTAGTTTCTGGTGAAACCTCTGCTTTTGCCAACTGGTGGACCTCAGTAAAAGATAAGCTATTTCTTGACCGGCTAGAGAATTATGTAGCCAGGTTGGTGATTACTGATGTGGTTGAGGCGATGAGGCCAGCAGCTCAACCAAAAAGTACTCCGGTCAAGGCTAAACCTCCAGTGCAAGTTCAAATTCAGAAGAGAACTTCCTCCAAAATGAAGACCCCAATCAATCCACCAAGTAAGAACCTCTTAATTCGGCTCTCTTACCCTTTGAATTCAGGGCCTTTATTTAACTTATCTTTTCTTGTCTTGTGGCAGCCACAACAACAACTCCCAAGGTGATTCTTGTTGAAGATGATCCTGTTACTCCCCCATCCAATAAGAGAACAAGGGGCACCGGTAGTGTGATAAAGGAACCTCCTCAATCTCAGACTAGGCCCAAAGAAAAGGCTCAAACGGCTGACAAAGGGAAACAGCCGAAACTGAAAGTAAATGCTTCATTTCAAGTTCTTCTTAAAACTTCTTTGTCAACCTGAATCTAACCTCTCTTTATTTTCAAAAGCCAAGGGTGGACATACCTAACCCCTATGTTCAAGAGCTTGGTCAAGGCACCAGTTCTCAAAGTCCAATAATGGTACAGCCGATTCTTTCTTTCTTTTATGTCTTTCATTTATCTGCTTCATCAGCTAACCATTGATTGATGCAGGCATCTCAACCTCAGGCTTCCACCATTCCACCACAATCTGAAAAACCCATTCATGAGGCTCCCCTTATGCCTTCTCCTCTTAGAGCTCCTATGGTGACCATTTCAGAGGAGGAAATGACCAAGTATTTCACCTCTGCTGATCCCTTCCCATTGGTTTCCTCCCCTATATCCAATCACTTGGAGAAAGTCAATGCAGCACTGATGGGAGAGATTCCAACTAGCAGAGAGCAAGTGGCAACTTTGAGAACTTCTCTGTTCAAACTGGCCAATTCGGCTGACATCTCTGTAGCTAGCCAAGAAGTATATAATACTTTGGCTCTTCAACTGAGCAACCTGTCTCACCAATTTGGGCGCTCCAGGGAGGTTCATGACATGACCTTTCATGACCTCAAAAGGTTGAGGGAACTTCAAGAACAAAAAGCCCAATTCCAATCCTCCTTCCTAGCCTTGGAAACGGAACGCCAAGAGGCCCTAACCCAGCGCAAGGACATAGACGAGAGGCTATCTGTCTTGTCGAATGAGTTAGACAAGATTAAGAAGGAAATGGCAACACTGGCCCCTCAATCGACTGCCTTAACAGGGAAACTTGATTCTCTCTCCCAGCAACGCTATGCCTTGTTTAAACAATCTTCCTCACTAGACCATGACATTGCAGTGTTGGGCTCTCAAAAAATAGGCCTAGAGAAGGACCTTGAGACTAGCAATGCTAGGCTAGACGAAGCTAATAGGGCTTGGGACTTCTTCAAGAAGCAACTTGATGAAGCCAAGAAGAAGGAAGTTCCTGTGGTGGCCGCTATTTCAGCCACACAGCAAAATGACCCTGCAGATCCTATTGTCCCTAGGGTGGAGGCGTTGGTTGAGCCTACCACTGATACAGCTGCAGGCTACGACTGATGCTTCTGCATCGTCAACCGATCCAGGTCCTGAGCATACTGAAGGAAAAGCAAGTGATGTACCTGAGGCTGCAGCTACCTAACATTCTTTGTTGTTTTCTTTGAATTCCAGTAATTTTAGGCTAGGTGGTCGGCTTGTGGTCACCAAAGACAATTTCTTTTAAGTTTAATGCAATTTCCTTTATTTTCCAAGTATGCCTTCCCACATAGTAGGGTAATATCTCTTGAGGTATTTTCCATTGATGCTTCTTTTTAGTTCTTCGCCTTGCATGTTAACTAGCCGATAAGCACCACCATAATAAACCTTACTAACAACAAATGGCCCTTCCCAATTTGGTGACCATTTCCCAAACATAGGATCTTTAATCCCAATAGGTAATATGGTTTTCCAAACCAGATCTCCTTTAATAAACCTCTTTGGTTTCACATGTTTGTTATAGGCGTTAGCCATTTTTTGCTTGCTATGCTCAATTCTATTTAAGGCCATGAGCCGATCTTCATCAATAGAATCTAACTCCATTAACATGGCTTGCTGGTAGTCATCTAGACTTAGCAAGTTTTGCTTTGCTACTCTTAATAAAGTCACATTTATCTCTAATGGTAACACTGCATCTTGGCCATATGTTAGCTGATAAGGAGTAAATCCAGTTGCATTGCATTTGGAATTCCTTACAGCCCACTAGACCTCATTCAATGCTTCATGCCACTTTCTGGGATTATCTTCAATATTCTTCTTGATTAAATCAATAAAAATTTTATTGGTAGCCTCTGCCTGCCCGTTGGCTTGAGTATAATAAGGGGATGAATGAATCAACTTAATCCCAAACTGTTGTGCAAAGGCCACCACTTTCTCCCCAGTGAACATAGTGCCTTGATCTGTGGTGATGGTTTCAGGTATACCAAACCTATAAATGATTTGGCACTATATAAATCTAATCACCTCCTCTTGAGTCAGATTCACCATCAGCTGGGCCTCTACCCACTTGGTGAAGTAGTCAGTCGCAACTATGATAAACGCATGCCTCTTGGATGAAGGTGGATAGATTTTGCCTATCAAATCCATTGCCCATCCCCTGAATGGCCAAGGCTTTATCACTGGGTGTAGATTTTCAGTTGGGAACCTTTGAATTGGACCATGCAGCTGACATGCCTCACACCTTTTGGCATATTGATAACAGTCAGCTGTAATGGTAGGCCAATAATATCCATGTCTGTATATTAGCCATTTCATCGTGGGTCCAGTCCTACGAGAACCACAGATTCCTTCATGTACTTCCCCGATGACCTTCATGGACTCATCTTTATTGATGCACTTAAGCAATACTCCATTAATGGCTCTCCTGTAGAGTTCATCATCTACCAATACATACTTAAGTGCTTTCTGTTTAAGCTTGAAGTCAGTACTACTTGAAGGATCTTTAAGATAGTCGATTAACTCCTGTTTCCAAGAGTCGATCGTTCCTATTGGAGCACATTCCCACACTGGGTACTCTTCATGTTTTACTTCAACTATCATGTCTTTGTACCCTGAGGCTTGCTGAGCCAAATCATTAGCCTCTTCATTCTCTTCTCTGGGAATGTGGAACATTATTGCATCAGCAAACAAGTGTAATAGCTTGCTAGCCGTTTCATAGCATTCCTTCAAGTTAGGATTATGACACTTGTACTCCCCGGTTAGCTGTTTTATGACCAACTGTGAATCCCCCATAACTTGAACATAATTTGCCTTCATGGTTGCCAGGATCTTAAGTCCCAAAATCAAAGCCTCATATTCTGCCTGATTATTGGAACAACCAAGATCCAGCTGGCACATGAATTTCCAACCCTTTCCTGTTGGACTGGTAATGGTGATGCCAGCACCTACCCTTTTTGAGTCCTTGACCCGTCGAACATCAACACCCACGGTTTCAAGTTGATGCACGCAACTTGATCGGCTAATGGATCATTGATTTCAACACAAGGGTGTTGAGCCAAGAAATCAGCTACTGCTTGACCTTTCACTACTCTTAATGGAACGTATTTCAGTGCAAAAGCATTTAACTTAATGGCCCACTTCATTAGTCGACCTTGTAAGACAGGCCTATTAAGTAAATACCTAACAATATTAATTTTGCACAAAACCAGAATTTCTTTAGGCAACAGGTAATATTCTAATTTTGTACAAGCATAGAACAATGACAAACATAATTTCTCAATAGGGGTTATCTAGTCTCTGCATCAGTTAAGGTGCGGCTAAGATAGTACACAGCTCTCTCTGTTTCATCATCAGCATCCTGTGCTAGCAGGCAGCCGATTGATTTTTCTTCTGCAGCTATGTATAATTTAAGTGGCCTTCCTGATACTGGAGGTGCTAGCACAGGAGTTTGGCCAACGCCTGCTTGATCTGATCAAAGGCTTGTTGCTGCTTTCTCCCCCATATCATATCATCATATCTTTAGCTTTAACAAAGGGGAAAAAGCATTCATTTTCCCAGCCGAATTAGCTATGAACCTCCTTAGGAAATTGATCTTTCCAATCAAATTTTGAAGTTCTTTCTTGTTCCTAGGAGGCCTGGCTTCCAGGATAGCTTTCACCTTATTCTTGTCTACTTCTATTCCTTGATGGTGGACCAGGAATCCTTAGAAATTGCCAGCTGCAACTCCAAGGGCACACTTAGCAGGATTCATCTTCAAACCATGGGCCCGCATTCTTTTCAGGGTCTGCTCTAAATCTACCAAATGGCTTTCAAAGCTTTCAGATTTGACCACTACATCATCAATGTATACTTCCATGGTCTTACCAATCAAGTCATGAAAAATGGAGTTCATGGCCCTTTGGTAAGTAGCTCCTGCATTCTTGAGCCCAAAAGGCATGACTACCCATTCATATATCCCCAAAGCTCCTGGACATCTGAAGGCTGTCTTGTGAGTATCTTCTTTTGCCAGAAAGATCTGGTTGTACCCTAAGTATCCATCCATAAAGGTGAGGATACCATGAGTGGCTGCCGCACCGACTAACATGTCAGCCACAGGCATAGTGTACTCATCCTTTGGAGTGGCCAAATTCAAGTTTCTGTAATCAATACATACCCTTATCTGGCCATTCTTCTTGATCACAGGGACTATATTAGACAACCACTCAACATATCTGGCTGTCCTTATGAAGCCTGCCTTCAATAGTCTTTCAATTTTAGCTTTGATTTGAGGCATCAATTGGGGATTGAATCTGCGAGGAGCCTGCTTGAAAGGTTTGTATCCTTCCTTAATGGGCAACCTGTGTTCCACTAGTTCCTTTGCCAAACCAAGCATTTCATAGTAGTTCCAGACAAAGCAATCTTTGTACTGCTGGATTAATTCGACTATCTTGCCTTGTTTGTCCTCCTCAAGTAACCCACTCACCTTTACAGTTCTGGGTTCTTCTGGTGTATCCAAGTTGATTTCAATCAAAGGATCCTCTGCCTCGAAAGCAGGTGCAGTCTTGTGAAGAGGAGAATCCAACTCCATAGGCTCAGCTGTACATGCCTTATTAGGCTTAGCTGTCGTACCTTTTTCTTTGAAGAGCAAGCCCTCTTCTTCCCCTTCACTCTCAGTGTCGTTTTCTTCCATCATGGCTTCTATCACCTTGGACTCGGCCTTAAAGATCTCTAGCCAACCCAACAAGTCTTCAAGCACTTGTGATTCTTTATTCATTAATCACCTGTGTATTAGGCCGTGATTCCGCCTAAGACTTTAACTTGAATCCTTCATTGGTAAGATTGCATGCCTTCCACACACGTTCCTCATAGTCTTCTGGAACAGCAATGGGCCCTAGGTGGGGAGAATAAAATAGTGCCTCTAACATTTTTACCTCAGCTGAGAAAGGGTTTTTATCAGCTTCGACTGTCTCCACGTTATCTCCAACCCAAAACATGAGCTTTTGGTGAAGTGTGGAGGGTACACGCTGACTGGTGTAGATCCAATCCCTACCCAAGATTACACTATAGGAAAGCCTACCATCAACCACAAAGAAAACTGCTTTGAGGGTTTTGGGGCCTACTGTGATTTTGGCTATCAAGACTCCAAGAGCTGTAGATGGTTCCCCCATGAAATTGGACATTTTCATGCTGGTAGGGACTAAGTCCTCAAGACTCTTTCTGAGTTTCCTCATGGTTGCAACAGGCATTACATTCAAAACAGCCCCACCATCTACAAAGACTCTCCTAAAGATCTTTCCATTGATATAAGCCTTGATGTACAGAGGTTTCAAGTGTTTCATCATTTCCTCAGTAGGCTTCTCAAAAACCACCTTGGCAACCTCATCAGCCGATGTATCAGCTAACGTGGCCCATTCTGTTTCTTCGGCAATCACATCACCCTCCAAGCTTCCAAGTTGAGGGTTATCTGCCC
Organism: Calophaca sinica; assembly: GCA_037113605.1. NCBI lineage: Eukaryota > Viridiplantae > Streptophyta > Magnoliopsida > Fabales > Fabaceae > Calophaca > Calophaca sinica. Next base: position 91,808,424 of record CM073735.1, read on the forward strand.
AAAACTCCTCAGGGAACAAACTAATAGCCTCTATCTCAGCTAGCAGGCCATCAGCTTCTTCATTGAACAAGAGATCCAGTAGTGAGTCCTCCATAGCATCATCTTATTCCCAATGCATCTCTGGGATCACTGAGCCCTCTATGGTGATTGCATTCTCATCCACATCGACTGAGGTAATTAGACCCTCAGCCTCAGGAACAGGATCCTGTTCAGTGACTGGTTCTATGCTTTTAGGCATTTCCTCTGTCTTAGCTTCTCCAGGGTCTAGCTTTGGAAAAGCTTTATCTAGCATGTCACTCACAGTCTCCAAGGGAATTTCCCTCTTCTCCCTATTCTTGACATCGGCTAGCATCTGCAGAGTTTGTTTCATTTTCTGAACGGACCTCATTCTCTGCATTCTTCTCTTTTGGGTCCTTGACAATACTGTTGGTATGGCTTTCTTGTCCTTAGCATACTTGTTCAAAAACCAATGTCATTCTGTGACATTAGCAGGAGGCTTCAGCATTCTCTGAGGCTTCAGCTTCTCATCATTCCTCACTGTTATCTTCAAAGAAGACATGCCTCCTTCCATAATGAACTCAGCCACCCTTCTTTTGTCTTTGGGGATAGGCTCCTCATCAACCTTGGGCAAAGATAGCCTACCACTTTCTTTAATGGTTAGCCGATCTTGCCCCCCAGTTTTATTAATGGGTGTTTTGCCCTTTGCCTTGCCAGGTTTCTCTGTTGGGGTTTGGCCATGTTCAACATACTGTTTGACCAACTCCTGGGTGAGCCTACCTGGCCTAGGTGGCTTGCCCTCCTGCCTGTGTTCAACCGCTGGCTGAGGTTTTTCCAATCTGTCAAAAACATAAGTCTTGGCAGCCTCAGGTTTCAGCCGATCACTATGGTTTGAATCGGCTAACCCTTTCTTAGGCCTCCAAACTTCTTGAACAGATATCCTTCGTTTGTGACTAGGTTCTGCATCATCAAACTTTGAGAATGAGACCATGTTTATCCCCAAAGCAAGGAATGGGTCAATATCCACTGTCATCTCAGCAATGCCTCTGTCTTCAAGTTTGAACCTTCCTTCTTTTATTCCCTTCTGAATGGCTTTCCTGAAAACCATGCGGTTTACAGTTGCATGATTATAAGAATTATGCCACTTACAGTATTTCTTATCTTTTAATTCCTCAGCAGGTGGGATCTTGTGCCCATCCAGCAGCCGAATTTGCTTATCTTTAAGCAAGTAGTCAAAGATCTGGTCTGCTTTGGAAATATCAAAGGAATATTCCACCTTGCTATCCCCTGACTTTAACTCTTTTCCTTTGGCAGCTCTCAGGGCAGGACAAGAGTAGCCTTTATCCTTCACAATCTTAGCTGCCATGATGTCTGCCGTGGAATCGGCTGAATCATCATCAGAGTCTTCATTTTCTACAATGGATGCCAACTGAGGGCCTCTCCCTCTACTGGCTCGCCACTTTTCTTTCTCCTGAATAAACTGTTCAATGCGCATGGCCCTTGATACTAACTGGTTCAAATCAGTGCAAGCTTGGCCAACTAGTCTCTCTTTGAGTTGGGGTGCATGCTACTAATGGCCATGGCTGCATATTCTGACTCAGGGAATTGCACTGAACATTTTTCAGCTACCTTTCTGAATCTTTCCACAAAGTCAGAAGCCGACTCATCTACCTGTTGTCATAGGTTCATGAGGTCAGCCGCAGTGACTTCAGGTTGAGGCCAGTAGAACCTGTCATGGAAGCACTTCTCCATGTCTGCCCATGTTTGTATAGAGTTGGGTGGTAAAGAGGAATACCATGTAAATATTGTCCTTGTAAGTGACAAGGGGAACAACTGCAACTTGTAGTACTCATTCTGGTTCCCTTCGCCACACTGGGCAGTAAATCTGCCTATATGCTCCATAGTCGATTTACCATCTTCTCTAGAGAAAGTGGCAAAATCTGGAGTCTTGCATCCCCTAGGCAGAGGTACCAACCTATCTACCCACTCGGGGTATGGTTTTCTGTAGATTGGCCTATCCAAAGGCTTCAGCTGCATACCAAAGTACTTCTTGATGGTATCTGCAATCACTGCTGGGTCTAGCAGCTATGATCCCCCTGGCCTCACTTCTCTCAAGTTAGGAGTAATTGCCTATGGTTGTTGTCTCCATGCTGGGGGATGTGCCTGGGATACTTGCTCTGGAGGATTGGGGTAACCTAGTTGAGTAAACAATGGAGGTGGGTGAACCCCCCATGGCTGCTCCATGCTTCCTTCACCTGGTACCCTAGGTTGAGTTCCAAGAACACTTGAGTTAAATGGTAGAAGTGGGACCTGTCCCCATGACTGCTCCACCATTAAACCAGGTGCCCTTGGAGGAGTTGACCCCATTTGAGCGCCTGCAGACACTTTAGGATAGGGTGGATAGAATGGAAGGTTAGCTGATATAGGTGGAATGTTGTTCCATGGCTGTTGACCTGTATATCCTCCAGGTGGTCTTGCACCACCCACTCCTGCACCAAGAGTTTGCCCCCCAGTATACTGTGGGTTAGTTGCCTGCGTAGCAATGCCATAAGGCTGAACATATGGCATAACTTGCGGCATACCAATTGGCCCCACTGCATCTGGTGGCCTCCTAGCCATCTGCACCTGTCCAAAATGAAGATTAGCCTGGTTAGTTGTATCATTCACCACTTGTTGACCTCCAGTGTTCAACATGGAAAAAGTACTAGGCTGAGAATTAATTAGATTCAAAGGTACCTGTCCTATATTCGGCTGAACCTGAGTAGGCCCTGCCTGCATATAGGTAGGCTGAACTTGCTGCACCCCTGTCAGAACCATACTCGGCTGAACCTGAGTTGGTCCTACCTGAGCTGCATTCGGCTGGGTGACGAGTCCTGCCTGGGTAGTGTACCCCATTTGCGTTGGAATAGCAGAGTTGATAGAGTTTTCGCCTGAGTGAGCCCTCTTAGCCTCTATCTCCCTGGCTTGTTGTACTTCATTATGTACCATGGGCTTCACAATATCAGCCAATTATTGTGACACTTGGTACATGATCTCATTGATTCCCAAATCGAGTTGTTAGCATATAAACAAAGTGGACATCACCAATGGTGGGTCGTTGGGCTCGTTGGGTTGAGTTTCAGGCTGTGCCTCTGTGTGAACCGGCTCTGCTGTTGGAGGAGGAACTCCGTAAGAGGGGCTCGCTTCAGAAGGCTTCCTGGGATTGCTCTTAGTAGTCATACTGCTCAAGCTCTTGCCAGAACGCAAGTGCATATGCCAATGGTAATCCTGACCTGGGGATTCGAACATGTTGATTCGTTCACCTTTGGTCCCACCGAGCGTGCCAATTTTGTTGACTCCACAACAGTGATTCCTTTTTCTTCAAGCGATTACGCCGAGGAATGAACTATGTTCCTCAGCTATGGGTCCCTTAACTCACTCCAGAAAAGGTTAAGTTGGTGAACTAAGATAAAAATAAGAACGCAAAGGTAAACATAAAGATAGAATAAAAGCTTGAGCATAAATAAGTTGTTTGATTGATTGAGTGTGTCTAAAATTATGTACAACTTGGGTATTTATAGTAACAACTGAGAACTACCCCTATTTGTCACGTTCAGTTGGCTAACAATGATAAATTCTTAGTTGACAGCTATCTCAGGTTCCTTCGCTCAGCTCCTAAAATTGTGGAGAAAAATCTTGACTGCGTTTTACCTTGGATTTAAATTAAATCAAAATTATTTCCACGTCACTCGGCTCATGGAGCAAGAATCTGATCCAATGTGTGATGTAACATCCCAATTTTTATGAAAAATATTTTATAGTTCCAGCTACTTGAAAATAAATCATGGAGATTGATCACCTCAATGGTTTGTTAAAAGTACGAAGAACAACAAAGATTTATTGTAAACAATTTACTGTTTTAGAAATTAATTCAGATTAAGAGACAGTGTAGGCATTATCTTTGTTTCTAATATGAATTAACCTTGAAAAATGTGAAAGATTGTTGTTTGATTAAAGAAAATTATTTTATTGAAAGAGAAATAATTTTTAGGATTTAATAAATATTTTCAAGTCATAGTTTGAATTTTCATGGTTTAGTTATTGTATTAATTGTCTATTTTATGTCATATTTAATATGACTATTATTTTAAAGATTTTGTCTTGATAATTTTATTGTTTGAATAATATCTATTTAATAAGAGAAATTGAAATTAGTGATCCTCACTAATTTACAGTTATTATTACGCTACGAGAATTCTATCGAATTCTGCCGTAACTAGGCTATTGTGTGTGTTTCTAACTGAAACATACCTAAATGTGATCCAAATTTTATAAAATTTAAGATCTTAGCATTTTCCAATATTTATGATTTATTGGAAATTTTTCTGGAATTTTTAGGCATCAGAATAATATAGGGTGTTTTCTACACCGAGAACTGCATTACGGTAGCATTTTAGCTCGCAAATCGAGAAAGCAACATTCATAAAATTACTTCTAATATTTTTAGGGAAATTTTGGTTGATTAATAATTTTTGATTATAGAATAATTTATTAGATTTATTTTTGGAGTTTTTGATACAAAAACCTAATATACGCGTAACGCCGCGCACCCGATTGAGCGAGAACGCGACAAAACGAAATATCTAGATATTTTGGGCTAAGGGGAGATGCGTCCAGCCACTAGGGGAGCTGAACCTCATCCTTAGAACCTTCCATGACAAGTGTTAGCTTATGGTTGGTTAGTTAGTAAATGGTAGGAAGTTAGTTTAGTTAGTTTGTGACTAGTTGGTTAGTTTCCAACTAAATGAACATTTTCTTCCACCATTGCCCCTCAAAATTTCGTGGCTTCTCCTTCCCTTGGCTGCCTCATTTCAGTTCTTCCATTCATGACTTGGAGAGAAAAAAAATTTGAGAGAGAAAGTGGTGTTCTTGAAAAAAGTTTGTGATTTAACCTTTGATCTTGATCATTTCTTCTTCCTCCTTGATTCGATCACCACCATCCTTGTGGGTAAGATTCCTAATTCCTTTTCCTTTCTCCATGGCTGCCATGGATGATTTTTCATGGTATTTGTGTTGTTTCTCAAGATTTAAGTTTTGATTCTTGAAGGAAAGTGATGTTTAAGCTTCAATCTTCCATCCTTTCTTCTTAATCCTTGATTCATCACCTCCAAACTTATTGGTAAGCTTCATATCCATTCTTTTCTCTCTTGAGTTTCATGATATGGGTTTGGTTGGTTTTAGGAATTATTTTTGGGCAAAAGTGTTAGATTTTGCTAGATATGCATGATTAGTCTTAAAGCCCTTTGTTTTCTTCCAACATTAGCTTTGTTCTTGGTTTTTAAAATTTGGAAACCCTAACTTTTTGAGTTGGCCGAACCTAAGGGGCTGTTCTAAGCCTTGGCTTTGCTTGGTCTTTGTTGTTTTAGAGTTGATTCTTGATGGGTTATACTTGCTAAGTTTGGAAACTAGTCTTATAATCACATTTACAAAGTTTTGGAAAAACCAATTTGTTGAAAAGGGGGCTGAAACCGTGGCTTATAATATGATTTAGGGGGATGTTTTAAATTTATTTCAAAGTATTTTAAGTGTTTAAGAAGTTGGTTTATTGTTAAGGGGATTGAATGTAGTGAATTAGTAGGTGTGAAGCTTTGAAAAATTGTTTGGAAACAAAATAATTTGGGGTTGTTTTGGGGCTTCCAAAACAGTGGCTTATGATCAAATTTTGGGTGAGTTCTAACTTGTTTTCAATTGTATTAAAGTGGTAAAGAAGTTTGGTTTTGATAAGAAGTTTTGATTTAAGCAAAGTTTGTAAGATTTTGAAGTTAAAAGGTTTGAAAACTTGGAGTTGTATTTGAAGCCTTGAAATCGTGGCCTTCAAAGGGATTTTGTGACTTGTTCTTGACTTGCATTTATGCTTAAAAATAGTTGTAAAAGTGGTTGATGTAACACCCCGATTTCGGAGCGCTACTGTTCAACCCAACTAATGCTGAAAACATTTAATGCTTGTATGCTTTCAGTTAAAAAGTACTCTTATGTATTTCGCAATAGAAAAATAGGGGTAATTTTTTTCTTTTCATTTTCTTTCCTTGGAAATCTTTTTCAAAATGTGACATAGAGTACTACAGTTTTCTAAATGATGCCAATTCAAACTTTTGCAATTATCAGAGTATAGTGCATCACAAAATAACACTTCACATAACATAATCATTTCGCACTAAGGCGAGGTTCTCTGAAAAGAGTAATTACAAAACAACCAATACAAAATCCTAAGCTAAGCTGGCTAACAACTATAACTCTTACTGAGAAACAGCTCAGCAAGATCAAACACGAAGTACTCAGAGGAATCTTCCTCCACTGGCTCAATCTTCAATGCTCCTAAAAGATGAAGCTGCAACAGCTACCGAACTCCATCTGGAAGTGACATCCATAAGGACATCCAATCCAACAACAGTGCAAGGGTAAATCCTTTGTCCACGAGTTTATCATAGGCTATGTCGCATGCAAACGATATATACATATATAATACAACAACATTCTTTTATTTACATATACATACTTAATAGACCGCACACAATCAGCATGGTATATCAAGCATGGCATGTGAGCAAACAAAACAACCAACAGATCAACAATCAAGTCACTACTATATCAACCATTGCATGTGAGCAGGCAAGTCTATCAACAGATAAGTGATCAAGTCATCACAATATCCAATTCATCAACAATTCCTCACATATCATAAATGCGGTTAGCTATGCATGTCAATGCAGTATGGCTAGTTGTGTATACACTGCGACCTTAAACAAGGTCAGCAGAGACGAGGAACTTTATTTCCCAACGTCCAAATCAACTCCCCTACCAAGGGTATTTCCACAAAGGCTTGCCACACATTAGGCTTTCTGCCACACGGGCATGCAGTGACAACTCGTCCTTTTGAAGTCCTGAAGACAATCAAACGCCCGAAAGTGTCGATGCTCAATGGTCAGTATACATCCAAACAAATTCAACAACATGGCATGCTCACCATAGGGAGCGCCCGAGTAATGTTTTAATTAATCAATGCGGATCGACGACACCTTAACTCACTCACTCTACTTAGTGAATTTTCATGCTTCCAATTCTTATATTTCCTAGGTGAGGTTGTACCAAAATAAATCACTCATTTAGCTTTGGGTCATTGGAACCCGAGTTTCATCAAATTCTTTATCTAGTATGGTTCCATTTCTACTTATCTATAAGCTTAGGCTAGTCATACTATGGCTCTCATGCTTATTTTTAAGCCAAAATACCTTTAACAATTACTTAGAGTGCAAACACAGGACACAAAGTCCGGGTGTTCAATTGCGGAACGCTAGTCTTAATCTCAGATCAGAACTCTAGGCACGTAATGTGGAACACTAGGCTCAACTTTTAGGTTAAGGTACTAGGCACGCCATACGGAACACTAGGTCCAATCCTTAATCAAGAAAAAGCGCACGCAAGCAGGACAGTAAGTCCCAGCACAGGACACATAGTCCATATGCTCAATAGGAACACTAGGTTCCCTATGTTTTGATCTTTCAAAAAAAAACTCGATCTTTGAACTCTCTTTCTCTATTCTTATATCACTCCTATGTATCTGAAAATACTTTTTAGTTCTAGGTCGTTGAACCCTAGTTGTGTTAAATAACACACTGGAAGAATTCCCAGGAAAGAGAGGTGGTGCGAACACTCTTAATTACCAAGTCTTTCCTAGCCAGAATTTCCCAGGCGCATCATTTAACTCAACCGTTTTCGCAAATCGTACTATTTATTTCAACTTCTTTTTTTTCTACTATCGTTCCATTGAAATTTCCTTGCAAGCTTTAGCTAGTTATACTAAAACCCTCACGCTTACTTTTAACTCAAATGCCCTTAACAATTTGCTTACCAAATCGAATTAAACGTGAAATCGCATCAGTTCTGATGTAAATCGTCAACCAATATGATCGATCAACGCATTATTAATTAATCCATCATCAACAACAATATTTTCATATTCCAAGTCAATACCAAATTCCATTTAAATCCTACTTGATTCATGGAAAACAAACATCAATCATAATGCCTCACAGGGCCAAAGACATGCTATAGCATTTCAACAGCATATAACAATTCAATAGGCTACAACATGCTCCACAGTTTCATCAACTTCAAGTCTAATCAAATCACTCAAACAAGATTTAAGTCACGCAATACAATTCAATTTGCCACGTAGGGCCAAAAGCATGCTACAACATTTCCAACAACACATAAAAGTACTACAAGTACTACCACACTATCAAACAATCAAACAAGCAACAAACAAGGCAAAAAGCCCAAACTCATTATATAAGAATTTCCCTTACCTTGGGCGCTTTAACAATCCAAGCAAGGTAATCCGAAATAATCGTCAAGTCACACTTCGCGCGCGTACCTTAAGCACGAACCTTAACAACACAAACTTAACTAAATTAGAACTAAAACTTAGTCCTAATGCCCCTAGGGCAGCCACGGCTTAGGCATCCTAAAGCCTAGGAATTACTTGACTTAATCCCTAATTGGTGCTATCTAGCCATATGCCAAGGTACATATTCAAACCATGCAAGTTTTGAAACTTTTTCAAAAGCTAAGCACTTAGAAAATATCAAAACCCAAAACTTACCAATTGGAATAGTGTTTTACCAAATGAATAGTGTTTTGCCAATTTTGAATCACTTTTTAAAGCATTAAAACATGTCACAAAAATTCTAGAATAAATTCATTACAAGCTTAAAACAATTCTTAAGACATACCCCAGAACTTTTTCCAAAATCATGCTTCTTTGAATTGTTTTACTAAATCAAATCATCAACCACTTTTACAACTATTTTCAAGCATAAATACAAGTCAAGAACAAGTTACAAAATATCATTGGAGGCCACGGTTTCAAAGCTCCAAAACAACTTCAAATTTTCAAATCTTTTAACATCAAAATCTTACAAACTTCATTCAATCAAAACTTCTTATCAAAACCAAACTTATTCACCACTTTAAGACACTTAAAAACAAGTTCTAACTCACCCAAATTATGTTTAAAAGTTACTGTTTTAAGCCTCACAAACAGCCCCAAAATTCATTTTTTTTTAAACAATTTTCCAAAGCTTCAAACATACAAACCTTTATAGATTTAAAGTTCTAACCAAAAACTAACTTCCACAACACTTAAATTACTTTGAAAACAACTTAGAACATACCCCCTCAATCATATTAGGGTCACGGTTTTGGTCACCCAAAAACAATTCCAAATTTCAATTTTTTTTCATTTCCAAAACAAATCATTCCATCACACTTAAATCTTTACATCTTAAACCAATTTTTCCTAACACCTAACATACTTAAAAATCAAATTAAAACATCCCCTAACATCATGTGAGAGCCACGGTTCAGCCCCCCCCTTTTCACCAAATCAATTTTTCCAAAAACTTGTAAACATAGTTATATGACTAGGATCCAAACATACAACTACTAAACCTTCAAAACTAACACCAAATTGACAAGAACAAGCCAAGAACAAAGCTTGGGACAGCCCCATGGTTTCGGCCAGCAAAGGGGGTTAGGGTTTCCAAACTCAAAATACCAAAATCAAAGGGATTCATGGAAGAAAATAAGGGGTTATGAAACTATACATGCCATACTAGCCAAAACAAGCACTAAAATTCAAGAAGAGTTCCTAAAACCTTCAAAACCCATATCATGGAACCCAAGAGAGATGAGGAAAGATTTATGGAGCTTACCAAGAGTGGAGATAAAGATTGAACAAGAGTGGAGATGAAAGGAAGCAAAGATGCACACTTGAATCTTCAAAACTCCCAAAATCACAACTTTCTTTCTCTAAGTTTTTTCTTCAAGTTCTTCACAAATGGAAGAGGAAAATGGTGCTGGTGTGTGTAATGAGGATGAGGCCACGAAATTTCAGGGGTAGAATGGGAAGGAAAGGTTCATTTAGTTAGAAACTAACTCACTAAGTCATAAACCAACTAAACTAACTTCCTACCATTTACTAACCAACCAATCACACCTTGACACTTGTAAATGCCATCATTAAAAGCACATTCAGCTCCCCTAGTGGCTAGATACATCTCCCCTTAGCCCAAAATATCTCAGGGTCTCGCTATGGCGCGTTCTCGCTCAGGGTCTTGTGGCGTTCTGGCGTATATTAGGTTTTAATAATAAAAACTCCAAAAATATTTCTAATTATAACCCCACACCCAAAAATCACAAATATTCCTCGTGGCATAAGAAAAGTATCTATGTATCTTGTTTTCTCAAATGCTAACAAAACGTCGCATAATTAAGCGATCTCGGCCATAGAAAATACACTAAATATTTTCTGATGCCCAAAATTTCTAGAAAAATTACAATAAATCCTAAATATTGGAAAATGCTAAGAGCTCAAATTTTATTAAATTTGGATCACGTTTGGGCATGTTTCAGTTAGAAACTCACACAATAGCCTTATCTACTGTAGAATTCAATGAATTATCGCAGACGTAATAAAAGCGTAAATTAGTGAGGATCACTAATTTCAATTTATCTTATCATATAGATATTATTCAATCAATAAAATTATCAAAACAAAATCATTAAAATAATAGTCATATTAAATATGACATAAAGCAGACGATTAATACTATAACTAAATAATAAAAATCCAAACTATGACTTAAAAATAACTATTAAGTCCTAAAATTATGTTTCATTCAATAAAATAATTTTCTTTAATCAAACAACAATCTTTCACATTTTTCGATATTAATTCATATTAAAAACGATATCGTTTACACTGTCTCTTAATCTGAATTAATTGTTAAAACAGTAAATTGTTCACAATAAATCTTTGTTGTTCTTCATACTTTTAACAAACCATTGAGGTCATGACTCTCTACGATTTATTTTCAAGTAGTTGGAACTACAAAATAATTTTCATAAAAATTGGGATGTTACAGTTGATGATTTGATTTAGCAAAACAATTCAAAGAAGCATGATTTTGGAAAAAGTTTTGGGTTATGTCTTAAGAATTGTTTTAAACTTGTAATGAATTTAATTCTAGAATTTTGTGACATGTTTTAGTGTTTTAAAAAGTGATTCAAAGTTGGCAAAACACTATTCATTTGGTAAAACACTATTCCAATTAGTAAATTTTGGTTTAGCTATTTTTCTAAGTGTGTAGCTTTTGTAAAAGCTTGAAAACTTGCATGGTTTGAATTGTTCCATCACATATGACTAGGTGTGAACCAAATGGGATTAAGTGAGTAATTTTTAGGCCCTTTTTAGGACTAAAACCGTGGCTGCTCTAGAGTCTTTGGACTTGGGTTTTTGGTTCTAATTGGATAAAGTTTGTGTTGTTAAGGTTCGTGCATAAGGCTTGTGCGGGGAACGACTTGACAATAGTTCGAATTTACCTTGCTTGGACTGTTAAAGCGCCCAAGGTAAGGGAAATTCTTACATAATGAGTTTGGGATTTTTGCCTTGTGTGTTGTTTGTTTGATTGTTGATTGATTGTGTTGTAGTACTTATAGTATTACTATGTGCTGTTGAGATGTTGTAGCATGAACTGCTGTGTATTGATTTGGCCTTGTGTGGCAAGACTGAATTGTATTGTGTGACTTAAATCATACTTGATTGATTTAATTGGACTTGAAATTGATGATAATATGTAACATGTTCTTGGCCCTGCGTGGCATTATGAGTTGTATTGTTTTCCTTGAATCACCTTGGATTTCATTGGAACTTGGTATTGAATTGGAATATGAAAAATATTATTGTTGATAATGGATTAATTAACAATGTGTTGATCGACTGCTATTGGTTGACGATTTACATCCAGAAATCGATGCGATTCCACGTTGAAATTCGATTTCGTAAGCAAATTGTTAAGGGCATTTTGATTTAAAAGTAAGCGTGAGGGTTTTAGTACAACTAGCCAAAGCTTGCAAGGAAATTCCAATGGAATAATGGTAGAGAAAAGAACTTGAAATAAATAGTACAATTTGCGAAAACGGTTGAGTTAAATGATGCGCCTGGGAAAATTCTGGCTAGGAAAGACTTGGTAATTAAGAGTGTCCGCACCACCTCCCTTTCTTGGGAATTCTTCCAGTGTGTTATTTAGCACAACTAGGGTTTCAACGACCTAGAACTAAAAAGTATTTTCAGATACATAAGGGGGATACAAGAACTGAGAAAGAGATTTCAAAGATCGAGTTTTTGAAAGAATAAAACATAGGGAACCTAGTGTTCCTATTAAGCATATGGGTCATGTGTCCTGTGCTGAGACTTAATGTCCTGCTTACGTGCGCATTTACTTGATTGAGGATTGGACCTAGTGTTCCGTATGGCGTGCCTAGTATCTTAACCTAAAAGTTGAGCCTAGCGTTCCACATTATGTGCCTAGAGTTCTGATCTAAGATTGGGACTAGCGTTCCGCAATTGAACACCCAGACTTTGTGTCCTGTGTTGAACTCTTAGTTAATTGAGATTTGGAAACCCACTAAGGTGAGTGAGTGAGAGTTCGTCGATCCACGTTGATTAATTAAAACATTACTCGGGCACTTAGTACAGTGAGCACGCCACATTGTAGAATTTGTTTGGATATCACTCGGGCGTTCACTACGGTGAGCATGCCATATTGTAGAATTTGTTGGATATCACTCGGGCGTTCACTACGGTGAGCATGCCATATTGTTGAATTTGTTTGGATGCGTACTAACCATTGAGCATCGACACTCGAAGCGTTTGATTGGTCTTAAAGACTTCAAAAGATGAGTTGTCATGTCACTTGGAGCGTTTGATTGGTCTTAAAGACTTCAAAAGACGAGTTGTCATGTCACTCACTGCATTGCCTAAGTAGAGGCAAGCCAAAGTAGTGGCAAGCCTAAGCAGAGGCTATCTTGTTCGGACGTTGGGAAAGTAGTCACCGTCATACTGCTGACCTATTAAGGCTGCAGGTGTATACACAACTTGTCATACTGCATTGACATGCATAGCTAACCACATTTATGATATGTGATGAATTGTTTGATGAATTTGATATTGTGATGACTTGATCACTGATCTGTTGATAGATTTGCCTGCTCACATGCAATAGTTTGATATTGTAGTGACTTGATTGTTGATCTGTTGGTTGTTTTGTTTGCTCACATGCAATGCTTGATATACCATAAAAGCATGTTGTTGTATTATATATGTATATATTGTTTGCATGCGACATAGCCTGTGATAAACTCGTGGACAAAGGATTTACCCTTGCACTGTTGTTGGATTGGATGTCCTTATGGATGTCACTTCCAGATGGAGTTCGGTAGCTGTTGCAGTTTCGTCTTTCAGGAGCATTGAAGATCGAGCCCGTGGAGAAAGATTCCTCTGAGTACTCGTATTTGATCTTGCTGAACTATTTCTCAGTAAGAGTTGTAGTTGTTGGCCAGCTTAGCTTAGGGTAATGCCGTTGTTATTTGTGTAATTACTCTTTTCAGAAAACCTCGTCTTAGTGCGAAATGATTATGTTATGTGAAGTATTATTTTGTGATGCATTATACTCTGATATTTGCAAAAGTCTGAATTGGCATCATTTAGAAAACTGTAGTACTCTATGTCTCATTTTGAAAAGGGTTTCAAAGGAAAGAAAATGAAAAAAAAAATTACTCCTATTTTTCCATTGCGAAATACATAAAAGTACTCTTTAACTGAAAGCATACAAGCATTAAATGTTTTCAGCATTAGATTGGGTTGCACAGTAGCGCTCCGAAAACGGGGTGTTACATGTGACTCCATGCTAACCCAATGGGCTTAATATCTTCCTTGCAATCCAATAAGCCCAAGGCCCATGTCTAGCTTCCAGTTTCCTACTTGTGACTCTATCAGCTGCGATTTCAGCTAATCTGCAACTCGGCTGACAACCAATCAGCTACTTGATGAATTCGGCTGCTGCTAGCTTCGGCTAGCTCTTAGGAATATTTTGGGTGTAAACAAATATACTAATTATAGGGTAAAGCTCTGAGACAAGTTATTTGATTTTATTTATTTCCGCAATTTGATATTCGTAATTGTTAGAGTGATATTCATGCCTTTTGTAACAATTTAAATAAACTACGTTTTCTATATATATTTCCGCATGTTTACACTATTTTCGTTTCACTGAGTAGTGGGTGTCACAACTTGCACCTAGATTTTTGAAACCGTAATAACTATTCTCTTCTCAGAATTGTTTCATATTCCTCCCAAAGCACTTTTTGGAGTAACACCAAATAATGCGTGTACCCTCTAGCTAGCGCTTTAGTAATTCATTCTAGCCTTCTCATAATGACTTTACTCTACTCGAAAATGTTTCCAATTTTTGTTTGTTCCAATTCTTAAGTCTCTACGAGAAGTTAGTCACTCTATCAGACAAATTAAATTTAACTTTCCAATTATTAATCATGAAGGATTGGAAGTCCTCAAGAGAAACCCATGCTGCAAGGAATCGAAAGGGTTTTCTAAAATGATTTTGTGTCCATCTGATTCTAGGGAGAGGAGGAGAGGCCTATGATCTAATTTGAAGGGGCTAAGTGATTCACCACGACTTGAGGAAGTTGGATTCTCTAATCCAAATTCATCAAACATCTATCAAGTCTCTACTAAAGATTATAGAAATGTTATGTTGACAACATTTCTAGACACCGTATCCCACGACATCGTATTTTTCTCTTTTTTATTTTTTTTTCTTTTACTTTCACTTTCCCTCTTCTACTTTCAGTTTCCCTCTTTTTTTAATTTTTTACTTTCCTCCCAACACTTGGAAGAACACGCAGAACGTGGACTCATCGCACAGCTCTCCCTCTGAAACTAAGGAAATGCTCGTTTCCACGTTTGGTCAGCACACAGTGTGAGGAACTCCATGATTGAGCTTGCTTCCATTATCACTAGTTCATCACCTACCACTTGATGTCAACTGTATCTCCTTCTTCTTCCTTGTAAGGTATTTTTTTCTGTTTTGTTCTTTCTTTCTTTCTCCATAAACATGGGTTTCAAAAATTTGGGTTGTAAATCTTGTCTATCTCCTTCCCACAAATTTGGATTGTTCTCCTTCTCTTGAAAAAATCCCTATCATTCTGACAAAAAAAAGATAGAAAACCCCTGTCATATAGCACTGCATTTGCTAGGAAAGAATGCAAATGAATTTCTGCAAGTTTTTTACTGACACGTGACTGATTATGTGGTTAATGGTGTGCAAAACTTTGGTAATGAAGTGTATTGGGTGGTTAATGAGTTTTCCATGTACTCCATATGTGTACCATTAATCAAACATGACATATCATTAACCAGAAAGTTGAACACTGTTAACCACGTTTGAGCATTTGTAATTAGGTATTAATATGAGTTTATAATGTCAAACATGTTTATTGAGAATATGTTTAATAACGTACTGAGAATATGGTTACTGAGATAAACCTCTTGAAAGCATTAACCTGAGCTTCTAAGAGTTGTAAAATTTATCTGGACATGTCATTAACCAAAGAACGAACTATATTAACCAAATTTTTACAAAGCGTTAACCAGAGTTTTTAACAGTTGTGAAATTTATCTGGACATGTCATTAACCAAAGAATGAACTATATTAACCAAACTTTTACAAAGCAATAACCGGAGTTTGTAAGAGTTGTGAAATTTATCTGGACATGCCATTATATGTTGCATTTTTGTTGTGATTTTTAAATTTACAACCCTGTTTGATGCAATAAGCTTCTAAATCCCTATTATTGTAACATAACCTATAATAGATGTAATTGGGTTATTTTGTGCAGTTTTGGTGTGGCACCGACAATTGGAAATTCATGGATAGTTCAAATAATTTCGTGGATTGCGGTAGTGTTCATGGTGAATCTATTGGAGTTGACAATTTTAATGATGATCACGCAAGTTGGGAGCCTGCAACAGGGATGTGTTTTTCTTGCATAGAGGAGGTTAAGACATTTTATGGAGAGTACGCTTCAAGAAAGGGTTTTGGGTGGAAGATTAGAACATCAAAAAGAGGAGATGATGGGAACCTCTGCTACTTAATTCTAGCATGCTCAAGAGAAGGGTCTCATGTGTCGAAAATTCCATGTACATTGAAGACACTTCCGACTAAGGCGCAAAATTGTCCTGCAAAGATTTGTATTAAGTTGGGAGAAGATGGACTGTGGTACATTAAAAAATTTGAACCTGACCATTCTCACGAGATCAGCCCTACCAAGGCAAGGTTGTTCAAGGCTAACAAGAAAATTAACCAGCATGTAAGGAGAACAATCCAAATCAATGATAATGCAGGGGTGAGGATCAACAAGACTTTCCAATCTGTTATTCTGAGACGCAAAGAGGGCATGAAAATATACCATTTTGTGAAAGAGACGTGAGGAATTATGTTAACAAGGAAAGGCGTGCAATTGGAAAAGAAGGAGATGGCAAGGCCTTGATAAGTTATTTTTGCCAAATGAGGGAACAAAATACAAATTTCTTCTATGACATAGATTTGGATGATGATTTTCATGTAAGAAATGTGTTTTGGGCTAATGCAAGAAGTAGAGCTACTTATCAATATTTTGGAGATGTTGTAACTTTTGACACGACATATTTGACCAATAAATATGACATGCCTTTTGCTGCGTTTGTTGGTGTGAATCACCATGGTCAATCAACATTACTTGGATGTGGTCTAGATTCTACAGAAGACACAGAGTCATTTGTGTGGCTTTTCCAATCATGGCTTTGTTGTATGCTAGGAAAGGCCCCTATGGGTATTATCACTGACCAATGTAAGGCTTTGAAAAATGCCATTAAGTTAGTCTTCCCTACAACTCGTCATAGGTGGTGTTTGTGGCATATAATGAAAAAAATTCCTGAAAAGCTAAGCGGATATGGTGAATACAAGAGGATTAAGTCTGCAATGAAATCAGCGGTTTATGATACAATCACAGCAGCTGATTTTGAAGAGAAATGGTCTTCCTTCATTGACAAATTTGAGCTTGGACAGAATGACCGGTTAAGTGGCATGTACAAGGAACGTCATAGATGGGCACCAACCATGCTGAAGAAATATTTTTGGGCAGGTATGTATACTTTTTCCTGTTGATTATCTAGTTAATGGGTCATTATGACACTTTTAAGTTTTTGACAGTATTTTTCATATATGGTTAATGACTTGTAAATACGTGGTTAATGGTGTTCATTATTTGGTTAATGGAAGAAAATCCTGAAGTTTTTCACTTCCATTATAATATATGGTTAATCACTTGCAATTATTTGGTTATTTCTGTTCATATATTGGTTAATGGTTAATCACTTGTATGTACTTGGACAGGTATGTCAACAACACAGCGAAGCGAGAGCATACATGCTTTCTTTGATGGATATATCAATTCAACAACAAGTCTGAACCAGTTTATAAAGCAATACGATAATGCTCTCAAGAATAGAGCAGAAAAGGAATTTCAAGCTGATTTTCAATGCATGGATACAACAATTCCCTGTGGGTCAAACTCGTTGATTGAAAAGCAATTCCAAGGCGAGTACACTTATGCCAAGTTTAAGGAGGTTCAAGCTGAATTTAGAGGTAAAATGAATTGTGCTTACTCCTTGAAGACTGTGGAGTGTTGCCTTGCTATTTATCATGTGTTGGAGGAGGTGTTAGTTAGAGAAAGACCAAAAGAATGTGTCTTTAAAGTTGTCTTTAATCGTGACAACCATGATCTCAGCTGTGAATGCTCGTTGTTTGAGTTTAGAGGTATTTTGTGTCGCCATGCCCTATGTGTGTGTACTCAAGAGAGGCTTAAAAACGTGCCAGAGAAGTACCTTTTAGCAAGATTGAAGAAAAATATTAAAAGAAAGCATGCATATATTAAGAGCAGTTATGGTGTGTCGGAATTGAACCCACAGATGGACAGATTTGACAAATTATGCAAGCATTTCCATGAGGTTGCTGAAGTAGCTGCAGATTCTGAAGATGCAACTAAGGCACTCCATGAAATATTTATTACATGAATTTAATTCTAATTTGCCCACCATGGATGCTACAACGAACAATGTTAAAAGGAGTTCCAATGATGACTCAAATCCAAACAAAGCTTCTGAAATCCGCAGTCCATTGAGGGTCAAACGTAAAGGTCGCCCTCCATCAAAGAGAAAAATATTTGTAGTTGAAAAGGTTGTTAAGAGGGCCAGGAAGCGAACCAAGCAAAGTGATGACAATGAGACTACTAAGGTATGCATTTTCTATCAGAAACCATGTATTAACCATATACAACACAACATTAACCATCAATTTGAACCCTGTTAACCAAACTTTCAGAAACTGTCAATTCTTCTACAATTCAAATAACACAGTTTTAGTTTTAGTTTCAGTTAAATTCAAGGATACCTTTCTGACAGAATTATTGTATCTTACCTATTTTTTTTGTCCAAATATGTAGGAGGGAAATATGGGAAGATTGGGTAATCAGATCGAAGCCAACATCTATGTAGAATCATCTATTGAGGTTGTGGCTGGTGGAGATTTGCCGGATGCAAGTACCGTGGTTCGTATCCATTATAAGATTGTACTAAATGTATAAAATGTTTGGTTTGGTGTGTTGTGGGCTAAATTTATGTACATTTGTGGATTTATGTGTTATGTTATAGAGTTTTTAGATAACTTATGTACTAGTTGTTGAAGACAAGCTGAGACTTTATTTGATTAGTTAATCTTTTTTCTATACAGTCGAGGGGTTTTTATATGAATTCAGATGCTTCAGTTTCTGTTTTTGAAGACAATCGTTGGGTTCCTCAAAATCCAATTCTTTCACGGCCTCCATTTATAGGTTTAGATGCTGCATTTAATGATGATGTTAATCAGCATACGCGGGCATGGATCTTTCATGGCCTGTCATTTATTAGCTCATTTTCTTTTATTTTAGATTCTTATATTGTGTTCTCCAGGTTGGAAGTAATCTATCATTCATGGATTTTTTGACAACGTCCGAAATAGACTTCACGGCATCCTCGCAGTTCAGTACAAATTTGTGACAATTTCTTCGTCGAGGATACCGACTAGTGATAGATGTATTTTGTGAATGGTTGTCACATATTTATACGAGTTGGAAGATTACGAATTGGAAGATTTCAAAGACAATTTTTGCATGATTTTATGGTGTGCTCATCAACATTACGGTCCATTGTTTTATGTCCAGCTCTTTACTAATGAATATTTGTTGGTGATGCAGGATGGTTGAGTTGAAATCACTTTTGTCACTTTTTGAATGACATGTTTGCGGCACAAAACAAGCATTATATTGTGAAGGTCCTGCTACGATCAAGATATTTTTTGGTGTATATGATATAGATATAGAATTTTGCTCATGACTTATCAGGATATTATTTTGGTGTATGATTCTATGTAAATGATAGAACTATGTAAATTATTCGATTATTTTGGTGTATATAAATATAGATATAGAACTTTACTCATGACCTGTCAGGATACATCAGCCATTGAAAATGTGGTTATTAAAGTTAACAGGGTGTTTAATGATTTATCTAGATACTTTAGCCAATTTTCCACAACTCATAAAAACTCCGGTTAATCCTTTGTAAAAGTTTGGTTTATATAGTTCATTCTTTGGTTAATGGCGTGTCCAGAAGCATTTTTCACAACTCATAAAAACTCCGGTTAATCCTTCGTAAAACTTTGGTTAATATAGTCCATTCGTTGGTTAATGGCATGTCCATATGCAGATAAGTAAATTTTTCAACCCTCATAACAAGTTTGGTTAATCATAAGTAAAACTTTGGTTAATATAGTTCATTCGTTATCCATAAGTTCTCTAATAAGTGCCAAAAGCTTAAGCACTGATTCTGCTATGCATAAGACATAAGGAATTTTTCAAAATGTAGCAGCATTTATAGGACCTTCATTTTTCATTTTTATTCGTTTTTTTACATATACTTGATTTGTGCTCTTTCTTTGTATCAAATTTTTTCAAGGTGTAAACTTTGGTTAATATAGTTCCCTCTTTTTTTAATTTTTTACTTTCCTCCCAACACTTGGAAGAACACGCAGAACATGGACTCATCGCACAGCTCTCCCTCTGAAACTAAGGAAATGCTCGTTTCCACGTTTGGTCAGCACACAGCGTGAGGAACTCCATGATTAAGCTTGCTTCCATTATCACTAGTTCATCACCTACCACTTGATGTCAACTGTATCCCCTTCTTCTTCCTTGTAAGGTATTATTTTTCTGTTTTGTTCTTTCTTTCTTTCTCCACAAACATGGGTTTCACAAATTTAAACCATTGTTATTTTGACCGAAAATGTTTGCTGAACACCCCATTTGTTCGAACCCTTGCTTGTGGGGACGCCAAAAACTTTTCATAAAGAAAGAAGCTCTCTCTTTTGAAAGTGGAGATGTCGAATTGTTTCAGACACGCGAGGGAAAGTGGTGAAGAGGACTCCGTTTCAGACACACGTGTGAACAATTGAAGGTTGGGGTTGTTTGGTGCTGTTTACGACAAAGGTTTGGATGCCACGGTGAACCGTAGATCTCAAATCGTGAGGGATTGGCGTTGAAGGGATTACCGACAGAGGTTTGGACGCAGTGGTGAGCCCTATCTCTCACTCACCTTTCCTTTGTTCCTTTGTTTTATCTCTGTTTCAACAGTTTCTCTCTCTGTTTTTTCTTTGATTGCTAGCAGAGACAGAAGATCATTAGGATTCGGTAGTTCATTGTTAGGAGGTTCGTTGTTAAGAGACAGCAATTGAAGGATTGTTCGTTGTTAAGAGGTTCTTTTTCTTCTTCTTTTTGTTGGGGACTTGGGATTGCTAGAAGAAAATAAGGTAAAGAGGAAATGGTAGCGCTATGCATTTGACATTGTCTAATGAGAAATAAAATGAGTAAAAGTTTTTAATTTGGAAATGCCCCTGATGAATTCAGAGTTGGGTAGAAAATTTATAGATTTATAATGCTGCAAGAGCATTGTTGATACGTGTGAGCCATAAATTGAGAAGCTAATATTTGCTTGTTTTAGTTGGCATCTTAATGTGCATGATTTTCATTGTTGGCTTGACACTGAATCTGCTTGTATGCCATTGGGAATAATTGCCTGAACATTACACTGTGAAGGATGAGATATTATTCGTAGAAGTTTACTAAGGTTACTAAATCCTACTTTGGATTAAAGATCAATCATTGGTAGATTACTGTTGCTTACCACTGAATGCTAATGGATTTAGGAAATGAATTTCATAGCTTGCATATCCGAATTTTCACTCCTTTTTTACACAGGATTTGCTGGTGACTCTGGCAAGAAAACTTAGAAATGTTAGGTTAACACCAGAAATTGACAATATACGGTGGACACCGTATATGTGCAGGGGCAGCTTTGTAATTTGTAAAAAAATATTTATTTCCCTCCTTTATTCATTAGAGTCTGAAGAAAGTTGTCACCTCATTCTTGTTTCCCTCTCCTCACACGCGGTGGTCTTCTTTCCCCGTCCTCACTACAGTCACTTCCCATCTCTAGCTCCCTCCTTCATTTAGAGAAAGAAAGCTCCTTTCCCTCTCCTCACACGCGGTCCTCTGAATGTAAAAACTTGGACAACATTTGAAGGATTATTAATTTTGGACTTACTTTTAGCAGAAATCCTCCTCCCCACCCCCCTTTTCCTGGCATGAAAATAAAAATGTTGTCCAAGACACAACAAATTCAGATTAGTAATGAATGTTTGACCAGGTTTTAAGGCATACCTATCTTAGGCCTTTTAGAATTTGGAACTCTGGAAGTTTGAAATTCATCTGAGGAAAATAGAATGGGAAGTGTGAAATTCCAGTTGTTTTGCCTCAAGTGGACAACCATAGGTCGAAAAGATGAAAAGCTTACCAAATAAATACAAGTCACCTCCTGCATAATAATTGACAGCAACCTCAGGAGCTGGCATTTTTTTCAATTCCTCTACAAAAAAATTATCAAACCATGTTAGTTATAGAATTACCTGGAACAAACGCACAACATAAAAATGAATGTGAAAGAAAGTGGAACAATTTTTGGAACCTTCATTAATTAAAGTTACTAATATATTATTTATTAAATACTCAATGCAGGACCATTTATCTGCTTTCTTTCATTTTCTATTATTTTTCTGTTTATAAGTCAATTTAAGGCCATAGCAGAACAAGATAATCTAAGACACATCTACAGCTAGAATAATCTCAGCTTGCCAATTATTCAGCCATACTACAGTCTAACAGCTGGCCTACTAATTAATTTCATACCAAATAAATGATGACTCAGGAGCAAGTATAATCCAATGGTTTTCTATCCCTCAAATATGAAAGCATACAACCAAGACTATAAACTATTAACACATACAATTAAAATCTTGATAATACATAAAAGAAAAGAAAAAGAAGAAACCTCCAGAGTAGCTCCTTGGTCCTTGATAAATTTGTCATAAGTTTCAAATGCATGGCTCTCTACACATTCAGAAAGGTGATCTACACTAGCAACAAACCATACACATAAAATCAGAAATTAAAACCAAGCAGACAGGTACAGAGTGGTGTTAATTTAGCTAAAGCAATTATGAATCGTATTTGCTGATTATGAGATTGACGACATAGGGTTCCCAATTATGAATCTATCTCTACAATTGGTTGTTATTTGAAATGGAAAAACTTGAGGCAAATTCCCGACCATGTAATAATTGTGATTGCAAGTTGTAGCAAGGGAAGGAAACTAAGTTGACTATTTGGTCTCTATTTTTATTAAGTTAAGGTTGCTTCTGTTTTGGGGGTTTTGGAGTGTATTTGGCATACATTTTTGGGGTTTTATCTCTGTTTTTGGCTCTAGGTGATGTATGTGTGAATGAGGGGAGTGAAGGCATTTTGAAATGTCTATGTATTTTTTGCTCTGTCTATGTGTTTTTGGCTCTTTATTTGCCATAGTAGGTTCCCCATTTTTGTTGGTTTATTGGTGAAATGTTGTTTACAGGTTCATAGTAAATTATCATGTATGCTAATTTGTTACAATTGTATTGAATAGGATAAGTGTTGGTTCCAATAATTTGTTATCATGATTTGCCTCGTTGCCACTCTTTTTAATCTCTTATTTTTCATTACTGAATTGCAGCTTTTATCCAATTTGTTGGTATGGTTGTTGACAACATGTATTTCGTAAATTTGCAGGTGGTCTGGTTCAAGAATGGAAGGAACAAATGTAAGGAACATATTAACTACTTGCATTTGCATGAATGCGATTGATTTATTAATGACATGATCTTTATTGATACTTCGCAGATACGTTTGAGGCATGCATGTACACCGAAATGGTTGCCTGAAGTTAATGAGAACCTGACACGTGAACAGAAAAATCAAATTGACGTCACCCCATTCAAGTGGGTTCTAAACATGCCGACTAAATTGGAAATTTTTGGTGGGCTATTATGGGAACTAGTGACTAGATGGGATGAGTGTAGCGGGGGTTTTAGAGTTAGGGGTAGGGTGGTTCCTTTTACGGCAATTGACGTTTGCCTTGCAATAAGACTACCTGTGGTAGGTGAGCGGGTGCCCGTTGATGACGATTTTAACTGTTATACATCATCTTTGTTCGGAGAGTATAAGGTAACTGTTGATGAAATTTTACCGAGGCTTGCTTTGTTTGAGGATGATGTGGGTGATTTTTGTAGGATGTACATTCTCCTTGCATTTGGAGAGTTTTACTTTCCAAGATCAGGGAGACTGTTATTTACTAGTTGTATTAAATTGCTAGATGACCTAGAGTCCTTAAATAGCTTCAATTGGGGTCTAGCAGTTTATGATTTCTTGGTTGACAGTTTGAGTAAAACTGCTCGTGGTGTCAAAGAGGGAAAAAATCTAAGCCAGATACATATATGTGGATGTGCAGCTATCTTGCAGGTATTTATTTGTTCATGTGTTATATTAAACATCGTTCATTCTCTTTACATAAATTTACAGGTATTATGTATGTTATTCTTTGTTGCAGATTTGGGCCTTGAACCACTTGTCGGTGGGGGGAACACCTAACAATCCTCTTAGGTTTCCTTTCCCACACTTTTTGAATGGCAAATTCTGCGTTTGACCAAAAAATAAATAAAGGAAGCATTTGAAAAAAACTTGGTAAGTATCGATATCTGTTGTTTGTAAAACATGTTGAAATTCAAATACAATGTGTATTTGATATGCTTCTCGTGTTAGCAGGTAACTCTAGAGGTAACAGCAACAAATGAAGAGCTTCAGTTTGAAATGGTCAGGGATGCCTTGCATCAAGCTGAATGCCAGTTTGTGGGTATTACCGAGTATCGGCAATTGGTGGTGGAGTTGAGGCAGTGCCGAGAGAGGATTACGAGTCTCGAGGAAGAAGTTAGGGTGCTAAAAGATGCAGAGCTTCAACGCCAATCAATGGCCGAGCCGCACAGTACAGATAAGGGAGGTTCTTTTCAAGCCTCTTCCGTGTGTCCATCTCCTCACACTAATATTTTTGCTAGCGAGAAAGGATGTTCGGATGTTGAAAGAGGCAAGTGGTTACTAAACGAGCATTAATGTTTGAACCTCTCCTGTGTGTCCATTTTTGCCGTTACCCATCGTCTCTCAAAACGATCTTTTTCATATGTTTACATTAACCTCTCATTTGCTATGGCTGATGGGTCTTAATAAATATCTGAATCACAAATTTAATGTAAACTATGTTCATTTCTATACCCCATTTTATTTCTTACTGATCCAGCAGTTTTACTAGGAACACTGTTGAAATTGGAATTGTCAATGTTATTAAGCTTTATGCATATTGCATCTTAAAATCCCGTTTAATTAATATCTAACATTTGGATCACTGTTAACAGGTGAACATAATGTGAATGGTGGTGCTAGGTCTACATCAAACATCATAACAAGAATGAAGGAAAATCCAAGAAAGCGTGTCCAAAGTGTCTCAGTGCGTACTACATTTAAGGCTACGTATGTGAGAAAATGAAAAGGGCAATGAGCAGAAATCTATGGATGGGATATGAATATGGGAAGGTTGGTTAATGGCCATTTTTTTGGGGTTGTTTAGAACAATTATGTAATATTGTATATGGTAGATATGAATTACAAAGGTCATGTAACTCGTTTAAATCTTTTTGGGCAGATTGTATATGGTAAATATGAACCACAAAGGTCATATGACTCTTGTTTATATCTTTTTGGGCTGTTTTGAATAGTTAATGGTATGAATTAATGAAAATATCATCATCATATTTGTGTAAGGCCTTGCTAATATTTTTTGGTGTATATGATATAGATATAGAACATTGCTCATGACCTATCAGGATATGTAACATCCCAAAATTCCTAAGCCTAATTATTAGAAAACCCAAGTGAAAAGAGGAATTAATTCCTGAGGACTAAGTATAGTTCATTAGCCTTAATTTAGTAGTTTTAAAACGAATTAGGAGCTAAAGGGTAAAATAGTAATTTTACCCAATGATTTAGGAATTGTGAGACTAATTAGTTAGGAGTAGTTTCAATTTACTAAAATTACTCAAGTTGTTGTTAGAAACCAAGGTTAGATTAAGGAGGTTTAATAAGGGTTTGTTAACAAGATTTTTAATAAATCTTAGCCTAAGTTCCACCATACACCACTTTCTCATTGTTTCCACCTTAGCCCCTCCCATCACCCACTTACTCCCTCCTCTGCGTGGATCCTCAGCAAAAAAAAAAAGAAAGAGAAAAAAGAAAGAAAAGAGAAAGAGGAGGAGAAGAGAAGAAAGAAAGGGAAAGAAGAAGAAAGGGAAAAAAGAGAGAAAAGGAGAAAGGGAGAGAGTGCGACGGTGAAGGGAAGAAGAAGGGTGAGGCGGCGGCCACACTGGGCGGCAGCGCCTCACCGCCGGAGAAGAGGAAAGAAGAAGCGTAACGCGGCGAGCGAGGGAGAGAGATGGAGGCCGAGAGAGAAAGAACGGAGAGAGGAAGAGGGAGATCGATGGGGGAGAAGGATGAAGGGTGGTGGTTGGTGGCTGGTGGCGGTGACGCGGTGGTGTGTGGAGGTGGCCGCGCCACTGTTCACGACCGTGAGAGAGGGAAAGATCGCGTGAGAGTGAGAGAGTTGGGCCGAGACAGAAGAAGGCCGAGAGTGAGAGAGAGGAACCGAGACAGAGAGAGAGAGAGAGAAGTCGAGAGAGACCGAGGCAGAGAAGGAGGAGCAGCACCGTGAGAGAGAAAGGGATTGAACGAGAGAGAAAATCAGTGAGAGAGAGCTCGAAAATGGAAGGAACAACAAGATTGAAGAAGCAGAAGATGGAGATGAAGATCCTGATGGAGCTTCAATGGAGGATGCCTAGGATATGGGGATTTTTGGAATTGAAATCCCTAACTTGGGATTAGTCAGATAACATAGACTTCCCCCAAAACCTCCCTTAGGGTGTGCTAGGATTTATCATTTAAATTCTTTAGCTTTATAATTAGTTTTTGAATTAATCTGAAATGGTCTTGTATGGGGTCTGACTGAAATAGGGTTCACATCGCCCCAACCCCTAAACCAATGTGTGTTGTTTGTGACCATCATGAGTTCATTGAGCTCCAATCGAAATTATGCAAATTGTTGTTATGTGTGAAAATATGCGTGATTCAGATTTGAAGTGGCTCTGCATGTGAGCTAGCCCTTTTGCATGAGTTTGGGCCCTAAGTTACTTGAATGTGAAATTGTATGCACTATGATGTATGTATGTGTTCACTTGGTGTGGTTGTGGTTCATGTATGCTAAGCTCCATGATTGTCTTGGCTTTGGATATGTCCTGAATTCCTAGTGGTGTATGCATACAATTGCCTTGACACCCTTGTTGAAATTATCTTGGTTTGAATTGGAATGTGAAAAGTGACTGAGCTGAGTCACATGCTTGAATGCTATTTGTTGATTCTAACTATATGAATGTTGTTATTGGTAATGAGTTATTGATGTGTTGTTGTTGAACTTTGAAGTATCGAACTATAACCTTGTGACTAAGCATGTTAAGAATTCTATTGTTTTGATTCTTAATATGTCTTTGATTCTTAGTATGTATATGTGTGAATTTGCCTGGATCTACTCCATTGTGATTAGGATTGGATTGGAATATGAAGAATAATATTGTTGAATTTGTTGGATATCATTTGGGCGTTCACTACGGTGATCATGTCATATTGTTGAATTTGTTGGATATCACTCGGGCGTTCACTACGGTGAGCATGCCATATTGTTGTATTTGTTTGAATGTGTACTAACCATTGAGCATCGACACTCGGAGCGTTTGATTGGTCTTAAAGACTTCAAAAGACGAGTTGTCATGTCACTCGTAGCGTTTGATTGGTCGTACAGACTTCAAAAGGCGAGTTGACACTGCATTGCCTAAGTAGAGGCACGCCAAAGTAATGGCCAGCCAATGTAGTGGCAAGCCTAAGCAGAGGCTATTTTGTTCGGACGTTGGGAAAGTAGTCCTGCTATATCACGACCTATTAAGACTGCAGGTGTATACACAACTTGCCATACTGCATTGACATGCATAGCTAACCACATTTATGATATGTGATGAATTTGATGTTGTGATTGTTGTTTCTTAATGATTGAAACTTGTGTGTTTGGAATTGTTTGTGTGTGGAATGTTTGCAATTCGCTCTGCAACCCCATCGTAAGTGATTAGCTACCACCTGTGTTGTTGGGGGCTCCCTTGGTTTTATCCTTTTAAATAGGATTTTACTCATTTCGTGCTTGAGCTGGACCAAGTGGGGAACATTCATGTGATTGCTGTGACATATGTCTGCATATGTAATTGATGCTTGAATTATCATCTTTGAGGAATTGCTAGGAGAGTATAAATAACTATACTTATGTTATGGGGAGGATTTTCCATACATCGCACACCACGTATGGCTGGAAACAACGGTAAAAATATTTATGATTTCAAGTCTATGTTATTGAGTTTTATAAACTCACCTTTGGGGCGTTGTTTTTAGGTATGATTGTTGAAGAGGTTCAGAGCATTGGATTGTGCTCGGTCTCGCTTATCTACGAGACCCGAGTCATCGGATCACCAGTCGCGTCATAAGTTCTAGGTTGTGTCCTAGTATTAAGTGTGAATAAGATGTATTTGTAATTGTTTTACTTTATCATTCTTTTGAAAAAGAATTTGTAATAATTAAAGTTAACTCCGCTTTCGAAACTCTGAATTATGTCGGCTATATTATTAACGTATTTTGTACGATGCATATGTACCCAGGAATTTTACCAACTAAAGTATAGTATAGTATTTGAAAAACAGGAATCATTCTTTAGTATTCGTTTGTATGTGAAATTTTTTCAGCATTTATATTCTAATCCAAGTTAAAATTAGTAAGTAATCCCCTAATTAGAGTTAGGGTGTTACAGGATACATCAGCCATTGAAAATTTGGTTATTAAAGTTGACAGGGTGTTTAATGATTTATCCAGATACTTTAGCCAATTTTCCACAACTCATAAAAACTCTGGTTAATCCTTTGTAAAAGTTTGGTTAATATAGTTCATTCTTTGGTTAATGGCGTGTCCAGAAGCATTTTTCACAACTCATAAAATCTCCGGTTAATCCTTTGTAAAAGTTTGGTTAATATAGTTCATTCTTTGGTTAATGGCGTGTCGAGAAGCATTTTTCACAACTCATAAAATCTCCGGTTAATCCTTTGTAAAAGTTTGGTTAATATAGTTCATTCTTTGGTTAATGACGTGTCCAGAAGCATTTTTCACAACTCATAAAAACTCCAGTTAATCCTTTGTAAAACTTTGGTTAATATAGTTCATTCGTTGGTTAATGGCGTGTCCAGAAGCATTCGTTAGTTAATGGCATGTCCATATACATATAAGTAAATTTTTCAACCCTCATAACAAGTTTGGTTAATGCCTTGTAAAACTTTGGTTAATATAGTTCATTCGTTGGTTAATGGCATGTCCATATGCAGATAAGTAAATTTTTCAACCCTCATAACAAGTTTGGTTAATCTTTTGTAAAACTTTGGTTAATATAGTTCATTCGTTGGTTAATGGAATGTCCATATGCAGATAAGTAAATTTTTCAACCCTCATAACAAGTTTGGTTAATGCCTTGTAAAACTTTGGTTAATATAGTACATTCGTTGGTTAATGGCATGTCCATATGCAGATAAGTAAATTTTTCAACCCTCATAACAAGTGTGGTTAATCCTTTGTAAAACTTTGGTTAATATAGTTCATTCGTTGGTTAATGGCATGTCCATATGCAGATAAGTAAATTTTTCAACCCTCATAACAAGTTTGGTTAATGCCTTGTAAAACTTTGGTTAATATAGTTCATTCGTTGGTTAATGGCATGTCCATATGCAGATAAGTAAATTTTTCAACCCTCATAACAAGTTTGGTTAATGCCTTGTAAAACTTTGGTTAATATAGTTCATTCGTTGGTTAATGGCATGTCCATATACAGATAAGTAAAATTTTCAACCCTCATAACAAGTTTGGTTAATCCTTCGTAAAACTTTGGTTAATATAGTTCATTCGTTGGTTAATGGCATGTCCATATACACAAGTAAGGAGGGTTAATATAGTTCATTCGTTGGTTAAAGGCATTAACCAAACTTGTTATGAGGGTTGAAAAATTTACTTATCTGCATATGGACATGCCATTAACCAACGAATGAACTATATTAACCAAAGTTTTACGAAGGATTAACCAAACTTGTTATGAGGGTTGAAAAATTTACTTATCTACATATGGACATGCCATTAACCAACGAATGAACTATATTAACCAAAATTTTACGAAGGATTAACCGGAGTTTTTATAAGTTGTGAAAAATGCTTCTGGACACGCCATTAACCAAAGAATGAACTATATTAACCAAACTTTTACAAAGGATTAACCGGAGTTTTTATGAGTTGTGAAAAATGCTTCTGGACATGCCATTAACCGAAGAATGAATTATATTAACTAAATTTTTACAAAGGATTAACCGGAGTTTTTATGAGTTGTGAAAAATTGGCTAAAGTATCTGGATAAATCATTAAACACCCTGTCAACTTTAATAACCACATTTTCAATGGCTGATGTATCCTGACAGGTCATGAGCAAAGTTCTATATCTATATTTATGTACACCAAAATAATCGAATCATTTACATAGTTCTATCATTTACATAGAATCATACACCAAAATAATATCCTAATAAGTCATGAGCAAAATTCTATATCTATATCATATACACCAAAAAATATATTGATCGCAGCAAGACCTTCACAAGATAATGCTTGTTTTGTGCCGCAAACATGTCATTCAAAAAGTGACAAAAGTGATTTCAACTCAACCATCCTGCATCACCAACAAATATTCATTAATAAAGAGCTGGACACAAAACAATGGACCGTAATGTTGATGAGCACACCATACCATCATGCAAAAATTGTCTTTGAAATCTTCCAATTCGTAATCTTCCAACTCGTATAAATATGTGACAACCATTCACAAAATACATCTATCACTAGTCGGTATCCTCGACGAAGAAATTGTCACAAATTTGTACTGAACTGCAAGGATGCCGTGAAGTCTATTTCGGACGTTGTCAAAAAATCCATGAATGATAGATTACTTCCAACCTGAAGAACACAATATAAGAATCTAAAATAAAAGAAAATGAGCTAATAAATGACAGGCCATGAAAGATCCATGCCCGCGTATGCTGATTAACATCATCATTAAATGCAGCATCTAAACCCATAAATGGAGGCCGTGAAAGAATTGGATTTTGAGGAACCCAACGATTATCTTCAAAAACAGAAACTGAAGCATCTAAATTCATATAAAAACCCCTCGACTGTATAGAAAAAAGATTAACTAATCAAATAAAGTCTCAGCTTGTCTTCAACAACTAGTACATAAGTTATCTAAAAACTCTATAACATAACACATAAATTCATAAATGTACATAAATTTAGCCCACAACACACCAAACCAAACATTTTATACATTTAGTACAATCTTATAATGGACACGAACCACGGTACTTGTATCCGGCAAATCTCCACCAGCCACAACCTCAATAGATGATTCTACACAGATGTTGGCTTCGATCTGATTACCCAATCTTCCCATATTGCCCTCCTACATAGTTGGACAAAAAAATAGGTAAGATGCAATAATTCTGTCAGAATGGTATCCTTGAATTTAACTGAAACTAAAACTAAAACTGTGTTATTTGAATTGTAGAAGAATTGACAGTTTCTGAAAGTTTGGTTAACAGGGTTCAAATTGATGGTTAATGTTGTGTTGTATATGGTTAATACATGGTTTCTGATAGAAAATGCATACCTTAGTAGTCTCATTGTCATCACTTTGCTTGGTTCGCTTCCTGGCCCTCTTAACAACCTTTTCAACTACAGATATTTTTCTCTTTGATGGAGGGCGACCTTTACGTTTGACCCTCAATGGACTGCGGATTTCAGAAGCTTTGTTTGGATTTGAGTCATCATTGGAACTCCTTTTAACATTGTTCGTTGTAGCATCCATGGTGGGCAAATTAGAATTAAATTCATGTAATATTTCATGGAGTGCCTTAGTTGCATCTTCAGAATCTGCAGCTACTTCAGCAACCTCATGGAAATGCTTGCACAATTTGTCAAATCTGTCCATCTGTGGGTTCAATTCCGACACACCATAACTGCTCTTAATATATGCATGCTTCCTTTTAATATTTTTCTTCCATCTTGCTAAAAGGTACTTCTCTGGCACGTTTTTAAGCCTCTTTTGAGTACACACACATAGGGCATGGCGACACAAAATACCTCTAAACTCAAACAATGAGCATTCACAGCTGAGATCATGGTTGTCACGATTAAAGACAACTTTAAAGACACATTCTTTTGGTCTTTCTCCAACTAACACCTCCTCCAACACATGATAAATAGCAAGGCAACCCTCTACAGTCTTCAAGGAGTAAGCACAATTCATTTTACCTCTAAATTCAGCTTGAACCTCCTTAAACTTGGCATGAGTGTACTCGCCTTGGAATTGCTTTTCAATCGACGAGTTTGACCCGCAGGGAATTGTTGTATCCATGCATTGAAAATCAGCTTGAAATTCCTTTTCTGCTCTACTCTTGAGAGCATTATTGTACTGCTTTACAAACTGGTTCAGACTTGTTGTTGAATTGATATATCCATCAAAGAAAGCATGTATGCTCTCGCTTCGCTGTGTTGTTGACATACCTGTCCAAGTACATATAAGTGATTAACCATTAACTAATGTATGAACAGAAATAACCAAATAATTGCAAGTGACTAACCATATATTATAATGGGAGTGAAAAACTTCAGGATTTTCTTCCATTAACAAAATAATGAACACCATTAACCACATATTTACAAGTCATTAACCATATATGAAAAATGCTGTTGAAAACTTAGAAGTGTCATAATGACCCATTAACTAGATAATCAACAGGAAAAAGTATACATACCTGCCCAAAAATATTTCTTCAGCATGGTTGGTGCCCATCTATGACGTTCCTTGTACATGTCACTCAACCAGTCATTCTGTCCAAGCTCAAATTTGTCAATGAAGGAAGACCATTTCTCTTCAAAATCAGCTGCTGTGATTGTATCATAAACCGTTGATTTCATTGCAGACTTAATCCTCTTGTATTCACCATATCCGCTTAGCTTTTCAGGAATTTTTTTCATTATATGCCACAAGCACCACCTATGATGAGTTGTAGGGAAGACTAACTCAATTGCATTTTTCATAGCCTTACATTGGTCAGTGATAATACCCATAGGGGCCTTTCCTAGCATACAACGAAGCCATGATTGGAAAAGCCACACAAATGACTTTGTGTCTTCTGTAGAAACCAGACTACATCCAAGTAATGTTGATTGATCATGGTGATTCACACCAACAAACGCAGCAAAAGGCATGTCATATTTATTGGTCAAATATGTCGTGTCAAAAATTACAACATCTCCAAAATATTCATAAGCAGCTCTACTTCTTGCATCAGCCCAAAACACATTTCTTACATGAAAATCATCATCCAAATCTATGTCATAGAAGAAATTTGTATTTTGTTCCCTCATTTGGAAAAAATAACTTATCAAGGCCTTGCCATCTCCTTCTTTTCCAATTGCATGTCTTTCCTTGTTAACATAATTCCTCACGTCTCTTTCACAAAATGGTATATTTTCATGCCCTCTTGCGTCTGTAACAAGAGATTGAAAAGTCTTGTTGATCCTCACCCCTGCATTATCATTGATTTGGATTGTTCTCCTTACATGCAGGTTAATTTTCTTGTTAGCCTTGAACAACCTTGCCTTGGTAGGGCTGATCTCGTGAGAATGGTCAGGTTCAAATTTTTTAATGTACCACAGTCCATCTTCTCCCAACTTAATACAAATCTTTGCAGGACAATTTTGCGCCTTAGTCGGAAGTGTCTTCAATGTACATGGAATTTTCGACACATGAGGCCCTTCTCATGAGCATGCTAGAATTAAGTAGCAGAGGTTCCCATCATCTCCTTTTTTTGATGTTCAAATCTTCCACCCAAAACCCTTTCTTGAAGCGTACTCTCCATAAAATGTCTTAACCTCCTCTATGCAAGAAAAACACATCCCTGTTGCAGGCTCCCAACTTGCGTGATCATCATTAAAATTGTCAACTCCAATAGATTCACCATGAACACTACCGCAATCCACGAAATTATTTGAACTATCCATGAATTTCCAATTGTCGGTGCCACACCAAAACTGCACAAAATAACCCAATTACATCTATTATAGGTTATGTTACAATAATAGGGATTTAGAAGCTCATTGCATCAAACAGGGTTGTAAATTTAAAAATCACAACAAAAATGCAACATATAATGGAATGTCCAGATAAATTTCACAACTCTTAAAAACTCCGGTTAATGCTTTGTAAAAGTTTGGTTAATATAGTTCATTCTTTGGTTAATGACATGTCCAGATAAATTTCACAACTGTTAAAAACTCTGGTTAACGCTTTGTAAAAGTTTGGTTAATATAGTTCGTTCTTTGGTTAATGGCATGTCCAGATAAATTTTACAAACTCTTAGAAGCTCAGGTTAATGCTTTCAAGAGGTTTATTTCAGTAACCATATTCTCAGTACATTATTAAACATATTCTCAATTGTTGAGTTCTAACAAGAATAAATTGAACAAATATCAAAGGCAACCAATACTAAATTTAATAGTAACCAAAACAATGCAATAAAGTCACTCAAACAAGGAGTAGAGAGTAGGAAGAATAACACCGCTATTTGGTTACGCAGTTCGGCCCCAAAAAGATGACCTACGTCTGCGGGAGAGAGCAGCCCTCCGTTTCACTATCAAAGAGTCTTTACAAGAGATTACAATTGCTTTGAACCCCTTCCAAATGTCCAAGAAGAACAAACCCAAGAGTTCCCAATCCCTCTCTCTTTTCCCTCTATGACAACCTCTCAAGAACAACAATAGAGAAAGCCTTCAATCCTCCCTCTATGATTTCCTAAGACCCCAAGGTGTTTCAATGTGTTTCCCAACCCCTAAAACCTCACAAAGACGCTCAAGAACGGCTGCACACAACCCTAGAAAGAATGCACCTCTTCTCGCGCAATTCTGCAGCGTCAGGTTTATAAAACCCGACTGTGAATCGATTCACAGGCATAGGTGAATCGATTCACCTAGTTAAAAAAGCCTCCCCTGCACGAATTAATGAAATGAATCAATTCATGCTAGCTTCCCATGCGATTCACAGAGGCGTACTTCGATTCACAGAGACTCAAACATGCTTGAATCGATTCACATAGCTAGGGAATCGATTCCCAGTGTTCAAGAAACACTTTCAAGCAATTCCATGATCCTCCAAACTGATTTTAAGGCACTTTAAACTCCACAATTCTCCACCTTGACTTCAAATCAGTGGTGATGCTCAACTTTACCCATCAACCACTAGCTGCTCTCTCCATAAAATATGGAATTACGTCTCAACGCAATTGATCAAGTCCAAGTGATCCTTGAACCTTGATCTAGGAAGATACTTGGTGAACTTCTCACAACCATGCATAATCCCCAAGTCATCAATCATATCCTTCTTTGCTACTCCACCTTGAGTTGTCTTCACATGCTCCAAACCGCCTTTCAAAGAGCCATACCTCCTTTTTCGGTTCTTCCCAATATTCGTTCCAAGTGTCTTTTCCACAATGCCGAGATCCTTCATCTCAAATCCAGAAGTTAACTTCCCCTTGAGCATACCAATCTCCTCCTTGCTAGAACTTGCCTTTTGAATATCATTCACACTCTCCAACTCAAGATTGACCTTACACACAAGCCTCTCCTTGTACCTTGGTTCTTCAAACTCCGGAATACCTTCCGTCTTCATGAAGTTCCACTTGCATCCAACTACCCTTGACTTTTCCGGTAGATTCACAAGTTCCCAAGTCCGGTTCTTTTCCAATGAATTCACACCTTCATTCATTGCCTTCAACCGTTTCTGACTCTCCATGCTTCCCATTGCTTCACTGAAGTCCCTTGGTCCCGAGTCTTGAACCTCTTCAGTCACAAAAACATAACAAACAAGATCGATACCGTATCTCTTGATTGCCCACAGTCCTCCCTCCTTTCCCTATCTCTTGCCAACCGATAGCCAAGATCCACTGCTTGTTGTCTTCCTCTAGAACTCGATGGTGGAGGACTATCCTCCTCTTCATCATTCCTGCCTCACTAGTGGTAGACTCCACCTCAAACCGAAGTTTTCTCCACCTCCACTTCGAGCTACTATCCTCCGTGTCTTTGCACTTCATCCCCATGCGGTCTCATCGAAAGTGACATCCTCGCTTATGATAACCTTTGACCTCCAGATTCCAAATTCCACAACTTGTATCCCTTCACACCTCGGGATATCCGATGAAGACACATTTCACAGCTCTAACATCAAGCTTGTCCCGCTTGATATGCGCAAAGCCAAAGCTCAAAACCTTCAACTTGGAGTAGTCACGGCCTCCCACTCCAAACCTCTATAGGTGTCTTGAAGTCTAACACCGCTGATGGACATCTGTTGATCAAATATCTTTGTTGTACTCACACTCGCCTAAGCTTTTAGGTAACCCACCGCCAAAAGCATACTCCTCACCCGCTCCAAGATGGTCCTATTCATGCATGTTGCTAGACCAATTTGATGCGGTGAGCCTTCCACTGATCCTATGCCTCAATACCTTGTTTCTCGCAAAACTTATCAAAATGCTCAAAGAAACTCCAGGCCATTGTTAGTCCTTAAAATTTTCGCTTTAGTTCCTATTTGATTTCCTATGAGAGTATGCCATTCCTTGAACTTTTCAAAGGTGTCACTTTTGCTTTTCAAAATGTAGACCCATACTCTCCTAGAGAAATCATCAACCATGGTGAGGAAATAGGAACCACCCCCATGAGTACTCACTCTAGCCGGACCCCAAAGATCCAAGTGAATGTACTCAAAGGGTTTACTAGAATGATGCATGCCACCCCCAAACTCAACCTTATGATGTTTGCCTAGTATGCACTTATCACAAAATTCTAGCTTATCCAATTTATCACCACCTAGCAAACCTTGTTTAGCTAGTTCAACTAAACCCCTCTCACTAACATGCCCTAACCTATTATGTCATAACATGGTTTTATCATGCAAGGTTTGGTTAGCCAATGATGCATGCCCAATAATAGTTGAACCCTCTAATATGTATAAACCACACATTTTAGTCCCCTTAGCTATTATTAATGCATCATGTGAAATTTTCATCATACCATGCTCAATACTAGTGCAATAGCCTAATCCATCAAACATGCTTATAGAAATTAAATTTCGCTTGAGTTTAGGAACATACCTCACATCTTGTAAAAGGAATTCGCGGTTGTCATACATCTTAAGACGAATTGAACCCATACCTTGAACTTTGCACGCTTCGTTGTCACCAAGGCGAACTACTCCACCTTGCTTGAGCTCCAAAGTTTCAAAATATTCCTTCCTTGGACACATGTGAAAAGAGCACCCGGAGTCCATAACCCAACTCCTATCTGGGTCCCCACCCCCAACCACCAGAGCCCTGCATCCTCATAACCATCCTCCATAGCAATCGCAACCTCCACGGAATCTTCATTGCCCTCTCTCGGGACAATCCCTCTTAAAGTGACTAACCCTACGACAATTAAAGCATTTGTACTTAGCTTTATTGTCCCTTCCGACTTGGATTTCGCCTTAGGCTTTCCTTTACCGCTTCTCTACTCTCATTCTTTCCCTTGAGACACTCAAGCCTTCCCCACTATCTTCCACCTTCAAGTCTTGAAGCTTGGTTAGCTCCTTGGTCCTAATTGATTGTTGGACCTCCTCCAAGGTAATAGTGGACTCCTTGCCATAGAGGAGTGCATCCTTAAAGTGTTCAAAGGACCTAGGCAATGAATTCAATAAGAGTAAAGCCTTATCCTCGTCATCGAGCTTCACATCAATATTCAGTAGGTCATCG
Source organism: Calophaca sinica (assembly GCA_037113605.1). NCBI lineage: Eukaryota > Viridiplantae > Streptophyta > Magnoliopsida > Fabales > Fabaceae > Calophaca > Calophaca sinica. The sequence goes on from CM073735.1 coordinate 91,845,932, forward strand.
ATAATTTTGTTGAATTCCGTTAGTTGCTCCACAATAGGTTTGGTCTCTACCATCTTGAGTGGATATAGATGTTGTTTCAGACATAACCTGTGGGCCAATGACTTGGTCATGTACAACGATTCTAACTTTGCCCACATCTCCGCCGCGGTCTTCTCTCTTGCAACTTCCCTCAATGCCTTATCGCCAAGGCACAAGATAATGGTACTTCTTGCCTTATCTATCATCTCCTTCTTCTCCGTTTGAGACAGGGTGGCCGGCATTATTGCCTCACCCTTCAAGGCTTCAAAGCACTTCTGTTGAATAAGGATTGCTTCCATCTTCACCTTCCATAGACCGAAGTCGTTATTACCGGAAAACTTCTCGATGTCCCATTTAGTACCCATGGTGCACAATTGAATTATTTGCTCTTCCCACAGACGACGCCACTTGTTGAGTTCTAACAAGAATAAATTGAACAAATATCAAAGGCAACCAATACTAAATTTAATAGCAACCAAAACAATGCAATAAAGTCACTCAAACAAGGAGTAGAGAGTAGGAAGAATAACACCACTATTTGGTTACGCAGTTCAGTCCCAAAAAGATGACCCACGCCTCATGGAGAGAGCGAGCCTCCGTTTCACTATCAAAGAGTCTTTACAAGAGATTACAATTGCTTTGAACCCCTTCCAAATGTCCAAGAAGAACAAACCCAAGAGTTCCCAATCCCTCTCTCTTTTCCCTCTATGACAACCTCTCAAGAACAACAATAGAGAAAGCCTTCAATCCTCCCTCTATGATTTCCTAAGACCCCAAGGTGTTTCAATGTGTTTCCCAGCCCCTAAAACCTCACAAAGACGCTCAAGAACGGCTGCACACAACCCTAGAAAGACTGCACCTCTTCTCAAGACACTCGCAGCCACAGTTTATAAACCCGACTGTGAATCGATTCACAGGCATAGGTGAATCGATTCACCTAGTTAAAAAATCCTCCCCTGCACGAATTAATGAAATGAATCGATTCATGCAAGCTTCTCATGCGATTCACAGAGGCGTACTTCGATTCATAGAGACTCAAACATGCTTGAATCGATTCACATAGCTAGGGAATCGATTCCCATTGTTCAAGAAACACTTTCAAGCAATTCCATGATCCTCCAAACTGATTTTAAGACACTCTAAACTCCACATCAATAAACATGTTTGACATTATAAACTCATATTAATACCTAATTACAAATGCTCAAACGTGGTTAACAGTGTTCAACTTTCTGGTTAATGGTATGTCATGTTTGATTAATGGTACACATATGGAGTACATGGAAAACTCATTAACCACCCAATACACTTCCTTAAGGGTCTGTTTGGTTCAAATGAGGGGAGGGGAGGGGAGGGATTTTAATGGAGGGGAGGGGAGGGAAGGGGAAGGGAGGGGAGGGATTTAATTTGATTTTGTGTTTGGTTGAGAGGAGGGAGGAGGGAGGAAGTCTTGGCTTGTTTGGTTCAGAGGGAGGGAGGATTTTAATGAAGGGGAGAGATTAATTTACTAGTATATCCTTATAGTCTTTCATATTATGTTATATATAAGGATATTTAAGTAATTTTATTTTAAATAATTTAATCTCCCTCCCTCCCCTCCAAAAACCCCCACTTTGGGAGGGAGCCAAAATTGGCTTAGGAGGGATTTTGCTCCCCTCCCCTCCCCTCCCCTCCCTTTAAAAAAATTGAACCAAACAAACATAATTTAAAATAACTCCTCCCCTCCCCTCCCCTCCCCTCCAAAACCCCCCAACCAAACACACCCTAACCAAAGTTTTGCACACCATTAACCACATAATCAGTCACATGTCAGTAAAAAACTTGCAGAAATTCATTTGCATTCTTTCCTAGCAAATGCAATGCTATATGAAAGGGGTTTTTTATCTTTTTTTTTTTTGTCAGAATGATAGGGTTTTTTCAAGAGAAGGAAAACAATCCAAATTTGTGGGAATGAGATAGACAAGATTTACAACCCAAATTTGTGAAACCCATGTTTGTGGAGAAAGAAAGAAAGAACAAAACAGAAAAAAAAATACCTTACAAGGAAGAAGAAGGAGATACAGTTGACATCAAGTGGTAGGTGATGAACTAGTGATAATGGAAGCAAGCTCAATCATGGAGTTCCTCACGCTGTGTGCTGACCAAACGTGGAAACGAGCATTTCCTTAGTTTCAGAGGGAGAGCTGTGCGATGAGTCCACGTTCTGCCTGTTCTTCCAAGTGTTGGGAGGAAAGTAAAAAATTAAAAAAAGAGGGAAACTGAAAGTAGAAGAGGGAAAGTGAAAGTAAAAGAAAAAAAACAAAAAAGAGAAAAATACGGTGTCGTGGGATACAGTGTCTAGAAATGTTGTCAACATAACATTTCTGAAAGACTATCACTACTCCAAGTGAAAAGTGGTCCTTGGTACCCATCATCTAGTAGCTCGTACGGTCCTGTATAAATTCCCTGAAAACTTTAGAACTCTTAGTAGCGAAGTTATGAGATTCCCCTCTCTCACATGGTCATGTGATATAGTATTGAAGTCTCCAATCAAACACCATGGCTCCTCTATGAGTGAAGCCACATCCCTCAAGTAGGACCATAAAGAGCTGCTGCAACCTGCATATCTGGGACTATCATAGATCGTTGTAATGAACCATGGGCATTAATTTCTCATTCAAACTTCAATGTGAACTTCTTGGTTAATATGGGAGACAACATTGACCCCCTAAATTCTAAATTCCAAATTCACCAAATCCCTCCAGAGAAACTAATTACATCAACTATAAAATAGCCATCAAGGCCCAATCTTCTAATACATTTTCTTGCCCTTTCTTCACTAACATCCACGACCCATAATCATCATCCGCCACCCCCTTAGCCTGGCCTCATGTTGTGGTGTTGTATACGACTCTATTGCAGAGGCAGGCATGTGTTTTGTGCCACCATCCAGGAGCTTCACAACCAATGACTTATTCCATGAGATGTACCAATTCTCATATTCATCACAACCAATCAGAATAACAAGGCATGGTTCATACAGAGTACGTTCTTCTCTTCTAGCACCTACTCGTTGTCCTTATACCAATGATCTTCTAGCATTTCTGAATCATCAATGTCCTCCAATATTGGATCTTCATTGACTGTTCTCCCATTTGGGTGAAGGAGTGACTCCTTGAATGATTTCTTCGGGCTCCCCTTCTTAGCATCCATGTCGACTTTCATCTGTTCTTCCTTCACAGAGCCAGTTTCCTTCGAATTGTCTCTAGTTTTAACTTTTTTGGTACTTGACTCCGAACGGGCAATCTTAGTAGCCATTAGTCACCTTGTTGCATAAGAAAAAAGCTAAAGGAAAACAACAGGTTCAAAGGGATTCTAGAGAGAGGCTCAGATAATACTCTCTCCGTCCCTTAATATAGGACCTTCTATGACTATTTCACGCCTCTTAAAAAAATATGTTTTATTAGTTATTAGTATTAAATTTGTATAAAATATGTGCTATTTTCCCAAGCTACCCTTTTCATCTTTGAAGACTATTAAGAGAGAGATAATTAATGCACCTTGATATAGAGGTAATTTTGTAAAAACAAAAAAAATTAATGCACATTGGTATTTAAAAATAGTCTTATATTAAGAGACAAATTTTTTTTATCAAAAGAGTCTTATATTAAGGGATGAAAATAGAAAGAAGATCGATAAATAAAACATGGCATACATGGAAGTTCGAATTTAAATACACAATAAATAACCCCTTCGAGAGGAGCACCAGAACTCATTACTTTTAAGTTGTTTTCCCGTTCATTATTGCATCTCAACCAAATAATTCGGAACACCTTACTCTTCTTTAAACAAGGCAAAGTCAAATAGCCAACAAACAAAGCAACTTGTTTCAGTTATAGAATAATAATTGCAGATAAAAGAAAATTGCTACTGTATTGTTATTTCCAGCGAAAGGTGTAACACAAAAAAAAAGTGGAAAATAAGTGCGAGTAAACAGTGTAGTAAACTAAAGTGAAACACATTAACCTTGGGACCCGCCAAAGAGTTTTGAGTTCAAAGCATAAATAGGATAAATTATAAAATTAGTCTTTTATGTTTATTTTAGGTTTTAATTTGGTCCTCTATGTTTTATTTGTTTCGTTTTGGTCCCTTACGTTTTAAAAGTTACAACAGGTTGGTTCTTTCCGTCACTAAAAGCCAATTGTTCGTAGCTGAAAATGGACTTCTAGCTACGGACAATTGACTTTTAGTGACGGAAAGGACCAAATTGAAAACTAAAATAAAACGTAGAAGACCAAAACGAAACAAATAAAATGTAAAGGACCAAATTGAAACCTAAAATAAAGTTAGAGGACCAATTTTATAATTTAGCCCATAAAATATCAAGGCATGAAAATACAGTGTCCAAGTTCAAAACACTACAACTGAAAACGTTAACACTCAAACTAGCTGAGGGGCCGGTCCTGGGGCGGCATTATCTTTTTCCTTTCAAAAAGCAAAGCTACCATCTTTCTTTGCCTACTCACTCTCTCTCTCCCCCCCCCCCCCTACCTTGCTGGTGGATACCAAATTGGAACAACCACCCCTCCACATCTGATCCAAGAATCCCAAGCTCAAGTACCCAATGATCTGTAAGTTCAAGCTTTGTTTTTCGTCCTTTTTTTAAAAAAAAAAATTAGCTTTTATCTGATAGCTTCAACTCTATCATAATGTGAAATGCAGGAAAATTAGGGTTTGGTTTCAATGTTAATAGCTGTCAAGTTTTGCTTTGTTATCAATAAGCTTAATGGAAAGAATGGACTAATGGTATCTCAATGTATTAGTTTCTGAATTTTTTTTTTGGGGGGGGGGGATACTTTTGGTTATTATTTTATTCTGTTTTTGCATATCTGTGAGTGAATGTTCCTTTTTCTTTTGGTATATATGTAAAATTCATAACTAAACTGTAATCTGCTCAATTATTATTGCTAAAGATTGCATTTTTGTGATTGGCAGAGGTAGTAGTTCGCGAAAATGACGAGGGTTACCCGTGATTTTGGTGATACCATGCAGAAAGAGGCAGTGCCGGTGCTATCCGCCGATGTGATATTTGCTTCTCTTCGATTTCCTAGTTACAAAATTGGAGCTAACAATCAGATCATGGAGGCAAAGGATGACCCAAAAGTGCTATCTATGAAGGAGGTTGTTGCACGTGAGACTGCACAACTATTGGAACAGCAGAAACGTCTGTCAGTTCGCGATCTTGCCAGTAAATTTGAGAAGGGTTTGGCTGCTGCTGCTAAGTTGTCTGAAGAGGTCACCCTTTTTCTAGAAATTCGACTTAAGCTTTTACATCAATATAATACAACTTCATTTTGGAGGATATTTCAACTTGAGATTTCTTTCCTGTAATTTGGTTTTAAATGTTTTGAATTGAAATAATCAGTGATCATAATTTACGAAGAAATTCATGTCGTTATTTAGCTTGTTATTTGCTGGTGAAATTCAGGCTAGACTTAGAGAAGCAGCTTCACTAGAGAAACATGTTCTTTTGAAGAAGCTTCGAGATGCACTGGAATCCTTAAAAGGGCGAGTGGCAGGAAGAAACAAGAATGATGTAGCGGAAGCTATTTCTATGGTTAGTTCTGTTTTCAAAGGAAAGATACATGTGTCATTTCTATTCATACCTAATAAACATGATTTCATATTTATCCTGCTATGTGTTTAAAGAATTCATATGAAGCTGATACGATGAATATAGAGTCTTGCTTATGCTGTCATAGACAGGCACCTTGCTTGTCCTATCTAAAAGTTAAATCCCTATGGGCCGGGGTTGGGGGTTAGCGATGATGGTTAGGCTGGATACTCAAAGTTTAGCCTTTGATATTATGTTTGTGAATCAGTATGGTTCGGAAAATTGAGAAAAACAAATAGATACATAACGATTAATGACCAAAAGAAAAGGCCATCTAAAATCAAGAAATACTATCTGGCAACTAATTTGTAGGGGCATTTATAGGTTATGGGTAATGGAAAGAATTATTTTAGCTTGAGAAGATAAGTCAATTATCTGTCTAGAGGTTAGGACATGAGTTCATAATTGGACAGAGGACACATACTTCTCCTTGATAGTCTTTCCAAGAGTTCCTTGTTCCTGTACCACATGTAAGTATTTCTTCCCCATTGTTAAGAGAGTCTTTCTTGATCGTGGTATATCAAGAAGGTTGAGTGCCCTTTAAACTCAAGGCTTTTGTTTCATAAGTGGTAGCACTTAATATACCAATGGCATGTTGCTGGAGGCCTCATATGTGAGTCGTGGCCTTCTGCTGGCACTGCTTGGTACATAAAATATTTATAATTGATTTTTTGAAGTTTTAGCTTGCAGAAAGTTAGCCTATTAATATTCGAGTTGCTCACTCATTTTAGGGTCTTGGGAAACTCTCAAGCACAAAATAAATTTCCAGTAAGGTGTAGTTGGCGAATATACATTTGGTGATTGCAAAGTTCTTTTGGTGTCATTATTCTTTTAGCGTTCATGTGTTTCTTAATGAATTGCATTAATATATCCAACGTGATTGCAGACAACTGGTAAGTTAATGTCCTTTTTGTTCTGTCAAGATACGTCAGAAAAAAACAAATTCACAGTGGGGGTAGATGGAGAGAGGTTGGGATTATGTTAGGGACTGATGAGGAGAGATGTAATGGAAAGGCTTTGAGAATTAATTATGGGATAGTTTTCTTGAAATTTGCATTATCTTTAAGTTTTCTCATTTATATAATAGATTCATTGCTCCACCTTTCCAGTGCAAAAATCACAATTTTATATAGAATATTTTTTCCACCAGTTTATTTTTCCTTGTGCTATCTTTTGCAGTAATCAACTGTAACATATAGAGTAGTGTGCATCCTGCAGGTTGAGACTCTTGCAGTTCAGTTAACTCATAGGGAAGGGGAGCTAATACAAGAGAAAGCTGAGGTGAAGAAGCTAACAAATTTTCTTAAGCAGGTGATGTTAACTTCTTTGGTCATTTTTTGGTGATAGAGGCAGAAATAAGAAATTTGATGAGAAATATAAAAAAGGTTTACAAAGATGTAGAATAATATACCCTTTCTAAACCAGCAGGAAAAGAAAGCAGAACAAGGCCAACAATGGCATTAATATAAAAGAGGACTCCAACCCCTTACCGTGTTTGCTAAAGAAATTCCCTAAAAACTGTGTGATGAACATCCCATAAAATATTTAAGAACCAAGATTTCCTTAAAACCTGCAGGCATTCGGCTTCATCCAAAGGCATCATAGGATAGAATAAATTGCACATTGCCATAAACTGAGCAGCATATTATTTGAGTCCAAGAAAGACTTCAATATTGCAAAACTTATCTGAGAGTATTTGCAATCTCAATAATCAATAGATAGCAAATTTGTAATTATCACATATAGCAGTGCAGCACACTTAAGGAACAAAATGCTCCGTGCTGTAACTTAATCTTTCTATTTACCTATTGAGCTGTCTAATTTGTATGGGAATGTCACCTCTAGGATGTCTTGTCATTATTTTGTCTATGTACACTCATTATGGAATGAATTGAATAGTTTGACCTGTCCTTTCAATCGGCTGCAATTTTGTTCATTATACCAATTGCTGTCCATGAGGACACACACACACACACACATACATATATATAGAAGGGGAGTATTGACACAACGATTGGAGTTGCTGCCGTGTGACTATGATAGGGTCCATATTATCTTCATTTAGCATATTCCTTAGCCATTGTGGGACGTTTTACTACTCACACTTGGATTGCCAACATTTTTCCTCTCGTGTAAGTCTACTCTACATTGGTATACTTCCCCTCAAGCCAAAGCTTGATTACTGGGCTCTAGCATACTCGCTATCTGAACCATTGGCTTTGATGATTTTGATGCTCTGTTAATCTCTAGTAGTGTTAGGAAGACTTCAATGGTGTACCTTTTTTTTTTTTTTGACAAACTTTATTAGTGTACCTATTATCCTATATACTGGAAGACTTCCTGTGGTTTTTTAACTCTCTCATTAAGGGAAGTCTTCCACGTTAAAATTTGTCGTGTCCTTATTTAATTTTTCATTGCTATTATTGTTGGAATTGGTTTTGTTTGGTAATTATTCTAGTTAGGTTCTCACAAGAAGGAAAAACATTTTAATCTCTTAATATTCAGCGAGTATACTTTGATCAAAATAGTATGTATGCATATATGTATGTGTAACAATAAAAGGTAGTTTTTACCAGTGAAGTGCGTTGTCCTGAATCTCTTCTTTTGTTTCTTTGTCATATATTTTTTTTTGACAGTTTTTCTCTTCCTTTTTTTTTGTTGGATCTTTGCAATGCATAACTAAAATTTTTAGTTCCTATTTGTGAGATAGATTCCCTTTCAGTTCATATCTTCTATGCTTGTCTATACAAAGAAATTTCCTTTTTCAATGCTGAGTGTCTAGATTCATTTGTAGGCTTCTGAAGATGCTAAGAAACTTGTAGATGAGGAAAGAGCTTTTGCTCGTTCTGAAATAGATAATGCCCGATCAGCAGTTCAGAGAGTGGAGGAGGCTCTTCAAGAGCACGAGAGCATGGCTCGAGCTTCAGGGAAGCAGGTTCATCCTATTTCCTTGACATTTATGATGCTTGACTTTTGAAATTGAAGGATTTCGATCTTTCCTCTGCCATAATGATAAATGTTTCTGACATACATCGACTTATTTAAAATTTAATCAATTAATGGAATCTGAAATTATGGGTGAATTTAAGTTTCTTCATGTTTGATTTTTTAACTTGCATTGATGCAGGTCGATGATGGATATTTCCAATTAGTTACTTAAGCTTCAATTAATATTCAGTTGCTCTCTGTTTAGAAAATTTTCTGTTGGGATTATGGTTCTATTAGACCACTTGTTTTCCAGATTTTGGGTGGTGGTCTCGGTGTGAAAGCCATTACCTTGCCTATGTCATTTGTCTTCCTTACTTTATGCACCATAAAAAATAGATTACTCTATTCATGATTTTAAATCTAATATTTCTTGGTATTTCCATTTTAGAAGGGGCCTGAATGATTGGGAGAGTAATGAGATTCAATCCCTTTTGTTATGCTTGGAAAAGTCACATTTGTTCCGAGTGTATTTTTTGAAGTCCTGTTCTTAATTTCTTGAACATTCTCGACTCGTAACATAGGGAAATTTCTTGTTGACAGCTCCATTTGGAATCTAAAACTTCCTCCATGGTCTGGACAGTACTTAATCAGTAACGTTAAAGCTCAATCAGTAGCCTATTTATAACACTTCTGAGCAATTTCTCTTGTTTTTGTTTAAAGGTTTTGGGATAAAACAAGGATGCCATAATTTGTGGTAATATGCAGTTGGAAAAGAATGTGACTCCTTTTAATGACCAATCTTTGCCCCTAACCCTAAGTTTGCTTTGGGATAGGGTTGCAATTATCGTTTCTCTTTGGTGCTATGCTCGTTCCTGATTCAAAGGTGTTTACTCATTTGTGATGTGTGCAGAGATTAGGCAACCTTGATGCATTCTTAATTCCTTTTCCCTTTTCTTTATCAATATTCCCTAGCTGTACTTTACTAGATTTCTCTAAGAAATATTTTTACTTACAAGAAAATATAAAATAAGAAAGACTTTTCAATAATCAAATTACTTGTTGTTTGCATAGAACATGTAACTGTTGTCTGTTGATATTGCAATGCTGTATCAACCAAGTAATTTTCATTTTAACAAAATTTAGTTCTGTGGGATCTTTAGGACATGGAACAATTAATGAAGGAGGTTCAAGAGGCTCGAAGAATCAAAATGCTGCATCAGCCAAGCAAGGTATCTCTCATCATTTATCAATTGTTATCATTTGAAACACCCTCTTGTTCATATTGTAGTTCCCAAACCGTACCCTCTTTTTAAAACTTTTCATCAATACTTATTGGCAGTATTATTTTTAAGCTCTCTTCCATACTTAGTGTCAGAATATATGAGTGTACCTGGTTTTTTAGATTTTGTTCTTCATCGTGAATAGGTTAGATGTGGTTGTGAGGTTCTTGGGAAAACTACCGTATACTTATATGCAGTACACGAAGTACATTAGATTATAAATTTTCTAACGGTTTTTATTCTGTTTTTGGTTAAGTAAGTTTGATTTATCTCAACCTCAAGAGTGCCATATTTATTTCTTGTATCTACGAATTAAAGTATTGATTTGTTTGTCTTGTTGGCTTTCGATAATAGATACTTAGCTGGTCTATCGAATGTTTATGTTCTAATGATGTATGACACTGACCACTGATATCTTTCAAAATAAACAAAGAATTTGCATCAGTGCATGTACATGATATTGCATCTAAGAAGGTGTAGAATGGATTCAGAATCAGGGCATTTCTGGGAAAAATATTATGGTTATGGCCGCAGTATTTTTTGTATGCATGATTGATAATCTTCTCCTTTGTTGAAATGCCTTTCTTCCCACTATTTTTCAGGCCTATATCATATTTCCATGATATTGACATTTTTTTTATTGTTATCTATTATCTATTATCTATTTAAGAAACTTAACTACACTAAAGACATGTGGCAAAAGCTCATCCATCCGTTTTCCCGCCAAAAACTATTTTTCTACAAAAAACTTAACTACACTGCATGAGTTCTCCGTTTTTCTTCGCCACTCGTGCTGAGCAGGGGTTGTCTCAGCTAGTTTTGAGGAAATTCAATAATTTGATTGTTGATTGACTATTAGGTGATGGATATGGAACACGAGCTTCGTGCATTGAGGGCTCAACTTGCAGAGAAGTCTAGACATTATCTTCGACTCCAAAAGGAGGTATGCCTATCGTGTTATGCAATTTCGAAGTGGTTGTGATTTATAGTTTCCTTTACTGTTTCTATGAAATACTCACAACTTTTTAGTACATGACTTGGCTGTTGGTTTATTCAGTAGTATGCTATATTGAATTATATTGGCTAACTTTAGTGTGGTTTTATATTTTGGTATTTGGTTGGGTGGTTTGAGAAACTGTTTGTAACGCTGCACACATGTGTGCATGCACACATATGCAAGTATCATACCGTTAAACTCTTGAAAACCTAATCAGTACCACTTTATTGGCAATAATGAATAAAATGCAAAAACCATTTGAATCTTCAGTATTCCTTCCTCAAGGCTGTAATGTGAGATATAGACCTGAGGGGATCTTCAAAGAAGATCTTATATGGTTATTGCTTTCAAGGCTTTCTTTCATCTGAAGAGGTTGATATGTTTCTTTGTTAATTGAGGAAAAATTTAATTGTCTTCCATTGTAAGTTATCACTGATTTTCTCCATTTCACTTTTCAGTTAGTAAGAGCGAAAAAAGGAGAGGAAAATGCTCCCACTTTGTATGAATTAGAAGGAACTGAGACATTAGGTTCATATTTGCAAATTCAACCTTGCTCCGACAATGCCCCTGAACTTTCAAAATGTTCAATTCAGTGGTATCGTGTATCACCTGAAGGTGCCAAAAGGGAACTTATTTCAGGTATATCTTCCAAAAGATTCACACGTTGCTTGATGAGTAGCTTTTTATGGTAACTTTTTACTTTTCAATGTTCATCATGCAAGTCAGTTGACTCATGATTTATATTACAGTAAAAGAGTTACTTCTTTTCCAAAATTTCCCACTTTCTGTTTTACTTGTTTAAACTATTATTCTGACTCATGGGTTGGATTTGGTTATGGTTAAGTTCAGTGAAACCGGTTTTTCTTGCACACCCCTGCTGTTGTCGCTATCAATAAATTTTTTTTGCAAAGCAAAATTATCATTACATGATATGATGATAAGTTTTTCTTTTTCTAGCTGTTTGCATTTAATATTTATCACCTGCTTATATACAACTGAATTTTATGATTCACATAGCATGTGACATATTCTTGGTGGCTATCACGCATTATATTACCCATTCTTAAACTTTTGGAGCGGCTTGTTCTATAAGGTGTATCTCCGGAGATGCATTGTGCCGAATGTTGACTGTTATTAAATGTCACATTGGGTAATTTCGGTTTTTTTTCCCATGCCTAGCATGTAATAAAACTTTCGTATTCTCAGGAGCTACCAAATCAGTTTATGCCCCAGAACCTTTTGATGTTGGACGCATATTGCAAGTTGATATTATTTCAGAAAGCTTGCAGATCAGAGTGTCAACCACTGGTCCAATTGAACCAGGTAGGGCTTCAATGCTGAATCATGCACTTTTGACTAAGTAGTCAACAGGAATGGCTTCTATTTAAACCCTAAAGTCGCTTTGTTATCAATTCAAAGAGATGGACTTGTTTCTTTGTCCAATCAAGTTGAGCTTAAATTGAATTTATATTCATTTTCAGCTGCTGGTTTGGGAAACTATGTTGAGGCACTTGTGCGAAAACATGACACTGAATTCAATGTACGCCACTGTAATCCTTTTAACTTTCATTTCTTTCCTTTTTTCCCCTGCTATAATTAGCTAATAGTACCCTAGCATCGGTATGAGCTTATCATTTCAATTATTTGAGATGTACCTGTTATGTCTATTCATCTATTCGATATTCCTCACTTGTTCTTGTATATAGTTCCATGCTTGTCCCTCCAGTCTTATAAACAAAATTTCAATTAGTAGTGTTTAGTTTTAGTAAACTGTTGTTGCGTGTTCCAATTTATCAACATTTCAATATGTGAAGTTTAAAAAATCTGATCAGATTGGTGACAATAATGATGGTTGTATTCAATACCTTGCAGGTGGTTGTAACTCAGATAAATGACTCACATCATCCAACTGAATCTATTCATGCGCTTCATATTGGAAAGATGAGGATGAAGCTTTGTAAAGGGAAGACAACAATTGCCAAAGAATACTATTCAAGTTCAATGCAAGTATGTCAGTTAAAGATAATTCCTGGTGACAACTCAAAACAGTTTTTCATGTGCTATCATTCTTTAGCTTGTCTAGTCTTAATAAATAAGGAAAGGAACCATATATTTACCATGTGATGAATACTGTTTTTAAAATTTTTCTTGTGCATCCCTTTTCTGGTTGTCTATCTTTTGTTGTGTTAGGCTATATATCTTGAGCAATAAAGCTATCTTCTTTGGGTGAAATAACCAGTTTTTCTGTTCAAGATTTCGATATTTTCCTTCCTTTCTATTGTTTGTTATTATACACTAAATTGTGGTGTTTTTTCTTTTCTTTTTCCCTTCAGCTTTGTGGAGTTCGAGGAGGTGGCAATGCAGCGACACAGGCACTATTTTGGCAACCAAAGCAAGGACTCTCTTTTGTTTTGGCTTTTGAATCAGAGCGGGAAAGGAATGCAGCCATCATGCTTGCAAGGAGATTTGCATTTGACTGTAATGTATGTCTTTCGATCTATTTACAACAAATACATGTTGAAACTACTACCGTATCTGTTAGAATTTTACCATTCTTCGTGTTCAGAGTCTCACATTAGATAGTGACATGTACTGAATAGTGATTATAAGTGAGGGACAACTCTTACACCATGAGCTAGTTTTTAGAGTTGAGCCAAACCCAAAATAATACAGCATCACAGTCTATCCTAGATCCGTTGGGTCAGCTGCATATTTCTCGTATTGCAAACTTCATGCTTCAGATGTCTAGTCTTGGGCGTAACCGGGGGGAGGGGGGAGGTATGTTGAGAGTTCACATTGAATAGTGATATGATCTAAACAGAGGTTATAAGTGGGGGGCAGCCCTCACCCCATGAGCTAGTATTTAAGGTTGAGGTAGGCTCAAATCTAGTTTGTAATACATTACTTTGTTGCATCCTTTTTTCACCTCTTGGTCCCCATTGCTAAATTTCCAATGCCTTAAATGCAGATTGTTCTTGCTGGTCCAGATCACAGACCTCCTTCAGAAACATGATGGGACTTCCTTGAATATTATGTTCTCACCTGTAATTATTTGAGTTTTCCTTTATTGTATGACAAGTGTGTTACAGTGAAATATGTCTTTTTATTGTGCCAAGGATTCATACCTTGTGGTCTGAATTCCTTTATACGGTTTTCTTTCACCAACACCAGGGCATTGTTTTTTTTTTTGCCTTTGTGAGTGACAGTTGATGAAAGTTTTAGAGCTTACACCATGGAATTGGTGGAAAGCCATGTCCAGTGTTTGAGGTGCTAATTGATTGTATTTGATTGATCCAATTACTGTCAGAATTTTCTGTATTGTATTTGTCTATTGGTAGCATATATATGGTTAACATAATTCAAAATCTCTTTAAACCATGGTGACAATAAGGATTTTAAAACGTTGCACAGGCTACATTGGCAAAAGTCGAAACACGCCTCTCACGCGGTGCCTGGAAAAAGGTTCTGAACTAAATCCAGCAGTCAAATACAACTTTTTTTCAAAATTCAATGAATTACATCATAAAATTTATACGGAAAAAATAAAATATAAATAAAAAATACAGTTATGCCCTCAAACGAGCTATTCACGAACCGTTAATATCGAGCCTGGAAGGCTTGAACTTGGCTCATTTAAATAATCGAGCTAAATTTCAAGTTTGGGTTTGTTTATATAATTAAACAAACGAGTTTGACCGATTATTTAATGAGTTGAACTTGAATATTTTACGAATAGCTCACCCTTGAGTGAGAATAAGGAGAGTGCACGAAGAATTAAACACCGGTCATAAGAAAGAAAAAAAAAATGACGGGAAAATTTTATAAAGCGGGGAAGCTAGATCTGAATCCAACCTTCCCAATGGCAAATAAAATAAAATGAGTATCTGTATAACGTTATATTATGGATTTATAAGATTTTATTATCTTAATTTCCACAGTAGTGGACATTACTTTTACTTAATTTCCAATATATTCATTCACTTTAGGGGTTTAAATCCTTGAAGGATATGATCTATGAAGTATTTTTTTTTTTTTTACCACAATCTATGAAGTATTGATACTTCTATTTTCCTCACGCATTCTATTGGGTATGTATTCAATACTAGTAGTTTTGGATTCCTCACTAATACTTATTTGTTAACCAGTCAAAAAAATACTTATTTGTGAACTATCCATATTTATTTTTTTCTTTTTCTTTTTTAAAATAAGTGTAGTTATGCTATCGCAATTAAGTATCAATATATGTTTAAGGTCTAATCGGCAAAGTGTTTGAGTTAATAATCATCATAAGTAACCTTGTTTTGAATACTACGTGCTTACTAATTACTATCATTTGATGTAAAATTGGCAAATTGAATGTCTAAAATTTACAGTATCAACGTTGCTTAGTGCTTCTCCTTTTATTAGTTACTAGTTAAAATTATTTGATCATTAAGACTTTGATAAATGGTTTTGCAGCTCAAAAAGTTAGAAAAATAATACATAGATAGTTTACGTTATATTAGGTCCATAATAATTTTCTAATGCCCCAAAACTTTTAGACACGGTCGTAATTTATGATAAAAGTTAGAACTGTCCATAATATTAGAGGTGACTCGGGTTCATTAGGTTTCATTTTTCTAAACCCGATATCCGAACCAAATCAAGGTAGTCCAGATACGTCAAAACTACTTAAGTATCGGTATCCAACAGGTATCCAATACGTCGTAATTTATGATAAAAGTTAGAACTGTCCATAATATTAGAGGTGACTCGGGTTCATTAGGTTTCATTTTTCTAAACCCGATATCCGAACCAAATCAAGGTAGTCCAGATACGTCAAAACTGCTTAAGTATCGGTATCCAACAGGTATCCAATACGTGTATGATACGTCCGGATACGTATCCCACAAGTATTCAATATTCACTACTAGAAAAATTGATTTGAGAGAGGAAAATTTGAGAGGGACGCATATCCTTCACTAATAGCGATACATTTAGTGACGGAAAACAAGTTATCAGGTGGACTTAAGTTGTATCTAGTTTGTGACGGAATTAGTGACAAAAAAATCCGTCGCTAATTTATCCGTCACAAAATCCGTCACTATTTGATTAAAATACATTTAATGAGAGATTTTTGAGACGGAAAGATACCCTCTCTAACTCCTCCGTCACTAAGCTCGTCACAAAATTTGTAAGATACCGTTAGTGACGGATTTAGTGACGGAAAACATCCTTCGCTAAGTTATCCATCACAAAATCCGACACAAATTGATTAAAATACATTTAGTGAAGGATTTTTGAGACAGAAAGATACCCTCTCTAACTTCTCTGTCACTAAATTTGTCACAAATATTTTTAAACTCAATGATTAACAAGGGATATTTTCCCTCACTAATAGCGACGAATTTTAATCTCAATGATTAGCGAGGGATATTTTTCATCACTCATTTTTCCCCCTCTTCGGCTGCGTAATCCTCAGCCCAAACCTAAACCTAACCCTAACTTTATTATACTGAATGAAAGAAAGGAAGCATAATACCCCCTCCCTTTGGTTGTGTATCAGATAAAGGGAGAAAAGAAAAAAAGAAGAGAGAAGGATAAACGTGGCAAAAACACAAGAAAGGGGGTTTGAATTTGGTTTTAGAAATCTTTTCGGAAAGCTTGTGTGTTTATGAAAACCTTTTCAAAACAACTCGTTAATAAAATAAGGCAGTACGTAAGTAAAGAGAAGAGAGAAGAGAGTGAAACAATGATTTATACTAGTTCACTATCACCTGATAGCTATGTCTAGTCCCTTCACACACTTGAAGGATTTCTCCACTATAATCAACCTGATTACACTTGAGAGTATAATACTGCCAAACTGGCTATACTCACAACTTCTTAGAACGACTTAGTACAGTCAAGTCTCTAAGGAATACAGCCACTACTAGGCTAAAATACAATGTTCAAAAATGTTATGAAGCAATATCAAATAACTCTCACAGAGAGCATATACAATGAAAAACTTAAGCACAATGAATAACTTTCAAAGTAAAAGAATAAAAACAATTAAGTGTTTTGTTCAATGTGATCTCAGATACATGGAATGATTCTTGGTTGCTCACTTTGTATCACAGCGTTAACCTACTTTAGTGGATGAAGTAAGGTATATATAGCTAGGGTTATGAATAGTGTCGTTGTGACCTAACAACTCTTTTCACCTAGGTCAAAAGACTTCAGATCCCCTTTTGTGGCTTTAGCAAGTCACGTCATTTTTCACTCTGCTCAAAGCATACTGACACAGCAGACACAATCAGAATATTTGTCTCTTGTGAGCTTTTTGAATATTAGACCCTTTAAGAGCAAGTTTCCTAATGATTATATTCGTTGACATTCCATTTGGCCTTTGATACCTCGTACATTAAAATGCTTCATCAATGAGGTCTCTTAAATACGAGAAGTAGTCTTAAATAAGCTTCAGTCTGTTTCATATCAGAGCTACACTGTTCACCAGAGTGAGCTTGAAACAGCGGCAACTTCTTTAGCGTAGAATTCATTTGCCTTTCATATAACAGAGAGTCTTGTAGAATTACATGAAGGCTTCCAAAGAGTGGTCTAACCATAGTCTGTTGTATGCGTTCATTGAAGACTAGAGCATTGACCAAACAGAATGTGGTCTCAATAGAGTGTTGTCTACTAGAGCGTTGACTGACCAAATAGAGTTGACAAAGTCAAGAGCTAGTCTTGCCAGAGCTTGATTTACCAATAGAGTTGAATAAGTCATGTATGGTCTCACCAGAGCATTAACCACCAATAGAGTTGACCAACTTCAGAGTAAGGCTTTCCCTTCATGTCAGCATCAAAACAGAGGATCAATACCAAACTTAAATGTGTGAAATTCAAGATTTCACTAAGTCTTCTGAGATATCTTCTTCTGATGAATAGTGATTTATGCACACTAACAAACACATCAAAGAATAAATTGTTCTCTTAATCATTTGTTATCATCAAAACAATTAAGGGTCATTGTTTCTGAATCCACTTGATTCCAACAATCTCCCCCTTTTTGATGATGACAAATACATATATTGATGAACAATTTATCTTTAGAAAAATATTTATTTCAAATAATTTCAGAGGCTCCCCCTAAATTAAGCATATATAAATATTTTCCAAGTGTAAATATCAGATCACATTCAATAAAGTATCAGAGCTTTTGATGCAGTATCAGAACTTGCCAAACAAATATATGCAACTTTTAGATCACATAACTTTATTCCAAGCTAATGTAACAGAGTTAATAGTGCAAGAAATGTAATGCATGATGACACTTGGTTGATACATTAGGTTCATCAATTACTCTATCTATATTTTCTTCTCCCCCTTTTATCATCAGACAAAAAGGTTAAGACAGAAATAAAGAGCATCACAGTCAAAACAGTTTAAGAAAGATAAAGTGAAAACCTTAAGTGCCAAAAATTGATTTCATTATAATATAAAGTCAAAGTACAAAAGATGTAACAAAAAAAAGCAAGAGGCTGAAACAAAAAAAATGGAAAAGGCCTAAGGTTTTCTATGGCTTGTCCAATCGGGCTAGAATAACCTGCAGTAACTCAGTCATCTGGTCCTGTCTTCTGTCAGATTCTTCAAAATGCTTCTTAGTTGCTTCCATGAACTTGGTGAACTTCTTGTTTTCTTCAACAAGTTTATCGAAAACAGCCTAAGGAACCACCACAGAATGGCTTTCAGTAGCAGAGGTAGAAGCTGTCCCTGAAGAGGATGGTTGAGCAACCATTGTAGTAAAGGCAGGAGGAGGTGTAACAGGTTCTTGTTGAGGTGGCGGTACACGAGGAGGAGGAGGAGGTAGAAGAATTGGAGCAGGTTCAGGCTCCCAAACAACATGAGTTGTATCCTTTGGAGGAACTTTCCATTTAAGAGCAATGTGCCATCTCCTCTTTCTTTCAAGTTGATCTTGTTTGTGCTTATCAAACCAGTTACACACAATTACCCAATTTTCATAGCGGTCCTCTTGAACTAGTTCAGAAAGAACTTCATCAACTCTCTCTTCTCCAAGGAATTTCTAGAAGCGAGACTCATGGTATCTCTCAGCCTTAAAAGATTCAAAACTGGTAATCAAATGGGGATAGCAGTCAGGTATAGCTTTTGGTGAAGGTTCACACTCACTCTGAGCATCTGGACTAGGGGTTGCAGGAAGAGCCATAGTTGGAGGATCAATGATGGTAACATCATCATCAAATTCCAAAGGTTCTGCATTAGACGTAGGTTCTGCCAATATGGGTGAATGGGGTGGAGAAATGGACTGAGGTAGGAAAGGGACAAGAATAGGGAGTCTAAATATGGGGTCAGGCACTGGTTGAAGTATGGTGAGGGGTAGTGCTTCACAAACAGTATCAGAGCCAGGTAAGGGGATTAAAGTTTCCTGGACAAAGGGCTCAGGTTTTGTTTCTGTAACAGGTTCGGATTGTGAAGGTATGTTGAGGTCAGGTTGAAATAAAGGAGGAGAGGGAGGTCTAGGTGGTGATTTAGGGCTAAGTGGAGGAGTAGTAGGTTTAGGTTATGGTGAAGGTGTTTTGGTTGTTTGTGGTTGAGATGATGGAATGTGAGTAGTTTGTGGTGAAGGTGATGCAGAAGTAGAGGCTGAAGGGTGAACAGCTGAAATGGGTTCAATATAAGGAATTTGAACTTGGGGTAGTGGTCTCTGTCTCAGAGGGACATAATCAGCTTCCTCTTCATTAGATGAAGATGAGTCAGAGGATAAAGAAGGCAAAGGCTTTTTAGGAGGATAGGGTTTCTTAGAAGGTTTGGGTTGAGAAGGTTCTGATGGAGGAATAGGTTTAGTGGGTTGTGGAGGAGGGATTGGTTTAGACACAACATGTTGTGTAGAATGTTCAGACCTAACAGATGCAGAACCACAAACAGAATCATACAAGTGTACTGCAACATCTAGTACCTTGGTTTTCTTTGCTGTTGGGAGATCACCTAACTTGGTCATCCGC
Source organism: Calophaca sinica (assembly GCA_037113605.1). Lineage (NCBI taxonomy): Eukaryota > Viridiplantae > Streptophyta > Magnoliopsida > Fabales > Fabaceae > Calophaca > Calophaca sinica. The sequence goes on from CM073735.1 coordinate 91,865,789, forward strand.
TTCAACTTTGAAGTAGCAGTTGCAGCAGTAGTAGCATGAACAACATTGTTGATGGTTGCAGGAGCAGAAGTGGTTGTTGCAGTAGCAGTAGTGCCGGAGGCAACAACATGAGCAATGGAGGAAGGAGCAGTAGCTGTAACAGAGGCTTGTCTCCTTAGCCTTTCTTCTTTGAGGTTTAGGTAATATTGATAGCTGTCTTCCTTGCATTTGGCTATCAACTCATCAACCTCAACTTTCTTTTCCTCAATTTCTTCTGGCATCACTGAGGGCATGAATTCAGGTCTCACTGGTTGAACCAAGTGATTGGGCTCAACAATGTGGATGCCAGTGCTCCTGGTTACTCTCCTGGTTGGCTCAGTAGTAACTTCACTTATCTTCCTCTTTCCCTTCCTTACAGGTTTTCTCCCACCTTCTTCTTCTTTTTGCATCTCAGTAATAACCTCTTCTGATAGAAGCTTCATTCTCCTCAAGTTCTCATTGGAGAAGGTTGATACACTCATGGTTTTGAGTGCAACTCCAGCTTCTTCAGTGTGAAGCTCTTGAAGATGCCGAATCAAGCCTTGAGTTTCCATTATAGCATAGAGCATCCTTCCATAAGGGATGTTCAAGTTTTTTCCTTTTTTGGAGAACATAATGTTTCTGTGCAGATGATAAAAAATGAGGCTTGGCATGTTGACTTTGGCCTTGGTCTCATAGTTCAACATAATGAACTTGTGGTCACTGCTCACAGTGTCCACAGATCCAAACTTCGGAACAATGCAGTGCATTATGATCTTGAAGAGCACTCTGAACCTGTTCTTCATATCCACAGCCTTAGAACTACCAGGTTTCTCATAGATGGAGTCGTTGATTCTTTCCCAGCCACCAAAATCCTTTTCCCAACCTTCTTTGATAACAACTCGAGAATTAGGGCATTTGATAACATCAGCAATGATGTCTCGAGTGATCAGAATATCCTTCTTCTGAACGTAGCTGTGAATGGTGTTGTCCTTGCACCAAGCATACATCCAAAATTCCTTTACCTATTCCTCATATACTGGGTAGTTTTTCATACAAAATAAATCCATTATACCCTATCAATGAAGTCAGTTCGGAAGGGGTACCCTTTATCAGCTAAGTCTTGGAAGTTAACTTGGTGTTCCACCATCACCTTCAGTTGGTGTTGCTCAGCGTTCACCAAGGTAGGTTGAGGTTCTTCCTCAGGACCATAAGCAAACAGTTGTGGAGCAGCCATTGCAGGTACAGAGAATTTCAGAGAGAAGATAGAAGACGAAAGGGGTTTAGGGTTACAAACAGTATGGCTTCTCAGAGAGATAGTGTGAGTAGTGGGTGTAGTGAGTGAGTGAGTGGATAATAAAACGTGTTGAAGAAGGCAAACCACCTTTTTCAATTTTCAAAATAAATGAAATAAATAATTTGTCATTTCAAAACTGAAACGTGCCACACACTGAGTAAACGAGGCGCAGTAAAACTGTCCTCAGGTAGTAAAAGATAATAATGACTCAGTGAGAGCAACTCTCAGCCACTAATGCATCAACCAGTCTAACAGAGACACATATACACAAAGATTCCCAGAGGCACCTTTGTGATAAATGCAACAGACTCATATGAACAGTCATCAAAACAGATGATACAAAAATTAACTAATAATAAGATAATAAATTATAAACAAATGATTAATAATTAAGCAATAATCAGAGCTAGCATATAAACAGAGGCACATATCAGACAGACTCACATATGCAAACAGATGCACATGCAAACAGAAGCACGGGTGCAACAACAGAGGCAATAACAAAACAGATGCAAATAAGCAATCAGACGCAGACATTTCAGAGGCACACAAAATAGAGGCAACCATATTCAAATTAAACACTCAATCCTTTATAAGATGAAAATTCAAATTCTTTTTTATAAAGTTGAATCTATCTTCAGCAAGAGGTTTTGTAAAGATATCTGCCCATTGATGGTCAGTATCAATAAATTTAATTTCAAGTATCCCTTTCTGAACATAGTCTCTAATGAAGTGATGTTTAATTTCAATATGTTTAGCATGTGAATGCAAAATAGGATTTTTAGCCAAACATATTGCAGAGGTATTATCACAGTATATACGAATGTTACTCTCTTTAATCTGATAGTCCTTAAGCTGATACTTCATCCAATAGTTGTGAGCTACTGCTTGTAGCAGATATATACTCAGCTTCTGCAGTTGATAGTGCAATTGTGCTTTGCCTTTTGCTGGACTAAGAGATAAGGTTTGCTCCAAGAAATTGGCAGCTACCACTTGTGCTCTTTCTTTCAATTCTATCTCCAGCAAAGTCAGCATCACAAAAACATACTAACTTGTAATTTTCTGAGTTCTTATAAAGCAAACCAAGGTTAGTAGTTCCTTTGAGATACCTAAAGATTCTCGTAATAGCAGTTAAGTGAGATTCTCTAGGATCAGATTGGAATCTTGCACATAAGCAGACACTAAACATAATATCAGGCCTTGAGGCAATAAGATAAAGGAGTGAACCGATCATACCTCTATATACCTTTTGGTCTACCTTTTTACTAGATTCATCTTTGCCGAGAGCACATGTTGGATGCATTGGTGTGCTCATAGGTTTGGTTTCCTAAAGCTTGAACTTCTTTAGGAGTTCTCTCACATATTTAGTCTGATGGATATAGGTTCCATCTTAACATTGCTTGATTTGAATACCAAGGAAGAATTTTAATTCTCCCATTATACTCATTTCAAACTCATTCTGCATAAGCTTAGAGAATTCCTCACAAAGAGATTCATTAGTAGCACCAAAGATAATATCGTCAACATATATTTAACTATAATAAAATGCTTTTTAGATGATTTTCTAAAGAGTGTAGTGTCCACCTGTCATCTTTCAAAACCGTTTGACATTAAAAAGGAACTTAATATGTCATACCAAGCTCTTGGAGATTGTTTAAGACCATAAAGAGCCTTTTTAAGTTTGAAAACATGTTCTGGATAAGCAATGTCTTTAAATCTAGGTGGTTGTTTTACAAACACTTCCTCACTTATAAAATATTTAAAAATGCACTCTTAACATCCATTTGATATAGAGTAATGCCATGATGTGCAGCAAATGATAATAAGATTCTAATTGCTTTAAGTCTAGCTACAGGAGCAAAGGTTTCAGTATAATCAATACCTTCCTCTTGTGAGTACCCTTGAGCAACAAGTCTTGCCTTGTTTCTGACCACTTTGCCATCTTCATCAAGTTTGTTTCTGAAAACCCACTTGGTTCCAATGGCTTGCTTATCCTCTAGAGGAGGCACAAGCTTCCAAACATCATTCTTCTGAAATTGATTGAGCTCTTCTTGCATAGCAAGTATCCATCCATCGTTTGTTAGTGCTTCATCAACTGTTTTGGGTTCTATTTCAGACAACAATGCAAAGTCGGTGTGTTCCCTGAGAGATGATCTTGTTCAAACTCTATCACTTGGTTCACCAATAATCTGGTCCTTTGGATGATGACGTTTGAACTTCCAGTTTGTTGTTGATTCTACTTGGGTTCTATCACCAGACGCAGAACCAGACACAGGATCAGAGTCAGCACCTGTGACACCTTCATCTATTTCTTTGCTTATCTGTAAATCTGCAAAGACTTCATCTAGCTCTGACGTTTCATTGTCAGGCTTCTTGTCGTCAAATCTCACATGCATAGATTCATCAACAATTAATGTTTCTTTGTTGTATACTCTGTAAGCTTTAGAGCGTTTAGAATATCCTAAAAAATAGCTTTGTCCAATTTTGAATCAAATTTTCCAAGACTATCCTTTGTATTAAGAACAAAGCAGTCACATCCAAATTGGTGAAAGTATGAAATGTTGGGTTTTCTTCCTTTCCACAATTCATAAGGAGTCTTATTCAAGATAGGTCTGATATAGATTCTATTTTGAATATAACATGCAGTGTTTACTGCTTCTGCCAAAAAGTGCTTTGCAATATTAGTTTCGTGAATCATGGTTCTGACCATTTCTTGTAAAGATCTGTTTTTCCTTTCCACAACACCATTTTGCTGTGGTGTTCTAAAGGATGAAAAATTGTGAGAGATGCCATGCTCTTTACAAAAGTTTTGAAATGATTCATTTTCAAATTCTCCACCATAATCACTTCTAATGGTTGTAATACAAAAACCTTTTTCATTTTGCACTTGTTTGCAGAACACAGAAAATATTGCAAATGACTCATCCTTGTGAATTAGGAATTTTACCTATGTCCATCTAGTATAGTCATCAACAATAACAAGCCTATATTTCTTTCCATATAAAGATGCGGTTCTAGTTGGACCAAATAAATCTAAATGCAAAAGCTCAAGTGACCTTGAGATGGAAACAATATTTTTGGATTCAAAAGAAGATTTTGTTTGTTTCCATTTTTGGCATGCTTCACAAAGAGCATCAGATTGATACTTAAGACTTGGTAGGCCTCTAACAAGTTCTTTCTTGTTAAGCTTTGAGATTAACCTCAAGCTGGCATGACCCAATCTTTTGTGCCAAGTCCATTGCTCTTAATCCACTGACAAAAATCATTTTACATTTTGATTTGCCAACTCAGAAAGTTTTATTTTATAAATATTGTTCTTTCTCTTTGCTTTAAAGAAAATGGATCCATCCTTTTTGCTTTTGACTATACAGGCATTATCATTAAAGCCAACATCATAACCACTATCGCATAATTGACTTACACTTAGTAGGTTATGCTTCAGGCCATCAACCAATAAGACATTATCAATAGAAGGTAGGAATTTATCACCAACTTTTCCACTTCCAATGATTTTACCTTTTTGGTTTCCTCCGAAACCTACTGTTCCACTTTCTTTAAGTTGGAGTTCTTGAACATATGTCTTTCTCCCGTCATGTGACGTGAGCATCCATTGTCCAAGTACTAGGACTGGTGTTGTAACTCTGTTGCTAAGCAGATCTGCAACATATACAATTTTGTCCTTAGGTACCCAAATCTTTTTGAGTCCTCTTTTGTTAGCTCTAGAAGGAAACTTGTCCTTCTTATTTTTCAATTCATAACAAGTACTTCTAATGTGTCCTTTCTTATTGCAAAAGGTACAAAGTAGAAAGTCACTATGATTGTTGGTATCTTTGGTTTTCAAATTTGTGTTTTGAAAGGTGGGTTCCTCTGGTTTGTAACCAAGACCCTTTTAACCATTTTGGCTTACGCCCCAAATCATAGATGCTTGTTTTCTTCGTGTAACACATTTAGCAAGGAATCTTTGAAATCCCTCTTCATATTTTGAAGAGTTACATTCAACCTTTTCCTCAGTCTTAGAGCTGTCATTCACCAAACGATGATTTTCAGCTTTGAGCTTCTCATTCTCCCCATTGAGTATTTGAAATTCTTTTGAAAGTTTTGAGAATTTCTTTTTCAAAGCTTTATACTCAGTGTTGAGTTTAGAAGACTCATCTAATAGTTCATCAAAAGCTATTTCAATATCAGAAGATGGATTAGAATCTACCTCTTCATCTTCTTCTTCACTATCTGACCCTATGGTAGCCATTAGAGCCATGTTTGCTTGTTCCTCATCATCATCAGATGAAGATCACTCAGAATCATCCCATGTTGCCATGAGACCTTTCTTCTTCTTGCTTTTAAAACCACCTTTCCTTGGTTTCTCAAGTTGTGGACTTCAGACTTGAAATGTCCTGGCTTTTTGCACTCGTAGCAAGTAACTTGGCTTTTGTCCTTGCAATCCTTTTTATCCCTTGAGTCTTGCCTTTCCCTTGAGTCCTTCTTGTGGAACTGCTTTCTGAACCTTCCTTTATTTTTCCACATACGTTAAATTTTCCTTGATATTAAGGAAATTTCTTCGTCTGTGTCTCCATCGCTCTCATCAGATGATGCTTCGTCTATTTCAAGTTCAGCTCGTAGAGCTTTGGAGGAAGATACTTTGTTTGTAGATTTCAAAGCAATAGACTTTGATTTCTTGGGAGGTTCTTCTTCATCTAGCTCAAGCTCATGAGCTCTCAAGGAACTCAGAAGATTTTTAAGTCACAAGGCATTCGGGTCCTTTGCTTCCTGAATAGCAGTGACATTGGGTCTCCACTTCTTTGCAGGCTTCTTAAGATTTTCTTAACGTGATCAGTAGTGGTATAGCTTTTCTTAAGAACCTTTAGACCATGAACTAGTGTTTGGAATCTTCCAAACATAGTTTCAATGCTTTCACCCTCTTTCATTTTGAAGAGTTCATATTGTCTAACCAAGATATTAGCTTTGGTTTCTTGTACTTGGGAAGTACCCTCATAAGCCAAGGCCAGTGAGTCCCAAATCTCCTTAGCAGTATCATTCTTTCTGCATTTCTCATATTCCTTCTCAGAGATAGCACAGATAAGGAAATATCTTGCTTTCTGATGTAGTTGATAAGCTTTCTTATGCTCTTCTGTCCATTTATCCCTAGGAATGGGATTTTCTTTGGAATCAACTGGTTCGGTGTATTGTTTTTGAACCATATCCCAGAGTTCGAGTTGTTGAGACCCGAAGAAGGATTTAACTTCATCTTTCCAGTAGTCGAAGTTTGTTCCAGTGAACAAAGGAGGACGGTTAACGCGACCACCGACTTCATTGCTTGCCATGAATAAAGAATAAGATCTTTTCCTCTTACACTGTTAAGTGCTCAACCAAGAGGCCAAACTCTGGTACCAATTGAACGTGGCGAAAACACAAGAAAGAGGGTTTGAATTGGGTTTTAGAAATCTTTTTGCAAAGCTTGTGTGTTTATGAAAACATTTTCAAAACAACTCGTTAATAAAATAAGGCAGTACGTAAGTAAAGAAAAGAGAGAAGAGAGTGACACAGTGATTTATACTAGTTCACTATCACCTGATAGCTACGTCTAGTCCCTTCACACACTTGAAGGATTTCTCCACTATAATCAACATGATTACACTTGAGAGTATAATACTGCCAAACTGGCTATACTCACAACTTCTTAAAACGACTTAGTATAGTCAAGCCTCTAAGGAATACAGCCACTATTGGGCTAAAATACAATGTTCAAAAATGTTTTGAAGCAATATCAAATAACTCTCACAGAGAGGATATACAATGAAAAACTTAAGCACAATGAATAACTTTCAAAGTGAAAGAACAAAAACGATTAAGTGTTTTGTTCAATGTGATCCCAGATACTTGGAATGATTCTTGGTTGCTCACTTTGTATCACAGCATTAACTACTTCAGTGGATGAAGTAAGGTATATATAGCTAGGGTTGTGAATAGTGCCGTTGGGACCTAATAGCTCTTTTCACCTAGGTCAAAATACTTCAGATCCCCTTTTTGTGGCTTTAGCAAGTCACGTCGTTTTCCACTCTGCTCAAAGCATACTGACACAGCAGACACAATCAGAGTGTTTGTCTCTTGTGAGCTTTTTGAATATTAGACCCTTCGAGAGCAAATTTCTTGATGATTATATTCGTTGACATTCCTTTTGGCCTTTGATACCTCATACATTAAAATGCTTCATCAATAAGGTCTCTTAAATATGTGAAGTAGTCTTAAATAAGCTTCAGTCTGTTTCCTACCAGAGCTACACTGTTCACCAGAGTGAGCTTAAAACAGAGGCAACTTCTTCAGCGTAGAATTCATTTGTAACGACCCGTTTCCGGACCGCTACTAATCTAGAACTAAACCTGTATGCGATGCATTTTTAAAATAGTGCTCTAGTGTCCTTTGGAAAATGTGGTCTATATTTTTTTTTTAAAACAGTCACAACCGCAAAGTACACATAGAGTTGTCACAGCATTTCGAAACATGGTGCAAACTAAGACACAAGATTCAAGCACTGGAAATTCATACATATATATACTTTACCAAGTCTGCATAAACAGTATGTACAAAATAAGCAGTGCATGAAAATGTACGAGAGAATACACCTATGGTATGAAGACCCTCGTGAGAGCAATCATACCCCGGGAGTATTCCCGGCAGACACCCACGCATGGGCTGCTCCAAAAGTAAACCACCAGTCTACCCTATAATACAAAAAAAACATCCATCAAGCCCGACTGGTCACCAGAAAAACTGTACACCAAAACAAATACTACAGTCATCCAAAATAACATAAACAGACAGTCAGACAATCACAGCAACTACAGATAGCTATCCGGATCCTCAGACGGATCCTCCTCCTCCTCGTATTCCATTGGGTCCTCGCCAGTCAAATCAATAAAAGGTACAGCCGCCGGTACGTCCTCCGGCATATCCTCTCCTACTAGCACATCCTCCGCAGCACCTGCACCGCTACAACCCACCTCTCCGCACACACTACACATATGAGGAGGGTCCATCGGCGGAGTAGGGGTCCTATCAAGCATGGGGGAGGCCGGCTTTGCTGCTGGCTCTGGCTCAGGCTCTGCCAAAGAACTCGGAGTAACAGCCGCCCTGGAAGTAGAAGCTCCTGCAGTCCACGTCTGATCACGCTCTTACGAGCGGTCCATCAAACCCTCGGTCCTTGTCCTCGGGAAGCAAGTAAGAAAGCAGTATGCCTCAGGATCTTGAGGGGTCCCTCTAGTGAGGAAGATGATGCTGGCATAGTCCTCTCTCCCTAAATAGCTCGCCAAACGTCCACCACCTGCATCATCCGAATCGGGAAGCTCACTGTGCGCCACGAAGTCTCTTGTCTCACTACCATACCACCCTATCGGAAGCTCTGTACAACATCCCCAGTATAAACAACGCGACGGGAGATGGGGTCGAACTCCATCGCCGCGGGCATCTCAGTGTCTGGAAAATAAAAAATGATCTCCAACGATGTCCTCATCGCCGGTATCAGCACGCTCTTCGTCATCGCCTGGGTCACCATCATTGGTTGAAGGCACCACGAGGAAAGGTCAACTTCTCAATAAAGCAGGGAATAACAATCATAACAATAGGCAAAAAAAACTATATGCATAGTACTTAAGACGCAACTCAAGACTCTCACAAGACTCAACTCAAGACTCATATTCTTACGACACTTGACAATTTCCGGAAAGTAACACTGATCCATCCACTGAATACCAGCCGTAGCCTTGGGCTCTTCACTCACCCTAGGACATTCAGCTTAGGTTCCTTGATGCTACGACGTCTAGTTAAGCTGCCGAAGAACCAGCCGGAGCCGTTTAGGGGATCCTAGCACCCTAGGTTAATCGGATTGAAGCTCAAAAACGTCACGACAACTCAACGACTTGACTAAACTCTCGCACTCCAATGAATAGGTCGCCGCATACGATAATTTACGAAGCAAACTGAATAATTATTTAACTGCATATCAAATAATATTCATGTCAAGCTCAATATAGTACGAAACAGTTTAGCAGTATAAGCAATTCATTTCAACCAATCACAACTCAGCAAACAACGCAAATTGACAATTCAGTTCATCCCTCTACAACTTAGTGGAGTTGACAGAGAGGAAATCAAACAAGTGTGGGGGGTTGGGGATAGCTGCCAACCACTTGCAGACAAACCCACTAAATAATCATAATTACAATTTTAAGAAATAAAAGTCGAAGGGGTACGAGACCCTCACTTCGAACCCTGAGGTTCTTAGACTTCTTCGCATAAGGCTGAAAATTAAATTCCTATCAATATCTAAAGTTTCCCTTACCACAGTTGTTTGCTAACGAGGTATCGCAAGCCTTAGGTCCACGTCGCACGGTCTCCGGATTCACAACTCCTATCACCACGAGAAAACTTAGCACAAGCTAAAACTTAACTCAAAACCTTAGGCTCTCAAACCTAACCCTTTCCTAAGCCAAACACTCCCACTTAGAATTTAATTTAAAATACTAAGTCACATATTTGAAATATTTGAGCAAAGAATTATCTTTTGAGAACTAAAACATAATGCAACATTATTTTTCTTGAAATATGCATAAGTTGGAAAAATAAGGTTTTACTAACTAAGTTCAAGTCCTTCAAAATTTTGAAACACAATTCAATACTAAAATCAACTTCATTTTATCTAAAACTTTAATTTAAGGCTCTACTAGGTACCTTAGGTCTCAAGGATCCCAAATCACCTCATATGCTTCATAGCCTCAAAACTTCAAAACAAATCCAAATGGAACCAAATCTTTTCTATAATTTTCTAAAGCTTGATAACTCATCAATACAATCCTTATAAACAAGTTTGCAAAATAATTTTCCTTCCAACCACCCTTATAGGGATCTCGGCCATCACCCCTTTTTCTATAAAAAAAATTTGCAAAACTTTCTTTTTACAATCTAACAACCATTTCCAAATCATTCAATTACACTTCAAGGCATCAAAACATTTTAATCATGGCCATAACAATGCTAATAATTAGAGGACCACCAATCAAGTTTTACATGCTATTTTAGTCCCTCAAGAACCAATTTTTCACAAATAATATACTAACTCTTCTACTTAAGCATACATAACCATTCCAATAGCAATTAAAACCACCCAAAGTATATAATTCAACAACTAGATACATGCTTCAACAATCAAAACCTACATTTCCCCTCTTTAACGAATAGGTTTTCAACAACAATTTGCTCAATCTAAGTCCTAATCCAAAACTAGTAGCTAAAACAACAACAACATCATTAATTAAGTAAGAATCATCAACTAATTTAATGATTGTTCATCAAGATCACACTACCCTTCTTTTCCCCTTTTTGCTTGCGCCTAGGGTTCCAAGATTAGGGACTTATGTGCTCATCTCCATCATTTAATCATGATCAAATAACATAACCACACCAAAACAAACATAAAAATCAAGAAGGAAAAGAAAAGAGCACCACCTCCTCCCTCCTAGATGCTCGCGGCCAAGGGGGGCTGTTTTGGAGGAGGAAATACTTCTCCAAAGCTTGATGATGAACTAGATGAGGATGAAGGAAAGAAGAAGTTGGCAGCAAGAAAAAAAATGAAGAGAAAAGGTGAGTTAGTTCAAGAATTGAGAAGCTTGGAAGCCATGTAGGTGGAGAACTTCTCTCACTAAAAGTTGAAGATGAAGATGATGTGAGGGTAGAGAGAAGGGGGGTCACGAAAATGGGGATGCTGGGAGGGGTTCCCTTTCTTTTATTAACTTAAAAATAATTTAAGTATAGTTTAGAATAAGATAATGTAGTAAAAAAAGTAATACTAATTTTAATCACACAAATAATGACACCTAGCAATAAAGCAAATATACTAATCCCATCATCTAATCCTACCCATCTAATCTTACATCTCTCATGATTACCCTCTAATTCTAGAGTGTAAGGGTTTTTAAAACACGGCGTCGAATAACCGCGTTACCGGTTAATTACCCGCTGATAAAATCGCAAAAATTAATTTAGCGATAAATTAATTAACCGCATGATATTATTTTATTATAAATAATAAAAACACTATCAAACATTAAAAAATAATCATGATAAGTTACGATTCGATTTTCATCGAAATTGGGGTTCATTTAAAATTTTATCTACAGCAAAACTGCCCGGCGATTTGAATTGCGACAAAACTTTGTTAGAATTTTTCGACGATATTCGAACCATGAATTAATACAAAATATTAATTTTCAAATTCAATTTGATCTTGATTTATTTAAATCACTTACTTGGAGAACAAGAAATTGCTTATTATATCATAAATACGATCAAAATACACTATAATAACGCTAAATAATGTACCGTAAAAATACGGGTGTTACATCATTTGCTTTTCATATAACAGAGAGTCTTGTAGAATTACATGAAGACTTCCACAGAGTGGTCTAACCATAGTCTGTTGTATGCGTTGACTGAAGACTAGAGCGTTGACTAAACAGAATGTGGTCTCAATAGAGTGTTGTCTACCAGAGCGTTGACTGACCAAACAGAGTTGACCAAGTCAAGAGCTAGTCTTGCCAGAGCTTGGTTTACCAACAGAGTTGACTGGTCAAATAGAGTTGACTATGTCATGTATGGTCTCACCAGAGCGTTGACTACTAACAGAGTTGACCAACTTCAGAGCAAGGCTTTCCCATCATGTCAGCATCAAAACAGAGGATCAATGCCAGACTTAGATGTGTAAAATTCAAGATTTCACTAAGTCTTCTAAAATTTCTTCTTCAGATAAATAGTGATTTCTGCACACTAACAAACACATCAGAGAATAAATTGTTCTCTTAATCATTTGTTATCATCAAAACAATTAAGGGTCATTGTTTCTGAATCCACTTGATTCCAATAAGGGAGAGATAGAAAGAGAGAGAGCGGGAGAGAGAGGAAAGAGAGGGAGCTGGGCGATGGTGGGAGTAAGGTTCTGGTGATTGACGGAGGTTGAGAGGAGGGGAAGAAAGAGAGAGGGAGCGAGAGAGAGGGGGAGGAGAAGGTGAGAGGAGAAGGTGAGAGGAGTTGTGGAGGAGGGAAGGAGAGGGAGAGGGGGAGAGAGAGCCACAGAGGAGATGGAAACGAAAATGGGGAGTGCGAGGGTGAGACAAAGCCATGGTGAGTTGGAAGGCACGAAGGTTGTTGGGTGGTAGCGGCCGAGATCTATAGTGGAAAAAAGAGGTGGAGGAAGAAGTGGTTGTTTGGTGGTGGTCTGTTGTTGATGCGACGCGGAGGAGGCTGAGAGAGGAAGGAGAAGGCGGTGGTGGTAGAAGCCGCGGAGGAGGGAGGAAGAAGGAGAAGGTGAGAAAGAGGTGGCGATTAATTGTTCTGTGGTGATGAAGGATTTGTTATTGGTGATGGAGAAGTGATAGAAAGAGATAGAGGGGTCGAGAGAGAGGGGAAGCGAGAGGGAGAGAGAGGAATAGGAGATGGACGCAGTGGGGGAGAGGGAGAGGGAGGTTGAGCGGTAGTGAGAGTCTATAGTGGTTAAGATCCATGGGGGTGAGGTGATGAAGGTGGATCTGAGATGTGGATTTGGTGACGGAGAAGGGGAAGAAAGAGATTGAGGGAGTGAAAGCGAGAGGAGGGAGAGAGAGAACAACGGAGAAGGGGAAGAAAGAGATTGAGGGAGCGAAAGAGAGAGGGAGGGAGAGAGAGAGCAGAGGATGAAGGTGGGAGAAGGAGGAGCAACAACAAGGATGGACAGAGAGAGAGCGATGGTGAGAGCGAATCTGTGACGAACAAGATCTAAGCAGAAAGGAAGAGGAAAAAGAAGGTGAGAGGACGAAGGAGATGGGAAAGAAGGAGGTGGGGGGCCGAGATCTGTGGTGGCACCAGAGATGAAGGATGTGGGGAAAGGGAGAGTAACGGTAAGGATGGAGCTGGGTGTGGGTCTATTTGCGGAGAAGAGGGAGCTCTCTTTTTGTTTAATTTTCTTTTTGCATTTTTCTTTTGTTACTGAGATTGGATTGGTGTTGTTGATGCAATCGAACGAGTTAGGAGTTCAGTAAGCTTGTGAAACACTCTCAGGATCAGTTTTTTACTTATGCTTGCATGGTTAGCCTATTGCCATAAACTGAATCAATTAAGAATCAGTTAGTAGTCTACAGATTGGATATTGGCTTGATGTATTTAGTGCTTGTTCATTAGATTCCATGTTACACTTTCCATGTCTCGTCTTTGGTTTATTAATGTAGTTGGATGTTGGCTGCAGACTCTATTTTGGTTTGCTTTTTCAATTGTCACTATGCCGATTTTGATATTGAAGCCAAGTTCTTCCGCTAATATTCATACTGTATTTATTTTCAAATTCTTTTTGTCAGCTTGGTTCGGATTTGGTTGGGATCTTTGCCATTTCATAAAGTTTCAAAGAGTTGCAGCACGTGTCGTGGTCTTGTTAGTTTGGAACCTACAGAGGTAATTAAGAGGGGGGAATATTGGTTACAATTTTCAGCAATTTCTTGATATGCTTGTAATTTTGTGAGATCCCCTTTAGTTCATATTGGATTTAACGTTATGAACTTTATTCTTGTAGTTTAAAGACAGGCAGAGAAATATATAAAAATGAATAAAGTTCATGGAAGGATGTGTCATCATGGAGTTCTTTGTTTTTCATGTAAGCATTTTATTCATGTGACCATGTCTTTGTTTCACTTTCTATTAGTCAGCTAAAGGTTTCTCGTTCTTTCACTTGCACAATAATCTCTAATCTTTAGTTATTTAGCTCCCTCCCTTAAACTTGTTATCTATATTTTGCATTGCTAATTTTAGCTTGTTATTTGGTTATGGTTAAGAAATGTATGTGTCATTGACTGTTAATGTTTCATTCATTGTGATATGATAGGGATGGGCCAGTTCAAGACAATATTTTTGGGAATTAGTGATCCTAATACTACCTTGAGAAAACTCTTTCATGCTTGCAATGCCCAAAAGTGCATTTGAGTTGGTGCTTAACACAATGATCTTGGTAAAAAAGCCGTATAAAAATGCAAGGCCTTCAATTACTCAATCTCACAATGGGTTGCAAATCCTATGACCTTACTTGGCATCTCTTTGGACCCACGACCTGCATAACATTTTATAGGACAATCATGAAATTAGAAGATTTCTTGCACACAATTCTGAGGTGAGCATACAGTGAATGATATAGACATTTCTGTCACACTCTCTGGACTGTTTGGAGTATAATTGACACACTCATTTGAAGCATAGCTGGCACACACATTTGGATAGCTTTTGTTGATTATGATTTTGTCTTATTGGAGGTTATACATTGTATTTATTGTCGAACCTTTAGCTTGATTTTTGCAAGCTATGACCTGTATTTACTGTGTTGGATTTAGCTCTCCTTGAGCCTTTATCCATCTTATCTATAATAAAATTTATTTTGCCTTTTTGGGAAAAAATATCACCATTAAATGGTCAGTTTTTTTTTTGTGGAAAAATTGAAAACTGCCATAATATTCCATTATTTTTTTGTAATAAAGTGCAAATAGCGAGGGAAACAAATCCGTCACTAATAGAGAGGGATCGGATCCTTCACTGTTAGTGAGGGAACAAATCTGTCACTAGTTTTGAGTTTTTTTTATTATAATCTTTATATCTTTACACTAAGTCTTGGATGTTGGATCTCCTTTGCTAAAAAGGAAAAAAAAAGTCACTCAAATTCAAAATAAAATTTGTAATCAATTGATATTATTGCTTGGCATAAGCTATGCATCCCTTTTCTAGAAGGTGGTCTTGGTCTTAGATCCGTTAAGTCTATTAATTAGTTTGCAATGCTTAAGATGTCTTGGGAGTTGGTTTCTTCCAATTTTCAATGGGCCACTTTGTTACGAGTTAGAATCTTTCATGGCAGAACTCCAATTCAGCACCATATATCATCATCTCTTTGGCCAGGCCTAAAGCATCAGATCAATTCGGTCTGTTTGAATTTAAAATAGAAATTAGAGGATGGTGATAATATTAATTTCTGGACGGACTGTTGGCTTTCCCAACCAATGATGGACCTTTTGCACATTCCAGATTTTCTACATAGCTCTTTACAAGCAAAAGTTAGTGACTTTCCCTCATCATTTTTTCTCATTTCCAACTTTGATTGATGAATTGTCTAGATGTTGTATTCCTAGTCAGCCTGGTCCTGATTTGATGGTTTGGAATAGTACTGACTCTGGCTAGTTATCTCTGAAAGAAGCTTATAGTTTTATATCTCCAACAAATCCACAGATTGCATGGGGTAAGCTTATTTGTAGTAAAAACATTCCCCTTCTAAGTCTTTCCTAGTTTGGAGGTTGCTGCATAATAAGTGCCCAACTGATGATCATCTATGGCCTAGAAGGTGTCACATAGTTTCTATGTGTAGTCTTTTTCAATCTAATTATGAAACTTCATAGCACCTATTCCTTCATTGTAGTTTGGCTGCTAAACTTTGGAGTTGGCTGTCAGCTTGTATAGGCAGTATGATTGATACTTCATCTGTCCTCTCTATTTTGTTTATTTGTCAAAAGGATTGGCACTACTTCATTTGCTTATAATGAATTTTGAACTCCATAATAGATAACTTATGTGAAGAACTTGTTGAGGTTGGTATCTTTGTGATGTAATTGACCTTTGGTATTAGTTAGCAACGTGATTAAGTCGTTTGGGCTGATATAGATTAGACTTGTTTAGTTGAAGCTTTAAATGGTGGAACCATGACATACGAGAACAGTAGGTAAAACAAGTGGTTTAATCAATTAGGCATGCTTCCCTAACCGACTAAGGTGCCTTTGGAAAACTAATGTTTAAAGTTAGACGGTACTTAATCAATTAACCCTATGGTCTAATCGATTAGGTATTGTTGTTTTGAATAAATATTGAGACCGAGAACGCTTAATCGATTATGATAGTAGGCTAATCGATTAGGGTGTGTGATTTTGAATAAATACTTAGGATGAAGATCCTAAGTTGATTACCTTTGGGTAAATAATAGATTATACGTGTTTATTATGATCTACCATCCTTGAGTTTGAATCACTTAGCTATGGAGAAAGGTAAAGTGCTCAGGGGATGTCATATGTGGCTTAGTGTCATTGAGTCCGAGTCAGCTAGCCGTGAAGTGGGGTAAAAATGGTACTCAGGTGTTGCTATGGTTGTGAGGTACTTAGCCGTAGAGCGAGGTGAAGATCGTTCTCGTTTATATTTTGGAGTCCAGGTGGACGTTATGGTGTGTGCTTTATTAACATACAAGTTGAATAAAATGGGAAGAGTCAACGCGATTCACAATTGTGATTGCTTGCTCGTGTGTTTTCTACTCAATGCTATCGTTGTACCATTCCAAACAAGAGATGAGACGTACTCTGTAACACCCTAACTTTCCCTAAGCTTGGCAATTAGAGACCCCAAGTGATAAAGGGATTTTAATTCCTAAGGATTAAAGAGGTTAATAGCCTTTAATCTAGTTTTTTTATAGCAAAATTGGAACTTGGGGGTAAAATAGTAATTGTTCTCAAGAATTTAGGAAATGTGGAACTAATTATTTATGAGTAGTTTAATTTATTAATTTATCTAAGGTTGAATTAAGGACCAAAGGATAAATTAAGAAATAAAATGAGGACTTGTTAGTTAAATTTTATTAAACCTATGTATTTACCCCCACCTTACACCACACTTCTCCTCTCACACACCTAAGTACCCTCTCTTTCTCCTAATTAAACACCCCACACGGGGGCAGAAGGAAGAAAAGGGAAGAAACAGGGAGAAAAAGAAAGAAAAGAAGAAAAGAAGAGAGAATAAGGAAGAAAGAAGAAATAGGCTGAGAAAGAGATGGAGAGAGCGCGCGCGGAGGAGAAGGAAGAAGGGGAAGGGCGCGACGGCCTTGGAGGCGGCGGTGCGCGGTGGCGCGCCAGAGGAAAAGAGAGATGAGGCTGAGAGAGAAAGGAAACAGAGAGAGAAAGAGAGACCGAGCGAGAGAGAGAGAGAGATTGAGGAAGAAGAAAAAGAAAGGAGGAGAATCAAGGCTCAAGGATGGAAAAGATTGAAGAATGGAAGAAGAAGAAGAAGCTTGGATTCAGGCTTTAATGGTGGAAGGAGCAAGTTTGAAGGATGACGACTCAAGCCCCAGAAATTGGGGATTTTTATCTCCAATTTCATCAAGCCCTAAGGTAACATAGAAACCCCAATTTAAAACCTCTCTTTGGGTGTGCTTAGGTTATTATTTTAATTCTTGATTTGAATGCTTAATTGAGTTATCTGTGACTTCCTTGAGATGATGAATGGTTTTATGTCTCTTGGAATGGGTTAATGTGACTTTATGTTATATGGAGACCTTGTAGAGTTAAAATGCATGCAAGGGATTGATATGTTTGATCATATAAGCATTGGTTGATTTTGGAGTGGCTTAGTGTTTGTGCTAGCTAGTTGTAAATTTTGTTGTGTATTGGAGGAGGGTTGGATTGTTGTCCCCAACCCCCACATATATCCGTGAGATGTGTTGCCCATTGTGAACCCCACAGAGCTCCAATTGGGATGAGGTTTGGTTCATGAGAATGAATTGTTGATGTTCTTTTTGAATCTCTTCTACTACCATGGTTGTTTGTATGAATTCAAATATGGTAAAATGTTCCATTAGTATCTCCGCATCAAAATTTTGGAAACTGGTTCTGTTTTAACTAATGCAACAATTTTCTATGATGATTTCTGGAAAGCTAAAAACAAGTATATGATCATGTATATGATCATGTATATGTTAAGATGTTGCCTATTGAGTTTGATTGAAATTAGATAAGATGTGATTATATAAGAATTGGATGAATAGAAATGATTAGGGGAATTCTATATTTGGTACTTGTGACTTCATGTGTAATTATGTGTTATAGGTAAGCACTTGAGCAAACTCAATTTGTGTGCTGATATGAGAAACTGGATTAAGTAGCTGTATGAATGGTGTTTGTGTCCCTAGAAATGGCTGTGTTGGATGATTGGTATTTGGGATAGTATGAGTGCTAGATATCTTATGTGCTCTGTTTAAGATTAATGACAGTAAATAGAGTTAGAAACTAGATTAAGTAGTTGTAAACTACCGTGTTAAGCTTCACTTTGACTGTATACTAATGATTATGTTTGTTGAGAGGTGTTTTCTATACGTAGCACGCCACGTATGGCTGAAAACAACGCTAAATGTTTTTAAGTTATGTCTATGTTATTGAGTTTAAAAACTCACCATCGTTTAGGCATTGTTTTCAGGTACTAGCATGTGGACCAATGAAGAGCATTAAGTAGATACTCGGCCTTGCCTTACTGTGAGACCTTACGAGTTGATACCAGATCACGAGTCGTCTTTAATGCATTAAGTTTTATGTTCGAGTAGAGTCATTTTAACTATGAGTCCTTTTGTAATTTATTGAAATTGGCTGTAAATTTCTATAAAGGTCTTTTATTAGCGAATTTGCTTTAATGCATTTATGTCATAGCATATTCAAATATATAGATACTCTTGGAGTTATTATTGCACATTTTCAACGCTTTACTCTGAAAACGTTTAGTAAGATTTGTGAAATTTTTTACCTACTTTCTTTAATTGTCTCTTAATTTCCTAAGTAATACTGATTAGAGTCGGGGCGTTACATACTCACCCCCTTGCTTGTATATTTACCTGTCTCATATGATTTTGTATGCAAGGATTTCTCAAGAGGATGCCGAAGATTAGATGTTGAATGATGCGTACACGAGAACGGAGTAGAGATGGTGTTCATTTCTATGTTATTATTTCTTTAGCTTTTTACCGTTGTAATTTACTTTGGTAATTTGGGTTTGTATAGCTCTGGTAATTCGAGACTGAGATTCTTATTTTATTGTAGAGATATGTTTTAACTATTTTGAAAAGCCTTTTATTATTCGTCTTTCATTTTGGAAAAGTTTGTAAAACTGTTTGAGCCAAATTTGCCTTTTTATGTATTTTGATTGAGAGTCATGTGACTTTTTGTGACAATGTGATAACCTTTATTGCTCAGAAGAGAAGAAAAGAGAACTTGAAAACTCGCATTTTCACTATTAAAATAAACTACCTTTTTTTTGTACATTTTATTTTATAAATATTTTTGGAGTAGAGAGTGTGACAAATGCGTAACTCAATTTTAATGTACTCATAAACTAAACACAATATATCATTAATCATAATTTCAAACGCCTCGTATGTATGAAATTTTTATGTATACAAATATGATTTATGTTTTTATATCAATCCAAAAACAATTTCAAACCAATGAACGATGTGGTTTTCAGCGGACTCAGTGCCTGTTTGGATCGCCGTTCTCATCCCCTCAACGTCTGTTTCCAACGACGAACTGATTTTCCTCTTCGTTTAGACGCCCTCAACTTCCGTCGATGAAACGGAATTTGCCATCAAACGTTGGTTGGGATGGAAGGAATGATCCCCTTGCTTTTCCTTTTCCCGTTTTCCGTTGGGAGATTTGACTTCTGATTTTGCCCTTCATCACCTATTTTATTTTGTCGTCACCTCATTTCTTTTATGTTTAAATAAATGTTGTACATTAATTAGATATTGAAAATTTAGAATATCTGAAATTTTCTCTATATTTATTTTTTTGTTATTGATTAAATTTTTTGTTCTATATATTTTTCTTGTTATTTTATTTTTAAATTTGGGGCATATATATTAGCTTGTTGTTTTATACTTTTAGGAATTTCCTCACGTGTTAGTGGAATTTATTTTTTTAACAAAGCAATAAAAAAATATTATTAATACTACATTATAAAACTCATACCCTCTTTGATAATTACACATTTAAAAGTACGTTTGATTAACATCATCCAAATAATTTTCATTTTGTCAAATGTATGTTTGCGAAAAAAGTATCCAAACAAAAATCACGTTACGGTAAATTCAGTTTTAACCAAACGTCCGTTTACAAAATGACGTTGAATCAAACGTCCGTTCGCAAACTTTAATCCAAACGGGACCTCAATCATTTGAGTGGCATCGTCACTGACAAGTAACATCCATACATACACATAACACGCCTCCTTGTTATCGGATAATAACGAACCACAACTTATCTTCCCGTTAAAAATTAAGGGGGGAAAAAAAAAAAGCCTTTAACCGACGGCTATCATTTGTCCGAGATACTTGTGGCAAAATCTGAACCTTCAGATTGACTAATGGCTCTCAAAATCTTGATCCCGTGGGTTCTTTACTATTTTAAACACCCCCCTCTCTCTCTCCCCCCCTCCCTCCCGCTCTCTCTAGTTTCATTTCAATCATCACTGATCGCAGGTGCTTCTCTAATCTCTCTGATATTTTCATTTCATTCACTGTTATTTTGTTTTTTCCCCCACCATGGTTGTTTTGGATGCATTAAGTTTTTTATGTTTTGGATTTTTGTGGGTTGGTGGTGTCTGAAAATGTGATCAATGATCATTGAGTAAGTTTTGATGTTGTGATTCTGAGAACCCTTCATTTTGATTAATGGCAAACCATATTCTGCATAAAAGAGAATGCACATAGTGTTATCCTTATATGGGTTTGGTTTGGGCGCATTTTTGGAAACTTGCTATGTAAATTGGGAATTTTGTACATTTGTAACATGAATAATCTGCTTGTGTGTGTATCTAAATTGTTGCTGTGTTTCTTCTGCAAGCTATTGATGTACAAAGTTAACTTTGTTTCCCTTTGGTTTGTTGCGATTGGATCTTGCCCAAGCTAATTTTCTTTATAATTTTCTATATAGAGATGTCGACATCTGATAAACCAGAAGTAGAGGAAAGGGATGCTAAGGATGAAAAGCAAAAGGAAGATGATGGGAAGGGTGGATTTCTCGATACGGTGAAGGGTTTCATTCAGGACATTGGGGAGAAGATTGAGGAAACAATAGGGTTTGGGAAGCCAACTGCAGATGTTACAGGAATACACATTCCTTTAATCAATCTTGACAAGGCAGATCTTGTTGTTGATGTTCTCATAAAGAACCTGAATCCAGTGCCGATTCCGCTAGTTGACATAAACTACTTGGTTGAGAGTGATGGGAGGAAACTAGTTTCCGGAATGATACCGGATTCCGGCACAATCCATGCACATGGAGAGGAGACAATTAAGATTCCTCTTACTTTGATTTATGATGACATAAAGAATACATATGCTGATATTCAACCAGGAAGCATTATTCCTTATAAGGTGAAGGTTGATCTCATAGTTGATGTTCCTGTCTTTGGAAGGATCACTATACCTTTGGAGAAAACTGGTGAAATCCCTATTCCATATAAGCCTGATATTGATGTTGAGAAAATTCAGTTTGAGAGGTTCTCTTTTGAAGAGACAATTGCTATTCTTCATTTGAAGTTGGATAACAAGAATGATTTCGACCTCGGCCTCAATGCTCTTGATTATGAGGTCTGGCTTGGTGATGTTAGCATTGGAGGTGCTGATCTTGCCAAATCAGCAAAAATTGAGAAAAGTGGGATTACTTACATTGATATTCCAATCACCTTCAAGCCTAAGGATTTTGGCTCTGCAGTTTGGGACATGATTAGAGGAAGGGGTACAGGTTACAGTATGAAAGGACATATTGATGTTGACACACCCTTTGGAGCAATGAAATTGCCTATTAGCAAAGGTGGTGGTACTACCCGTCTTAAGAAGAAGAAGGAAGATGGTGGAGATGATGATGAGGAGGAGGAGGAGGTTTGTTAACTTCTTTTCTCTATGTTTCTTATCTGCTCTTACATCTTTTTTGGGATATCGATTGTTGGATCGAAATCGGGTATATATTTCGAGATGTATTTTAAAATTGATGAGATGTGAGCCGTCCGACCACAATTTAGCGGTCGAGATTGCTCAATGCGGCAAATGCGTCTTTCTCCTAGCGCAGGCGATCCGAGTCTCTCTTTCTGCATGTTCTCCAGAAAAAAATGCATGTATATTTCTGCATTATACACAGTGTATATGATTATACGTAACATATGTATGTGTAGTATTTTCCTTTAATCAAAAATAACATTAGGTAGTATTTGTTTTTGTGTATGCATATGTATGTTTATGTTTCATTTTTGGTACTGGAGATTACTTTCTAAAATTAGATTTAATTGACCAAATTTTGATAGCATCTGCATTTAAATCTGTCTAGGATGTCATGCCTAATAATAATAATAATAATAATAATAATAATAATAATGTTTAATTCATTCACTATTATCTTGCATTTGTGCATCGGAGTAGAGTTGTGAAACTCTTGATGGTATTATCCTATTCTATCTCAGACTTATTCGTCATAGCATAACTCTAAATACAACCACCAGCAACCCATAACATGTAGAAGTTATCATTCGTGCCTAGCAGAGTTTCAATATAGACATAGCAAACTATTTGAAGATTCTTATTGGAAACTAACTGTTCCCAGTATCTTAAGTTTATTTTCATGTGCTACAAAATTAAGCCATTAATCCTTTTTTTTTTTTTTTTGCAGGACTGAAGAAGAAATGGCAGCTAGTTATTAGTATCAATTCTTATATTTACTGCATAGATCCATTAGAATGTTAAGTAAAAGGGACTTGAACTTAGAGGCATTACTTCTGAGATCTGATAACCGTTTATGCATCTTGAGAGGTCAAGTTATGACATTGAAAATGGATGATTGTGAATATCAGTTGCAGTTTGGCATTTGCTCTTGTTCTTCAAGACAAGGTTCCTGTTTGGTCAGATTCAAAACAATGTAGCATTACTACCTTGTCACAGGGTAATGACAGTTTATCAATTTTTTCGGTTCTAAATGAACTTTATGTGTGGTTTGTGGCTCTTTTTCTATTGTGTAAGAGAGGGTTGTTATAGATGGGTTTGCTTTGTCTTGTGGTTTGATGTCTTTGAGAAATTCTAGTAAATTGATAGTAATACTCAACGGTGTATAATCTATAAATGTTATTCAAACTTCAATATATAATGTTACATATTGATTCGGAGTGGGCCTTGCCGACCGACCTGACCTGGGAGGTCCGCGCTCGAGGTAGTAAACCCTAAATGCTATGCTCACTGCGGCTCTAACCCTAGAACAAAAGCATTGCGGCGCTAGACCTAAAAGCAACCTCTTGGCAGCATAAACCCTAGAAGTTACATTGGCCGTTAGATGGATCCGACGATTGATAATCAATCTAGGGTTACAAAAAGCACCCACTCGTTAGCACAATGACCTCACGTATAAAAAGTCCATGACTTCGGCAAGAAAAGTACGCATTATTCTATTCTTATCTCACCTTATTCCGATACTGACTTAAGCATCGGAGTGTTTGTAGGTACGCCCCCACTACCGTCATCACTTTCGTGCTCCACCGTTCGTGAGCAGACTCCGGCCAACTCTGAATCTGTGGGGACGCTTCTTGTTCCTCTCCTAAGTCGAATCTCTCAATTTCACCATGGTCAGATCCTAACGAACCGTTCACACGCGGAACACCAACCGCATGCCTACGTCCACTGACGTCCCTGACCAGAGCGACGTGGTCCCTGTCGTCGTCAAAGATGAGTCGCAGTCAGAACCGCACGGCGAAACTATTCCCGTCACTAGACCGGAGACAATTCCGGCTCCTGAACCATCACCGCCTCCGTCATCAACGAGCTCCTTAACCTCGTTTGGGAGCAAACATAACCATAACGGCGCAGAAGTTACGCCTCGTCCGCATCGAGGACCACCAAAACCATTTGTCGGACAAGGTGGACGCTTACCGTCGAGCCCAACGAAGGACCTCTCGTCCGTCGAACCAGTCAGGAGCCTTTGAAGAACAGGAAGCAGTTCTGAGGGCCGCCAAGCTTCCCACCCTAGATCCGCCGATCTCTCTTCCCCGGACATCGGGCCTTACAAACCGTCTCCTCCGAGGCATCGCTCACCAACCAGGTCTCGGACGTGCCACCGATTCGCTGGCCGTTCCTCACCTCAACGACGCTCCCCGAGGGGGCACGCACCACCAAAGGCATCGCACCCCGGAACGCTCGTCACCCCAGAGGCTTTCTCCATCTAATCTCATCACCACCGTAGATCCGTTGAACGATCTCTACACTGGGTCTCGGGCGAGCACCCCTTCTTCCGTCGCTCCTCCTTCCTTTCGGGATCGCGAGAGCATGCGTTTCACTACAGATCTTGTCGTTCGATGCACATGTCCCCTCAGAACCATCAAAACTACACTCGGCGTTCGCGAGATCGGGTTACCCCTCCTTGCCATCGTCGAGTAGCAGCATCGTCCTCCCGCCGAGGCTTCAGCTCTCCTCCTTCATACTTTGGAACTCCGGATTCCGAGGATAATGATGACCCTTTCGTCTCAGGACCCTTCATTGCAAGGGTGACACGATTCCCGATACCTATAGCTCTTCAAAAGCCTCCACCGTTGGAAACGTACGACGGCACTGGAGATCCTGATGAACACATCGGCTGCTTCGACACCATAATAGGATATCGCGGGGCTAAAAGCCCAGTCAAGTGCAAGATCTTTTCGCTCACCCTAAAGAAAGCGTCCCTCACATGGTTCCAAGGGCTGAAAAGAAACTCCATAGACTCTTGGTCAGAGCTAACGACCCAGTTCTCTTCACATTTCACTACATCTCGTGTTCGACCCAAATCGGTGGCCTCCTTGGCGGCGATCCATCAAAGGAAGGACGAGCCACTCAAAGACTATATCGAGCGCTTCAACAAAGAGGCTGTGTTTGTCAAACAAGCTTTTGATAAGATGAAATTGTATCTGCTGGAACAGGGCCTTGCCGAAGATAGCCTCTTCGGCGTGAATGTCGGGGTCGACAAACCAACCGATCTGAAACGACTTCCTCTGACGTGCGGAGAAGTATATTAACTACGAAGAAAAGCAGATGGCCTCGAGGTCGAAAGAGAGGACCTCCCAAGAGAAAGGCTCCGGATATAGAGAAGACCGACCTCGTCGAGACAAAGACTCCAAGGTTTCCCATGGAAGATACGAGGAATATACCCCATTGAACACATCTCGATCACGGATCTTGTATGACAGATCTTGTATGACTGTGCCAATGCGGATTTCAGAGACGGGGGAATTCGGTTCCCAAGGCCCCTAAAGGAGAAGCCTGAAACCTATAAGTCAAAGTATTGTCGTTTTCATAAGAGTGCGGGGCACAACACCGATGAGTGCATTCAGATAAAGGACGCTATTGAAACCCTCATTCGGAGGGGGAATTTACAGAAGTACACCAAGCTTAAAGGAGGAGAGGGATGGGCCCGATCCCGATCACCCAGACCTAAGCGAGACCAAAACTCTGCAGTAACTCAAACAGAGAGCCGACCTCAACAGGCAGAATAGGAATATGCTAGACCTGTTGGATCGAGCGCTTACCACTAGGCCAAAACCTATGGCAGTTAGTCAGTGCGCAACCCTTTCTACTTAACCGTAACAGCCCAAAAGCCACGTGTCGACTGTGACTTGACCCACCTAGGCCTCCGCCATGAGACAATTGATGCCACAATCCGGCAACAATCTCCCCCTCAGCAATTGCTCCAGCTGGGAATCGAACACGTGACCGTGGCTCTGATACCATCTGTGAATAAATGCCTTGACAAGTTTGTTTTGATGATTGACAAAAGGAAGTTATGCAAATAGTCAACTGTCCAAAAAGCAGAAAAGTATACCAAGATGACACCAAGGATTAGAGGACTTCAACTCTTTGGGTTTTGAGTATTTACTTATTTCTTAGGACTATTTGTAAGTAGTAGTAAAAAGTTCTCAATTAAGATAAAATCACACACTCACAATGTTTTATCTAAAATTAATTTTATGACTTTTTTTTCTAAATTATTTTAGTCATCAAATATTTCGAAAAATGTTTTGAACAGTGTCCAAAAATACATATCCTTTATCTTGGAAAAATATTTTATTTTTAGCACTCATTTTAGATGACAAATAAAATGCTCATAATCGTTTATGGCAGTCACCATAATTGTTTATAAACTTTGAGTATAATCCTTTATGTCGCTATTTCACATAATCGTTTCTTAAAGCCATTTATCAAAAAGTGAATGTGTCAGCAACCTTTTTCTCTATTAAATAAATGATTTTGACTTGGCCATGATTTTGACTTATGTGTCAGCAACCTTCACATAATCGTTTCCTTTTTCTCTCAGTGCTGAACATAATCGATTATACATATTCATAATCGGTTATTTAAGTTTTCTGCCACTCCGTGTCTCAGTCTTTTGTGCATAATCGATTATATACTTTTACGTAATCGATTATTTTAATTTGATGGTATCTCCGTGTTTTCACTTTTATGTAATCAATTATAACTTTATTATAATCGATTAAGGCTTTTAAAATGCGGTCTGCGTTTTAAATTTCAAATATATAATCGATTACATACGTCTTATAATAGATTATATGACAATCAGAAATCCCGGATTGAATGCAACGGACCAATTTCTTTTTAATGAGACACGCTTTCTCAGTGCCTATAAAAGGACTGCAGCATGAGCAACTTATCAGAACACTTAGGCTGCTTTGCTTTGTTGAAACTCTGCCAAAATAGTTTTTCATCACTCTCACTTATTTGAGCACAATTTTTATTTGAGAGCCTTTTAATATTACATAGTTTTTACTTGTATTTTTCTGAGCTTCAATTTGTTATATCTGCACTTTTGAGTGTATCTTCTTCATCTTATTTTATTTGTAAAAATTATTTCTTTTGGGTGGGAATCCTATATTGTTCATAGAGAGATGATATCTCTTGAACGTATTGCTCTGGTTTAGAGTTGTAAAGGTTTCTAACTGAACCTGATTTAAAAGCTAGTGTTATAGTGAAAATCCCTTAGTGTTTTGCTTTGGGGACAAGACGTAGGCCACAGGGGTGTTTAGTGGCCGAACCTGTATAAATTGCTACGTGCTTTTCTTTGCTCTCTATCTCTTTATTTTTCAAGCAATTTATTTTTCAGTTCCTTATTTTATTGCCTTTACTTTCAGTCATTTACATTTCAGTTATTTAATTTTTGTCATTTATTTTATTGCAATTTAATTTTTGCAATTTATTCTTTAAGTCATTTATTTTTCCGCAGTTAATTCTTGCAAGCTATATTTCAGTACTTTATTTGCAAAAGTTTTTAAAAAGCACCGCTCACACAATTCACCCCCCTCTTGTGTTTGGAGTCACTTGGTAACAAGACCCACGCCCGTGGCCTTAGTGATCGCAGGTGGCTTAACAGATCGAGGAGGAGCTTCTATCAACTTCGCCAAAAGGAAGCTGCGAAAGGCGATGTCCATCAATTCTGTCTACCCACCCATTAACCGACCAAATTCCAGCCGACCACCTCTAGCATTTTATGATGAAGACCTGATGAATGGTAGCCCAAACTGCCAATTCCCTTGTTGATTTGGGCGTATATGGCCAATTTCAACGTAAGGA
This sequence comes from Calophaca sinica, assembly GCA_037113605.1. NCBI lineage: Eukaryota > Viridiplantae > Streptophyta > Magnoliopsida > Fabales > Fabaceae > Calophaca > Calophaca sinica. Next base: position 91,893,517 of record CM073735.1, read on the forward strand.
GAATCTTGGTTAATCAAGGAAGCTCGGCTGACATCATGTATTTCGACCTCTTCAAAACCTTGAAGTTAGCATAGAAGGACATGATCCCTATCACGGTTTTGATCTCCAGGGTTCAATGGTTCTACAACTAAACCCCTAGGATACATTGAACTGATGGTGACGTTCGGTGATAAGTCCGACACAAAAACCATCAAGGTCCAGTTCATCGTACTCCCTTACAAATCTGTCTACAATTGCATCCCCGGTCGACCTACTTTAGGAGAACTAGGAGCCGTAACTTCTACAGTCCACCTCAAGATGAGGTTCCATTCGCCCGAGGGGAAGGTGATCACGATTCCCGGTGACCTCGAGGCAACAAGAAGGTGTTACTTGCTGTCTATAAAGACCCAAGAAACCACACCGACCCCACCAAAGAAAGCCATAGGGTCTGCTGATGTCAATCTCGCTGACTTCGATGATAGGATAGAGCTTGAAGATGAAATTGAAGAAGAAACAGATCCTGTCATAGAAGAGCTACAAAAGAAGATAAAGCGACCTATCCCGGACGGGGAATTCCTGAAGATTAAACTGGGAGATGACCTGACCAAGACAGTTCAAATCGGAATCGACCTTCCCCCAGTGATAAAGGAAGAGTTAATCAAATGCGTCAAAGCCAATGCTGACCTCTTCGCACGGACCGCGGCTGACATGCCAGGGATGTAACACCTAATGAAGAGATCGATCGCGTGCATTAGCTGCTGAGGTCGCGTTCGCGTACCGAGCTGAGGAGGTCGCATGTCGAACTGAGGAGGCCGCGTGCATGAACTCGTGTTAGAGCCTTGTGCGCTTGCACAAGCACCCTGATCGACCTCGTGTCGAGACTGTAACACTCGTATTTTTACGAACGTTATTTAGCGTTAATGATTCTATTGTTTGTAATATTTATATTATCGGTTTGCAGTTCTCGACGCTGTGTTGTTAGATCTTTAACCTATAGATTAGAGGGTAATCATGAGAAAGGAGAGATTAGATGGGTAGAATGATTGATGGGATTAGCATCTCATAACAGTAGTTACACGTCACTTATTTGTGTTTTGTTTTAAAAAGAAAAATATCTTTTAAATGGTTCTTTACCAGCTGTATATCACGATCAGCCCCTCACAACCCTCACTTTCTCTTTTCTTCTTTCTTCTTTCTTCTTCTCTGAGTTTCCTCTTCCTCTCCAAAACTTCCATCGAAGAACCTTGGATTTTATTGAGTCTTTGCACAAACCTTCTTCATCAATCTTGTTCCTCATCATCTCCTCGACATATATCACCATCTCGACCATCATTTGAGGTATGAAAAACAGAATTTTCTCTTCCTTCATGCTACTGTTTAGCGCCATTTCTTCCTTCCATTTTAACTAGGTTCTATGCTTCCAAATCATGTCATATTGATAGGTTTTCTTCTTCATGATGAAAATATTTTCCAGAAGACATAAACTTAGATTTTGATTAATTTGTGCTTAAAATGCTACTTGATTTTAAGCTTGAGTTAATACTTAGGAAAATGGCTTTGTTTGATGATATGTATGAAAGAAGTTTTAATAAAATTATTAGAGAAAGGGAGTTTTAATATTTACTTGGGTTGTAGTTAAGATTGGGGTAATGAGAGCTAAGTGTTATTAGAACCCATAGATAGAACTAAGTTGTGCTCGTATTAGGCAGTGTGATTTCCGAGATCGTGCTGCAAGGAGATCAGGGTGTACGAGAACACGAAACCGAGGTTGACTGAGAGCCGTACGTGTCGAAATCGAGTGAGAGAAGTCGTTGTCGAGCTCGTTTGAAGACAGCCGTGTTGAGGTCGTTGTCGAGCAGCGTAGCTTGGAGTTCGGTAAGGGCACTTCTAGACATTCTAGGATTTTTATTGTTATATTCCTATGTATGGATTCCTTGATTTGTGTCGAGCTTGAAATGTTGTGATATGATTGAGTTATGCATTATTTGATATGAGATTAAATATATGCTGCGAATTGTGTATTGCTGTTGAATTGCGTTTCTTCATGTTGAGACTGCTCTTTTTATTTGACATGCGGTTGAATATCTTGCGTATAACTCTTTGAATATCGTATGCGGCGAATTGTTCATTGAGTGAGAGAGCTTAGCGAGTCGTTGGCGTTTGAAGTTGCGACCCGGATAGCGGAGAGGGTGCTAGGTCCCCTTTTCCGTTTATGGGGACTTCTAAGCGTTGCCACGCTATGGGACCTGAGTTGACTGTCCTAGGGAGAGCGAAGATCCCAAGGCTACGGCTGGACTTTCCAGCATACGGTACGGCGTGTGCATTCCGGAATAATTGTCGAGTCGAGAGAAAATGGATAGCGAGTTGAGTCGAGTTTAGAGTGAGATGGTTGAGTCACGTTTGGTGAATGTTATACATTGTTGTGTTGCTTATTTCTTTATGCCGTGTTTATCTTGAATTGTTGAGAAGTTGACCCTTTCCCGTGGTACCTTCAATCCATGATGGTTACCCAGGCGATGTCGAGGTTGCAGGGAACTCGACAGCAGATGATGGCGAGGAGGAGCTCGACGAGGATCAGGGCGACGACCTATATTTGTCGTGATTGATTATGTTTGTTGGATGTTTTTTTTGGGATGACTGTACTTTGTTTTTTTGTGTTCAGAGGTTGTGACCAGTTTGGGCTAGATGTCATTTTGAGCACAGGGTAGACTGGTGGTTTTACTTTTGGAGCAGCCCCCTGCGTGGGTGTCTGCCGGAAGTACCCCCAGGGTATGATTGCTCTCTTGAAGTCGTCATACCTTAGGTGTATTTTCTTTGTACATTATTACTCTGTCTTTTTGTATGCACTTTTTATATCTTGTATATATAAGTATGTACTTGTTATACCTGCGTGTTGTCATTTAGGACTTAAGTCTTGTGTCTTAGTTGCACCATGTTTCGAAAAGCTGTAATTACTCTGATGTGCACGAGCTGGTCTTAGAATAATAAAAAAAAATAATAGACCGTACTTTTCTAAAGGGCACAGAGTATCGTTTTAAAACACATCGCATACAGGGTAACTTGAGCTCGATGTCTTGAGCTCGGTAACTCGAGCTCGGTATGTTGAGCTCGGTAGCGGTCCGGAAACGAGTCGTTACAATGTTGGTATCAGAGCAGTTCGGTTCTGACCGAGCTGTGCATAGGAAATTTGGACTGGTCACTGTGTCGGGATATATATACCTGTGTGTCGGGTACATGGTTGTACTATACTGATTGCTGTTTGATTAAGTGAAGCACTTATTGCTTGAAAAATTGTTTGAACTGTTTCTTGATTGAAGCAGTGTGTTTTAACACATCCTTGTTGTGAGATTCTGACAGGGTTTTGAACTTTGTGGAATCTAATGCCACCTCGTAGGATACGATACGGCATGCGAGAACGTCGACATGGAACGAGCAATTCAAGCTATGGCCGAGATGGCGGCAGCCATGGCTCAAAGAATCACCGTCAGAACTCAACAGTTAACGCGATGGCTCAACAGACGGCAAATGTTAACTCCAAAGAAACTTACAAAGAACAACAATGAGCAGAGCTGAGTGCCGAGGCGCAGAGGATTAGCGGACTTTAGGAAGCATGATCCACGAAGTTTTACTGATGAGCCAAACCCAGATAAAGGCGATCTTTGGATGCAAGAGATCGAGAAGATCTTCGAGGCACTCCATTGCCCAAACAACGTGAAGGTAGACTACGCCACCTACTTGCGCTAGAGACGCAGAGTATTGGTGGAAGGGAGTGAAGCAAGCACCGATAAGCGAACGTCGCGAGATAACAGGGAGCTTTTTCGTGGAAGGTTCTTGGACAAATACTTCCCAGACATCGCACGAGCCGAGAAGGAGCAAGAGTTTCTTCAACTACAACAAGGCGATGACAAAGGTTCGAGTATGCGACCAAGTTCGAGTCATCAAGCGAGGTATTTCAGTCCATTTCGTGATCGAAATGACCAAGGATGGTTAAGTGAGATGTTCCAACGAGGTCCGAGATTTGACATTCGTAAGTCGGTGGTGTCACCGAGGATCGAGAATCTACAAGAGCCGATAGATCGTGTGTCGAGGTAGAGGGTGTAAGAAGCCACAAGAAGAAAGCGTTGTAGGCGACCGGTGAGACCCAGAGTGCGGGCGAGGTTTACGAAGGAGAAACAATCGCAGAAGAAGCCTTACAACCGACCTCAGGGGAACAACAACGAGGGACAATATCGTCCGATGACCCAGTGAGCGAGAAGCGGAGGTCGAAGTGCCGAGGTGACTTGCTATCGTTGTGGAAGGCCAGGACATTATGCGAGTGATCGCACTCAAGGAGGAGGTATGTTTCAATCAGAAGAAGCCAGGGCATTTTGCCAAGGATTGTCCCACACCTAAAGCTGAACCGCAATGCTTGCGCAGCGCCAAAGGGAAGCGTCAGGTAGCTAAAGGCAGAGTCTTCTGCATGAGCGGTGAGGAAGCAGAGCGAGCTGATGATCTTATTCAAGGTGAATGTGAGATTGAGGGTAAATCCTTATCCGTTCTCTTTGATTCGTGTAACCCATTCCTTTATTTCCTCGATTGTGTGAACCATTTGAACTCGATTGTGATCGCTTACTGCTCAAATTGGTAGTTACAACCCCATTGCTAAAACCTTAGTCACAAACACCGCATGTCTTAATTGTGTAGTGGTTATTGAGTAGAAAGTTTGTTGTCAATTTGGTTTGTTTGCCTCTTAAGGGCTTAGATGTCATCCTCGGGATGGATTGGTTGTCACACCACCATGTCCTCTTGGGTGTGCCCGTAAGCTGTAATTTTCACGACCTTGGAGTCTCCAATTATCTTTACGCTAAGCGTATTGGAGTTTCTTTGCAAGAAGGAACTAGAGAATACATGTATCCGCTAGTTCGTAAGTTTTCCAACAGATCGAAGTGAAGAATGTACCAGTGGTGTGTGACTTTGTGGGCGTTTTCAGAAGGCGTGCCAGGGTTACCACCGGTCACGAGAGGTCGAGTTCTCCATCGAGTTGATTCCAGGAGCAGACCGATTTCCAAAGCGCCATACAGGATGTCTCTGCCGAGATGAAAGAGTCAAGTCCCAGATCGAACACTTGGAGTCAAAGCAATTCATACGACCGAGCGTGTCACCGTGGGGAGCTCCAGTGTTGTTGGTTAAGAAGAAGGATGGACGATCAAGGCTGTGCGTGGACTACCGCGAGCTCAACAAGGTTACTGTGAAGAATCGGTATCCGTTACCCCGTATTGACGACTTGATGGATCAACTTCGTGGAGCGGCGATCTTTTCCAAGATAGATTTGAAGTCTGGCTATCATCAGATTCGCGTGAAGGAGGAAGATGTCCCCAAAACAGCTTTCAGGACTAGGTATGGTCACTACGAGTATTTGGTGATGCGTTTGGAGTGACAAATGCGCCAGCTGTGTTTATGGACTATATGAACAGGATTTTCCATTCGTTTTTGGATCAGTTCGTTGTAGTGTTCATCGACGACATATTGATCTATTCGAAGAACTGAGAAGAGCACGAAGAACACTTACGTCGAGTACTACAGATATTGCGTGAGAAGCAACTTTATGCGAACTCATCCAAATGTGAATTTTGGCTTGAAGAGGTGAATTTTCTTGGACATGTGATTTCCAAAGAAGGGATAGCTGTGGATCCAACTAAGATTGAGGCTGTGTTAGCGTGGGAACAGCCGAAGACAGTTACCGAGATCAGAAGTTTTGTTGGCTTAGCAGGCTATTATCGAAGATTCATTGAAGGTTTCTCGAAGATTGTCGCGCCTCTCACACGACTTACGAGGAAGGATCAACCTTTTGCCTGGACTAAGTAGTGCGAATCCAGTTTTCAAAGACTGAAGGAGCTCTTGACGACAGCGCCTGTGTTGATTTTGCCTTAACCCGAAGAGCCTTACGAGGTGTATTGTGATGCGTCACACCAGGGATTGGGATGCGTGCTGATGCAACATCGGAAGGTGGTAGCGTATGCTTCAAGACAGCTTAAGATTCACGAGAGAAACTACCCTACTCACGATTTGGAGTTGGCAGCGGTGGTTTTTGCGCTGAAGATATGGAGACACTACCTTTATGGGAGCACTCTTCTGTTTTCGGCGATCACAAGAGCTTGAAGTACTGTTCGATCGTAAAGAGCTCAACATGCGTCGGCAAGATGGACAGAATTTCTCAAGGACTACGACTTTACGTTGGAATACCATCCCGGTAAGGCTAACGTAGTAGCAGATGCATTGAGCAGAAAGAACGTTTTAGCCTCAGCAATGATGATCAAGGAGTTGGAGATGCTCGAGAAGTTCCGAGACTTGAAGTTGAGTGTGGAAGTTTCACCGGGGAAGCTGAGATTTGGTATGCTTACCATTTCTAACAGATTATTGGACGAGATCAGAGACCAGCAGGTTCATGACGAACTTCTACAAGAGAAGATACAGTTGATAGCGCAAGGGAAAGCGACAGAATTCAAAGTCGGAGCGGACAACATTTTAAGATGTAATGGCCGAGTATGTGTACCTAACGTAGTGGAGCTGAGAAAGTTAATACTTGACGAAGCGCATAAGAGCAATTTTAGTATTCACCCAGGAGTTACGAAGATGTATCAAGACTTGAAGAAGCATTTTTGGTGGTCCGGAATGAAGAAGCAAGTGGCTGAGTACGTAGCTTCGTGTTTAACGTGTCAGAAAGCGAAGGTGGAGCACCAACGACCAGCGGGAATGCTACAATCGCTTGACGTACCAGTATGGAAATGGGATAGTATTTCCATGGATTTCGTTGTAGGTTTACCGAAGACGCAGAAGAAGAATGATTCGATTTGGGTGATCGTCGACCGACTGACCAAATCTGCTCATTTCTTACCAGTGAGGTCGACATACAACGTGGAAAAGCTGACCGAGATCTACATCGCGGAGATAGTACGACTACATGGTATACCCTCTTCAATCGTGTCGGACCGAGATCCGAAGTTCATGTCTCATTTTTGGAGGGAATTGCAAGAAGCGATGGGAACCGAGCTCAGGCTTAGCTTGGCATATCATCCCCAAACTGACGGTCAGACTGAGAGAACGATCCAATCGCTTGAAGATTTGTTGCGAGCGTGTACCTTAGATCACCGAGGAAGTTGGGACGACGTCTTACCATTGGTGGAGTTCACCTACAATAACAGTTTCCATGCGAGTATTGGAATGGCACCTTTTGAAGCACTGTATGGACGGAAGTGTCAGACGCCTCTTTGTTGGTACCAGGATGGCGAGCGTTCTGTTGTAGGACCAGATATGATCCAGCAGATCATCGAGAAGATCCGTTTGATCGAGAGATAGGATGCGAACGTCTCAAAGTCGACAGAAGAGTTATGCAGACCAAAGACGTCGACCACTCGAGTTCGAGGAAGGAGAGCATGTATTTCTTAGAGTTACCCCCACTACTGGAGTTGGTCGAGCGATCAAATCCAAGAAACTTACCCCTAAATTTATTGGACCTTATCAGATTCTTCGTCGTATCGGTCCAGTGGCATATCAGATTGCCCTGCCACCCTTCTTGTCAAACATTCATGACGACTTCCACGTCTCACAGTTGCGAAGGTAAATTTCCGACCCTTCTCATGTTATCGAACCGGATATGATTCAACTGAAAGACGACCTATCTTTCGAAGCATCACCAGCAAGGATCGTTGACCGGAAAGCAAAACAGTTGCGGAACAAAGAGATTCAACTTGTCAAAGTTGTGTGGGATCAGAAGACTGGAGATGCGACTTGGGAGCTGGAAGAGAAGATGAAGACTCAGTACCCTGAACTCTTTCATGGTAAGTAACTTATTTGCAATTTCGAGGACGAAATTTTTTTTAGAGGGAGAGATTGTAACACCTGATGAAGAGATCGATCGCGTGCATTAGCTGCTGAGGTCGCGTTCGCGTACCGAGCTGAGGAGGTCGCATGTCGAACTGAGGAGGCCACGTGCACGAACTCGTGTTAGAGCCTTGTGCGCTTGCACAAGCACCCTGATCGACCTCGTGTCGAGACTGTAACACTCGTATTTTTACGAACGTTATTTAGCGTTAATGATTCTATTGTTTGTAATATTTATATTATCGATTTGCAGTTCTTGTCGCTGTGTTATTAGATCTTTAACCTATAGATTAGAGGGTAATCATGAGAAAGGAGAGATTAGATGGGTAGAATGATTGATGGGATTAGCATCTCATAACAGTAGTTACACGTCACTTATTTGTGTTTTGTTTTAAAAAGAAAAATATCTTTTAAATGGTTCTTTACCAGCTGTATATCACGATCAGCCCCTCACAACCCTCACTTTCTCTTTTCTTCTTTCTTCTTCTCTGAGTTTCCTCTTCCTCTCCAAAACTTCCATCGAAGAACCTTGGATTTTATTGAGTCTTTGCACAAACCTTCTTCATCAATCTTGTTCCTCATCATCTCCTCGACATATATCACCATCTCGACCATCATTTGAGATATGAAAAACAGAATTTTCTCTTCCTTCATGCTACTGTTTAGCGCCATTTCTTCCTTCCATTTTAACTAGGTTCTATGCTTCCAAATCATGTCATATTGATAGGTTTTCTTCTTCATGATGAAAATATTTTCCAGAAGACATAAACTTAGATTTTGATTAATTTGTGCTTAATATGCTACTTGATTTTAAGCTTGAGTTAATACTTAGGAAAATGGCTTTGTCTGATGATATGTATGAAAGAAGTTTTAATAAAATTATTAGAGAAAGGGAGTTTTAATATTTACTTGGGTTGTAGTTAAGATTGGGGTAATGAGAGCTAAGTGTTATTAGAACCCATAGATAGAACTAAGTTGTGCTCGTATTAGGCAGTGTGATTTCCGAGATCGTGCTGCAAGGAGATCAGGGTGTACGAGAACACGAAACCGAGGTTGACTGAGAGCCGTACATGTCGAGATCGAGTGAGAGAAGTCGTTGTCGAGCTCGTTTGAAGACAGTCGTGTTGAGGTCGTTGTCGAGCAGCGTAGCTTGGAGTTCGGTAAGGGCACTTCTAGACATTCTAGGATTTTTATTGTTATATTCCTATGTATGGATTCCTTGATTTGTGTCGAGCTTGAAATGTTGTGATATGATTGAGTTATGCATTATTTGATATGAGATTAAATATATGCTGCGAATTGTGTATTGCTGTTGAATTGCGTTTCTTCATGTTGAGACTGCTCTTTTTATTTGACATGCGGTTGAATATCTTGCGTATAACTCTTTGAATATCGTGATGGCTAATTGTTCATTGAGTGAGAGAGCTTAGCGAGTCGTTGGCGTTTGAAGTTGCGACCGGATAGCGGAGAGGTGCTAGGTCCCTTTTCCGCTTATGGGGACTCAAGCGTTGCCACGCTATGGGACCGAGATCGTCCTAGGGAGAGCGAAGATCCCAAGGCTACGGCTGGACTTTCCAAAGATACTGTACGGCGTGTGCATTAGGAATAATTGTCAGTCGAGAGGAAATGGATAGCGAGTTGAGTCGAGTCTAGAGTGAGATGGTTGAGTCACGTTTGGTGAATGTTATACATTGTTGTGTTGCTTATTTCTTTATGCTGTGTTTATCTTGAATTGTTGAGAAGTTGACCCTTTCCCGTGGTACCTTCAATCCATGATGGTTACCCAGGCGATGTCGAGGTTGCAGGGAACTTCGGCGGCCAGATGATGGCGAGGAGGAGCTAGACGAGGATCGAGCGGCGACCTATATTTGTCGTGATTGATTATGTTTGTTGGATGTTTTTTGGGATGACTGTACTTTGTTTTTTTTGTGTTCAGAGGTTGTGACCAGTTTGGACTAGATGTCATTTTGAGCACAGGGTAGACTGGTGGTTTTACTTTTGGAGCAGCCCCCTGCGTGGGTGTCTGCCAGAAGTACCCCCAGGGTATGATTGCTCTCTTGAAGTCATCATACCTTAGGTGTATTTTCTTTGTACATTATTACTCTGTCTTTTTGTATGCACTTTTTATATCTTGTATATATAAGTATGTACTTGTTATACCTGCGTGTTGTCATTTAGGACTTAAGTCTTGTGTCTTAGTTGCACCATGTTTCGAAAAGCTGTAATTACTCTGATGTGCACGAGCTGGTCTTAGAATAATAAAAAAAAATAATAGACCGTACTTTTCTAAAGGGCACAGAGTATCGTTTTAAAACACATCGCATACAGGGTAACTTGAGCTCGATGTCTTGAGCTCGGTAACTCGAGCTCGGTATGTTGAGCTCGGTAGCGGTCCGGAAACGGGTCGTTACAAGGGATTTCTCCCGACATAGCGTGCCATCGCCTCGCACTAGATCCATCAACGAAGTAGGTCACACAGAGGAGGTCATGTACACCACTTGGCTTTCGAATGTTGTCCTTGTTAAGAAAGCTAATGGAAAATGGAGAATATGCATTGATTATACCGATCTTGTAACATCCCAATTTTTGAGAAAAGGTTACCTTAACAAAAAAACCCTAGTTACTTGGAAGTGAGTCGTAGATATTGATCACCTCAATGATTTACTAGGAGTACGAGAAATTATTTTGACTTATTTTGAATAATTTATTTACTATAAAAAATTATTATTCATGATGTCAATTCAAATTAATAGACAACGTAGACGTATGCTACTTTTAAGGTGAATTCATCAATTATACTTATTATAAGTTTTCTGCGCGACGTGGTAATGCGTATTTTTGTTGACTAAGAAATTGATTGAATTAAATCAAGATGAAACTAAATTTAGGAGTTAATATTTTTTATTAATTCATGGTTCGAATATCGTCGAAATATTCTAACGGAGTTTCGTTGCGTTTCGAATCACCGGGCAGTTTTACCGCAGATAAAATTTTAAACGAACTCCAATTTCGATGAAAATCGAATCGAAACTTGTTGTGAATATTTTTGAGTGTTTTAGACTGTTTTTATTATTTATGATAATATTTTACCACGCGGTGAATTAATTTCTCGGCAAATTAATTTTGGCAAATTTTTCGGTAACGCGGTTATTTGACACCATGTTTTTGGTATTTTTAAGGCTCTAAGATTAGAGGGTAGTCATGAGAAGAGTAGATTACTTTTTTTATTAGGAGTTATTTGGGTTATTTTAATAAAGAATGATTTGTGCTCCACTGTGCACCACACTTATCCACACCTCACCTTAGCATCCTCCTATTCTATTCTTACTCCCTCCCTGCGTGAGATTGAAGCAGAAAAAAAAAAGAAGAAAGAAAACAGAAACAAGGGAAGAGAAGAAAAGAAGAAGGAAGAGAGAAAAGAAGAGGAAGAAAGAAGAGGGGTGCGACGGTGAAGGAAGGGGAAAGAGGGAGGGCGGCCACACCGGCCCTGGCCGCGGCGGCGCACCACCGCGCTATGGAAGGAAGAAGCAGCGTGAGCAAGAGGGAGAGAGAGAGAGAGAGAGAAACCGAGAGCGAGTGTGAGAAAGGGAGAAACCGAGAGAGAGAGACAGCACGAGAATGAGACAGAGAAGGAGAGAAAGTCGAACCAGAGGAAGAAGAAGAGTGGGAAGAAGATTGGAGCTAAGTTCTTGAGTGAGAGGTTTGAACCAAATCATTTTCTTTCCCTTTGTTCTTTCTCAGCAGAACCGTGGCCCTTTTGGAGGAATTAGGAGATAATTTGTTTGCTTGATTCTCTTGTTAAATGCATTATGTTGTGGTTGATTGTGATCAATGAGAGAAATGAGCAATTAAATCCCCAAATTATTGAAAAACCCTAACCTAAGGAAAAGAGGGGTAGTGTGATCTTGAGGTGAATCAATTCAATTGGTGGGTGATTCTTGCTTGTTAGATGTTATTATTGCTATTTTGGTTATTAGTTTTAAATTAAAACTTGGATTGAGTAGTTTTTGTTGAAAACCTTGTTCTTGAAATAGGTCTGGAAAGGGATTAGTTTTGATTAGGCTTTGTTTTGTGAAATTGGTTGTTGTTTTGCGAAAGAATTGGCATAGGAAATGATGTTGTTAAATTTAATTGGAAGACTTGCAAAATTGTTTAGAAGAAGGGTGTGTAGGCCGAGAGTTTTTCTAGGCATAAGGGGCAAAGTTTTTGTGTTCCTAGCTTTTAAATTAGAGTTGTTTTGATTTTAAGGGCTATGAAACAATTATGGTGAAAAGGACGCTTTGAGGCCCTAGACACCAATTGGAACCTTGACTTAAGTATATTGAGAAAGAGAATTTAATAAATGATGTTGTCTCAACCTTAAAGAAGTGAGCTTAGTATTTGGAAAATGGTTGGAAAGGAATTTAGATTGAATTTGAATTGTTTTGGAGATGTAAGGCTATGATACATTAAGGGTATAAGGGATTTTATGATCCCAAAGCCTAGTAGAGCCTTGAATCCAATGTTGTCACTAATAGAATTGGACTTTTAAGTTATGATTTCATGGTTCAAGTTTTTAAAGAAAAGGTGTTTTGGTTTTAAAATGATTGTTATTATTCCTTTTGTCTTGGGAATTAGTTCCAAGTAAGTGTGTTGATCAAATAATAAATAGTATGAAATTGATTATGGGGTTGTTTCATGTCCTAAGTTGGAAACGAAAACAATTCTTAGTCTTTAAAATCACATTCTTTTAAATTGTTGTTAGTTTTCAAAAGTGTATGTAAATTTTTAAAACTAGTATTTTAAACTAAGTTTCTAAGTGAAAGTATTTTGGCTAGGAAAAGGGTTTAGGTTTTGAGAGCCTAAGGTTAGAGAATTAAGTCTTTAGATTTTGCTAAGTTTGCCTTGTGTGTTAGGCCTTGAGTGATATGAGACTGTGTGGCGTAGAATCAAGGAGTACGTCGACGCGTGGCTTGGAGTTCGGTAACGGTGCTTCACATTATATTTTATATAGTGTAGTGTGAGTAAGGGTGACTTTAAATATTGTATAGGATTAAATTTTAAGTCTTAAAGCGAAGAAGTCTGAGAACCTCAGGGTTCGAAGTGAGGGTCTCGTACCCCTTCGTTTTTTTATTGTCTGATATCTATACTGATTATTTAGTGGGCTTGTCTGGAAGTGGTTGACATCTGTCCCCAACCCCCCACACTTGTTTGCTTTCCTCTCTGTTAACTCCACTGCGTTGCAGAGGGATGAATTGTATTCTGATTGTTTACGGTATGACTTGGTTGCATTGTCTTGCTATGAATTGCTGAACTGCGTTATATCGTGATGAGTTTCTGTGTGAATATTTATTTAATATGAGATTGAATATTATTCGAGTTTGCTTCTTTGAATCATCGTATGCGTCGATTTATTCATTGGGGTTGTGAGAGTTTATCGTGGCGTTTTTGAGCTTCGATCCGATTAACCTAGGGTGCTAGGATCCCCTAAAAAGCTCCGGCTGGTTTTTCGGCAGCTTAGCTAGACGTTGTAGCGTCAAGGAACCTGAGCTGAATGTCCTAGGGTGAGCAGAGAGCCTAAGGCTACGGTTGGTATTCAGTGGATGGATCGACGTTACTTTCCGAAAATTATCGAGAGTGTCTTGAGTTGCGTTTTGGGAATTTATGCATTTTGTTATCTCGTGTGTTATGTTTGTTAATTTATTTGTGTCGAAGCATGCGAGTTCCATAATGCCTATGTAATATACTTTATTGTCAAATATGCTGTTGTATTTGTACCTATCTTTTTGTAAGAAGTTGACCCTTGCCCGTGGTTTTTTCAATCAATGAATGTAACCCAGATGGCGGAGCAGACGGAGTGTTCGAGACTGTTGACCAGTGGAACGGAAGATAGACTGTCCGGCATCTACTTGTGTGTTATGCTTGTGGTAACTTACTAGTAGTCTAGTAAGGGGCGTAGCGAGTCGACCAACTATAAAATATTTGTCATTCATTTCGGTGTTGTAATAAATGCAATTTCAGTTGTAAGGCTTGGAGTGTCATATGTGAAATACTTAAATAAATTATGAGTGTGAACCATGTGGTTTTATTTTGATGTTTTTATTTATTTATTTTCCATCATGTTTCTGAATTCGCTGTGATACTCTGACCGTCTTTTTAAAAGAAGTTTTTGTGGAAAAGAAAAAAAAATAAATCCACATTTTCAAATACCCTACGAGCAGAGTATTTCACCTTTCAGAAATATGTCAACTTTTGTCAGAATATCTAGTTTAGTACCGCTCTGGAAACGGGGTGTTACAGTTCTCAATAAGGCTTATCCTAAGGACACCTACCCCCTCCCCAATATTGACAAACTCGTGGATAAATCCTCGAGTTTTCGGTTACTCTCCTTTATGGACGCGTACTCTAGGTACAACCAGATACCGATGAACCCCACTGACTAAGAAAAAACCGCGTTCATGACCGACAACAGCAACTACTGGTATAAAGTAATGTCGTTTGGCCTAAAAAACGCCGGGGCAACTTACCAACAAATGATGAACAAGATTTTCAAGGACCAGATCGGAAACATGCTCGAAGTATACATGGACGACATGATCATCAAGATAGCAGAAGAGCTCAACCACGTGGCAGATCTATCAAAAGTCTTCGAACAAGCCCGACGACATAACGGGCAAGTTCATCGGGTTTTACTTAACAGAGCGCGGCATCGAGACCAATCCGAAAAAATGCCGCACCATCACCGAAATGCAACAACCCAAATTAAAGAAGGATATCCGACAACTAACGATGATGCTGGCCGCACTAACCAGGTTCATTTCTAAGTCCGCCTAGAAAGCACTCCCCTTCTCAGGTTATTAAAGAAGGAAGTCCAGTTTGAATGGACTCCAGAATGGAAATGTAACACTCCGTTTCCGGAGAGCTACTAAACTAGAACTTAACTCTATATGCGACGATCCTTTCAAAATGATACTCTTTTGTCTTTTCGAAAATGCGGTAAATTTTTTTTTAAAACATCTTGTCTTTCACAAAGAAATCAGAGTATCTGCAACGTTTTAGAAACATGATGGATTCTAACATATACAAGACAGACGTAACTGAAGTACATGCATATATAGACATTTTCCAAAATCATATAACTAGTCTATACAAAATGCAAGTAACCAAATATCCACAAGACAAGAGGAATACACCTAAGGTATGACAACCCTATCTAGAGAAATCATACTCCTGGGCTACTCCCAGAAGTTACCCGCGCAGGGGGCTGCTCCAAAAGTAAACCACCAGACCTGCACAACCACTACTACCAAAAGTCTAACAAGTCCAACGACTGACTGGTCACCACCCTAAACTATACACAAAACAGACAGACAACATCAGTTATACATCGCTACCCAAGTCCTCAGATGGGTCCTCCTCATCCTCTTCCATCAGATCATCCTCGTCCTCGCCAGTTAAATCTATGAAAGGTGCAGATACCGGCACACCCTCAGCCTAACCTCTTCAACCAGAACATCATCGATCCATCTTGCTCCACGCAATTCGCCTCACCAAACTCCGCACAGACAGGAGGGGGATCCACAAGTGGGGTCGGGGTCCTAAAAATCAAAGGAGGGTTCGGCACCGCCTCTGGCTCCACCACGGGGCTCGGTGTGTCTGCCACTGTACGAGAAGCCGAAGCACCTGCTGTCCAACGTCTAACTCCCACGCTCTTCAGAGCGGTCCTCCTAATCCTGGCACCTCCAGGCATAGGTGCATAGCGAGTCGTGGTCCATCTAGGAATCTCAAAGGAGTCCTCTGGAGAAGTAGAAGAAGAAGCCTGTAACACTCGGTCCCGCTGAGTGCTATGCCATCTGTCAACAATCTACATCATCCTCACTGGGAAGCTCACTGTCCTTCTCGAGGTCTCCTGTCGCAGTGCCAGTCCGTCTACTAGGAAAGTCTGAACTACATCCCCGGTATACACAACTCGGTCGGAGGTGGGGTCAAACTCCATGGCCGAGGGGGACTCCAAATCAGGAAAATCAAACACCATCTCTGGCGATGTCGTCATTGCCGGAATCACCACTGTCTTCACCATCGTCTGGGTCACCACATCGATTGAAAAAACCACGGGAAAGGGTCAACTTCTTAAAATAAAACAAATAGCACAAAATAGCAGATACAACATCCAATCATATTATACAGACATAATATATAATATGAAACCACATTCTTTAACACATACAAACAATCATGTCAATAGCTTTCAGAATAATCAATAAGGATGCACCCGATATCCTATTGATGCAACTATATGCCAATGCATTTTTAATTCTGGAATCCATACGCTACGGTCAGATTATTTTGTACGTACCAGAGCCAACATTTTTCCATGCGACAGTTAATTTAACTACGTTCCTGAATTCTTTTGGCCATGGGTAATTCCACTACCCAGGATAGATAGGTCGAAGTTACCACAAGACACGACAATGCCTTCCACTACCCCAATGAACATATCACCACATTTGATATTTCACTTATGGCATAATCAAATAAACATTCAATTATCTAACACCAATTCCACAGCATATATCTTAACATAATTCAAGCATACATGCAATCACATCATGTTATCAAATTCGAGATCACAACAATTCAGTTTTTACAACAATTCACAATCCACGACAATTCGCATATTAGTAATCATCAACATTATTCAAACTCAGTCATTAATAAGCACAATTCATCCCTTTGAAACTCCATGGAACTAACAAAGAGGTAAACATAAACATACAAGTGTGGGGGGTTGGGGACAGGAAACCAACCTCTTTTCCAGGCCCACTAAACAATCATATATAAAGCTTTAAAATCAAAGGGGTAACAAAACTCTAACTTTGAACCCAGAGGTTCTCGGACTTCTTTGATAGGCAAAAAAATATAGAATCTTAACGTGGGACTTATGGGTGCCCATATCTAGAAGTAGCCCTTACCAAGGTCGTCAGGTCGCGTGTCAAAGCACGTCTTGATCTCACGCAGCACGAACTCGGATTTCTCGGTTCCTAACACCACAATACAGACTTAGCACAATCCTAGGTATAAATTAATTCTAACTCCTTATGCTCTCAAGACCCAAAAATCTATTAGATAACAAAACACCAACTCTTGAATACCCAATTTGAAATACATATTTTTAAAGAATCACATACCCTTGAAAAATTAACAAACAATTAGAGGAATAAGGTTTTAAAGACTAAGACTCATTTTTTTTCCCAAACTAAGAACATGAAACAATACCACAATCAAATTGATTTTCCTTAAATGCTTAAATCAAGGCTCCACTTGGTTTTTAGGATCTCAAGGAGTCCATTTCACCTTAAGTGTTTCATGGCCTCAAATGATCAAAACAACTTTGATTTTAATCAAATCATTTCCATAATTTTCCAAACTTGTACAACAATTCTATACAACTAATTCAATACTAGGAATACAAAAATAATTGCCTCTCAAGCCCTAAGTGCTCACGGCCATACCCTTCCGTTTCCAAAAAAAAAGGTTGCAAACTTTTAAACTAATTAAACAACATCATTCCATATTTCAATTCTTTCACAAAACAACAAATAATTTCACAACCAAGGCATTATCAAAGCCAATTACCCAATCATGACACTTTTTCAAGAATTCAAGGGTTTCATAAAATCTTCTCAATTTTTGTTTTCAAATCAAAATTGACAATTACAATAGTCATAACAATTAATAAGAAACAAGAAACACAAGTCAATTTGAATGATTCACATGAAGATCACACAACCCTAAATCCACTAGGTCTTGCGCCCTAGGGTTCAATAAAATTGGGGAAAAATTGGTTCATCTCATTCATGATCATGATCAAGCAATAATAACACATTAAAACAAGAAATGAACAAGAAAAATCAATCCTATATATATATATAGCCCACGGTTTTGGGGGCTGAAATGGGGGAGAAGAAATTGATTTTTAAACTCAGGGGAGAAGAAATTGATTTTTAAACTCACTCACAAGGTGTAGAAGAAGTGATCAAATAGAAGAAGAAGTTAGAAGCAAGTTGGGTTGATGATTGGAGGTGAAATCATACATGGAAGGTGAAGAAATGTGAACTCTATGGAAGGTGCTTAAGCTTTCTCTCTCAAGACAAGGAAGAAGAAATGAAATGAAGGGTAGAGAGTGGGGTGGGGGTAGCGGCTGCTGCCCCTAAATGGGTGGAATCAAAATTAATTTTACTAAATATAAAAATACGTGGTTAAAAACATAATTAGGAAAAGTATAAAAATACTAATCACCCAAAAAGTGACACCTACACTCTAAAACAAGATGCTAATCCCATCAATAAGTCTAAATATCTAATCTCTCATCTCTCATGATTACCCTCTAATCCTAGAGTTTTAAGTGTATGAAAAACACGGCGTCGAGTAATCGCGCAACCGATTAATTCTTCCGCCGATAATTTGCGAAAATTAATTTACCGAGAAATTAATTCACCACATGATAATAAATTATCATAAATAATAAAAACAATTGAAAACACTCACTTATAGTCACAACAAGTTACGATTCGATTTTCATCGAAATCGGAGTTCGTTTAAAATTTTTTTCATGGATAAAAACTATCCGGTGATTCAAAACACGACGAAACATCGTTAGAATTTTTCAACGATTTTCGAACCATGAATTAATATGAAATATTAACTCTCAAAATTAGTTTAATCTTGATTTAATTCAATCACTTACTTAACCAACAAGAAACTGCTTATTATAGCATAAATACGATAATTTACACTAAAATAACGCATCGTAAAAATATGGGTTTTACATCAAAGAAGCTTTCAAACATCAAAAAGAAACGTTGTCAACTCCCCCAGTGCTAACAAGGCCTTGCGCTGACGAGACTCTGTACGTATACTTAGTAGTAATCGAGGAAGCCCTAAGTGTAGTCCTAGTACGGGAAACAAATGAGGGGCAGAAGCCAGTTTATTTCATAAGTAAAACCCTCTAGGGACCCGAACTTTGTTACCAGAAAATCGAAAAAATTGCTCTAGCATTGGTCGTCGCAACAAGGAGACTGCGGCAATACTTCTTGTCCCACGACATAGTGGTGCAGACCGATTAACCTATCAAACAGGTCCTACATCGATCCGATTTGGCAGGACAGATGATTAAGTGGTCCATAGAACTATATGAGTTCGACATCACTTTTGAATCCCGACAGGCAATTAAAGCTCAATGTCTTGCCGATTTCATCGTAGAGATGACCCCGATGACCGAAGACTCTAGCGCCAAGTAGACCATCCATGTCGATGGATCGTCGAATTCAAAAGAAAGCGGGGCAGGCCTAATTCTGGAAAACGTTGACGGCCTGACAATCGAGTTCTCTTTGAGCTTCTTCTTCGCTACTTTGAATAATCAGTCTTCATACGGATTCCCAACTGGTGGCTTTTCAAGTCAATGGGGAATACCAAGCGAAGCACCCCTTACTACAAAAATACTGGGCCGTCGTCAAAGAGTTAATGAAAACTTCTGGAAAATAGAGATCGTCCACGTACTTCGAGAACAAAACTTAAGGGCCGATGTACTCTCTAAGCTAGCAAGCACAAAAACAGCCGGAAGTAACAGGTCGGTTATTCAAGAAACCCTTGCTCAATCGAGTATCATGGTTGCAACGGGTACATAGGATGCGCCGAAGATAATTAGATGCAACCTCCGACACATCCTTATTAGCCCTTCAGTATATACCATCACTGACTTTAGAGACACATAGATGATACCAATTTAGAAGTATATCTGCCAAGGCAAACATCCCCTTAATGACAAAGCAGCGTCCAAAATTCGGTGAAAGGCTTGCTCTTATTCCGTCATCGAGGATCAGCTCTACCGAAGAGGTTTCTCAGCATCTCTATTGAAATTGATCCAACAGAAGCCCAGCATGTGCTTGCCGAAGTCCATGAGGGCGTTTGCAGCCAGCACTTCGGAGGACGATCCTTGGCCAAGAAAATATTGTGAGCCGGTTACTACTGGCCCACAATGGATGCAGATGCCATAGCCTATGTAAAGAAGTGCGAGCTAAAAGCACGCCGACATCCACATCGCTCCTCCCAATGAGATGATCGCTTTATCCTCCCCGTGGCCTTTCACTTGGAGGGAAATCGATCTCCTCAGGCCATTCCCAAAGGCCCTAGGCCAAATCAAATACTTGATTGTCGCGATAGATTACTTCACAAAATGGATTGAAGCTAAACCAGTGGCAAAAATCATGGCAAAAAATATGATCAAGTTCTTCAAGAAGCAGATCCTCACAAGATTCGGCATTCCCAAAATAGTTGTGACCGACAACAGAACACAATTCGCAGATAAAGGATACCTGAAAACCATGACTGACTTCGGCATCAAGCAGAAGTTTAATTCGGTGGAGCATCCCCAAACAAACGGAAAAGCAAAGGCGGCGAACAGAGTCATCTTAAGAGGATTAAAAAAGAGACTTGATGATGCTAAAGGGAATTGGGCAAAAGAACTCCCACGAGTGCTGTGGGCATACCAGACCACGCCCATTCCTCCACCGGAGAAACACCATTCCGACTCACTTACGGATCTGAAGCAATTATCCCGGTCGAAGTTGGTGAACTGAGCTGGAGAACACTCCACCCATTCCAAGCCTTGTCAAATCACCAACACCTCAGGGAGGAACTAGACCTCTCCGAGGAAAGTCAGGAGCTAGCCGCCCTAAATGAAGCCGCTGCGAAACAGAGAGTGGCCGCAAGACACAACTAACGGGTCGTCTCGTGGGAGGTCAAAGTGGGCGACCTAGTCTAAAGGAGGGCCGAAATCGGCCTCAAGAATGCTAGCCATGGGAAATTGGCACCAAACTGGGAAGGCCCATACCGGATCCTGTTGAAAACCGGTACTCACACCTACACCTTAGAAACACTACAAGGTCAGGTAATTCCACGAACATGGAATGCCACGAAACTAAGAAAGTATTACAGCTGATGTTTATGTAGTCCCATCATGAAAGGGAGACCACCACTTATAAAATTTAGCATAATAAAATGAGTCTTCGGCACATACATGTTTTATCGAATCACGATTTCATTACGGTTATAATACCATTATTACATCCTCTATATAAAGGTGGACGGGTGAATCCCGCTAGCAGCAAGATTTCGCAAGTCACATCGATCCCATATGGGAGTTCGAACTGACGTGACTGGCCACTACATAGGTCTGCGGATATTTCCATTACAGCGTCCACCTGAAGCTCGGCAACACATCCGACCTTTCGGGGTAGAGGGAAGGTTCCCCTGGCCGGGCTCCCTTCCCGAACTGGCGACTAAACAAAATAAAATCGCAATACGCGAACTAACAAAGCTATAAGTGTTAAACAACATAAGCCAAAAGCAAATCGGTGAAATCAAAATTATCATTCATTTGTCACAAGTACAAAACGAACAAATAGCAACAGTGCAAATAAAGAAATAAACAAAATACAAGTCAGACAAATTTAAACATCGGCCGAAGGAGGAGCAGGACGGTCGAGGAGAATAACCCTTATAGTGGCATGAACAATGTGGTCCCCCCGAAACCACCCTAAGGTTTGTGACCCCTTTAGTCCAAATAGCTACACCGGGATTAAGGAACACCACATGGCTGACCCTATTTTCAAATTGTTCCGCGTCGATCTGCATCATGGTTTCTTCGTTAGAATCCCTCTCAGCCAACGCAGACTTATATTGTCGATCTTTCTCCTCCAATGCCTTCTTCAATTCCTCAACCTCAGAACGGAAAGCATCCCCCTATTGCCGGAAAGCATCCCCCTATTGCCGGAAAGCATCCCTTTCCTTGATAATTCCCCCTTTTTCAGATTAAAGGGCAGACTTATCTTTTCTGAGGTCATCAACTGCGTTGGTCAGCTCAACCACATTTTTCTCGGCCTCGTCGGCATTGAGTGTCCTCCGATAGCTTGGTTTGAATGTCCACTGCGACTTAAACCTTGTCACGAAGATCTTGGTTATCGACCTCCACCTTGCGAAGACGATCTCACAAATCACGATCCTTTTTTAAAGCCACCTCGGCCTGAGCCTTCACTTTGCTCAAGTGGCTAACCTCTACTTCTAAAACCTTCACTCGTTGCCATAGAGGTTGACCAGCGACCCCCGAGGGCTGGGCACAATCTTTACTTGCAAAGGATAGCACCTGTTGCTTCGACACCTTTGACTTCTTTGGAGGAGGTGGAGGAACATCCGATGAAGAATTCCTTTTATGCCCCTCCGATCGATGATGTCAACAGTGGCACCGACTACCCGGAGGACAACAGAAGGCTCCAACGCTTGTGCAGGAGCTGAAGAAGCAGATCCAAAGCCCCCATTCTTTGACGAGTCAGAGTTAGAGGTCTTGCCCACATCGACAACGATGGTAGAGGGTCGTACTTGCTTCCTCTTCTCCAAACTCTCCTCCAGCTTCTTGGCCAAAGCAGCCTGGACTTCGGCAAACTTGGCAATGCTCGACATGGAATCTGCAAAAAGGAAAACAAAATACGATCAAACAAAGACACAATAAACTAAAATAAACACAATCAAGCAACTCCCTACCTAAACAGTTTCGAGCTTGCCCCCAAGTCTGGCATCTCAGAAGAGTTTGGGTATAAACGAACTGCCTACATGACGTTTGCTTTGGGTTCTAGGGTTTAAGTAAACACCAGGTTCAAAACCGCAAACCCAATCTCTGATCTTTTTCACCTAACTCTGCTCAAGGTCGCTGAGAGCAGAAAGCTTGAAAGAGTACGACCCAGTAGGACGTTCGAAAAAACACTTCGACCAATAAAAAGGAAATTTGGGCATTCGGTCCCGTCGTCGGTGAGATCGAAAAGACACTCCCGAGCGATGTCGTTCATCGTTAACCGAAAAAAATACTTAGTTTTGAAACCCTTAAGGGATTCACTGTACAACTCAAACACCATGCCGTTGGGTTTGAAAGAAATCCAGCCTTGCCTCTCATCGGTACTTTTCGCGGTCTTAAAGGGCGAGAACAAGTGGAAAAACGGTGAGAGGCTAGTATCCGAAGATACGAACAAACCAAATCAAACACCTTCATAAAGGCCCAATAGTTGGGATAAAGCTGAGAAGGGGCCACTCCGAGGTGCTTGAGAACAGCGTTTTCAAAGTTTGAAAAAGGAAAACCCACCTTGAGTTCGGTGAAGAGCACCTCGTACATCGGAAGGTGGTCCAAATCACTGGTTTCGGTAGAGCAAATCTTGTAATCTCCCACCGGAGCTAGAAAAGCCCACTCCCCTCCTGAATCGATGGTTTCTGCCGCCTGGATCCAACTCTCTAAGTCGGCCATGACTTCATCAGAAGTATATTCTGATCGAAGGCTAAGAGCTTCGATAGAAACCCATCGATACTCGTCGGCGTTTGAAGGAAGGGTTGAAGAATCGGTCAAATCGATGCTCCTCTTCTTTCCCATGGCAAACCTGTCCATGGGGACCTCAGGGTAAATACTGTGTCATAAACCTCTTTATACCACCTAGCCACCTCACGGGGGTTACAAGACCGCTGGAACATGTCTTCTAGAACCACCCGGAAGTGGTCCAGGCGCTCTGGAGCGATTAAAACCCCACGCTTTAACCGCTCCTCTACCCTTCCTCGCGAAGAGATGGCAGCACCATCGTTGACACCACCATAGGGGTCACGACTGAAGGGATCATTACTGCTTGAATCCCCTGTCACCAGAAGCATCAGGTCTGGGCAAGAACCATCCAGAACCAGAAAAGGGAGATAGGGACCCTTCACCAGGGAACGACCCCTCAGACATCATTAAATTTAAATTCCCCCCTCTTTGCTTCTAATAAAGCGAATAAACAAGAGAAAGGGAAAGAAGAATACCTATGGAAACAATAAAGAAAGCAACGAGCAGGAAGAGAAACCCCAAAAACTTGAATGCTTAGACTGCTAATTCGCAGAGAAGAAACAGAGGAACAGAGAAACAAGTGTTGGAACCTAAACGATTGAGAAGTTTAGACCCTCATTAATTTTGATGATAACAAAGTACTTGCAAGTGAACAAAGTATCTTCTAATAAGTCTTGAAGTGTGCAGGTATTAAAATTGTTTACAATTTATAAGTCACTCAAGCAAGAAGGAGAAATTCACAAGAAATTGAATACATTCCATGTGTGTCAGCATTTGATTCACTCCAGCATCTTGTGTATAGCAAGCGTCCAGTAGTGTTATTCTTTGACACGTATATTACTCAATTGCTGCGAGCGTCTATCCATTATTCTGACCGAGCATCTGGTCTTTTAATGAAGCACGTGATGGTCACGTTTATGCTCTCCTACCTCAGCCATTTGGAACGGAATTCGAATTTGATTTTGTGCGCTCATTTTGATTTACGAGGTATCAAAGGTGACATCTTTAGTATAAGACAAAATTCGTACAAGGCAATTGTGAAAAGTAGATAGTACAAAAACGGTAATGTGTACTATTCTGATATACTCTGGAAAAGAAGAAAAGGATAGCATTTCAAATTACCTCACTCAATTATATGGAGCTAAAATTTACTGCAACGGTAATTCCCCTCAAAGACTCCTATAAATACCCTAAGGTATTCATTGAAGAAGGTAGCCAAAAACTGCTAGAAACTACATTCTGAAAGAGCTATTAGTCAAGTGAGCAATCAAGTTTCGTGCCAAGTTTCTGGACACCAAGAACTGAACCTCATCGTTTGATATTCTTTCTTTTAGAAAGCTATTTGTTTTAGTGCTCAATCTTTTCATCCTTTCTATGAGAGTTATTTGATTGTATTCAAAAGAATATTACTTTGTAAAAGTTGTTCTGCCTGGTTAAGGCTTTGTTCCTCAAAGGCTCAAACGTACAGAGTCGTTTTGAGAAGTTAAGAGTATTATCAAGTTTGTGACAGTAGAATACTCTTAAGGAATTTGCAATCAGTTGATTATAGTGGAAATCCTTCAGGATCGAAGGGACTAGACGTAGCTACCTGGTTGGTGGTGAACTAGTATAAGTCTCTGTGTCTTTTGCCTTACTGCTTTACATTTATTCTTATCTTGCAAAGAAAAAACAAGTTTTCTTAAAACTACAATTCCAGCGTCTGGTCATTCTCCAGCATCCGATTACTTACAGATTTAAAATCAACAGTTCAAAAGTGTTTTTAACTTAAAGTTTGTGAAAAGTTTTTAACACAATTCAACCCCGCTTCTTGTGTTCACGTTCAGTTGGTACCAGAGCTCGGCCTCTTGGTTGAGCACTTAACAGTGTTAAAAGAAAAGATCCTATACTGTAAACATGTCTGCAGAAAGTGGTCACATGAACCGTCCTCCTCTATTTACTGGAGAAAAATTTGACTACTGGAAAGATAAGATAAAAGCTTTCTTTGAGACACAACAACTTGAGTTGTGGGATATTGTTGAAAGTGGTTACATTCTTCCCACTAATGCTGCTGGTGTTGCAATAGCCAGAGAAAATTGGAATGATGAGCAGAAAAAGAGATATCAAATCAATCAAAAAGCTAGATTCATTCTTATCTGTGCTATGTCAGAAAAGGAATATGACAAATGTGGCAAATTTGATACTGCCAAAGAAATTTGGGATTCTCTTGTTTTGTCTTATGAGGGCTCTGCCCAAGTAAGAGAGAGTAAAGCTAGCATATTGGTTCGCCAATATAAGATGTTCAAACTGGAAGATGGTGAAAACATTGAATCTATGTTTGGAAGGTTCCAAACACTTGTCCATGGGTTACAGGCCCATGGAAAAAGTTATACCACACCTGACCATGTGAGAAAGATCCTGAGAAGTTTGACCAAGCAGTGGAGACCCAAAGTCACTGCTATTCAAGAAGCAAAGATTTAAATGTCTTAAGACTTGAAGATCTCTTGAGTTTTTTGAAAGCTCATGAACTTGAACTGAATGAAGAAGAACCTGTGAAGAAAAGCAAGTCTATTGCTTTGAAAGTCAATAAACATAAAGCCAGTACTTCTGAAGCCCTTCAGGCTGAAGAAGAATCAGAAGATGAAGCTTCAGAAGGAGATGTTGATGGGTCAGATGATGAGATCGCGTTCATATCCAGGAAGATCCAAAGAATGTGGAAGAAAAGCAACTTCAAGAAGAAATTCCACAAGAAAGATGTCGAGGACAAGAAGAAAAGTAAAGACAAAGGCCAAGTTGTTTGCTATGAATGTAAAAAGTCTGGACACTTCAAATCTGAATGTCCTAATCTTAAGAAGAAGCCCACAAGAAGTTCCTTTAAGGGAAAGAAGAGTCTCATGGCCACATGGGAAGATCTGGATTTATCCTCGTCTGTGGAAGATAATGAAGAAGAAGCCAATCTTGCCCTTATGGCAAATACTTACTTAGACTCTGAAGAAGAAGTTGAAGAGGTAATAATATATGATTCTTATTCTGAACTTCAACTTGTATTTGATGATCTTTTTAAGAACTCTGCCACTCTCTCCACTAAGTACAAAGCTTTGAAAAAGAAATTTTCAAAATTATCACAAGAATTTCAAGTTTTGAAAAATGGAAACTCAAAGCTCAGTGAAGAGAACCAGAAGCTGAAAACTGAAAATCAGCATCTGGTGGATAATCAACGTCTGGTGACATGTCAGCAACCAGAAGCTGAGAGCTCTCAATCTGAAAGCTTTGAAGCTAAAGGCAATCCTAAGTGTAAATCAAATGATTATGAGTATGCCTTTCAAAATTTTCTTGTAGAGAGTGTAACTCAAAGCAAGCAAGCTTCAATGATCTGGGGTGTCAGTAAAACGACAACTCAAGGTCTTGGCTACATATCAGATGAACCCTCTTTAGAAAATAAAAATCCTACATCTAATAAATCCAATGATCACAATGAATGTTTGCATTGTACTTACTGCTACAAACCCGGTCATTTGAAAAGTGCATGTGCTGCTTTTAAGACTAAGAAGGACAAGTATCCTTCAAGAACTAACAAGAAAGGACCCAAAAAGATATGGATACCTAAAGATAAAATAGTCTATGTTGCAAACATGCTTAGCAACAAAGTCAACACACCTATCTTGGTACTTAGACAGTGGATGATCGCGTCACATGACGGGAGAAAAGCATATGTTACAAGAGCTAATGCCTAGAGAGGAAGGATTTGTTGGTTTTGGAGGAAACCAGAAAGGTAAAATAGTTGGAATTGGTCACATTGGTAAAAGCTCTTTTCCCTCTATTGATAATGTACATTATGCTGAAGGACTAAAGCATAATTTATTGAGCATTATGTGACAATGGTTGTGATGTCATTTTTACAGAAACTGGATGTTCAGTAAAAAGCAAGAAAGATGGCTCTATTTTCTTCACAGCAAAGAGGAAACAAAATATTTATAAAATCGATCTTTCTGAACTTGCAAAACAAGATATCATGTGTCTCATGTCTGTTGAAGATGAACAATGGATTTGGCATAAAAGATTGGGTCATGCCAGTTTGAGATTAATCTCAAAACTAAATAAGCACAGTCTTGTTAGAGGCTTACCAAATCTTAAATTCCAATCTGATGCTCTCCGTGAAAAACAAGTTAAAACTTCTTTTCATTCGAAAAATGCTGTTTCAACCTCTAGACCACTTGAACGTTTGCATCTTGATCTTTTTGGTCCAACAAGGATGGCCTCTTTAATTGGAAAGAAATATGGGTTAGTCATTATTGATGATTTTACTAGATGGACATGGGTTAGATTCCTTGCCCACAAGGATGAGTCATTCAAAGTATTTACTGTTTTCTGCAAATCAGTTCAAAATGAAAAAGAAATTTGTATTTCTTCAATTAGAAGTTTTGTGAAGAAAATGAAAGCTTTCAAAAATTTTGTGAAGAAAATGGCATCTCCCACAATTTCTCCTCTCCTAAAACACCACAACAAAATGGTGTTGTAGAAAGGAAAAATAGGTCCCTCCAAGAAATGGCCAGGACCATGATCAATGAAGCTGATATTACAAAACATTTTTGGGCAGAAGCAGTAAACATAGCTTGCTATTTCAAAATAGAATTCTTATTAGACCTATTTTGAAGATGAATTGTGGAAAGGTAGAAACCAAACATATCTTATTTTCATCCTTTTAGTTGTAAATGTTATATTCTGAATACAAAGGATCAACTTGGTAAGTTAATTCCAAAGCTGACAAAGGTATCTTTTTGGGATACTCTGAAAGATCTAAAGCTTTTAGAATATACAATAAAGAAACTTTGATAGTGGAAGAATCCATTCATGTCAAGTTAGATGACAAGAAGCCTGACACTGCCATGTCAGAGCTAGATTAATTATTTTTAGAGTTAAATATTGGTGTTTCAACAAACAGTGAACCTGCATCTTTAACATCTGGTGGTGACCAGACACAGGATTCTACTCAACCGGAAGCTGACACCAGAAAATGTTGGAGATACAAAACCAATCATCCTAAGGATCAAATCATAGGAGAACCTGGAGATAGAGTAAGAACCAGATCCTTTTTCAAAGAGCATGTAGATATTGCACTTCTCTCTGAAATAGAACCTAAGACGATTGATCAAGCATTGGAAGATGAAGGTTGGATTCTGGCTATGCAAGAAGAGTTGAATCAGTTCCAAAGAAATGATGTATGGAAATTAGTCACTCTACCAGAAGATAAACAAGCTATTGGTACTAAATGGGTATTTAGAAACAAGCTTGATGAAGATGGTAAGGTAGTGAGAAACAAAGCAAGATTAGTTACTCAAGGTTACTCATAAGAAGAAGGTATTGATTTTACAGAAACTTTTGCACTTGTTGCAAGGTTAGAAGCTATTCGCATTTTACTTTCATTTGCTGCACTCCATGAGATAATTCTTTATCAAATGGATGTGAAAAGTGCTTTCTTAAATGGTTTTATAATTGAGAAAGTCTATGTGAAACAACCTCCTGGTTTTGAAGACATTGATTTTCCAGAACATGTTTTTAAGCTTAAAAAGGCTCTGTATGGTCTTAAGAAAGCTCCTCGAGCTTGGTGTGATAGACTGAGTTCCTTTTTAATGGAAAACAGTTTTATCAGAGGTCAAGTAAACATCAAACAAGCATTTTATACTTGTTCAAATTTATGTTGATGATATTATATTTAGAGCTACTAATGAAAGCCTTTGCAAAGAATTTTCAAAGCTAATGCAGGCTAAATTTGAAATGAGCTTGATGGGAGAATTGAAGCTTTTCCTTGGAATTCAAATTAAGCAATGCAATGATGGTATTTATATACATCAAAGCAAATACATCAAGTAATTGCTAAAGAAATTCAAGATGGTGGATTGCAAGCCAATGAGCACACCTATGCATCCTACATATACTCTTAGTAAAGATGAAACTGGTAAGAAGGTAGATCAGAAAATGTACAGAGGTATGATTGGATCTCTACTTTATCTTACTGCTTCAAGACCTGATATTATGTTCAGCGTCTGCCTGTGTGCTAGATTTCAATCTGATCCTAGAGAATCACACTTGAGTGCTGTTAAAAGAATATTTAGATATTTGCAAGGATCTACTAATTGGTTTGCTTTATAAGAAATATTACAAGTTAGTAGCTTTCTGTGATGCTGACTTTGCTGGAGACTGAATTGAAAGAAAGAGCACAAGTGGAGGCTGCCAATTCCTTGGAGCAAATCTTGTGTCTTGGTCAAGAAAAAGAGGAAGCATTATTACACTCTCAACAATAGAAGCTAAATACATCTCAACAGTAAGTTGCAGCTCTTAACTTCTGTGGCAGAAATATTAACTTGAAGACTACTTGATAAAAGAGAGTAACATTCCTATCTTTTGTGACAATACATCTGCAATTTGTCTTACTAAGAATCCAATATTACATTCTAGAGCAAAGCACATTGAGATTAAACATCACTTCATAAGAGACTATGTTCAGAAGAGTATTCTTGAAATAAAATTCGTAGACACTGATCATCAGTGGGTCGACATCTTTACAAAACCCCTTGCTGAAGATAGTTTCAATTTTATAAGAAGAAACTTAAATTTTTATCTTATAGAAGAATGATTAATCTCAGCATCTTATGATATGCATCATTCAGAATCCGGTATGACATAAGCACTCACACGTGTACACATATGATATGTCATTCACATCACATAACTCAGCATCCGGTGAATCCATTTGCGTGCGTCCGAGTACACACGTGTCACGCGCATGTGGGACTTAAGCGTCTCATCACACCTAACCTGAGTCAATGATTATTTAGGTTTTCAATAAAATCTTTTTCTTAATTTTAACTTTATTTTGGCAACTGCATTTAATGAAAAGGGGAATCTTTATTTTATTTTCTTTTTGATTTATTTTTTATTCAGAGAAAATGTGATGAGGTTTTTTAAAAAGTAATTGTACTATTTTTTCAAAACTTTCCCACTACTCCACCTCTTTTGCTCCACACTCAATCTGTTTTTGTCAGCGAAAACTGCTTTCTCTATGTGTGTGTGTGTGTGTGTGATTTCTTTGAAACCCTAAACCTCCATCACCTACCCTCCAATTGCAACCATGACTGATGTTAAGGTCGGACAATACACTGCTATCTTCGACACCTTGACAGAAGCAAAAGTCTTGACTGAGAATAGAATCGACTTGAAAAGTTTCAAGCTTTTTTGGTTTGATTTAGATGAAGGTTTGACGAATCTGGGGTGGAAAAACTACTTCCTTTGGGAACCTGTTGATGTTATGGTTAATGCTACGATGGAAGTCTGGGGAAACATTCATATGCTTCCGAGTGGAATAGTTGAAGGTCATGTCAGAGGTTTCAAGTTGGTGTTCACCATAAACACCATTGATGATATCATTAAGTGCCCTTGTGAAGGCATTAGTTACTATGGTGTTGGGAAGACGCTTTCAGAGGAATGGAAAACGTCAACGAGGCTCTGTTTGAGAACTATCGCCAATTGAAGGAAAATGATGTAACTCCCTCTGCAAAGGATCTGAAAAGTCATTACAGAGTTCTACACAAAATTATTGCTAAGAGCGTTATCCTGAAGACTGGGTCAAGTGACATAGTGAACTATGAGCAGAAGTTCATTATGAGAAATTATATGGCTGGTCACAAAATCAACTTGCCTAAGTTGATTTTCAACAATATTGTAACGACCCGTTTCCGGACCGCTACCGAGCTCAATATACCGAGCTCGAGTTACCGAGCTCAACACACCAAGCTCAACATAAACCTATATGAGATGTGTTTTAAAAACAAAACTTCAGGCCTTTTAAACATACGATATATTTTTCTTTATATAAAACCAACTCGTGCACATCAGAGTAATTCCAGCTTTTCGAAACATGGTGCAACTAAGACACAAGACTTAAATTCTAATAAAACATACATGCATAACATACATATATATATATCACTTAAATAATAATGTATACAACACAGAGTAGCAAATGTGCAAAGAAATACACCTAAGGTACGACAACTCAAAAGAGCCATCATACCTCGTACTTCCAGACTTCACGCAGGGGTCGCCCAAAAGTAAGACCACCAGCCTACCTCAGAGCAACAAAACAACATCCGCTTCAAACTGGTCACGACTCAACAAAAAGAAAAACAAGTACAACTTTAAAAACAAACATCCAACAAATAAACAATCACGACAGATAGAGGTCGCCACCGTCCCCGGCCGAGCTCCTCTCTAAGATCGCTCATCGCCGAGTTACCGCGCTTCGACATCGCCGGTAACCGCTATGGATTGAAGGCACCACTTTGAAAGGGTCAACTTCTCAACAATTCAAGATAAGCTCGACATAAAAATATAAGCAAACAAAGAAAGTATAACATTCACCGACGTGACTCGACCATCTCACTTTACACTGACACAACTCACAAATCCATTTTCTCTCGACCGACAATTTTCCGGAATGCACACGCCTGCACCGTGATAGTCGGAAAGTCCAGCCGGCCTTTGGGATCCTCGCCTCCTAGGATACTAACTCAGTCCCGAGCGTATGGCGACGCCTAGTCAATCTCCCGTAGAACAAAAAGGACCTAGCACTCGCCATCCTGGTCACGGCCAAAAACGCCATACACGACTCACCTAGCTCGCCACTGATGAACACCGCCAGATACGATATTCAAAGAGTTAAACACAAGATATTCAACCGCATGTCAAATAAAAGAGCAAGCTCGATACGAAGAAACGCAATTCAACATGCAATACACACCATTACATATATTCAATCACCTATTAAATACATGCAAAACTCAATCATATCACAACATTTCAGCTCGACACAAATCAGGAAATCCATACACAATAACATAACCACGTGAATATATGAAATGCCCTTACGCTAGCATACTACAAAAAATATTAATGTGAAGCGCCTCATCAACTCCAAGCACGCCGCCGACAACGACTTCTTACTCGATCTCGACGCTGTCTTCAACGAACTCGACAACGACTTCGACATCGCACGCTTTCACGACCCGATACGCATAACTCGATCCGATTCTCACGCTCAAGGCCCTGATTCGCTCGCACACACCTCGATTATCTGACCACTCGATCTCGGAAACAGATTTCAAAGCAAACATAACTCGACGATCTATGGTTTCCAATACATCTAGCTCTCTCATCCCCAAACTCAACCACAACTCCGTAAAAATATAAAACTCAAGAACTGAATATATATTTTCCTCTAACACAAAGTTAGGGATTTCATCAAAATTTCATGAAAAAGTTATCCGATGCTTCAAATGTAAAGATCGACAACAACAATAATCAAGCAATCTAATGAAAAACAAGAAATCAAACGAACTAAAAATGGAGGTTTCGGCACTACCGATTAGTAAAAAACAGAGAAAGAAATTTGTTTTACAAGCCCAATTAATCTGCTAAAAGAGAGGTAATATTATGAAGTTAAGAAAACCCATCAATTCGACATGATTTGGAATCATAAAATCGGTTAAAAATGGAAGAAGATTTAGCGCTAAACAAGAGTACGAAGAAGATAAAAATCGTTTCTTCATACCTCAACTGGTGATGGTCGATCGACGAGATACGGGTCGAGAAGTTGATGATGAACAAAATTGATGAAGAAAGCCAGGCAGACCATTGAACTCACGCTTGCCGATGGAGATTTTTAAAGAAAACAACGAAACACAGAGTGTAAGGAAGGAAGAAAGAAGAAAAGAGAAAGAATGAAAGCGCAGTGGAATCTGGCCGGTGGTATACACCGGCGAAAGGGGTACAAACGAATTCCAATTTATAAGATGCCAATCCCATCAATCATATACCCGTTAACTCGCTCTCTCATGATTACCCTCACTGCCGGGCCAACCCGCAGTTTCCACAATGTAATAATTACAAACAATATAATAATAACGCTAATAACGCTCAAAAAATACGAGGTGTCATCTCGACACGATGTCGATAAGAGTGCTCGTGCAAACGCATAAGGTTCTAACACAGTTCGTGAACGCTGGTCTCTCACCGACTTATGCGCCTCATCGCCTGCAGATGCGGACTTCATCAACTCGACACGCCGACCTTCCTCACTCGCCAAGAAATAGCACGTGGTCTCATCACCGATAAAAGATCTCGCAAACGATCTAGTCACGGATCTCGGAATTGACAAGGTCTTGGTCGAGGTCTCACACGCTGCCCTAATACGATGTCGATCTCGCCTCAGGTGTTGGCAATCTCTCCCTCTAAAAAATTTCGCCTGAAATTGCAAATAAGGTTCTTACCTGAAAAGTTCAGTGGTACCGAGTCTTCATCTTCCTCCAGCCCCTAAGTCGCATCTCCCGCCCTTCTCGATCCCACACAACTTGACAAGTCGATCTCTTTGTTCCAGAACTCGCTTGGCTTTCCGATCAACGATTCACGGGTAACGCTCAAAGATAGGTCGCCCTTCGCTTGAATCACATCCGCTCGATGACACGGTATGGCCTAAAACATACTCCGCAATTGTGAGACGTGGAAGACGCCGTGGATGCTCGACAAGAATGGGGGTAATGCACCGATATGCCATCGACCAATACGACGAAGAATCGTGGCGTCCAATGAATTTAGGTAAGTTTCTTGATTTGATCGCTCGACCAACCCAAAGAGTGGGGTGACTCTAAGAAATACATGTTCTCCTTCCTCAACTCGGTGGTCGACGCCGCTGGTCCGCATAACTCTTCGGCCGACTTTGAGATGTTCGTGATCCGACTCTCGATCAAACGGATCTTCAGTCTGGCCGATCATATCTGGTCCTACGATGGCCCGCCGGCCCTGGTACCAACAAAGAGGCGCTCGACATTTCCGCCCATACAGCTCAAAGCGTGCCATCCCAATACTGCATGGAAATCAAGTGTTGTATGTGAACTCCACTAATGGTAAGACGCCGCCCCAACTTCCTGCGTGATCTAACGCATAAGCTCGTGAATAAATCTTCAAGCGATCGATCGTTTCGCCGACCGCCACCTGCGGATGATATGCCGAGTTAAGCCTGAAGCTCGCCTCCCATCGCCTCGCAATTCCTCCAAAAATGAGACGTGAACTTCGATCTCGGTCCGACACGATCAAGAGGGTATTCCATGAAGTCGCATTATATCTCCGCCGATGTAGATCTCTTGGCCCTTTTCCACGCTGTACGATGCCGACCACCGGTAAGAATGAGCGTATTTGGTCAATCTGGCCGACGATCACCCAAATCGAATCATTCTTCTTCAAGCCTTCGCAAACCTACAAACGAAATCCATGGAAATACCGTCCCCATTTATATCCGCACGCTGCGATCAGAAAGATTCCCGCAGTCGCTGGTGCTCCACCTTCGCTTCGACACGCCAAACATGAAGCTACTTCGCCACTGGCTTCTTCATTCCGACCACCAAAATGCTTCTTCAAGTCTTGATACATCTTCAGAACTCTGGATGAATACTAAAGCTGTTTTGGCGCGCTTCGTCGAGAATCAACTTCCTCAAATTTGATACGCAGCACGCACACTCTATTGCAGACCTCAAGATGTCGCCCGCCCGACTGAAATTCGCCGCTTCCTGGCGCTATCAATCAATCTTCTTCTTGCTCATGAACTTGTCGGGTCTCTGATCTCGCCCAACAACTGTTAGAGATAGTAAGCATACCAAATCTCGCTTTCCCCTGCGGAAACTTCGACACTCAACTTCAAATCTCTGAACTTCGAGCATCTCCAACCTCGATCATCATTACCGAGGTTAAAACGCCTTCCACTAACGATCCGCTACTACGCGCTTTACCGGATGGTATTCCAACATAAAGTCGTAGTCCTTGAGAAATTCGCCCATCTACGCTGACGCATGTTGAGTTCCTTCCGTCGAACAGTACTTTGCTCTCGCGGATCGCCGAAACAAGAAGAGTGTTCTCCTGAAAGGTAGGGCCTCCATATCTTCGGCCAAGAAAACCATCGCCGCTAGCTCCAAGTCGTGAGTAGATAGTTCCTCTCGTGAATCTTAAGTCGCCTTGAAGATACGACCACCTTCCGATGTTGCATCAAGACGATCCCAATCCTGGTGTGACGATCACAATACACCTCGAAAGCGCCTCTTCTCCGAGGCAAAATCAGCACAAAGCGCCGCTGCCAAAAGCTCCTTCAACGTTGGAAAACTGGCTTCGCACTCTGGCCCAAGCAAAAGGTTGATTCTTCCTCGCTACCGTAAGAGGCGCCGACAATCTTCGAGAAACCTTCAATGAATCTTCTAATATCCTCGCTAAGCCACAAACTCCCGATCTCAGAACCGCCTTCAGGTCGCTCCCATGCTATCACCGCCAATCTTAGTCGATCCACAAATTTATCCCTTCTCTCGAAATCACGTGACCAAGAAAATTCACCTCCTTCAAGCCAAAATTCACACTTCGACAGTTGGCATAGAGTCGCTTATCTCGTAATATCCGTAGTACTCGACATGTGTTCTCGCGGCTTCTGCCTCGAGTAAATCAATATGTCGCCGATGAACACTACAACGAATCTGATCCAAAAACGAATGGAAAATCCTGCTCATGTAGTCCATAAACACACCGGGCGATTCGCTTACCCAAACGCATCACCAAGTACTCGTGAAGGACCGTCAGATCTAGTCCTCAAAGTCGCTTTTGGCAACATCTTCCTCCTTCACGCGACCGATGGTAGCCCGACTTCAAGTCTATCTTGAAAAGATCGCCGCCCACGGTTGGTCCATCAAGTCATCAATACGCGGTAACCCGGAGCAATCCGCTTCTTCACGTGAACCTTGTCGAAGTTCGCGATAATCTACGCACACCTGATCGTCCCATCCTTCTTCTTAACCAACAACACCGAGCTCTCACTGGTGACACGCCTGGTCCGTATGAATTGCCGACTCCAAGTGTTCGATCCGGGACTTCAGCCTTCTTTCATCTCAGAGACATCCCGCACGACGCTGGAAATCTGGCCCCGTTCGAATCGTCGATGGAGAACTCGACTCGCATCGTGGTAATCCCGCACGCCTTTCGAAAACGCCCTCAAAATCACACACCACCGAACATTCTTCACGCCGATCCGCTGAAAACTTCCGAATCAGCCGATACATGTATTCCCTAGTTCCTTCTTTCAAAGAAACTCCAATACGCTCAAGAAGAAAATTGAGACCTTGGTCCGAAAATTATGCTTTACTGGCACACCAAAGGATGACAATGGTGGTGTGACAACCAATCCATCCCGAGAATGACATCTAAGCCCTTAAGAGGCAAACAAACCAAATTGACCACAAACTTTCTATCAATAATCACTACACAATTAAGACATGCATGTTTGCGGACTAAGGTTTTAGTACTGGGTCAGAACTACTAATTTAAATCCAAAGCCAACACAATGTTCAAATGGTTCACACAATCAAGAAATAAAGGAATGGGTTGCACCCTAATCAAAAAGAATCTGAGCAAGGATTTACCCCTCGATCTCACATTCACCTTGATAAGATCATCACTGCTCACCTTCCTCGCCACTCATGCGTAAAACTCGCCTTTAGCCACTGGACGCTTTCCTTTGGCCGCAAGCATAGCCTGCCTGGGCCTTTAGGTGTAGGACAATCCTTAGCAAAATGCCCTGGCTTCTTGCGCTTGAAACACACCTCCTCCTTCGAAAGTACACATACTGCGTAATGTCCCGACTTTCCACATCGGCA
Organism: Calophaca sinica; assembly: GCA_037113605.1. Lineage (NCBI taxonomy): Eukaryota > Viridiplantae > Streptophyta > Magnoliopsida > Fabales > Fabaceae > Calophaca > Calophaca sinica. The sequence goes on from CM073735.1 coordinate 91,930,465, forward strand.
AAGAAATCACCTGGACACCGGGTCCGACTCTCCACTTCAGATTGGTCATCTGACGACATCGCCCTCGCTTGTTGCCTCTCGAGGTCGGCCGTAGCGCCTCTTCTGGCGTGGTTTCCTTCAGATAAATCTCCGCTCGCACTCGGGTCTCACCGGTCCGCCCACAATAATCTTCTTCGTGGGTTCCTCACTCCTTCTACCTCGACACATCGATCAATCACCCGAGATTTCTCGATCCTCAACGACACTATCGACTTCTGAATGTCGACCAATCCCCGCTTGGAATCTCTCACTCAACCATCTCTCGTCAACCTGGCCACTAAATGGATCGAAAATACTCGCCAACGATTCGAACTTACCGCATACTCCTGACATCGTCGAAGTCAGCTTTTGCCGCAGCTTGAAGAAATTCCGCCTCTTCTCGGCTGCGGCAAGATCCGAAGTACTTGTCCAAAAACCTTTCACTAAAAGCTCCCAGTGTCATCTCGCGATGTTCGCTATAAACGCGCTTTCACCTTCCACCAATACTCAAGGCCTCTCAGCAGAAGTAGGTGGCATAGTCGACCACGCTTGTCCCGCAATGAAGGGTCTCAAAGATCTTCTCGATCTCTCAGATCCAAAGATCGCCTTTATCCGGATTTGGCTCACCGAGAACTTCGTGGATCATGCTTCCCGGTCCGCTAATCCTCTCGCTTCAAGATTTCGCTCGCTTGCTGCTATTGCCGCAAGTTCTCGCTGAAGTTAACGCCGCCGTCTGGCTGAGCCATCGTTAGCCTCGCTGAGTCAAAGAGCCTGATTGTTGAGCCATGGCCGCCGCTTATCCCGGTCATAGCTTGAATAGCCTGCTCCATGTCGACGCTTTCGCAGGTATGTCGATTCTACGAGGTGGCATTAGATTCCACAAGGTTCCAAAACCGCCGTCAATCTCACAACAAGGATGTGTTAAACACACCGCTTCAATCAAGAAACGCTTCAAACAATTTTCGCTAAATAAGTGCTTTCACTTAATCAAACAAAGAATCAACATAATACAACTAGGTACCCAACACACAACCCGACACAAGGATTTATACGCATGGCCGTAACTGAATCAAGCCTGATACTAAACAATGTAACGACCGCTACCGAAGCTCAATATACCGAGCTCGAAGTTAATGAGCTCAACACACCAAGCTCAACATAAACCTATATGAGATGTGTTAAAAACAAAACTCAGGTTTTTAAAAATACGATATACTTTTTTTATATAAACCAACTCGCACATCGTAGTAATTACAAATTTTTCAAACATGGTGCAACTAAGACACAAGACTTAAATTTAATAAAACATACATGCATACATATACATATATATATATCACTTAAATAATAATGTATACAAATACAGAGTAGCAAATGTGCAAAGAAAATACACCTAAGGTACGATAACTCAAAAGAGCCATCATACATACCTGGGGTACTTCCAGACTTGACGCAGGGTCAAGCCTCCAAAAGTAAGACTCACCGCCTACTCAGAGCAACAAAACAACATCGCCAAATCTGTCACTTACGACTCAACAAAAAGAAAACAAGTACAATCTCGTAAAACAAACATCCAACAAATAAACAATCACGACAGATAGAGGTCAGCCACGTCCCCACGAGCCTCTTCCTCAAGATCGCTTCATCGCCGAGTCGCGCTCGACATCGCTCGGTAACCGCTATGGATTGAAGGTACCACGGAAAGTGGTCAACTTCTCAACAATTCAAGATAAGCTCGACATAAAAATATAAGCAAAACAAAGAAAGTATAACATTCACCGACGTGACTCGACCATCTCACTCTACACTGACACAACTCACAACCATTTTCTCGACCACAATTTTTCCTAATGCACGCTGCATCAGACGCCGGAAAGTCCAGCTGGCTCGATCCTCGCCTCCCTAGGATACCAACTCAGTCCCGTGAAGCGCATGACGCTAGTCAATCTCCGTCAGAACAAAAAGGGGACCTAGCACCCTCGCTTATCCGGTCACGGCTCAAAAACGCCATAATGACTCACCTAGCTCGCCACTGATGAACACCGGCCGATACGATATTCAAAGAGTTAAACACAAGATATTCAACCGCATGTCAAATAAAAGAGCAAGCTCGATATGAAGAAACGCAATTCAACATGCAATACACACACCACATATATATTCAATCACCTATTAAATACATGCAAAACTCAATCATATCACAACATTTCAGCTGACACAAATCAGAAAATCCATACACAATAACATAACCACGAGAATATGAAATGCCCTTACGCTAGCATACTACTAAAATATTAATGTAAGCGCCTCATCAACCCAAGTTAATGCCGCCGACAACGACTTCTCTTACTCGATCTCGACATGCCGCCTTCAACGAACTCGACAACGTACTTTCGGACATCGCACGCTTTCGGCCGACTTCGATACGCATAATCCTCGACCGATTCCACGCTCAAGGCCCTTGATTCGCCTGCATCCCGTGACACCTCGAATTCACTGATCTCTGGAAATGTATTTCTAAAGCAAACATAACTCCGGGACGATCTATGGTTTCAATACATCTAGCTTCTCTCATCCCCAAACTCAACCACAACCCGTAAAAATATAAAACTCAAGAACTCGAAATATATTTTTCCTCTAACACAAAGTTAGTGGATTTCATCAAAATTTCATGAAAAGTTATCCTGATGCTTCAAATGTAAAGATCGACAACAACAATAATCGTAAGCAACGAATGAAAAACAAGAAATCAAAACGAATCCAAAATGGAGGTTTCGGCACCGCTATCAGAAAAACAGAAAGAAATTTGTTTTACAAGCCCAATTAATCGTTAAAAAGAGAGGTAATATTATGAAGAAGAAAACCCATCAATTTGACATGATTTGGAATCATAAATCAAGGTTAAAAATGGAAGAAGATTTAGCGCTAAACAAAGAGCACGGCTAAGAAGATAAAAATCGTTCTTCATACCTCAACTGATGGTCGATCGACGAGATATGTGGGTCGAGAAGTTGATGATGAACAAAATCGATGAAGAAAGCCAGGCAGACCATTGAACTCACGTCATTGGCTTACGATGGAGATTTTTAAAGAAAACAACGAAACACAGAGCGTAAGGAAGGGAAGAAGAAAGAAGAAAAGAGAAAGAATGAGTGCGAGGAATCTGGCTGGTATACAAATTACGAGAAAGGGTACAAACGTGAACTCCAGCCTATAAGATGCCAATCCCATCAATCATCTACCCGCTAACCTCGCTCATGACATTACCTCTACTCGCTTGGCCAACGGCAGTTTGACAATGTAATAATTACAAACAATATAATAATAACGTCAATAACGCTCAAAAATACGAGGTGTCATCTCGACACGATGTCGATAAGAAAGTGCTCGCGTGCAAACGCATAAGGTTCTAACACGAGTTCGTGAACGCGGCTCTCACCGACTTATGCGCCCTCATCACTTCTGCAGACGCGACTTCATCAACTCGACACGCTGACCTCCTCACCAAAGAATGCCTAGTGCACGTGGTCTCATCAGCTCGACAAAAGATCTCGGCAAACGATCTAGTCACGGGATCTCGACACAAGGTCTTGGTCGAGGTCTCGATACGTCGTCCTAATACGATGTCGATCTCGTCCTCAGGTGTTACAAATATTGTCAATGCGCTTGTTGGTTCAAGGAAGGGTTCGGCTGACAAGAAGAACATTATCAAGGTTATTCCTTATGGAGTTCTTCTTACGGCAATGATGGTTAAGGATGGAATTGCGAGAAGGCTTAGTGCCTTGATAAACAAAGAAGAAAGAGATAAGTATTTTGGAATTGGTGCTATTGTTCGTCTTGAGGTTTTTGGATCAATAGCTTGGTGAGAATGAAATTGATCAATGCTGATATGAGCAAGAAGGTGAAAAAGGAACAAGGAGAAGGAACAAAAAGTAAAGTTAGTGAAGTAGTTGAAACAAAACCCACCAGAAGCTCAGTATCTAGTGTGAAGAAAACTGGTGAGTCTCCAGCAAGGGAGACAAGAAGCAAGAAGCAGCAGGTACCTCCTGCACCTAAAAGGAGAGATGATCCAGAATATGATGAGGACCGAGTCTCCATCAGAAGCATTATGGAGAAAAAGAGAAAGGCAGAAGCTGAAAAGCCTGTTTCAGCATCTGGCCCTAAGAAGCAAGTTCCTCCACCTCCTCCTGCTGCTGCTGCCCCACAAGGAAAAAGAAAGAGATTGGTTAGGCACTCTGAGCTTAACGCAAAGGTACTGGATTTTACCATTGATGATTCTATTACTACCTTTGGTTCTGATGACACTATTCCTGCACCACCACTCTCTGTTTCATCACCACAAACATACTCCACACAATCATCACCCTCCAAAACACTAGCCTAGAAAACCACAAAAACCAAATCTCAAACCACTGCCCTTATCAATCAACAACATCCATTAACCGAACCACAAACCTCCCAATTAACCACAAAATCCAGAACACTTACATTTCCCTCACCACAACCCTCATCAAACACATCCCTCACTACATACATTTCATCACTCCACTCTCACCCTTTCAACCTACTCTTCAAAATCCCTCCAAACCAAACCAAAACATACAAAGTCAAGGTGACTTCCCCTCTCCCACTTTCTCTCACTCTCAGACCTACCAACTACCATGGTGCCAAGAAATCTGTGAAATTTGTGGCACTTGAAGATATTCACCTCTGGGGTTGTAAGACTGGAGATTGCCCCTCGTTCACGCCTCACTGTCTCTGAAGATGGTGAGAAAGTGGAAATGTCATTTGGTGGAAGATTAAGACCTCTTTCAAACAGAGGAATTATTCCCTTCTCTGTTGATCTTTCTCATGTTCTGCCACAACAAGATCCTCTCACTCTGGAGGAATGCAGAAGATGGATCACAGATGATGAAAAGTCATTCATGGCCTCACTGCCTTGAAATGAAAAAGATGGAATTTATTTATCTAAAAAAAGATCCCTCCTCAGCATCTGTAAAGATTGTTCCTGATAGGTAAAGGTGGCTACCCTGGTCTATCCCTGGTAATAAGAAGGAACCAGCCCTTGGTAAACTTCTAACAACTATTGTTCTCAAGGATTATGAAGAAGCTCCTAGGAAATACGATGGCAAAGCATTCTCTGAGTTTTCGGTTAAGAAGCTATCTGAAGACCATGCTCGGCGTGTGTATCTGAACCTCCTCAAAAGAGATGATTGGAGAACTGGTTCTTCTGGCTGCTGTAACGCAGAAAAGGCAACCATACCTACTGTTGGCTCTATCAACAGGGTAACAGACACAAACCTTGTTGTTGTTCATTTTGATGACATGTTTATGTGTTCTATTATTAGGCCTCTAAGTGGTATGAAAATTGAAGACCAATGGGCTATTATATGCAAACACTTTGATATTGGATTCAGTTGGAGTAAAATGACTATGTCTTGGAAAGACAAACCCATTCTACCTCACTTTAAGCCTCTCAATATTGAAAAAGATGATAGGGAGAATTTGCATAGGTTGTACCTAGCTGAAAATGAAGGACTTATCTTCATTTTTTATGGAATGGGAGTTTTTATAAGAAGTAATTTTGGAGAAGATGCTTTTGCAAAATTTGATGCATATGTTGAAGATCTGCTTAAGTACAGGGAAACTATCTTTCTGTGTATGCTTTACCATGAAGAAATTGTGCAAAGATGGGAATGGGCTATGGAAATTGAGAAACAGAAGCTGGGAAAAATCATCAAATGTTGCTTACCAAATGATGGTGTCTTTCAGAGGGTCAAGGAAAGAAAGAATTTGAAACTGAGTCTATCACAGGCAGTGCTAGCAGAGCACCAGAAGCTGGAATCTCAACGAGTTGTTATTGTTGAACCTGTTCCAGAAGCTGCTCTTACTCCTCCTGCTGCAAATGATGTTGTCATCTTGCCTAGAGCTGAATTTGAAGCTATCATGGCTACAAATAAGAAGGTGAACCAGCTGGAAAGCACTGTGAACCTTCTTATGGAACGCCTTAATCAAATTCTGCTTCCTCCACTAAACCCCTAAAAACACTTTGTTTTTATTTCAAATATTTTGATTGTGTTAATTTTTGGTACAATTATCTATTTTTTCATAACAAAATATATTTGATCTGACCCTTCAAATTTTTATGATATTATGACTTACTGTTTTGACTTTGATGTGTTTTACACTCTTTTTTGTTTGATGACAAAAGGGGGAGTAAAAGAAAGGTCTGATGAACACGTTGAAAGTCTGATGAACACGCTGAAGTATTACACATGTCATGCATAAATCATTTCATAACATATTCATTGTATGAGATTTGTCGTTCTGATACTCATTGATATTCATTGTCTTGTGCTCTGATAATCATTAATCATTTGCTGGCACAATTTTATTATAATTGGTACAATGAATTTCAGCATCTGATCCTCGAAAATTGTTTTAGTATATCCGGTATTGGTACAATGATCTCAGCATCCGTTCCCAACATTTAATTGAATATATGCTCTGATACATGTATGCTTTTTGCGATCACAATGCTCTGATTATTAAAAATCACTCTAATACCTGAATTATTTAATTTTATCTGAGTTGTTGAACTCAGGTGGAGACCCTTGAATTTTTTTTTTGAAATTGAATTGTTCATCAACCTTGGATATTTGTCATCATAAAAAAGGGGGAGATTGTTGGAACCTAAACGATTGAGAAATTTAGACTCTCATTAATTTTGATGATAACAAAGTACTTGCAAGTGAACAAATCATCCTCCAATAAGTCTTGAAGTGTGCAGGTATTAAAATTGTTTACGCTTTATAAGTCACTCAAGCAAGAAGGAGAAATTCACAAGAAATTGAATACATTCCATGTGTGTCAGCATCCGATTCACTCCAGCGTCTTATGTATAGTGAGCGTCTAGTAGTTTTATTCTTTGACACGTGGATTACTCAATGGCTGCGAGCGTCCATCCATTATTCTGAGCGAGCATCTAGTCTTTTAATGAAGCACGTGATGGTCACGTTTATGCTCTCCTACCTCAGCCATTTGGAACGGAATTCGAATTTGATTTTGTGCGCTCATTTTGATGTACGAGATATCAAAGGTGACATCTTTAGTATAAGACAAAATTCGTACAAGGCAATTGTGAAAAGCAGATAGTACAAAAACGGTAATGTGTACTATTCTGATATTCTTTCGAAAGGAAGAAAAGGACAACATTTCAAATTACGTCACTCAATGATATGGAGCAAAAATTTACTGCAATGGTAATACCCCTCAAAGACTCCTATAAATACCCCAAGGTATTCATTGAAGAAGGTACCCAAAAACTGCTAGAAACTACATTCTAAAAGAGCTATTAGTCAAGTGAGCAATCAAGTTTCGTGCCAAGTTTCTGGACACCAAGAACTGAACCTCATCGTCTGATATTCTTTCTTTTAGAAAGCTATTTGTTTTTGTGCTCAATCTTTTCATCCTCTCTGTGAGAGTTATTTGATTGTATTCAAAAAAATATTACTTTGTAAAAGTTGTTCTGCCTGGTTAAGGCTTTGTTCCTCAAAGGCTCGAACGTACTGAGTTGTTTTGAGAAGTTAAGAGTATTGTCAAGTTTGTGACACTAGAATACTCTTAAGGAATTTGTAATCAGTTGATTATAGTGGAAATCCTTCAGGATCAAAGGGACTAGACGTCGCTACCTGGTTGGTGGTGAACAAGTATAAATCTCTGTGTCTTTTACTTTACTGCTTTACATTTATTCTTATCTTGCAAAGAAAAACAAGTTTTCTTATAACTACAATTCCAGCGTCTGGTCATTCTCCAGCATCCGATTACTTACATATTTAATATCAACAGTTCAAAAGTGTTTTTAACTTAAAGTTTGCGAAAAGTTTTCAACATAATGCAACCCCCTTCTTGTGTTCACATTCAACAAGAAAGAAGAAGGAGAAACGAAAGGAACAAAGAAGAAACCTTTGCTCAGAATTTATAGACTCTGAAAAGGCAACAATAAATGTGAAAAGACATAATTATAAGGCGCATGGGAAACGAGGCAATTTTCAATCAAATCGTCAGTAAATCTCTACTGTTGCCATTTCGGGAATCGAGTGCGTCTTTCTAAAAACCCAAATTTGAAAGCCAAACTGCCTCGGATCAAAGCCCCTTTTTAAAGAAGGACCTTAACAAGCGCACCCGAAGAAGGAATGCACTCACCAGACAAAGGTAGAATACCCGAAGTCATCACTAATAAATGACATCAACTAGGGGCTACTTGTAACACCCAGATTCCGGAGCGCTACTAAACTAATATTTCTTACGAACGTAAGCATATTTCTGAAAAGGGAGATACACTGCTTGTACATTTTCTGAAAATGTGGTTCTATTTTTTTTTTTCCTTTTCTTCAACCTTCTTTTGAAGTAGCAATCAGAGTATTGCAACATTTTCGAAAGGTGGTGAATGAATAAAATACCATGTTTAACTCACAAAACCATACAAGGAAATTTAATTAAAACATACACATAAAACAATTCAAGTCTTGAAACATAAAGGATTTATTACAACATTGTAATTAAAGCATCTGACACCCTATAGCTGGTCAGAGCACTACAACGCTTACTAGTCCTCTAGTAAGTTGCAACAGAAACACAAGTAGGAAGTCGGACCGGCTATCCTCAACTATGCTTCTCTGCAGTCCCAAATACTCCTCTTCCTTCATCATCTGGGTTACAATCATTGATTGAAAGAACCACTGGCAAGGGTCAACTTCTTAAAATAGAACAAGTAGCACTGAATAGCAAATACGACAGCCATTTATATTATATACACACAATATAATATAAAGCCATAAATCTCCAATGTATATAACAACCATATCAATAGCAATAGAACAATCAATAAGGATGCACCCAAGATCCTATTGATGCAACTATATGCCAGTGCAGTTTTAATTCTTGAATTCATACGCCAGAGGCATATCGGGTTGTACGTACCAGACCGATACTTTTCCCTGCGATGGTAAAATTTAACGAAGTTCCTGAATTCCTTTGACCATGGGCATTTCCACTACCCAGGATAGACAGGTCGACATTACCACAAGACACGACGCAACGCTGCCTTTAACCACCCCCAATGAACATATCACCACATTTGATATTTCAATCATGGCATAATCAATAACATCAATTATCCAATAAAAATCCACAACTTATATCTTAATCATGTTTTAAGCATACACACACCACAATGCTTTCCAATTCAACCACGCACAACAATCCATCAATACGTGACAAACCAACAACACAACAAACAACAACATCAATCAAGTTCGTCCATTTGCAACTCGGTACAGTTAGCAAAGAGGAAGTCAAACAAGTGTGGGGGGTGTTGACAAGTGACTCCAAACACAAGAGGGGGGTGAATTGTGTGTGAACGGTGCTTTCAAAAACTTTTGGAGAAATAAGTGCTAATTATGAGTTGCGGAAATATTAATGTGAAATAGATAAATCACTTGAAGAATAAATTGCAAACGAGTTAAAAATAAAGTAAATAGTAAGATATAAATAACAATAAAATAAAGTACAGAAATTTAATTGGTGAAAAGTAGAGAGATAAGGAGTAAAAAGCACACAACAAATTATCCAGGTTCGGCCACCTAACACCCTGTGGCCTACGTCCCGTCCCCAAAGCAAACCACTATGGGATTTTCACTAAGACACTAGCTTTTAAATCAGGTTCAGCTAGAAACCTTTACAACTCTAAACCAGAGCAATACGTTCAAGAGATATCACCTCTCTATGAACACCTTGGGATTCCTACCCAAAAATAAATGATTTTCACAAATAAAATGAGACGAAAAAGATACACTCAATAGTGCAGATATAACAAATTGAAGCTCAAATAATACAACTCAAATTTTGTAGAATAAAAAGACTCTCAGAAAATTGTGCTCAAATAAGTGTGAGTGATGAAAAATATTTGACAGAGTTTTTGGCACAAAAATTAAGCACTGCGTTGTTGTATTAAAACAAAGCTCACGAGCTGTGTTTATATAGGCAATGGAAGAGCGTCATATGTAACAAGATTTGTCCGTTGAAGATTTGACCGTTGCAGGATGCCCGTTGCGTTTTGATTTGTCCGTTGGAATTTGTCCGTTGCGTTGAACATGAAAGAATTGAAAAACACGGAGACGGCTCGGCATAGGACCTCTGAAGACAGCGGCTCGGTGGCGACCTCGAAACGGCTCGGCCAGACGACCTCGCCACACGGCTCGACCAGGCGACCTCGACCGCGGCTCGGCATATGACCTCACGAGCGGCTCGGCAAAGACCTCGGCACACGACCTCGAAACCTGGCTCGGCACACGCGACCTCCTCATTTCGGTTCTCATAGCTCGGTACCACGACCTCATTAGCTCGACACGAGACTTCCTCCTCGATTCGACATCGACTTCCTCGAGCTCAACATCCGACTTCCTCCTCATTTCGACATCCGATTTCCTCACCGACACGCGACTTCCTCCTCGATTCGACATACGACTTCCTCGGATCTCGACACGCGACTTCCTCCTCATTTCGACATCCGGCCACGAGATATGCATGTCAAAATATTTTGTGCGTGTGTGATTTAATTTTAATTGAGAGCTTTTATTACTACTTACAAATTGTCTTAATAAAGATAAATAAATACCCGTAACCCAAAGACTTGAGAAACAATCATTCTTGATACAGCGTCTTGGTATTCTTTTCCACTTTTGCACGGTTGACTATTTGCAAAGCTCCCTTTTGTCAATCATCAAAATCATCCTGTCAAGGCATGTATTCACAGACTCCCCCTTTTTGATGATGACAAACATCTCATGGAGGGGTTTTTTAGAAAAAATAGAATCAAGATATAGCAATGAGAGATAAGCAAGGTTTTTCAATAAAGATAGCAGAGTTTAAGCACGTATTTTAGAAAAACTCCCCCTCACAATATTAAAAAAAAGATATCAGAGTTTAGGCGCATTTTGGCATTTTGGTGAAGAACTCCCCCTCACAATATGCATGGAATAAACCACTCCCCCTGAATCATATAACTCTCCCCCTTTTGGCAACATCAAAAAGCGGAAAAGATAAAGGGAAAGGCATGTAAAATGTATGCATATACGTGTAACTAGATGGCGAAAAATAATAGAGTATCAAGGGTTCAATGAAGCATAATTGTTTGCAGTTAACATAACCTGCACAAACTTTTATTTTAGCGATTACAGGAAGGACGGTTGCATTTCTCCACTTTTAGTCTTGGTAACGGAACCTGCATAAAAATGTTAGCACACTCCAACGCCCAAGTTAGAATTTATTCAAAAAGAAAATGCAATCACAGGCAGTCACTCAATGCATGATTGGTCTAAAATTCCCAATTCAGTTCTAATAAAAAAGAAAGTTTCCTTAGGCAAAGGTTTAGTAAAAATATCTGCAAGTTGTCTAGATGTTTCCACAAACTCAATCATGCAATTACCTTTTTGAACATGATCTCTAATAAAATGGTGCCTAATCTCTATGTGTTTAGTCCGAGAGTGATAAACCGGATTTTTAGTGAGGTTTATGGCACTAGTATTGTCACACTTTATTGGAACAGTTTTCAAATTAATCTCATAATCATTCATTTGTTGTTTCATCCAAATAATCATGCGCAACAACTACTTATAGCGTATTAAAACGGCGATGGACAAAGCCACACCGGCTTGTTTCTTACTATGCCATGAAACCAAGGCATTCCCAAGTAAGTGACATGTCCCACTAGTGCTTTTTGGTCCAATTTACAACCCGCAAAATCAGAATCCGAGTACCCAATAAGTGTGCAGTCAGCACCTTTGGGGTACCATAAACCCATGGTTTGTGTGCCAGTGAGATATCTCATAATGCGTTTTACAGCAGAGAGATGTGATTCCTTAGGACTAGCTTGAAAACGTGCACACATACAAACACTAAACATAATATCAGGACGACTAGCAGTGAGATAGAGAAGAGATCCTATCATACCTCTATACTTACTTACTTCGACCGACTTACCACCTTCATCTTTGTCAAGATAGCATGATGTGCTCATGGGAGTTGAGATTTCTTTGGCGTTGCTCATTCCAAATCTTTTAAGCAACTCCTTGCAATATTTGGATTGATTTATAAAAATTCCTTCTTTTGTTTGTTTGATTTGAAGACCAAGGAAGTAGTTGAGCTCTCCCATCATGGACATTTCAAACTCACTTTGCATGATTTTGGAAAAATCTTCACACAAAGACTCATTAGTAGCACCAAAGATGATATCGTCAACATAAATTTGAACAAGTAAAATGTCATGATTTTTGTGTTTAATGAAAAGAGTGGTATCAACTTTTCCTCTTTCAAAACCTTTTTCAAGTAAATATTTGCTCAACCTTCGTACCAAGCTCTCCTGAGCTTGTTTTAAACCATATAAAGCCTTTTTCAATTTGAAAACATGATTTGGAAATTCAAAATTTTCAAAACCGGGTTGATCAACATATACTTCTTCTTGAATAAAACCATTTAGAAATGCACTCTTAACATCCATTTGAAAAAGTTTAAAATCCATGATGCATGCAAATGTGAGAAGCATGCGAATAGCTTCTAATCTAGCCACGGGTGCATAGGTTTCATCGAAATCTATGCCCTCTTGTTGATTATAGCCTTTTGCAACAAGTCTAGCTTTATTTCTAACAATGATACCGTTTTCATCAAGCTTGTTGCGAAAGACCCATTTGGTCCCAATGACTAGGTGATCTTTAGGCCTAGGGACAAGTTCCCAAACATCATTTCTCTCAAATTGATTTAATTCCTCTTGCATAGCAAAGGTCCAATGCTCATCAAAGATGGCTTCATTGACGTCATTTGGTTCAATTTGAGAGACAAAGGCCATATGATGACATGCATGATTAAGAGAGTTTCGAGTCGATGCCTCTTTCGAGATATCTCCTATTATGTTGTCAAGAGGATGGTTCTTTGAGCCTCTCCATTCCTTTGGAAGATTTGAGTGAGAGAGTTCTTGAGAGGGTTGAGGCAAGGACTCTTGATCCTCCTTTTGAACTTTTGATCTCTCTTGTTCCTCTAAATAGGTATCTCCAAATACTTACGCAAGATCATCAACACTTTCTTCTCTTGAAGATTTGGGGTTAGATTCATCAAAAGAAACATGCATGATTCTTCAGCAGTCCAAGTTCTTTTTATTAAAAATTCGAAAAGCTTTACTAGAAGTGGAATATCCAAGAAATAAACCTTCATCGACTTTAGCATCAAATGTACCAAGGTTATTCTTACCATTGTTTAGGACAAAACACTTGCATCCGAAAAGGTGAAGGTGGGAAATGTTGGGCTTCCTTCCTTTGTAGAGTTCATACGGTGTTTGCTTAAGGATCGGCCTTATAAGAACTCGATTCATCACATAGCAAGCGGTGCTCACGGCGTCGCCCAAAAGTACTTAGGAAGGTTAGTCTCATTGAGCATCGTCCTCGCTAGCTCTTCAAGAGACCGATTTTTCCTTTCAACCACTCCATTTTGTTGCGGTGTCCTTGGAGCGAGAAAAGTTGTGATCAATGCCATTTTACGTGCAAAATGCTTCAAATGCTTCATTCTCAAATTCCCCACCATGATCACTTGAATGGAAGCAATGTTAAGTCCCTTCTCATTTTGTATAACCTTTGCAAGTTTTCAAAAGCATTAAAAGCATCATTTTTGTGAGAAATAAATAAAGTCCATGTATAGCGAGAATAGTCGTCCACAATAACAAGAGCATAGTAATTGCCACCAAAGCTTTTAGTTCTAGAAGGGCCAAATAAATCCATATGTAAAAGTTGTAAAGGCCGGTTTGTAGAAACAATATTTTTAGATTTGAAAGATGCCTGTACTTGTTTTCCTTTTGACATGCATCACAAAGTTTATCTTTTTCAAAGCGAAGCTTTGGTAAGCCAATTACTAAGTCTTCTGAACCAATTTATTAAGATGATCCATGTGAATATGAGCCATTCTTCTATGCCATAGCCAAGATTCATTCTCTTTACTAAAAAGACAGCATGCATCATTTGAAGGTAGTTCATCTAAATTAACCATATAGATATTTCCAATTCTAGATCCAACGAAAGCTGTACTTTTATTAAAAGAATTTACGACCATGCATTTTGAAGAATCAAATATAACATTATTGCCTTTGTCGAAAGTTGACTAATACTTAGCAAGTTATGTTCCAACCCTTCCACATACAAGACATTCTCTATAATGGGATTAGGACTCTTACCAATAGAACCAATCCCAAGAATTTTACCTTTGTTGTTGTCACCATCTGGACATAACCACTATTCTTAGGTACCAATGAGGAGAACTTGCTTTTGTCTCTGTCATGTGCTTTGAGCACCGCTATCAAGATACCAATTTAAGTCCTTGGCTTTCAAGCACACCTACAACAACAAATCATATTTTAACCTTTGGTACCCAAACCATCTTGGGTCCATATGAGTTAGTCTTGGGCAAGGTGCCCTTTGGAATCCACATATTTTTGCCAACTACATTTTTATTCTTTCTAATATTGCAAATAGAGGCAGTGTGACCATTTCTACCACAGTGAAAGCATTTAATGAAAGGACTACTTGAGGGTTTGTTGTGATTGAAGAGTTTAAAAGATTTTTCATGAATTTTTGGATGATAACCTAAACCAGCTTTTCCAAAAGTACCTTTTTGGTTTCCTAACATAATGTTTAGATTATCTCTTTCCATCGTAAATTTTGCAAGAGTGTTATTTAAATCCTTAACCTTATTTTTCAAAACACTACACTCATTGCATTTTAAAACTTCATCCTTTTTATTTTCACAAGATATGGGAGGAGAAGTTTCAATCACAAAGAACTTGTTTTTCTTTAAGAATCACTATCTCTTTGTTTAAAATTTCAATTTTTGATTCAAGAGAAGAGATGGTTTTCTTAGAAGAAAGAACAATTTTTCCAAGTTTAATCGTTTCATTATTGAATTCTTCACAAGCAACAAGTAATTCATCATAAGTTAAAGAAGAGTCAGGATCATAAAAATTTACCTCATCTTCATCATGATTTGCCATTAGACTAAGGTGAGCCTCTTCATTTTCAGATTCATCAGAAGAATCCATATCATTATCATCCCAGGCAATGTAAGCTCTTCTTCCCTTCGAATCCTTTGGTGGTTTCTTTTCAAATTTCTCATTCCTCGTTTGGTTTTGAGGACAATCGGGTTTTATGTGACCTTTCTTTCCACACTTGTAGCGGTAGGATTAAAAGAAGTTGTTTCATCACTTTTCTTTTGAGAGCTTGGGAACTTACCTTTGTTTACGAGTCTCATGAACCTTTTGAATTTGCGAACCATTAGACTCATGTTTTCCTCATTATTTTCATCTTCAAGGAAATCACATTCGTCATCGTCAGTTTCCTCAATGCTTGCTTTGAGGCGAGCCCTTTCTTTTTCTTATCGCCTTCTTCGCTTTCCATGAGACGATTTAGTTCAATTTCATGTTCTGCAATTTTCCAAACAAAGTAGCCAAGGTCATAGAAGATAAGTCTCTAGATTCAGCTATAGCGATGACCTTGGGTTGCCAATTCTGTTTAGACATCTAAGAACTTTGTTAATCAAATCTTCATTCGATGACTTTCCCAAGAGCTACGAGATGGTTTATTATATGGATGAACCTTTTTGCATATCTTGTATGTTTTCACTTGGTTTCATCCTAAATAACTCATACTCATGGGTTAATGTGTTCATTCGAGCCCTCTTGACCTCGGTAGTACCTTCATGGGTCAATAGAAGGGTGTCCCACATTTCTTTAGCAGTCTTGCAATTTGAGACCCTATAGAACTCATCGTAGCTTAAAGCAGAAGTGATGATGTTCTTAGCCTTCAAATTGTATTGGACCTTTTTCTTATCATCTTCGGTCCAAAGTGATCTTGGTTTGTCTACCACTGCATCATTAATTGATTGAGTGGGGACAAATGGACCATTTTCCACAGCATCCCAAATATCAAGATCAACACCCTCAAGAAAGATTTGCATTCTATCCTTCCAATAACCATACACGTCACAATTGAAAAATGGGGGTCTGTTCATGGAAGTTCCCTCGTAATTGTTTGAAGTCATTCTCTTGAGGCGGTTAAGTCCTTTATACAAGAGTCTAGCTCTGATGCCACTTGTTGACAAGTGACTCCAAACACAAGAGGGGGGTGAATTGTGTGTGAGCAGTGCTTTCAAAAACTTTTGGAGAAATAAGTGCTAATTATGAGTTGCGGAAATATTAATGTGAAATAGATAAATCACTTGAAGAATAAATTGCAAACGAGTTAAAAATAAAGTAAATAGTAAGATATAAATAACAATAAAATAAAGTCTGAGAAATTTAATTGGTGAAAAGTAGAGAGATAAGGAGTAAAAAGCACACAACAAATTATCCAGGTTCGCCACCTAACACCTGTGGCCTACGTCCCGTCCCCAAAGCAAACCACTATGGGATTTTCACTAAGACACTAGCTTTTAAATCAGGTTCACTAGAAACCTTTACAACTCTAAACTGAGCAATACGCTCAAGAGATATCACCTCTCTATGAACACCTTGGGATTCCTACCCAAAAATAAATGATTTTCACAAATAAAATGAGACGAAAAAGATACACTCAATAGTGCAGATATAACAAATTGAAGCTCAAATAATACAACTCAAATTTTGTAGAATAAAAAGACTCTCAGAAAATTGTGCTCAAATAAGTGTGAGTGATGAAAAATATTTGACAGAGTTTTTGGCACAAAAATTAAGCACTGCGTTGTTGTATTAAAACAAAGCTCACGAGCTATGTTTATATAGGCAATGGAAGAGCGTCATATGTAACAAGATTTGTCCGTTGAAGATTTGACCGTTGCAGGATGCCCGTTGCGTTTTGATTTGTCCGTTGGAATTTGTCCGTTGCGTTGAACATTAAAGAATTGAAAAACACGGAGACGGCTCGGCATACGACCTCAAGAAGGCGGCTCGGTGGCGACCTCACGAAGGCGGCTCGGCAGACAACCTCGCCACACGGCTCGACCAGGCGACCTCGACCGCGGCTTTCGGCATATGACCTCACGAGCGGCTCGGCAAAGACCTCGGCACCACGACCTCGGAACACGGCTCGGCACACGACCTCCTCATCGGCTCGGTTCTCATAGCTCGGTACCACGACCTCATTAGCTCGACCACGAGACTTCCTCCTCGATTCGACATACGACTTCCTCGAGCTCAACATCCGACTTCCTCCTCATTTCGACATCCGATTTCCTCATTTCGACACGCGACTTCCTCATCAGCTCGACATACGACTTCCTCGGAGCTCGACACGCGACTTCCTCCTCAGCTCGACATCCGACCTCCTCAGCTCGACATCCGACACGAGATATGCATGTCAAAATATTTTGTGCGTGTGTGATTTAATTTTAATTGAGAGCTTTTTATTACTACTTACAAATTGTCTTAATAAAGATAAATAAATACCCAGAACCCAAAGACTTGAGAAACAATCATTCTTGATACGCGTCTTGGTATTCTTTTCCACTTTTTGCACGGTTGACTATTTGCAAAGCTCCCTTTTGTCAATCATCAAAATCATCCTGTCAAGGCATGTATTCACAGGGGGTTGGGGGCAGCTGATGAGTTCGAAATAGCATATAGTTTAGTGTTGGTTTTGCATCACATTTTAGTCATTTTTATCCATGTTATTTATACATTTGGCTTGATTTGAATAACGCACTTGGTTTTGGTTCAATTGTGCTTAAAGGAAGGTATTTGTCCTAGGAAAAAGGAGAAAAATCACTTGGAATAAGTTGGGGTAATTTGTGCTACAAGTTGATAATGTAATGTTGTCTCAGCCTGACACTTGTTCAGTGTTTTCATCATATCTGGAGTTTTAGGTGTCCAAATGAGATGAAATCGATGCCATTGGAAAGCTAAGATCCATAGCTTCAACTTTCATGAAGACACCTTGAGCTAATTCGGACGTTAAAGAGGTGAAAAATACAAAACAACATGAAACACGGCCTGGCCGTGTCAGGAAGCACGGCCGTGTTGCGACAGCACCTAAACTGTGCGAGAAACAGAATGAAGCACGGCCTGGCCGTGCCTCACACCACGGCCGTGCTACGATAGCACCCTGGACGCAGAATTTTACGTTTTTACATGTTTTGGACCTGTTTTTTACTCCTTTTCACCCTAGACTATAAATAGACACTTTAGAGACGTGTCTAGGGTTCGAACTTCGTTATTTGGAGGCACGGTGGAGGATTGGGAACGATATCTTCATCAATTCTCATGAATTTCTGGTTTGGCTTTTCCTTTTCTATGAGTAGCTAAATTCCTTAGGCTAGGGAAGATGAACCTTGTGAACACTCTTATGTAGTTGTTTTACTTATATCAATGCAAGTTTATTTCAATTATGATTGAGCCTTCAATTCTATTATTAATGCTTTTTGGTAACTGATCACTACCGAATCGATTTTGGGTTATACTCGCGATTGGGAAATTGGGGTTATGAACTTGAACTGAATTGTTGGTCATGTTTAGGAGGATTATAGGAATATAACCTTATGAGCATGTGTTCTTATGAATCATTAGTCTTATTGCTTAATCTAGCTTTAATTCACCTAAGGGATTAGGGGATTTTAGTTAAAGTAAAGGGTTTATGAGGCAAGGAATTGTCCTTAAACTAATTTTGTTGATTCGAACTTCAATTATATAGAATAACTTGCGTTGGTTGTAAATTGATTGCATAAGAGTGGAAGCAAGAGGATTTGATCCCTAGTCGCTTTTAATTCTCCTTAAAATCCAAATTTTTGTTTAGTTGTTTACTGTTTTTGTCTTTTGATATAAGTCATAAATATTTCAAACACATCACTTAGTTCAATAGTTCAAATTATTACAAGTTTGTTAAGTTAAATAATTAGTTACAATCCCTGTGGATTCGATCTTTTTATTACTTGACAACGAATCGTACACTTGCGATTTTGCCGCCAACCGCTTTTCCAGCCCACGAACAATTCAATATAAAGCTTTAAGAAACTAAAAATCGAAGGGGTACGAGACCCTCACTTCGAACCCTGAGGTTCTCAGACTTCTTCGCTTTGCGAAATAAAATTAAATCCTTTACCTGTCTAAAAGTTGCCTTTACACTTACTATACAAACTTAAACATCGAGAATGTGAAGTGCCCTTACCGAATGTGCCAAGTCATGTGTTAAACACGTTACAATCTTTGTCAGCACGAACTCGTATCTCAACTCCTATCACCACGAGCAAACATAGTAAAATTCCTAGGCATACACTAACTCTAACTTCCTACGCTCTCAAACCCCCAGAATCACTTACACTTGAAAAATTAACAAACAATTAAAAGAATAAAGTTTTAAAGACTAAGACTCATTTTCTTTCAAGCTTAAAACATAAAACCATAACAAAAATTCAATCTCAATAGTAATAATATTTGATTCAAGGCTCCACTAGGTCTTAGGATTATAAAATCCCTTTGCACCTTAATGCATCATAGCCTTACATTCTAAATCACTTCAAATTCAATCAAAATTTTCTTTTTCTAAAATCTCTCCAACACTAGAAATTTTTTTTAAACACCCTAAGATTCAAAACTTTTCATAACAAAATAAAACCTTTAATTAGGCTCCACTTGGCTTTTAGGATCACAAGGAATCCCATTCACCTAAGTGCTTCATTGCCTCAAAGCTTTAAAACAACTTCAATTTCACTCAAACCATTTCCCTAATTTCCAAAACTTGAACACAATACCACATAACTAATATAAGGCTAAGAACAAAAAATATTTTTCCCTCAAACTCAGGGAGCTCGCGGCCTACACTTTCTTTTCCAAAAAAATTTGCAAAACTTTAAACTAATTTAACCAAAACCATTTACTACCTCATTTCTTCCACACAACAAAATTTTCCTTGCCAAGCAAAAGCCTAATTCAAGTCTAATCCTATATCAAGCATCTCCAAGTGCCAAAGGTTTCACCCAAAACTTCTAAACCTTTGATTCAAATCAAAACTAACAATTACAATAGTAATCATAATATTTAAGAAGCAAGAAACACAACCCAATTTAATGATTCACAAGGAAAATCACACAACCCCTTTTCCCTTAGATCTTGCACCCTAGGGTTCAAAAAAATTGGGAATTTAGGTGTTCATTTCTTCCATGATCATAATCAAGTATCAAATAAAACATTAAAATAAGAAATGAGCAAGAAAGATCACACCCTACAACCTATAAGGGGTCACAGTTTTTGGGGCTGATTTTTGGGGAAAAAATTGATTTTCAAACTCACTTACAAGGTGTGGAAGATGAAGTCAAGAAGAAGAAGAAATTAGGAACAAGTTTGGTTGAAAGTTGGAGGTGAAAATGAGCCAAGAAGATGAAGGATGGAGGGTGCCACGGAAGAACCTTGAACATCTCTTTCTAAACAAGGAAGGGAAATGAAAAATGAGATTGAAATAAGGTGGGGGGGTCGCGGCCTGATGAAGTAAAGAAGAGAAATAACATTTTGGGTAGGATTGAGTGGATTTAAGTGAAAAATGATCCACCATTGTCTATGAAAGGAGGGAGGGTCACACTGGGAGGAGGAAAATGGAGAGGAAGTGGGTTTTGGGTGGAATTTGGGTGCTCTTAAGTAAGTAAATGCTAGTGCACCATGAGTCATGTTTTTAAAGGATGGGATTTAAAAGAAGGAGAGTGTAGGAAATCATGGAATAAGAACTACCAAATTAATCAACAAAAGTTTGACTCGTAGACACAGAAAGCAAGATTCAAGTCTAATTACCCAGTCTAAACATCTAATCTCTCCTCTCATAATTACCCTCTAATACTATAGTCTTAATAGTACTAAAAACACAGTGTCGAGTAACCGTGTTACCGGTTAATTCTTTGCCGATAATTCGCCAAAAATAATTTACAGAGAAATTAATTCACAGCGTGAAAATAAATTATCATAAATAATAAAAACAATCTAAAACACTCAAAAACAATCACAACAAGTTACGATTCAGTATTCATCGAAATCGGGGTTCATTTAAAATTTATTCGCGGATAAAAACTATCCGGTGATTCAAAACGTGACGAAACTTCATTAGAATTTTTTGACGATTTTCAAACCACGAATTAATATAAAATATTAATTCTCAAATTTAATTTTGATCTTGATTTAATTCAATCATTTTATTAGTCAACAAAAATATGCGTTACCGCATCAAACAGAAAACTTTTATACTAAGTATAATCGATGAATTCACCTTAAAAACAGCATACGTCTACACTGTCTATTAATTTGAATTGACATCACGAATAATAATTATCGATAATAAATAAATTATTCAAAATAAGCCAAAATAGTTCCTAGTACTCTCAGTAAATCATTGAGATGATCAATATCTAGGATTTACCTTTCAAGTATTTGGGGATTTTATCGCTAAAACAGTTGTTCTTAAAAATTAGGATGTTAAAGTACCACCCCTCTTAAAATAGTTTCGTCCTCGAAACTATACGGATAGTAAAATATGGAAAATTATTTTACTCAAATCCTTAAAAATAATGTGCAAACATAAGCACTCACGGTACATATTAATATAAGTAGTACCATAATATTTATAGCTATATATTATAATATTACAAACATATCACAGCATGCAACAAGAACAATCAACTCAATTAACAATAGGTATATATATAACACATCGTAATATAAGCGTAGTTAGTGGACGAAGAATTCCTTACGATTTGACCATCGCTTTATTCCAGAGCCACACGTTCTGCTTATCCACGATCACGATCACGTTCACGAACACAGATACGAACACGAACTCGACTACAGTTATGCGCCATTACTAAGAAAATAATATTATCCTATTCACATGTAACTACGGTTACACATATCAAGAATACAAAAACCACTTAAAACTTCAAAAAGAGTAAAAATTCTTTTCTCGAATCAAATGTTTTTTCCTAAAAAAAAATTCTTCATCTCTTGAGAATCATTAAAACAGGGAACTAATGAAATAAAATTTTACTTAAGGCTCAACCATTCTCGTGGACAATAAAGTTCCTCTGAGATTATGGTTCTCATTGTCTCAAAACAATTACACACACCTCAGTTCAAGGTTAAAACCATATTAATAACTCTCTCTTATCTTTAAAATCCTTTTAAATCAAAGCTTTCCAAAAAAAATTTCACATACCAATAACAAAGTACTCAAAACTCGAAATCATTTTTCACTTTTCAGAGAACTGAAAAAAAAATTACACACTTACCTAAGAATTTTCTTCTTTCAAAGTTTTTGCAATCATAAAACTCACACTAAGACTCAAGAACTTTAAACACTTAATTTTCTAAGACTCCACCTTGTTTAGGAACCACAGAGATTCCTTTAAACATTCGGTGTTTCATTGTCTTAAAATACTAAAACAACACTTTACAAAATTTTAACTCAATCAAAATTTTCAAAACTCCTAAACTATGACACTAACTAAACTATGAAAGAAGCAAGTTGGAAATCACAAAATTTTTCTTTTCTCCCGTGAAGCTCACGGCTTCAACAACAAAATTAGGGGGAAATATTTAACTTTCTTTTAACAAAGCTTTAATAACAAATATACTAAAACCACTTATAAGATTCTAATAAATCAAGCAAGGACTTTAAAAATAAAGTTTTCTAAAACTCTTCTCCAAATCATAGCCTGAATCAAGCTCAAGGAGAACAAAACTAATTATTTTTCTTGATCAAATCATAAAACGATCAACTAGTTACACATAATTTTTAACGAAAGGGCTAACAATAAAGCCTTTCTCTACCATTCCTATATTACAACTAAACAAAGAATCACCAAGGATTAAGTTAGAAAAATTTGAAATCAACCCTCACACATAATATATGTGGTCACGGGTTCATACTTTAATTTAACAACAAACTTTCAAAAAATTTCTTCAACAATACACACACCTAAACTCGATTTTTCAGACAAGACAAGATTAAAACCTTCTTGAACCCAAGATTGACTAGAAAATCATGAAATTATCTTTTACACAAAAGGAAATCAAAACCTTCCCAAACTTTTACTACCGGATCATAATTAACAAAATCATACTTTAAGAAAATCATCTAAAACTTAAAACCATCTTTAATAAGATTACTAACAACAATGCAGAAAAATTGAAAGCAAAAGGATTAAAATACTCACCTAGAGCTCCTCCGAGAACTCGCGATGCTAATACGTTAACAGAAGCAAAACATCAACATTCTCAATATTATCAACATTAACAACATCACCTACATCAATAAATAATAAGAAAAGAAAAGGGGGTCTTCCTCCAAAATCATCCTAAGGCTGGCGGTTTCTCAAGAAGGAAGTAGAAGAAAATACAGCTCTCTCACACACCCTACTACTACACGGTTTGGGTATCACCTAAGGAAGGGATTATATAAAACGGGATCCTTGGAGATGAACCTATTCGCGACATACAAAAGGAAAAGAAGGGAGGGGACTAGGTTCTCTCAACTCTAACACCAATAATACAACTTATTCCCTCCCACTTCTCTTTGAGGTGGTCGGCTAAGGAGAATAGAGAAAAAAAAGGAATAGTTTCCCAAAAAGGTTGGTCCAAGTTTTCATCACCTATCTATTCTAAGACTAAGATGTAATATTCTCTACTCCACCCTATTGTGAGCAACTGACCTATCAAGTAGAGGAAAGAAAAAGTGGAGAATGGGCCATCTAACACACTTGGTTCTTATCTAAAAGGAAACCTCCTAAGATCTGGGAATCAGGACAAGGTTTGGTAAAAGAATTTTGGGTACTATCCAATACTAGCTATACAACTCATCACACACTAAAAATACTACCTTACCCCACTAAACCTCTAGAGTCCATTTAACTGAGTCAAATGGGTCTCACGTAAATTAAAACATCATAAGACATTTAATTAATGCTTGCTAGAAAATAATTGTGTATAATATTTTCCTTGAAAAATATGAATACGTTCACAATAATAAACAATCACACAATCACTCACATATATTCACAGCAGTACAGGGAAGACTACTGCGAAAACACAGATGTTAGTGGCAGACATGTCAGATTCACAAAATCATAAAATATTTTTGATGTTCAAATATAATACATATCAAAATACTTCAAACATCAATCATTTACGTGATCTATATCTAGGATCACTAATACGTCAAAGATCACATTAAACAGTAATAGTAATAATAATAACAGTGTCTCCTGCAAACAATCCAGGAACCTCATTTCTTATTTCTCGAAGGACTTAAGAGGGTCACGGTAACGAAGGTCAACCAATACTTTAGTCTCTGCAGCTTTCTCTTCTCCCTGCTATCCCAACAGTTCAAATTGATTCTCCATAGTAGTCCGTTGAGCAACAGTAACGACTGTCCTTGCTACCTCTTGGCTATCTGGATCCTCGGGTTCATCTCTCAAACTATCAGTTCCAACAGAAGAAATTACTCATTTTGAGATATTGGATTCCCACAAGGTTTTACAACCTCATTAGAACCTCACAACAATTTCTTGTGTCTCAGGACACATTGCTCCAATTAAGAACAATCCAAACAATTACAAGTAGAGTTAATCCACCTGAGGAACAACCACATAAGCATAGTTTGACTCAGAACAAAGCACATCTTGACTCCCAACAGGCTAACTTCTATCTTCTTGACACTTGACCAGCTATAGTTTTCCCAACTCACAGTCTGGTTAGATTCGAACTACTCTGATACCACTATTGTAACACCCCAATTCTGGAGCGCAACTAAACTAATATTTCTTACGAACGTTAGCATATTTCTGAAAGCGAAAATGTGGTTCTATTTTTTTTTCCTCCAAACTTCTTTTGAAGTAGCAATCTGAGTATTGCAACATTTTTGAAAGGTGGTGAATGAATAAAATACCATGTTTAACTCACAAAACCATACAAGGAAATTTAATTAAAACATACACATAAAATAATTCACGTCTTGAAACATAAAGCATTTATTACAACATTGTAATCAAAGCATCTGACAACCTATAGCTGGTCAGAGCACTACAATGCTTACTAGTCCTCTAGTAAGTTGCAACAGAAACACAAGTAGGAAGTTGGATCGGCTATCCTTAACTACGATTCTCTGCAGTCCCGAACACTCCTCTTCCTTCGTCATCTAGGTTACAATCATTGATTGAAAGAACCACTGGCAAGGGTCAACTTCTTAAATAGAACAAGTAGCACAGAACAACAAATACGATAGCCATTTATATTATATAGACACAATATAATATAAAGCCACAAATCTCCAATGTATATAACAACCATATCAATAGTAACAGAACAATCAATAAGGATGCACCCAAGATCCTATTGATGTAACTATATGCCAGTGCAGTTTTAATTCCGGAATCCATATGCCAGAGGCATATCGGGCTGTACGTACCAGACCGACACTTTTCCCTGAGATGGTAACATTTAACGATGTTCCTTAATTCCTTTGGCCATGGGCATTTCCACTACTCAGTATCGACAGGTCGACGTTACCACAAGACACGACGCAACAATGACTTTAACCACCCCCAATGAACATATCACCACATTTGATATTTCAATCATGGCATAATCAATAACATCAATTATCCAATAAAAATCCACAACATATATCTTAATCATGTTTTAAGCATACACACACCACAATGCTTTCCAATTCAACGACGCTCAACAATCCATCAATACGTGACAAACCAACAACACAACAAACAACAACATCAATCAAGTTCGTCCCATTGCAACTCGGTAGAGTTAGCAAAGAGGAAGTCAAACAAGTGTGGGGGGTTGAGGGAGTCGCCAACCACTTTTCCAGCCCATGAACAATTCAATATAAAGCTTTAAGAAACTAAAAATCGAAGGGGTACGAGACCCTCACTTCGAACGCAGAGGTTCTCTGACTTCTTCGCTTTACGAAATAAAATTAAATCCTTTACGTGTCTAAAAGTTGCCCTTACACTTACTATACAAACTTAAACATCGAGAATGTGAAGTGCCCTTACCGAAGGTGCCAAGTCATGTGTTAAACAGCACGAACTCGTATCTCAACTCCTATCACCACGAGCAAACCTAGTAAAATTCCTAGGCATACACTAACTCTAACTTCCTAGGCTCTCAAACCCCAAGAATCACTTACACTTGAAAAATTAACAAACAATTAAAAGAATAAAGCTTTAAAGACAAAGACTCATTTTCTTTCAAGCTTAAAACGTAAAACCATAACTAAAATTCAATCTCAATAGTAATAATATTTGATTCAAGGCTCCACTAGGTCTTAGGATTATAAAATCCCTTTGCACCTTAATGCATCATAGCCTTACATTCTAAATCACTTCAAATTCAATCAAAATTCTCTTTTTCTAAAATCTCTCCACTACTGGAATTTTTTTTTAAACACCCTAAGATTCAATACTTTTCATACCAGACTCAATAAAATCTTTAATTAGGCTCCATTTGGCTTTTAGGATCACAAGGAATCCCATTCACCTAAGTGCTTCATTGCCTCAAAGCTTTAAAACAACTTCAATTTCACTCAAACCATTTCCCTAATTTTCAAAACTTGAACACAATACCATATAACTAATATAGGGCTAAGAACACAAAAATATTTTTTCCTCAAACTCTATGGAGCTCACGGCCTACACTTTCTTTTCCAAAAAAATTTGCAAAACTTCAAACTAATTTAAACCACACCATTTACTACCTCATTTCTTCCATAAAATAAAATTTTCCTTACCAAGCAAAAGCCTAATTCAAGTCTAATCCTATATCAAGCATCTCCAAGAACCAAGGGTTTCACCCAAAACTTCTAAACCTTTGATTCAAATCAAAACTAACTATTACAATAGTAATCATAATATTTATGAAGCAAGAAACACAACCCAATTTAATGATTCACAAGGAAGATCACACAACCCCTTTTCCCTTAGGTCTTGCACCCTAGGGTTCAAAGAAATTGGGGATTTAGGTGTTCATTTCTTCCATGAACATAATCAAGTAATAAATAGAGCATTAAAATAAGAAATGAGCAAGAAAGATCACATCCTACAACCTATAAGAGGTCACGGTTTTTGGTGCTGATTTTGGGGGAAAGAAATTGATTTTCAAACTCACTTACAAGGTGTGGAAGATGAAGTCAAGAAGAAGAAGAAATTAGGAACAAGTTTGGTTGAAAGATGGAGGTGAAAATGAGCCAAGAAGATGAAGGATGGAAGATGCCATGGAAGAACCTTGAACTTCTCTTTCTAAACAAGGAAGGGAAATGAAAAATGAGAGTGAAATAAGGTTGAGGGGGGTCCGAACCTGATGAAGGAAAGAAGAGAAATAACATTTTTGGTAGGTATTGAGTGGCTTTAAGTGAAAAATGATCCACCATGGTCTATGAAAGGAGGGAGGGTCACGCTGGGAGGAGGAAAATGGAGAGGAAGTGGGATTTTGGGTGAAATTTGGATGCTCTTAAGCAAATGCTAGTGCACAATGAGTCATGTTTTTAAAGGATGAGATTTAAAAGAAGGAAAGTGTAGGAAATCATGGAATAAGAACTACCAAATTAATCAATAAAAGTTTGACACTTAGACACTTAAAGCAAGATTCTAGTCTAATTACCCAGTCTAAACATCTAATCTCTCCTCTCATAATTACCCTCTAATCCTATAGTCTTAAGAGTACTAAAAACACGGCGTTAAGTAATCGCGTTACTGATTAATTCTTTGCCGATAATATGCGAAAATTAATTTACCGAGAAATTAATTCACAACAAGTTACGATTCGATATTCATTGAAATCGAGGTTCGTTTAAAATTTATTTACAGATAAAAACTATCCGGTGATTCAAAACGTGACGAAACTTCGTTAGAATTTTTCGACGATTTTCAAACCACGAATTAATATAAAATATTAATTCTCAAATTTAATTTTGATCTTGATTTAATTCAATCATTTTATTAGTCAACAAAAATATGCGTTACCGCATCAAACAGAAAACTTTTATACTAAGTATAATCGATGAATTCACCTTAAAAGCAGCATACGTCTACGCTGTCTATTAATTTGAATTGACATCACGAATAATAATTATCGATAATAAATAAATTATTCAAAATAAGCCAAAATAGTTTCTAGTACTCTCAGTAAATCATTGAGATGATCAATCTCTAGGATTTACCTTTCAAGTATTTGGGGATTTTATCGCTAAAACAGTTGTTCTTAAAAATTAGGATGTTATACTACTGATCCGGAGTGGCCCAAGGCCCACTCCGTGATGGGCCGACCGACCCGACCCTGGAGGTCCGTGCTCGAGATAGTAAACCCAAAAAGCTATGTTCACTGTGGCGCTAACCCTAGAATGCAAGCATTGCGGCACTAGACCTAAAAGCAACCTCCTGACAGCACAAACCCTAGAAGTTACATCGGCCGTTTAATGGATCCGACGACTGATAATCAATCTAGGGTTAAAAAAAGTACCCACTAGTTAGCACAATGACCTCACCTATAAACGGTCCATGACCTCAGCAAGAAAGGTACATATTATTCTATTCTTACATCACCTTATTTCGATACTGACTTAAGCATCGGAGTGTGTGCAAGTACACCCCCACCACCGTCGTCACCGCCATGCTCCGCCGTTCGTGACCAGACTCCGGTCAACTTCGAGATCCACTTCGGATCACATATTTAATTTAACGGAACACATTTGTTATCCGTGCCATATACTTCACTAGGTCAGTGTACTAGTCTTAGTTTTATACAAGGATGTCTCCTTTTTGTCGGGAGAGGGGTGAATTTCGCTGGATATAATGCTTTACTCTCAAATTTTCCATATTGCATTAACACTTCGCCAAACATTCGTCACATTTGAAATAACCTTCACTTCTGGAACTACCAAGATATCCGTTA
This sequence comes from Calophaca sinica, assembly GCA_037113605.1. Classification (NCBI taxonomy): domain Eukaryota; kingdom Viridiplantae; phylum Streptophyta; class Magnoliopsida; order Fabales; family Fabaceae; genus Calophaca; species Calophaca sinica. The sequence continues at coordinate 91,959,485 of CM073735.1, forward strand.
ATACCCACAGTCATTCTGTTTTCATGCATTTTTGAAATACATGTGTTAGTTTAGTTTTCCAAAAATGTAGAAAGAGTGAGAGTATTCAAGCAAAAGTAAATTATACCGTCAACATGTAATGTTTTCCCATCGGGACTCAAAAGTAAAATAATCATTTATAAATAATAAATACATTTATAAAATTGATATGTACTCAAAGACAATAAAATTATACCAGCAACATGTAATGTTTCACTATCGGGACTCAAATAAAATAATTATTTATAAATGATAGAGGCATTTATAAAATTAATGTGCTTAAAGACAATAAAATTATAAATAATAAAGACATTTATAAATAAAAAATAAATTGAAAAATTGAAAAATTAAAAAAAAATTAAAAACTAAAAATTAAAAAAAAGGATAAACAAAGGTGGCCCTAATATGGTCCTAGTCCAATGGTGGACTTCCTGAAATAATTATTTATAAATTTTAAAACATTTCTAAAATCTGATACGTACTCAAAAACGATGAAATATATCATATCATCAACATATAATGATTTCTCGTCGGGACGCAAAAAAAAAAGTAATCATTTATACCGACATGTATTATTTCCCATTTAGAATCAAAGTTAAAACAATCATTTATAAACAATAAAGACATTCATAAAATTTGATACACGATAAAAAACGATGAAGTTATACCGAAAACATATAATATTTTTTCGCTAGGACTTTAAAAAAAATCATTTATCATTCATAAATAATAAAAACATTTATCAAGATAAAATATAAAAAACAAAAAAAACTAACGAAATTAAAAACATAAAGAAAAAAAGAAATATAAATAGAAGAAAAATAAAAAAATTAAGAAGTAAACAAAATTCCTTGTAGGAACTCAAAAGTAAAATAACCATTTATAAATAGTAAAATATTTAGAAAATTTGATTTTGATATGGACTTAAAGACGATGAAATTATACCGACAACATATAATGTTTTCCCATTAGGAAGCAAAATAAAATTAATCATTTATACCAACATGTAATGTGTAACATCCCAAATTTCTAATAATCTCAAGTTGATGTTAGAAATGTAATTATATAAGTGATTAGGTGATAAACGGAAGTTAACAACCTTGATTGAGGATAAAATGGGCTTAATGGGGCCCCATAAAGATCTAGAAACCTAAGGACGAAAACACCACCAAAAGGGTGTGAAACACCCAATAAGCTTCTAGAAGAAGGAAAATTAGATATTTTCCTGTGCATCAGAAAGCTCTTAGTAGGAAATTCTCGGGGGAGAGGAAAATAGCGAAGAGCGGCCAAGCAGGCAAGGTAGGAATGTGGGTAGCAAGTTTAGAGGTAGAGTGCGAGTAGCAGGTATGGGGGTGCAGATAGCAATAGCTGCTTCAGTAGTCTTCTAACTAGGTGGGAGCAAGAAACCTTACACTCTAGGGATTGTAGGATAGAGTAGTGCATACAAATACGCGTAGGGTGGCCCAAGCCCTACTAGCGATTGATAATAGCAGCACCTTAAAAGAAGGGTTGTGACTTGTGATAGCTAAGGACAGTTGTCAAAGGTCTGCCAACCATATGATTGATCTATTGATACCTATGGATAGATGATAACACTAATGTAGATTACTTATGCTGATTAGTGTGGTGCTAATTATATATGATTGGTAGTATCTGTGCGACTATACTGTTAAATATGATTGTTTGTATCTGTGTGACTATGCTGATTATGCAGCTGAATATGATTATTTGTATTTGTGTGACTATGCTGCTGAATATGATTGTTGGTATTTGTGTGACTAGGTTGCTGAATAATATGTTAGTTAATGGTTGCCTAAGGTGACGTGATGTTGGATCCATGTGCTGTTTGTGCTTGTTTGATGTTTGCGATATGCCTTGATTGTGCCTGTTAACTCTGCCTGTGATTGAGATGAACTATTGATATGATAGGAGTATCAGGAGAATACTAGGCCTTAGCTGGTTGGTTAGACCTTGATAGATGGTAGGAAAATCGAAATAGTTGACTAGGAGCTGTGAAAGGGTCAAAAAAATAGTTAGAGCTGACATTTTAGTTAGTGATGGTACAAAGTAGTTATGGATAGGATATGTAGAGGGCTATAGGATGTGAGAAGGAAGTGGGTGGATCTAGGCTTAGAGATAGTGGTTTAGACCTAAGGGATAGTGGATGTGATCTAGGTAGATGCGAGAATTTGTTGTGCTTGCTTGAGTGTGTGCCTTCGTATATACTTTTTATCCCTGCTTTCTCGCCTCTCACGGTTGAACTATTCCCTTAGGGTCCAATCGATATTGAACCAGGAATCTATGCCTCCGGATTTGGTCGGATAAAAAATCACAAGACCCTAACAGATGTTTAACTATGGTATGGATGGTTAGACGTCTATAACGTGCAAGTGGCGTCCCAACTTGCCTAACCATACTGCTCCTCTCCTCTTATGAGGAATCTTGCTTAAGTTTTACTTTTGCTCTACTGAAGCCTTGGCATCATCATTAACTTTCTCAATAAATATCGCATGATATTGAAGTGCAACATATGATCATAAAGAATGTTTCTAGGGATAATGAGGCCCAACCAATTATTCCCATAATCCATTTAGTAGGTTAATCACATGCATAATGTCAACAATTTAATCATCAAAGAGAAGAATAAGCTTTGCCTAAGAAAAGTCCTTCTAGCCCCTTAGAATTATGGAATACTTGATTGTATGCAGAGTTCAAGCGCTCCTAGATGCGCTTCTGAAGATATGCGGTCCAAGCGCTTAGGCTTGTGCTTCCAGCGCATGGGCAGCAGTGACAAACTAAGGCAAAACTCACGAAATGTGCTTTAAGCGCATGAGTATGTGCTTCAAGCGCTTCCTCTGCAGAATGTTGCATAAATTGTTTTGTCCCCCTTCATTTGATCATGGCTTCTTTCCAATCGTTTTTCCACATGACTACGTCATCAACAAGCATTAAAGGGGAAACTCAAACATCCATTTTTAGGAGATCAATGATAGGGATTCACCAAAAGAATCACTACCATTCTGACACTTCTCATAACAAATAAAACTAGGTTCATGAATTTCAAACTCATATACATTCCTTTAGACACCTTTTTCTCAAATGCCATAATTGCAACTAGAAGCAAGCAAAACAAGAACATCAATCCATACTCATATTACATGATTAAACATCAGTTTTCTCCCATGCATGATCATATAAGAGATAAATTGATAGCATTGAACCCAAACACAATATCTAAATGTAATAACTTAAAGATCCCATTTAAGCCCCAAAACAGATTTTTGAAGCAGGGGCTTATGGGTGCCCATGACTAATACACAATAATACTAGAAGAAACTCACCTTAGGTGATGGTGTTGAGCTACTTGAACCAGAAGAAAATGCTAAAAATTTGGGCTTTCCTTCCCCTTTCTCCTACTCGACCTCTCCCTCTTCTTCTTCTCTCAAATTCATTCTTAATTTCTTGACCCAAAATAGTGTGAAGCTATTGCTTCTTCCTTTCCAAGAGTCTCTCCCCCTTGCTCTTCAATTTTGTCATTTTTCTCTCTAAAATTTCTATGAGCTCTCTAGTTTCTCTGACTAAAATATGTCTTGCATGTAATAGTGTATTTGAAAGGAGAAAAGGGAGGATGGTTCGAATGTTAGAGGAAAAAGGGATGGCCTGAGGGAAATTTGAGAGCACTTGTCCTCTTTGTCCCTAAAATCAAATTCCAATTCGCTATTGTGCCCTTCCTTCTTGCTACTTTCACCTCCTCTCTCTTCTAACAATAATCACCATACCCTTAAATATACTAAAAGATGAAAATCATATGAACATATGCTTCATAATTAAATTAATCTCTATTAGATTACTAGCAAAAATTATGCACATACAATATTAGTCTAGTAGGATGTTACACACTCCCCACCTTTTAAAAATTTTTGTCCTAAAAAATGAGATACATCACATACCTATTTAGACAAGTAGGGATACTTGGCTTGCATCTCTTCTTTGATTCCCAACTGGCTTCCTCAGGGGCAGATCCTTCCTAAATGACCTTGATTAAGGGAATAGTCTTATTCCTTAGTGCCCTAAAATTACGGTCTGCAACTTGAACCGGCGTGGGCTGATAAGTCAAAACTGGTCTCAATTATACTGATTCATGGTCCAACGATTGGAAAGGATCAAGAATATACTTTTTAAGCTGAGATACGTGGAACACATTGTGTAGGTTGGACAAGGATGGAGGTAATGCAATCTGATTTGGCAACAGGACCGACTCTACTAAGGATTTGAAAAGGCCCATTAAAACGAGGATTTAACTTTTTTACTTGGAGTGCTCTCCCAATGCCTATCGCGGGGTTGACCCTTAAAAACACATGGTTGCCTTCTTCAAACTCAAGAGGTTTTGTCCTTCTATCGACATTGCTTTTTTGCCAACCCTGAGCAGTCCTTAACTTATCCCTAATGATGCAAATCTTATTTGAGGTTTCCTGAACTAGATCTAACCTAGGAGTTTCCTTTCTCCTACTTCAAACCTGCAAAGAGGGGTTCTACATTTGCGATCATAGAATGCTTCATACAGCGCCATGCCTATACTTGAATGATAGTTGCTGTTATAAGAAAACTCTATTAGAGATAAATGCTCATCCTAACATCCGCGAACCTCCAAGATACAATGCTTCATATGGTGCTAAGATTGAACCTAGTCCCTAGGGCTCGGTGAAGAGCTTTCAAGAACTAGGATGTAAACTTAGGATCTCTATCAGTGATGATGCTAGTGGGTACTCCGTGGAGTCTAATCACCTCTCTAATGTAAATCCTAGCCAACTTAGCTGTGTGGTAAGAAATCTTAACTGGAATGAAATGTGCGGATTTGGTTAACCTATCAACTATGACTCAAATAGAATCATATCCAGACGGAGTTCGAGGCAACCCTACCACAAAGTCCATTGATATTCCCTCCCACTTCCATTATGGAATCTCTAATTGTTGGAGCATACCAGAAGGATTTTGGTGTTCTATTTTAGTTCGTTGACAGACTAAGCATTGAGCTACAAACTCTGCTATGTCAGTATTCATACTTGGCAACCAATAGTTTGTCTAAGGTCTTGATACATCTTGGTAGAACCGGAATGTACTAAAAAACTACTCTTATGAGCCTCTTCTAAAATTTGCCTCTTAATTCCTTCATCCATGGGAGTACATATCCTTTGATTAAAAAGGATACTCCCATCACCTGCTTCAGAGAAACCATGATGGTATCTCATAGCCTGCAACTCTTCTTCTAAAACCTGAGCTTGCCTAATCTGATCCCTGAAATCACAAGAGATTTCTATGTGATTTAACATAAGATCATTTTCTCCCATTGTGACTTCTGGACTGAGGTCCCTAAATTCCTGCAACAATCCCATCTTACGTACCGTCATGGTAGCTAGGTGAAGGGATTTCCTACTTAAAGCATAGCAACAACATTTTCCTTAACCGAGTGGTATTTCAATTCAAAGTCATAATCTTTGATAAATTCCACCCATCTCCTCTGTCTCATATTCAACTCTTTTTGATCAAAGAGATACTTTAAACTCTTATGATTACTGAATATCTCAAATCGGGCACCATACAGGTAGTGCCTCCAAATCTTTTGAGCAAACGATAATGCTGCTTGCTCTAAATCATGAGTAGGGTAATTTTCTTCATTAGACCTTAACTAACGAGAAGCATAGGCCACTACACGCCTATTTAACATTAAGACATATCCGAAACCCTTTCTAGAGGCATCACTATAAACTTCAAATCCTAAGGTTGGGTCAGGAATAATAAAAACCGGTGTAGTGGTCAACCGGATCTTGAGTTCTAAGAAACTATCCTCACAATTTTTATCCCAGACAAATGGTTTCCCCTTTAGGGTCAACCGGGTTAGAGGAAGTACGAGTTTAGAGAATCCTCTTATGAACCTCCGGTAGTAACCGGGCTACCCTAGGAAAATTCTCACTTCAGCAATAATAGTTGGTCGTTCCCAGTTAAGAATGGATTCTACTTTACTGGGGACAACTGACACACCGTCTAGGGAAATGGCATGCCCTAAAGGCTTTACCTCTTTGAGTTAGAATTCGTACTTCTCAGGTTTTACGAATAGGCTTTTTTTCCTAAGGATCCCTAATACAATCCTAAGGTGTTCCTCATGTCCTTAAGGACTTTTGGAATAAACGAGAGTATCATCTATGAAGACTATAACAAACTGACCTAAGAAAGGTCTAAAAATCCTATTCATGTAGTCTATGAATATGGCCAGAGCATTAGTTAAACCAAAGGGCATAATTAAGTATTCAAAGTGGCCGTTTCTAGTCCTAAAAGCTGTTTTTGGCACATCTTCTACTTTAATTCTAATCTGGTGGTAACCAGATCTCAGGCCAATCTTAGAGAAAAAAGAGGCTCCTCTAAGTTGATCGAACAGGTCATCTATCCTAGGGAGTGGGTACTTATTTTTTACGGTAAACTTATTGAGCTGTCTATAGTCTATACATAACCTCATACTTTCATCCCTCTTTTTCACCAAGAAGACGGGTGCGCCCCAAGGTGATGCACTAGGTCTAATGAACTGTTTTGTTATAAGATCCGCTAATTAGGTCTTAAGCTCTTTCAATTCTAGAGGTGACATCTATAAGGAACTATAGATATTGGTCCCGTCCCTGAACCCAATTCTATGGAGAATTCTACTTCCCTTTCTAGAGGTAGGGAAGTTACCTCTTCAGGAAACACATCGAGAAAATCATTAACTATAGGGATAGTCGTCAGATCTAGGTTAACCTCTGAGATTGAAGAAAAGAATAAAACAAATCCTTCATTTCCCTCCACTAGGCATTGGTTTAACTGAGAAACGCTGACCAACACATCAAGATTTGCTTTCTCATAAAACGGTTGGACATAAGGGAATTCTACCGTCTTGGTGTAACAATTTAGGATGATTTGATTGGCCGAAAGCTAATCCATGCCTAGGATTACATCTATTCCTTTTAATGGCAAACAAACTAGGTCTACCAGGACAACCTCCCTTGAATTACGAGAGGACAATTCTCGCATAACAAGGAAGTTGAAATACTACCTTCTGCTGGTCTGTGAACATGTAACGGAAAAGGTAATGAGGAAAGGTACAACTTTGACCATTGTGCACATTCACACGAAATGAAGGAGTGCATTACACCAGAATCATATAGTATAACTAAAGGTTCATCGTTAAGAGAACACGTCCCTTTGATTAGATTTTCTGACCCTTTTGCCTTCTTGGCACTAAGAGTAAATACTCGCCCTTGAGTCGGATCATTAGGCTTTGATGTAGCTTCTTTCTTGAGTTGTGGACAATTCTTCTGGAAATGTCCAGGCAGACGACATAAGTAACTGATATCCTTCCCTGTCATGCATACCCCTTTATGGTACCTTCCACGAGTGGGACATCCATTGCATTTAGGGGCTTCTGAAGACATAAGTAACTGATATCCTGCCCTGTCATGCATACCCCTTTATGGTACCTTCCACGAGTGGGACATCCATTGCATTTATGGGCTTCTGAGGACTAAGTGTGACACTTGCTACCCCATATAGTTAAATTAAAGATAAAGCATTGGGAAAAGTCATAAAAATAAAAATCAAAGACAGGTAGCGAATACCACTTAACGAGTTCAAATAACATACTGCGAAAAATAGTTCGAAAATAAAATCTTATTTGGAATAAAACCCATAATCCCGATGTCACGTATAATCAGAGCTTTACCCAAATAAATACATTGTCTTTAATCAAAATAACGCAAAACATAAAAAACTATAGCTAAGTTGCAGCATGCGGACTACTCCTCAGCGTCCACTGTAACACCCCGTTTCCGGAGCGCTACTAAATCAAGTAATACTCTCGACAGTCCAAGTACTTTCAAAAATGGAACACCCTGTTGCATGGTTTCTAAAAATGTGAGTCTATTTTTTTTTCCTATTCAAACTCCCTTAAGTAATTCGCAACCAGAGTATTACAGCATTTTCGAAGGCGGTGGAAAGTACATTATCATGTCTAACTCTCCAAACCATGCAAAGGAATTTAATTAAGACGTACACATAAAATAATTCAAGTCTTGAAACATAAAGCATCTATTACAACATTGTGATTAAAGCATTTGACACCCTATAGCTGGTCGGAGCATTACTACACTTACTAGGCCCCTTGGTAAATTCACCATGCGACTACGCAAGGCAAATAGCCATGCAGGACTAGCCTCGGCTACGCTCGGCAGTAGTCTCAAACAATCTGCAGTCTCCATCATCTAGGTTACATTCATTGATTGAAAGAACCACGGGCAAGGGTCATCTTCTTAACAAAACATATAACGCTAACAACATGTATACTAATCACATCATACCAATGAATTATACATGAACACAGTATAACATAGCATAAGAAACATAACACTTCAACATGTAGTTCAACAACATCATAAATGCATCTAGTCAGTATGCGGATGTAGTCAGCGTGAATTATTACCGCTTAATTCCTATACCAATAGGATAAAAGACAACCTGCCACAACAACTTTTGTATACCCATACCAATGGGAGATGTGACACCGGGCCGACCAACGCCTCCCAGTATACACTGCCCTCTACAACAGACCTTAAGTTCGTAATCGTCCTTTAGGCCAGGGCCAACGCGCGAATACCCTGACACTAGGAAACAACCATCTAGTGACACTAGGAAACAACCATCTAGTTTAGGGTAAACGATATCTTATGATCGTATGCTTACACAAAATCCAACTATCCTCGGATGCACTTGCAAGAAGTGTCCGTGATTTAATGCCACAATTTATATGATCGTAATTGATGTATTGACAACCACTTCCTCCCTAATCTCATTTTCTTTAAAACTCTCCGCGTGATTACTTGAAACACCCCCCTTTCTTTTTCTTTTTACTAGAAACCACCCTTGCTAAGAATCTAGTGTCATCTTTTTATTTTGTTGATTTTATTGGAACTTAGCTATTCATTCATTTAGTTATTTATTTTGAAAACCCCTTTTATTCTTTAGAAGAGCTCGAATTCCTTTTCTTTTTATCCCCTTTTTCTTTCTTGAAAATTCTTTGAGTTGAAAACATAATTCCTTTTTTATTGAAAATCTCAACCTTGCTACGAGGCTCCGTTGGAGAGCCCTTTTTAATTACCGCATTCAAAACCTACATACTCTAGTTTACTTAAATCGTATTTGTTTCCAAGAAAATGCATCGGAGTAGCGTGTCATCTGTACATCGATTACATCGCTCAAATTGTGCATCATCACTACATGCATACATACAACTTAATCACAACAATACAATTAGCCAAATCCATCCAATACAACAACATATAACTCAAAGATGCTTACACTCATTGGAGGGAATTTCCTTACTAAGGGTTATACAAATCATAAACACAAATCACATGTACTAATCAAACAAGATATCAAGAAGAAGCACTTTCATAAGCATACAATGGCAATTATACATCACCTAAACAATATCTAGAAGATGCCCTTACCTAAAGGCTTTCCTTCCACGTCGAAATCGCATACTCGAACTCTACCGCGAATCTGATCACGATCTCACATCCACGATCCTAACCAAACAATTTACTTAGGGCTTAGTAAACAAACTAAAACCTTAAACCCCTAGAAACAGCCATGGTTTCCACATCCTACCCCTAAGCAAAATACTTCAAGTCCTAACTCATTACCCACACTCAACAAGGTAGAACAGGGTTTGAAGGTACCAAACACTTTTTAGAAAATTTTAAATATTTAAACACCAAATGTTTATGAAAGAAACTTCATCTATTTTCTAAGGATTCAAGCCTTATACTTGTTACTTATCATTAAGATCCAAAATGAAAACAATTTTATCAAAAACCTTAGCATAAACTCAAATACATGCAAACGCCAAATCTGTCCCCTAACTTCGTCGATTTTATTGATATAGCAAACGGCGTCGGATTTGAGAAAATGACCACTCCCTGGAAAGCTTGGAGTGTCTAGTTTTTGGAAATGAATTTTAATTTAACATTCCATTAGCCATTTGATACAGTTTAATAAAAAGATTTTCGGGTGTACAGAAAAGGACAGCTTCTGTTTGCCAAATTGTAACATATTTTAAATTATCAATACTCAACCAAATTCAGTAAAGTTTGTGTGACAAATGTAGAGAAATGAGTCTAGTTTCCAGAACATCAAGAATCAACGAAAAAGGATATTTGAGGAAAACGTTATGACCAAAATACTAAACATATGTCAGTGCTGTTTTTGTTTTTCAACAAGATTAAAACCAACACCCTTTTCTTGACTCAATCTTTTCTTGGAAACACTTAGGTTTTCTCAAGTTGAAGATTCTCATTGTCAAGGGGTTTTAAATAACATTTTCTAGGGAAAAATCTTCTTCCAATCATGGCATAAATCAAGCTCATGTAGGAGAGATCATGACATGCAAATTACTAAAACTTAAGATAACAACAAAATACCCACATGCAAGACTACATATTTTTCCTTTACCCCAAAAATCACTTAGAGCTTGGCTTGTGATCTTTTCATCAAGTATATCCACACCAAAAACAAGGCTCACATATTATTCATAACCTAAAATATATTTTTTTGAAGGAAAGAAGAAATCTTTATGTTTCATAGAAGGAAATAATATCATTTTTTTTTTTTTGAAACAACTATATAATGCCATTAACACTTAGGTGACAAAATAGCCCATTCCTTTTTGTGGTTCTTGAGTCCATCACCTCTTCAACAAGGAAGAGGGGAGTATGAAGGCTTTCCCTCCACCTCTTGAATGTCTCAAAACACTTACCAAAAAGAAAGATCAAGGAAGAAACTACTAGGAAAACAAGTTAAGAAAAATGTAGTAGAATGAAAGTTTTCAACTTGTTTCAAAGGAACACCAAATGACATGCATAACCATGATAAGAATCAAGAAGAGATGAGCATATTACCCTCACTAAGGTGCTAAAAAGTGGCGAAAATGCATGGGAAGAAAAGAGATGAAAATGTCTTGTACATTTGCTTGCAAGGTGTGCTAGTTTCCTTCTAGTTCTCTCCTCACTTCTCTCTAATTCTTTTCCCCCTTTTCTCTCTACTTTGCCACAACACACAAGATGAGAAATGACCTGAATGAAGCTCCCTTCTAGTCCTAAATTTCGACCCACACATGCACTAAGGGAAGAGAAAAGGTAGCTTGCTCACCCATTGGCCAAAAACAAGTCTTACAAACTATACTAGTCTTTGAAATCATTCTGATAAGTTCAAAATGGCATATAGTTTAGTGTTAATTTTACATTGCATTTTAGTTTTTTTTAACCATGTTAATTTATGATATTTATGCACTTTGCTTGATTTGAATAATGCACTTGGTTTTGGTTCAATTGTGCTTAAAAGAAGGTATTTGTCCTAGGAAAAAGGAGAAAAATCACTTGGAATAAGTTGGGGTAATTTGTGCTACAAGTTGATAATGTAATGCTGTCTCAGCCTGACACTTGTTCAGTGTTTTAATCATATCTGGAGTTGTAGGTGTCCAAATGAGATGAAACTGGTACCATTGGAAAGCTAAGATCCATAGCTTCAACTTTCATGAAGACACCTTGAGCTAATTCGGACGTTAAAGAGGCGAATATTGCAATACAAATTGGCAACTATAGGAAGCACGGCCCACCCGTGTTATTAAGCACGGCCGTTGCCGACTTATCTGTTTAACACGAGACACGAGAAAGAAGCACGCGGCCTGGCGTGCCTCGAACCACGGCCGTGCTACGGGCGTCGAATTCAGGATTTCGCGTTTTCACCATTTTTACTTGGTTTTTCACTCCTTTTCACCCTAGACTATAAATAGACACTAAAAAGACTTGTTTAGGGTTGGAACTTGGATTCTTGGGGGCGCGGTGGAGGATAGGATTAGTTCTCCTCCTCTCTTCTTCCTCGATTTTTCTGGTTTGGTTTTCTTACTTTATGAGTAGCTAAATCTTTCAAACTAGGGTAGATGAATCTTGATGAAACTCTTGTGTAGTTAATTCTATTTTATTAAAGCAAGTTTATTTCATTTCAATTGAGCTTTCAATTACAATGCGCTTAATGCTTTTTTGATACTTGGCAGCTATTGAATTGATTTGGGGTTTTTCATGATGATTGGGAGGAATTGGGTGAATGACTTGAGCCAGATTGCTAGCCATAGTCATGATGAGTATAGGAATATAACTTTGTGATTATGTGTTCTTGTGAATCATTGATCTTTATGCTTAACTTTATTATTGGTCACCTAAGGAATTAGGGATTTTTGGTTTAGTTAAAGGGGTTATGAGACAAGGAATTGTACTTAATCTAATATCGTTGATTGAACTTCAATTTGTATGGGATAACTTGCGTTGGTTGTAGATTAAATGCATAAGAGTGAAAACAAGAAGATTCGATCCTAGTCATTTTAATCCTTTGATTTTTAAATAGTTGTTATTATTAATTTTCAATTGTTACAAATCTACTTATTTCCAAATACCCTTTATTCGGTTCTCGTTCAAAATAATTCTGAACTTTGTTTAGTTGAATAATCAATCGCAATCTGTGGAGAGCGATCTTACTTATCATTTATTACTTGTGCGATTGATTACCTTTGTCGAAATCACCAACAAGTTTTTGGCGTACGTTAGTGATTGTTGAATTGATATTTAACAAGGCAAACTAGTGTTATTTTGAACATTTATTTTCTGTTTATATAACAAAAAAAACCAAAAATTTAAAATTTCTTTTCTCTTCTTATAAAATTGTTGTCTTTGCTCACAATTCTCTTAAACAGTAGCATCACGACCTCTTAGATGTGATTTTTGTGGAGTAAAGCATAGAAATAGCTATTGTGAGGATTTCTTAGTCATGGTAGAAGAAGAAGAGGACTATTGCATGGAAAGTATCTTGGGAGAAAGAGTCACATCCTAAAAAGCAAGAAGACAAGTGCCTTAGAAGATGCTCTTATGCAGGTTCATGAAGATGACTCGATCAATTTCAAGAAACATGAGTCTTATTTCAAAAACCAGAGGCCTCTATCAAAATCTGGAGAATCAAATTGGAGCAACTCTCAGAAGCAACTTGCGGAGCAAACCAAAAGTCACATCCTCGAAGCTCGGTCGAAGAATCCCGTAGCGAGACTCTTACCTTAACAATGTTTGGGTGAAATTCATGAGAGCCAACCAAGCTTCATTTGATAACTTGGAGGTTCGTTGTGAGAGAGGTTGTCGGAAGCGATTATCCCAATTTGAAGCGAGAAGAAAGTGGAGATAGAGAGTGAACATAACTTCATGGTGGCATTGGAAGAAGAATTGAAAAACAAAAATAGTGACATGGAAGAGGACCTAAGGGTGAGGCACGGAGAGATTCATGTGATAGCTTCGACTCTTGGGCATTGAAGAGAGATAGTCCTCCGCCAAGATGAATTTGATGTGCTTCAAGATAGGAGTGGAAACAATATCCCAAATGTACAATTGCTACTTGCATGGGCACACTTACTTCCCTATGCAAGTACATGGGAATTCTCTCCAAAGAAGGAAGCGGAAGGATGAAATCTTCTTCATGACATATTATCCACCCTAACAAAGGGTGTTGAAGTGTCGAGCTAATGACATTAAAGAAGCGCTTCTTGGGAAGCTGACCCAAGTTTTAGGTTAGTTCTTTCCTTCTCATCCTTGCTTGACTTAAATTTTACATTGGGGACAATGTAAGTTTTTAAGCTTAGGGTAAGGAGTTTACATTTTATTGAATTTAGTCTTGCATCTCATTTAGTTTTGCATCTTGTGTTAATTTTTGTTTTTGTTTGCATCATTTTATCCCAAATTGTCATGCTATTCTCTTGTGCTTTTCCATGTGTGTAATTTTGTTGAAATTTGAGATTGCAATGATTTGGAACCCAATTATTTTCTCTTGTGATGGGCTTAAAGGTAGTGTTCTTAATGTACATAGTGACAATCTTTTGATAAGTTGAGAATTAGCATGTGGCGCTACGATTTGATGTTTTCTTGATTTTGACTTCTAAATGTGAGACTTGAGCTTGTATTGGGGCTTGCACTTTATCATGTTTATATGCCCCTTCTCCTTGTATGAGTGTGTCCATCTGATTGTACTCTCTAGAACTTGACTTGAAACCATTTCAAAACTCGAAAATTTTTGTCTACACACTTGAATATGATTAAGGCATTATAGGCATGTTTTCAAGACTACGATTTTTTGAGCAGCTTCCTCTAGTTGCCCACTTTTGAGCCTTAAGCGAAATAAATTTTCTTAGTACCCATGCTATTGACCAATGTTTATGGTTCCTTTTTAGAGTATGTTTAAGGGAGCAATTGAATGCTTAATCTTGTGAATTGTTTTGATGCTTGATCTTGGGATCTCCTCTGTTGTTTAGTTCCTCCCCAATAAATATTGCAAAATCTCAAATTTCAACAAAATTGCGGCACACATGGAAAAGCACAAGAGAATAGCATGACAATTTGGGGGATAAAATGATGCAAACAAAAACAAAAATTAACACAAGATGCAAAAACTAAAATGAGATGCAAGACTAAATGCACAAAATGTAAACTCATTATCTGTTAATGCAAGTTTTTCCCCGGCAACGGCGCCAAAAACTTGTTGATTTCGGCAGTGTACCGAATCGCACAAGTAATAAAATGATAAGTAAGATCGTCTCCACAGGGATTGCGATTGATTATTCAACTAAACAAAGTTCGTAACTATTTTGAACGAGAACCGAATAGTGGTATTTGGAAATAAGTAGATTTGTAACAATTGAAAATTAATAATAACAACTATTTAAAAATCAAAGGATTAAAAATGACTAGGGATCGAATCTTCTTGTTTTCACTCTTATGCATTTAATCTACAACCAACGCAAGTTATCCCATACAAATTGAAGTTCGAATCAACGATATTAGATTAAGTACAATTCCTTGTCTCATAACCCCTTTAACTAAACCAAAAATCCCTAATTCCTTAGGTGACCAATAATAAAGTTAAGCATAAAGATCAATGATTCACAAGAACACATAATCACAAAGTTATATTCCTATACTCATCATGACTATGGCTAGCAATCTCAGTTCAAGTCATTCACCCAATTTCCCAATCATCATGAAAAACCCCAAATCAATTCAATAGCGGCCAAGTATCAAAAAGCATTAAGCGCACAGAATTGAAAGTTCAATTGAAATGAAATAAACTTGCTTTAATAAAATAGAATTAACTACACAAGAGTTTCATCAAGATTCATCTACCCTAGTCTGAGAGATTTAGCTATTCATAAAGTAAGAAAAACCAAACCAGAAAAATCGAGGAAGAAGAGAGGAGGAGAACGAATCCTACCCTCCACCGTGCCCCCAAGAATCCAAGTTCCAACCCTAGACAAGTCTTTTTAGTGTCTATTTATAATCTAGGGTGAAAAGGAGTGAAAAACCAAGTAAAAAATGGTGAAAAACGCGAAATCCTGAATTACGGGCGCTCGTATGCAGTAGTGGCTGAGGCACGGCCAGGCCGTGCTTCTTTCGTGTCTTGTGTTAAGCGGGATAAGTCGAAGCAGTAGTGCTTAATAACACGGTGAAATTTGTGCTTCCCTCTGATTGCCAATTTGTATTGCAATATTCGCCTCTTTATCGTCCGAATTAGCTCAAGGTGTCTTCATGAAAGTTGAATCTATGGATCTTAGCTTTCCAATGGCACCGGTTTCATCTCATTTGGACACCTACAACTCCAGATATGATTAAAACATTGAGCAGGTGTCAGGCTGGGACAGCATCACCTTATCAACTTGTAGCACAAATTACCCCAACTCATTCCAAGTGATTTTTCTCCTTTTCCTAGGACAAATACCTTCTTTTAAGCACAATTGAACCAAAACCAAGTGCATTATTCAAATCAAGCAAAGTGCATAAATATCATAAATTAACATGGTTAAAAAAACTAAAATGCAATGTAAAATTAACACTAAACTATATGCCATTTTGAACTTATCAAATTACCCTAAGCTTAGAATTTTGCTTGTCCTCAAGCAATTACTGTGGCCAAAGATGGAATGAGAAATAAGAGATGCAACAGATAAAGAACCCGAGATAAAAGCAAGATCAAGCAATAGGCTAAAGGCTAACAAGACAATAGAGATAATCAAAATCAAGTCCAATTAGAAACTCAGGCTCTCTAAAATCATGTCTCTCACTGATAAGGGCACTCTCCTTACCACTCTCCAAGTGTTTAAAGGTTAAAACAATTCACTCATATTCCTCAAAGAAAGTGCTCTACCATAGGCTTGACTATTAACCAAATCTCAGCAAATAATTATTGAAAACACAAAAGAATCAAAAGGTCTTTCAAAAGGTTGTAACGTGGCCATGGGATTTTACTTGAAAGGTGGGATAATAACAAGGAAAGGAAAATTCAAGGGCTATAAACCAACAACCCTTTTAAAGTAGCATAAGTGGAGCAATTCATTTTTCCTTTTTGCTTTCAAAACCTTTTTATTTTATTTTTTTTACTCCTCTTCCGTTGTTTTTTTTTTCTATTTTTATTTTATTTTTTATTTTATAAGATCCATAGCTTCAACTTTCATGAAGACACCTTGAGCTAATTCGGACGTTAAAGAGGCGAATATTGCAATACAGATTGGCAACTGTAGGAAGCACGGCCCACCCGTGTTATTAAGCAGCAGTGCTTGACTTATCTGTTTAACACAAGACACGAGAAGAAGCACGGCCTGGCGTGCCTCGACTACTGCGGAGTACTCTGAGCGTCCAGAATTCAGGATTTCGCGTTTTTCACCATTTTTTACTTGGTTTTTCACTCCTTTTCACCCTAGACTATAAATAGACACTAAAAAGACTTGTCTAGTGTTGGAACTTGGATTCTTGGGGGCACGGTGGAGGATAGGATTCGTTCTCCTCCTCTCTTCTTCCTCGATTTTTCTGGTTTGGTTTTTCTTACTTTATGAGTAGCTAAATCTCTTAGACTAGGGTAGATGAATCTTGATGAAACTCTTGTGTAGTTCATTCTATTTTATTAAAGCAAGTTTATTTCATTTCAATTGAGCTTTCAATTAAATGCGCTTAATGCTTTTTGATACTTGGCCGCTATTGAATTGATTTGGGGTTTTTCATGATGATTGGGTAATTGGGTGAATGACTTGAGCGAGATTGCTAGCCATAGTCATGATGAGTATAGGAATATAACTTTGTGATTATGTGTTCTTGTGAATCATTGATCTTTATGCTTAACTTTATTATTGGTCACCTAAGGAATTAGGGATTTTTGGTTTAGTTAAAGAGGTTATGAGACAAGGAATTGTACTTAATCTAATATCGTTGATTCGAACTTCAATTTGTATGGGATAACTTGCGTTGGTTGTAGATTAAATGCATAAGAGTGAAAACAAGAAGATTCGATCCCTAGTCATTTTTAATCCTTTGATTTTTAAATAGTTGTTATTATTAATTTTCAATTGTTACAAATCTACTTATTTCCAAATACCACTATTCGGTTCTCGTTCAAAGTAGTTACGAACGTTGTTTAGTTGAATAATCAATCGCAATCCCTGTGGAGACGATCTTACTTATCATTTTATTACTTGTGCGATTCGGTACACTGCCGAAATCACCAACACATTCCACCTACTTTTCCCCTTAGCCTATGCATGTACAACCCTCAACACTTGTCCAATTGCATGTTAAGACACATGACCTTGTTTGCATGAAATGCAAGTGTCCAAATGCATGCAAGTCTCATGACAAGTGGCACTTAACTTGTTGCATGCGAGGCACATGGCAAATTGCATGCAATCCACACAACAAGTGGCACTAGACTTGTTGCATGCCAAACACTTGTCTTATTGCATGCACTTCCCTTAGGTGGCACCTAGGGTCTCTGCCCCCAAGGGTCTCGCGCTCGCTCGTTCGCGCATTCGGTTCTACGCGTCTCGCGTCTTAACCGAGTAAAAAATACGGTATTATAAAATTTCGTCCAAAAATTACCAAACCACTCTCAATAAATCTAAAATAATATAAAACACTCAATCCCAAATATTAAAATATTCGGGTCGAATTAAAGTCTTCTGTCGGGTGAAATCTTACCGGGTAGTCCAAAACTTGACCGGAAAACGGTGGAATTTTAAACTGAAAATTTTACTGTGACTTAATAAAATATATTGAGTCCCAAATATAATTTTATATTGATTTAATTCAATCACTTTCTTAGTCAACAAAATTATGCGTCGCCGCGTCAAACAGAAAACTTATATAAGTTTAAATTGATGAATTCACATTAACGCAGCATACGTCTACGCTGTCCATTAATTTGAATTTACATCATGAATAATAATTATTTATAATAAATAAATTATTTCAAAATAACTCAAATAATTTCCCGCACTCTTAATAAATCATCGAGGTGATCAATCTCTCTGATTTATTTTTCAAGTAATCAGGGTTTTATCGCTAAAATCTCTTTTTATAAAAATTGGGATGTCACATCCACGTCCACACAATAATCATCACCTGCAAGCTCACAATCTACATGCACACAAGGGTGTACGAATAGCCACAATGGAAGAAGAGGTGAGGAATCGCATTCATATAGAAATCATACGGTAGGGGAAACAACAAACATAATGCGCTTAGAACAACCAAGCGGTCATATCAATGATCTAACATTGAAACCACATTCATGTAACAACATCTAACTACACCAACAGCAGCGTAAATGCAAGACTCGAGCTATTATCTACTTCATCAATGCATGTGGATCCATCTATCTCCGGATGAGCAGATAAGAATGCCCTTAACATCTTGAGACACAAGCAGAGTCTAGTTAGGGTAATCCAGTATATTTGTGGGACGCTGTTGCGTCTCAGGCAAGTGCACCTGGCCGTAACGTAGTAATAAATTGGGATTTTAAGTCTCAGTTGTCGAACCCACAGGGAATAATGATAAGTATCGATCTACTTCAAGCATCTTAATTATTTAAGCGAGAGAAAAGTTGATTTGAATGCGCAATAGTGAACACGGGAACATAAACTGTAATTTAGAAAATAGTGGAGAGAATGCATAGGGTGTTGATTTCGTCTATTCTGTTCATTCCTTTATTATTCCTATTCTATCCTATTCGTCCTTTACTCCATGTTATTGACCCTCTTCTATTTATCAGCCCTAATCCTGAGACAATCGTTAACTTTTTCTCCCTAAGACTAATTTCGTGAACTAACCTTGGTTTAAAGCATTAAGTCCTATGATAGTCTAAGAGTTTGGATTGATCAAAAGGTCTTATATCTCCTCTTTTCGGTTCCGTTATAAGTCCCCAATTCCCTTATAGATCCATTAATTAACCCTGGATCCATCGACAGATTAAATAAGTAAAACCTGCAATTGATTTATCTAAGGTTCTTTTATTGCCCGGTTGTAAAACCCCAGATCCTCTGCAGATAATGCAACGACTCATACACAGATAAACTAGCCAGATACCATGGGTCGTGTTGGTTTTTTTTCATGCATCAAATACCACTGCTTTAGCTACAATGTTCTCAATTTTTCAAAAACAAAATCTGAATGTTCTATTAAAATGTTTGATAACAATTGCATCGTTCGATATTGATGGGAAGTAATTTTTTAGGTAAAATTACTCCAGAGGTCCTTTAAAGTTTCAAGTTAGTCCTTTATTTTTTTGGCTAAGTTACAAAATTGGTCCTCTATGTTTATTTTAGGTTTCAATTTGGTCCTATATGTTTTATTTGTTTCGTTTTGGTCCCTTACGTTTTAAAAGTTACAACAGGTTGGTCTTTTTCGTCACTAAAAGCCAATTGTCCGTAGCTAAAAGCCAAATAACATCTTGGAAAATGGACTTCTAGCTACGGACAATTGACTTTTAGTGACGGAAAGGACCAAATTAAAAACTAAAATAAAACGTAGAGGACCAAAACGAAACAAATAAAACGTAGAGGACCAAATTGAAACCTAAAATAAACATAGAAGACCAATTTTGTAATTTAGCCATTTTTTTTTGTTCCAATTTAGTCTCATATGTTTTAAAATGTTAATTTCTAAGCAAACTGCTAGCTGATTTACAACAAGAAATGCATATTTGCCACAAACACAATCTACTGTATCAATTATGTCATAAATCAGAACTCAAAAAGTTGTTGCAAAAAGGCAAAAACAGACCAATTTGGCCAAAATTTTGAATTTTTAGAACGTGTGGGACTAAACTGAAACTAAAATTAACTTTAAAAGATTAACTTGACACAAAAAAAGATAAAAGATAAAAGTGAAATTTTAAATTATGATAAACGACCTCTAGTGTAATTTTGCCATTTTTTAAGTAAAAAGTATATTAATGAATGAAAATTTGAGTATCAGTGGTACACACAATGAAATGGTCCAACATTACAACTATATAATAGAGTCCACTGCTCCCAATACAGGACAAAATATAATGGCCAAAGAAGCCCAACCCCCCACCCCCCACAAACGTCACAAAATAAAACCAAGCAACATATCTGCAGTCTTTGAAAATATCCCACGCAACAACATCAAACATGTGTAGTGCACCAAGTGCAAAGCAATTCTAAAAGCATATTTGAAGACCTAACATCAGCCTGATTGTTGAAATAAATATAACTCTTGTGACATAAATTTAATCTCTTAATAACATGACAACAAACAACAACATAAATCTCTCCCGCTTGAACTTATGACAGCAGCAGGAAACATTTACATAACCTCCCTTAATTATGTCATCCATACATTCTTACGAAGAACAGAACAGATGAAGTTGGTCTATCGCATGGTAAAGTTGCTAATGTAACTGAAAGGCTATTTACTAAACATCAAATTTACGTGGGATTGCCTTGATTTTTACATTTAAGTTTTGAAAAGAATTTAATGGAAAATATAAATTAGAGCAAGTGAAAGAATAAGAGCATTTTATTCATGGCAAGTGGAAGAATTACTACGATAACTTGTATGAACATTTTTCTGATTAGAAAAAGGGTATAATAAGGGAGCAGTTTACTAATTACTATCAGCATAAAGTAAAATAAGGGAGTTGTCATGCTTATCCAAAGAATGAACGTGCTGCAAGCATTGACTAAAATAAGCATTTTACTCACGGATAGAGTAAAATAAGCATTTTTACTGATATGAGCATTTTATTGATTTCTATCGGCATAGAGAAAAGCCATTAATCATTATAAAGTGTTACATCTGATTATAAGCCACATTTGACCTATCTGATTTTAAAGTGTTGAACCCAATTATAAAGCTAAGCCATTAAATTATAAAGGAACAATTAAAAGAACCATTAAACTAATATGAGTATAAGCCAATAAAGTATTCTTTCAATTGACAGCAAGAAAGTATTTAAAACTGATAGTTGCAGTCTTTCAATTGACAGCAAAACAAAAACTACATTTACGTACTAACACCATAGCCAAAACAAAAAGTGATAAAACTAATAAAATTGATGAAACAAAAAGTAACATCATAGCCTGCCCCAAAACAATTGTGACTGTTTTAATATCATTTCCTACCCCAAAAGAAAAACTATAAATCTGTATTAACACCTTATAGCCTGCCCCAAAACAAAGTGACTTTGCTATTTTGTTGCTATTAGGAAAGGAGTGAAGCAAAATGAAGCAGAATTAGAAAGTGACTGCCATTTTGTTGCTATTAGATTTAGAACAACCGAAACCCACAATTATTTTTCTGAGATTCTAAAACACACCAACAGAATGAGAATTTTATAACCATGAATATCATACATAAATTATATCAAAGTTATAATTTTAAAATACATTAATATATTGATACATAAAGCAGAGTCTGTTGCAAAACATTGATTTCTACAACTTTGCTCCTAAATCAAAAAACATACTGTTGTAAAAATACACCCACCCAAGGATAAAAATCGTAATAAAAAGGAGCTGACCTATTAAATTTTTATGAGTTAGTTAGTGAATAGAAACAACAGGTGAAACCCAGGTGAATGAAATGAAAATTTGAGGCAAAGAGAACTGGAATCCCCAACCGAAAAGTCAAATAAAGTCACTGTGTCAAACCTCCTCTAAAAAACACAAGTAAGGGTGACAACAATACTAAAGATAAAAAAAAAAAAAAAAAAAAAGAGAGAGAGAGAGAGAGAAAATGCAGTAGCTATATGATCACGTAACAATGATGTTGGAAAGGAAGGAGACAACACCCAAAAGTTGAAGCTTTACCAAATCAGACTTCAAAACTTGCTGCAAAGGCAGAAAACTCCCAAAGGTAGAAGCTTTACTCTCCCTAAGGAAGAAAAATCTCAAAGGTAGAAGCTTTACCACATGCAAAAAAGTATTCACCCAAAGAGAAGCTGAAAATGGAGTGGTCCCCATTGGATAAACGAAGGGAGAAGCGAAAGAAAAATGATAAACCAACACCACTTTTGCGACACCTACGGTGGACACCGTATTTCCGTATGGTCCGTACAATACGGACTTGTACGGATCCGTACGTTTTTTTTTTTTACAGAAACAGATTTTTTTTAAGTGGTTAACGCAGTTCATGTAAGTGGTTAACGCATTTCATGTAAGAAGAAGAAAGTAAAGAGGGAGTTTTCATGTAGAACTTGTGTTCTTTTGTTTCGAGTAGAACTTGTAGAAGAGAGAATCTGTGTGTTGAATGTTGTTTGAAATTAAAAAACTGGAAAAAAAAGGTAGGCAAATGGGCAAAGAAGAGAGGGGTTCAAAATATTTGAAATGAAGGGGGAGAGAGAGAGAGAGAGAGCGCCAAGAAAAAAGTAGGAATGAATGAAATGGTGGGAAAGTCAGCGGGAAGTTAAGTTGTTCGGAAGAAGACACGTGTCCAGGGGTTTAGTTTTGTCAAAAGATATGGATAAACCACAAGAAATCATAATGCTAAGGGACTTTAACATGGATAATAAATTCAGAATAGAAATAGGACAAAATATTCATTAAGACATAGCTAAGAAACTACTTGGTTAAATTACACCTAAGACGCTAGAAGAGAGCTTAGTTGCTCATGTTCATAAACAGATAAATTAAACCAAAGAGAAACATAATCAGAAGGGACGAAAAACCAGGAAGGAATCCTTCGAAACTACTATGAATCCTTGCTCCCACTCTAAAGTTCTCCTGACGACCCCACAGGACTATAGTCTGAAATCAGCAGTCTCCCAGGTCAAAAAGCGTCCGGAATAAGGGGCCTTGGGTCCCTATTTTTAGATGTGGCATGATTATGTCAAAAACCCTTTAGATAGGCCAATTTCGGCCATATGTACGGTTGTACTGCCTTTATGTACGGCCGTACTTCGCATTCCCTCAGTGCTGGGTCGTACCACACACATATGTACGGCCATACATACCTATCCCAACCTATGCATCCTTGTAAATCTTTTTGAGAGCTTTCCAATGCCACAAAGATCACCTCAATCGGACATTCCTAGTCAAGTTATGGTTAAAATACCGCAACGGCGTAAAAACTGAATCTATCACTATGTACGATCGTACTGAATGGATGTGCGGCTACAGACCTAGAAACTTCGGCGTTGGCCCGTTCTGAGTGTTTTGTATGCCCTTACTACATTTCTCAGGCGTGTACGACCGTACATAAAATATCTGTGGTCGTACCTCTTGTCCAAAAGCTCAAAACTTCGCTCCTTTTGACCTGTTTTTGCCTAGAATCGCGTACTTTTGCTCCAAATGAGTCTTCCTCTACTTTTCTACAAAACTTGAGCAAATATGAACGTAGTATCTTATAAAAAGTGGTCAGAAACATGCGCATTTAAGCCCAAAATACCCCCTAAAATATCATAAAATATTCACTCATCAGACACCCTAGCGGAAGCAGCTTACCCTTGCCTTTATGTAAGACCCCCTATTGGTAACTACCAACAAGGTCGAGCATCGTTTCCTCACCACCCCACATAACGACAACGACAATGTATGGCAATCTAGCATAAGCGTCAAAAAACAATGTGCGGTTAACTCTCGACCACATGGCGGGCACACAGGCATCCTAACATAACAAAGTACTTGTCGCCCATACTGCGATAAGTTCTTACCCATATTGCGACAAGGTTTCCCCTAATAGCGGACAAGTCCACTTAACAATCTATAACTAGCATTAACACTAGTCACTAATAACTAATAGACTTTTAATCATCTTATTTATAACGTCTTATACCTTACTTAGTCTTGACTAGCTACCCTTAAACCAATTAGAACATTTTTCTTCTTAATCCTTTGCAAGTAAACTCTTATTCGTTAACTTAGAACACATAGGAATCTTATTAAATTAATTAGTCCTTGAGTCAACACCAATCCATACTATACCTAAACATTTAAAGACTCTAGTTATCACTCATCAATTGAGTACCTAACAAGTCGGGAACCTAGCGGGTCAAAACGTTAAAAAAGTGGGCAGAATGCACTACTAATGTAACACCCTAACTCTAATTAGGGGATTACTTACTAATTAAAGATGTAAAACTTCACCTGGAAATTTTTTTTTTCTCAAATATAACAACCTTAAACTATAAATAAAACCTTGTTTACAAGACCTGTTTGACTTGGAAAGAAATATTTCAAAGTCCCAAACATGACACATATATCTATCAGAATTTCAAAAGCGGAATAACTTTATCATTTACATCTCATTTTATAAAATGACCACAAGATAAAACAAATATAACCTATACATTATTTTCTAATTACAAATGACTCATCCTAGAGATAAGGACTCTGACTCGTGATCCGGTGACTCAATGTCTTGCCGAGGGCGAGACCGAACACGCTTCGTGCTCTAAACCTCCTCCATCAAGTGTACCTGAAAACAACGCTTCAACGGTGAGTTTATAAAACTTCAAGAACATAGACTTAGAAGAAAATGCTTTTCTGGTTGTTTTTCACCATACAGCGTGTGCTACGTATGGAAAATCCTCCCTGACAACATATACTTAACATATACTAATACTATAGCCAAGTCTTAACATCATCTTCATTCATTCAGTCAAACTCAAACATAACTTGCTTCAAGAGCATTCATTTGCAAAATAACATAATTCATACACATGACATACAATCACATAATTCAAATCAAACATAATGGGCCTCTTTGTAAGTCTTTTATCGCAACACCCGGGTTACTGGACTTTATTGCCCAGCCCAGTGGCTTACCCCACTGGTGAGCCCGCAATGCCACATCACGTAATTCGTAATACATGACATTAACTTTATTCGTCATACATCATAGCATAGGCATCCTCAATCTTTTAAGAAAACTCACTAGGTAGTTAAGTGTGAGCAACTTAACCACTCCAGTTTAAAAATTTTGATACGGCAGTCAGAGCTCGGTGACCACGGTTAGACGTCTCTTTAAACCGCTAATACCGTATCCTAGCCTTTCAAATAGAAAGGACTTACTAAAACAGTTTGGGTCTCACCCACATATATGTGGCCCATGATAGCTAGCCTTTAACGGAAAACATGATATTTCTCCAGACATAGACTATCCTAAGATTTGGATGCTATGTTATAATGTAAGCGATTCCTTCATCCTTCACAAATGGATAGGAGAATCAAATCATAATTCCAAGACTATAGAAAAATCAAAGTCAAACCAAGGAATCCAAAAATCATAGTTGCCAAACAATTGCATTTCATACAGATTAACTAAATCTCAAGGCAAAAGCAGTACTTCACATTAAAGATGCGTATTCTTAAGTGAATTTATTTCCCTTCTAATGTTAATATCCATAGTAAAAATATACACAAGGTTGAGGATTATTATTTCCATTCTGCTAGGTTGCATTTCAATGGAAACTTTAGTATTTCCTTTTCTTTCTTCTGATTCAAAAGTGGAGAATGTCAGTTAATTGTTGAATCTTTGAACTTGTCTTGAAGTCAGTCTCTAATCTTTACCCTCCGAATAGTGAGTGCCCATTAGATAATATGTTTCTGTAGTTATTCCCTTTTCCTATTTTTGTTACAACATTTATTCAGAGATCAGCCAAACTTTAGTTTGCCCAATATCAGCATCATTACCATCAACAACTGCAACCAAGCCTTAGTGCACTAGGTAAAGTCAACTAAATGGATCATTGGCGCCATTTTCTAATCTATCAAAAGTCATGCCCAACCAAGTTTTCAATAATAACCATTTAGAACAAAATCTTCATTAACACGTCCTCTTTAAGTTTTCTTAGGTCTCTCACTAACCCTTTTAATTGAACTATCTTCCATGCAAAAGACCAAACCAGTTATCACAACCAGATTAACACTATTCTATCATTAATCAACCATAAATACATTACAAACATTATTTTAGGTAATGCATCACGAAATTCCAGGATTAAGTAACATTTAGCACAATTTTATAGCCATTTTCTAAACACCAACACACATTCAACTTACATTCCAGCATACATTACCTGTTCATCGTCAAATTATCAAGTGAAATTTTAGCACAACCACAAACAAGCATCAGCCAACGTCCAAAACATACAAGAAGCAGAACCAAAACATCTATTTACAATCAAGAGTTCGAGATTTATGGTCACCCAAATAAGAAAAAGACAAGAACTCACAAGATTAAATTCATCATATGTCATTCATTGCACAAAAAATAAGTGTCTTGGAGCTCAAACTCATACAAATAGGCTAGCTCGGGGGTCGAGCCATTTCAGAATCTAATTCATTCATTTCAGCAAACATAGCAATCACATAAATAATCCGAGTGAGGCTCGATGGAGCTCACAACAGAACAAACATCAAACATTGGTTTAGGGGGGTTGGGGGCAGCCGTCCAACCCTATTTCAGTCAAACCCCATACAAGACCATTCAGTATGACTAATAAGCTAATTATCGAACAAATAAAATTAACAATAAAACCCAGCACACTCTAAGGGAGGTTTTGGGGGAAGCCTATGTTACCTGAGCAATCCCAAGTTAGGGATTTAAATTCCAAAAATCCCCATTCCTCCATGGAAATGAGCTCTGAAGCTTCAATCTTCATCTTCTTTTCTTCAATCTTTCAACTTTTGGCCTTGATTCTTCTTCTTCATAGAGTAGAACCCACATGCAAGCCCTAACCTCCATGGAAATACTTTCTCGAAACTTCAATCAACCAGAAAATGGAGCTGAGGTCGTTCTCCTTCTTTCCTTCAAGCTCTCACTCTCTTCCTTAGCCTCTTTCTCGATTTCTTCCTTTCTCTCTTTCTCGGCCACGTTCTGCTTCTCTCTCTCGGTTTCTCTCTCGCTTTCAGCCTCATCTCCCTCTCCTGCTCAGGCGCACCACCGCGCCACCACCACCACAGGGCCACTGCACCGTGCTTCTTCTTCCTTCCTCCTTCGATCGTTCGCCTCCTCGCTTTCTTCTTCCCTCTTCTTCTTTCCACAACGTCTCCCTCTTTCTTTCTCTTTCTCGGCCACCCTCCTCACCGGCGCACCACCATCGGCCTCCACCATGGCCGCCGCGACCAGCTCCCTCTCTCTCCCCTTCGATCGCACCAACACCTCTCTCTTTCTCCTTCCTTTCTTTTTTCCTTTCTTTTCTCTTTCCCTTTTCTGATTTTCAATTCCTTTCTGTTTCTTTTTGGGGCTGCAGGTCACGATGGAGGGAGTATAAGGCTGAACGAGGGGGTACTAATGTGGGCTTAAGTGGATCATGGAGTACGGTGGAGCTTAGGTCCAAAATTAATTAAAACCTTGCAATTACGCCCTTATTAAACCTCTAAATTAAATCTTAGGTACCTAATAATATTCTTGAGCAATCTGGCTAATTAAAACCACGCATAATTATTTAGTCTCATAATTCCTAAATCACTGGGTAAAATTACAATTTTACCCCTTTAGTTCCTAATTGGTTTTAAATTACTAAATTAAGGCTATGAACTATTTTTAATCATCGGGATTAAACCCCTTTCTCAATTAGGATTCCTAATAATTAGGCTTAGGAAATTTGGGATGTTACAACCAACAGGCACCTGGCGCCTGCTTGCGGGCTCCCTACGCCCTCTGCTGCAACAGGGGCCTACGCCCTGCGCCACAGAGGAGGTGCACCAAAGAGCAGGCGCCTTGTGCCTAAGCTCTATCCATTTGAACTGAAAATTGGGACCATGTAGCCCCTGTGAGTTCCTGGTCTCCGAGCACGTGCCAAGGCATCTCCACTGAATTATGGAATCAGGTTCTGAAGTCGTTTCGTCGGAATCTGTTTTCGTTTGAATTAAATAATTCTTTTCTTGAAGTCTAAAGTAACCTACACTTAGCTTAGTGAGTTACATTTAGCCAAATTCAAATCCTTTAACGATCTATCTTTTGTGAAACTTTCTAAAACCATTACCAATTCATTCTGAAGTTATAATTAACTTAAACTAATGATCAATGAAGTTGACATTGCAAAACATTTTTGAGCAGAAGCAGTAAACACGAATTGTTATATTCAAAATAGAATATACATATGGCCTATCTTGAAAAAGACTCCATATGAACCGTGACATTTCATATTTCCACCTTTTTGGATGCATTTGTTATATTTTGAATATTAAGGATCAACTTGGAAAGTTTTATTCCAGAGCTGACAAAGGTGTCTTTTTGGGCTACTATGATGCTCAATAGCATTTAGAGTATACAATAAAAAATCTATAACAGTGGAGGAGTCCATCTATGTCAAGTTTGATGACAAGAAGCCTGACACTGAAATGTTAGAGCTAGATGAGCTATTTTTAGGTTTAGATATTGGTGGAACAAACAATGAACCTGCAGATCCAGCATCTGGTGCAGATCACCAGACAAAAACTGAAACCAGAAGGAACTGGCATTTCAAAACCTGTCATCCAAAAGATCAAATCATAGGGGAACTAGGACACAAAGTGAGAATAAGATCCTCTTTCAAAGAGCATACTGATCTTGCACCACTCTTTGAGCTAGAACCTAAGACGATTGATGAATCACTGGAAGATGAAGGTTGGATTATAGCTATGCAAGAAGAACTGAATCATTTCCAACGCAATGATGTTTGGAACCTGGTTACACTACCAGAAGATAAGCCTATTGGTACAAAATGGGTATTTCGCAATAAGCTCGATGAAGACGGTAAAGCAGTAAGGAATAAGACAAGGTTAGTTGTCCAAGGTTATTCGCAAGAAGAAGGTATATATTTTATGGAAACTTTTGCATCTGTTGCAAGGTTAGAAGCTATTCATATTTTACTTTTATTTGCTGCACACTGTGAGATAATTCTTTATCAAATATATGTCAAAAGTGCTTTCTTGAATAGTTTCATAACTAAGAAAGTGTATGTGAAACAACCGCCTAATTTTGAAGATATTGAATTTTCAGAACATATATTCAATCTTAAAAAGGCATTGTGCAGTCTTAAGCAAGCTCCTAGAGCTTGGTATGATAGACTGAGTTCTTTTTTAATAGAAAATGGTTTTACAAGAGATCAGGTGGACACCACTCTGTTCAGAAAAACTTCAAACAAGCACTTTATACTTGTGCAAATATATGTAGATGATATATTTTTGGTGCTACTAATGAAAGCCTCTGCAAAGAATTTTCTAAGTTGATGCAGGCTGAATTTGAAATAAGCATGACGGAGAAGTAAAATTCTTCCTAGAAATTCAAATAAAGCAATGCAATGATTGTATTTATATTCATCAAAGAGAAGTGGTGATGAACACTCTTAATTACTAAGTCTTTCCTAGCCAGAACATTCCCAGACATGTATTATTCAACCCAATTTTTTTGCAAATATATTTGTTTACTTATAAGTCAAAAATGAAATGTTTAGATTTTCCTCCCCGTAGTGACTCGTTGGTTTTACTCAAAATCTTTATTTTAAGTTCGAAAAATTTTACACGGCTCATGGAATCGCATCAGAATTACCGTTGTAAGTCGTCAAACTAATTACAGTCGATTATCGCATCAATAATTAAATCTAATCCATATGCATACTTAATAAAGTTTAATTTAATCTATCACTATAGAGATAATTAAATCAATCAATATAATCACAAATCATGCCATGTAGGGCTAAATCAGGGTCATCCAATCCAGACAACAGATAATATTACTACACATATTATCAAACAATTCAATCAATCAAACAAAGCAAAAATCCTAAACTCATTATATTGATATTTCCCTTACCTCTTATGCTTTCCTTAACTAACGTGTTGGAGGTATCAATGATATTCCTCTCTCGAATGTCGCTCGAACATTGAATACACAACCATTTTAAGTCTTTTTCGAAGACACTACAAAAAGGGGCAGCCATGGTTTTGGGCTCCTAAGTGTTAGGAATATCTCAACTTAGTCCTATTTGATTATTTCTAACCATATGAAAAGCAACAAATCCAAATAATGCAAGTTTACAATTTTTTACAAGCATAAACCAATTTTTACCACTTGAAATAATGTTTTACCAATTGGAATAGTGTTTTATCAAACTTCAAACTTCCAAATCATCTTT
Source organism: Calophaca sinica (assembly GCA_037113605.1). Lineage (NCBI taxonomy): Eukaryota > Viridiplantae > Streptophyta > Magnoliopsida > Fabales > Fabaceae > Calophaca > Calophaca sinica. The sequence continues at coordinate 91,990,019 of CM073735.1, forward strand.
CACCAAGATCAAATCAACCAAAACCAACACTTTGTGAATTTAAACTTTGAAATTCCAACAACCGAAGCTTTTCTTCAAAAAATCTTCCTAAAACAAATCAAAACTTTAAACTTAAATCATCTATCTTTTTCAAGCTTAAAATCTTACAAACACTTAATGAAAACATTGCTAAAACCAAACCAAATACTTTGTTTGAAATCTATTCCTAATAATCATGATATTCAAGTGTTTTAAACCAAATAAATCAAGCAAATCCAAGTCCTACATACATGTATATGCCTCGGCCAAAGCAAGAAATAGGTCAAGATAAATTTTGTTTTTAAAACCCTTGGTACCATATGCTTAACATGATTAAAGAAGACTATAGGCAAAGTTCTATGAACAAACTCTTCTTAAATCAAAAGTTATAAAATTTTTATCAAACTAAACATAAATGGATCTTGATGAATCTTTTGGTAAAATGAAAGACAAACATGTTATGAGTAAGATCTAGGGATTAGAAATACTAAATCATGTCATATAGTGAAAAAAATTTGAAAAACAAGTCATAAATCATAAACTCTTTCCTCAAAATCTTTCAAGAACATAGTTTTCTCTTTTTTATGAACAAAACATAACTTCTAAGCATCTAAAAGAAAGTAAAGGAATGAGATCCTTTCCTAAAGAATATGAAGATGATGATGTTTAAGCAAGAAAGAAGAAGAATAATGAAGATCCAAGTATAGCTCCACCTTTTCTCTTGATTTTCCAAAGTTTTTCTCTTATGTTTCTCTAAGTTTCTATGAAGGATATGAATGAAAACCCAAGCTCTCCCTATCCCTTTATATAGGCGTGAATTAGAAGAAGGGATAAGGCCAAAAATACTTTGATCATGAGCATGGCATCTAGTTGGGGAAACAATTTACAAAAAGGAACTAAGTTTCACCTAGTTAGGAGACATAACCTTCTAGAAACCTTTAAAAGTAAATAATGCTAGGCTCATGGAAAATCTTGAGATGTGGCTTCACCCTAGCCTCTCATTCTTGATGACTAATCCGCAAAATATCTTGGTATCGCCTTATCAGTTAATTGGGTGCACGGCGTTTCACATATATTAGGGCTTTTCACCTGTTGCAATAAAAATTTTTCTATTTCACCAGCCCACTTTTAAAATTTATTATTCAGTCAAAATGTTCCTCACGACATGAGAAATGCTTCCCTACAGCTCGTTTTCTCAAATTATGAGCCAAAACATTGCAATTACGCTGTTTCTAGGCGTAGAAAATACACTAAATATTTTCTGTTGCCCAAAAATTCTGAAAACATTTAAATAAATCATAAATATTGAAAAATGCTTAAATCTCAAATTTTGTAAAAGTTGGATCACATTTGGGCATGTTTCAGTTAAAAACTCACTCGATAGCCTAATTACGGTAGAATTACTACAGCATAGTAAAAAATATAAATTAGTAATAATTATTATTTCCAGTTTTTTTTATCTACTAGAATAAATTCAAACAATAAAATTATCCACAAAAAGTTATTAACAAAAGAGTCATATTAAATACGACAGAAAACAGACAATCGTACAGTAAAACTAATGATGAAAAATGAGAGTGTTACATCAAACAACAACAACAACAAGAGATTTTTCCTCAAAATGCTTTATAGCCTGCTGGAGAGTTTGAGCTTGACGATCTTATCATCATGATGGAAGCAAGAGTTGACCTCAACGAACTGGCACAACACGATTTTGATTTCAGAACTAACTTCATTCATATGGGTTGGAGGGAATTCTTCTATGTAGAGTCAAAGGAAATCTACCCAGAATTAGTCAAGGAATTATGGAAGTTTGCAAAGGTCACTCAAGGAGGCATAGTTAGCCACATTCAGGGGAAGGAGATTCTGGTTAATAAGAGCTTGATCTGCCAAGCTATTAACAGTGCAGACAAAGCACTAGTGGAAAAAACATATTTTATATCGGGTTTTTACATCAGTTAAATGAACACCCTATGTAAAAAGTGACGCAGTGGTAATTTTGTAATTAATGTCAGCCTTTTTACATCGGTTATGTGTTTAACCGGTATAGAATGTTTTTTTGCTTTGATTTTACATCAGTTGGAATCTTAACCGATTTAAAAAGTCATTAAAATTAACCTTTTATATCAGTTGCTAGGTCAACCGATGTAAAAAGCCTTTTGCAAAACTTAAAACTAATCTGCGTCTCTCCCTCATTATGCGTCCCTCTACGTTATTATGCCTCCGCCGCACTCTCTTCGACTCTGCTCCTAAACCCTTCACCTCCACTGTGCTCTCTTCATCTTCCTCCTCTGCCACACTTTCTTCGTCTTTGCTCTCGAACCCTTTGCCTCCGCAGCGCTCTCTTCATCTTCCTCCTCCACCGCGCTTTGAAGCTCTTCGATCTCCATTAATCTTTGCGAGGTAAGGGTTACTCTTGTTCTTCCTTCTTCCTGGTTCCCTTTTCTTTTCATTTTTGGTTTTGATTTTGGGTTTCAGTTTCCTCTTGTTCTTCCATCTAATTTTAAGCCCAGTTTTGTTTTTGATTTTGTGAGGCAAGGGTTTTACACCGTCACACACAAGGATGTGCTGTTGGCAGTCTTCTTTCCTATGCGACAAAGGTAACATCGCCACACCTTCTCCCTATTATGTTGTTTGAGGCCTTAAGGCCGTGTCTGTGAATCCAGCCACTACGCACTGTCGCGAGCCTCCGACGGACCTGCAGATCCATCGCAAGAGCAGAATCATTATGATCTGAGTGTGAGAGGGAAAGATGGGAGTCCCAGCATTGCATAGCAAATAGCAATAGCATTGATCTGAGTGTGAGAGGGAAAAATGGGAGTCCCAGCGTTCTACAGATGGCTGGCGAAAAAATATCTGATGGTGGTTATGGACGCCATCGAGGAGGAACCGGTGGTTATCGAAGGCGTTCAAATTCCGGTGGATACGTAAAAAAAAAAAAAAAACTCTACCTCAATATGAATGACATCATTCACCCCTATTTCCACCCCGAAGATAGGATAAACTTTCTCGTTCTAATTATTATTGTTGTTGTTATTATTATTAATTATTAGTTATTAATTATTAATATTTTGGATTTGGAAAAACATGAACGATTTCGTATTATTTGATTGCATATTTGATTGTAGCCATCTTTAAACTTTTTTGAGGAGGTGTTTCAGTGCATGTTCGATTACATTGACAGGCTGTTTGTCATGGTGCAGCCTCGAAAGCTGCTCTTTAAGGCCATTGGTTTGTGTTTTGTCTCCCTTTATTGTGATTGTTTGTGATTTTGTTGTATTATGATATGTGAGTTATTAATGTTTATGCTTATTTGTAATTTTTTGGGTTCAATTTGTAGATGGTGTTACGCTAAGGGCTAAAATGAACCAACAATGGTCTATCCAGTTTAGGGCGGCCAAAGATGCATCTGATGCGGTATGTTGTATGTTGTGATGAGTGTTTTCATTATTTAGATTTTGTGATTTGAACATTTTGGTATATATTGCATATTTCAATCTTTTATGTTTCTTAGTGTCTAGGAAGTGCAATGTACTATATATAAACTTACACTTTTGGATTCTTATATACAATTTAATTGTGTGCCATGCCATACTAGTTGGTATTTGGAAGCTTGTACTGCACATTGGTCTGCTGGTTTATATATATATACTATTAAAATATTTATTCAAGTGGGAAATAGTCGCACCATACGTCTTCTCTTCATGGTCTCAAGGTGCTGCTGCTAGTATTTCCTGCTTGCATCCTTCTTTTGTGATTACGGTTGTTGTTTGCTCATCTTATTTTGCTGATGTCTCTTTGGAAAATGTTGAAATATTTGGAAAGATACATAGATATGATTTTGCTATACTTAAGTATGTTGTTAGAGGAATTGGGTACAATGAATTAATTTATGGTCCTCTACAGATCTATCAAACTATTTGGTGAAATAATGTAATCTGTAGTTACAATCTACTAAGGAATGGCTCAGTGGCTATCTTTTAAAAAAAATGACAAAGTATTAGAAATGGCTTTGAAATGCTTTCTTGTGTTTGGTGACATTTTAAACATGATTACAAAAGCTGGTTCTCTTAGTTTTTTTTAAGTGTTGTGTACTGATTTTTTTTGCTTACCTCACTGAGTTTGTTAGATAGAAAACGAGTATAAAATATGGTTATGGTTGTAGTTTGACATGTGATCAATTGATGTTGCAGATGCATGCAGATGCATGGGGCTGCCCAGTGTTGCCACCACCTCAAGCTCCCTGCTTTCCCTACTCTCAGGTGAGTATTAGCAAACTGAAGATCTTAACTTTGTCTCTCTGCTATTTTGTGTGTTAATTAATGGTTAATGTAGTCATTCCTGTACAATTCGTTTTTGCTGGTTATTTAAATTATTTACGAGTGATGCTAATCATATCTTTAATTCCACCAAACCGCAGAATATGCCTGCCTTGTGCAATGCTAATGCAGTGGATCACACGTTTAGCATACCACATAGGTCCTTTAAGAATTATCTGGTAATGTAATACTTTCCTTTTTGTTTCTTTCTGCTTGATCATAGTGGCAACAAGCAACTCATTACTATTTTATACATTATGATTGGCGCTCAGTGGATATCCATGTTGTGATGAAATTGTAGCTCTACTTAAAAGCATTAAAAAGATTAAAAATAAGGAAAACTTTAGTACTTCTAACTGGATTTATAGAATTGCAAAATAGCTGATTTTACATTGACATTGAGAAAATATATTTAAAATGTGTTACCATGTGTGCATGAGACAGAGGAACTTGTTTACAATGTTGTGAAGGAGGTAATAAGTAAGCCATGGTTTGAATTGGTTTGAGTTGGAATGTGTATCTTCTAACAAGGTATGTTACTTGTGTCAGGTTGCTTGTCCTTAACTAGAATCTTATATGTTTTAATGTGTTTCTTTCACTATGTTTTTGCAGGGCTGAGCAACATTTCACTATGTTGTATTTATTGTAAATTTATTATAGACAGCATTATGGCTTTATTGTAATTATTACGTCAAGACTGTAAATTCATTGGATTCTTTGAATTTAGTGATTATAAAGCAATAAATATATATTTGGAATTTAGCTATGTTTGATTCTAAGTAAATAATTAGCCATGTTTGAACTAGTTTTTTTTAAGACTTTTTACATCGGTTCTGAGAATAACAAACTTTTTACATCGGTAATTCCCAGAATCGATGTAAAAACTTACTTACAAGATAGAAGTGACTTTTTACATCAGGACTTTTATATCGGTTCTTTTATAACTGATGTAAAAAGTCCCCACTTTTAATATCGCTTGAATTTATAACAGATGCATAACCGATGTAAAAAGCCTTTTTTAACCGATGTAAAAAGTCTTTTCTGCAGTAGTGAAAGGATTGAGATCACTCCTAACTGGGAAACCCTCCATAGTGGACCTTCCGTGAGAAACCGGGTGCTTCAAAGGCTGTAGAGGTGAAGAGTCACTTTAGAGTACTCTTCAAAATCATCAAAGAGGTAGTAATGCCAAAAGCATTTGTGATGTGGCATTATGATATGAAGAAACTGGTTAACCTCCCCAGTATCATCTTCAATTTCTTAAAGAGGGCTGTGACATTCTCCAGAGGTGGAAAGAACATAAACATACCCTATGGAAGGGTCATTTATGCTATTTTGGAAGGACACAATGAAATCAAGGACCTTCAAGCGAAGGACACTGATGAGGCCACACTTCTACTCGGTACGAGCAGTGCCTCTATCTTCAACAATAAGAACCTAAAAAGAATGGGCCTTTCAACACAAGAGTTAGTTGCATAAGCTGCTACGGAAGAAAAAACAGTAGCTAAGGCTAAAGAAAAGAAAAAGGGGAAGAAGATAAAGATTGTTGGTGTTGGCCCTGCCAAATCAACAAGGAGAGTCACCAGAAGCTCTGGAACCTCCTCTTCATCACAAGATCCTCCTTTACTTCCTCCAATTTGTCCTTCTCGTATGCCTTCTATTCTTACTTAAGATGAAGAAGACAACAAGGATCATCTGAAGGAATTTCTGGCCAAGACTCAGGAGGAAACAGCAAAAGACTTCAAGAAGAAGCCTCTGCAAATGTAGTTCCACACTCTAACTCTGATGCAAAGAAGAGAAAGCTTATCAAGGCCAGTGAAGCAGCACTTAAGAAAACCAAAGTACTTGATAATGTTGTTAGTTTATTTGAATTAGTATATAGTGATCCCTCTGGTACTTCTCAAGTAACCCAGAACCCACATACCACCATACCCTCTGTCACATACTCTGATGATTCAGAGGATGAAATTCCCTTAAGACAAAGGATGTGAACCTCTGCCTCTATTTTTGTACTTAAACCCCCTACATTTGTTTATCCTCCACCACAACTAGAACCACAACCAGACTTTACCCATCAACCACAACATGATCCAGAACCTGTCACCCAGGAGCCTCAAACACTTGAACCTGACTCTGAAACCATTCAACCACCAGAACCTCAACCCATACTTGAACCAATACTACCGTCGCCATCACCCAAACATCACACTGAACCAGAGACAACAACAGATCCAATTCTAGAAGATGAAATCATCATCATTTCCTAAATTGCCTCTAAAGTTATTGAACAACTAGAGTCTGAACCCAATTCCCCAAAATCAAACCATATCCAAATTCTTCTTTCAAGCCCCATCAATTCCTTACCCTTTGAGAACCAGAACCAGACCCAAACACCTCCCTTGCCTCCGACAACTCCTTCTGTTTTTCCAACCTTTGAGAAGTACATGAACCAAAGGACCTTGCTTTTCTGTTCACACATGGCTAGCTTTGGAAGAATTTTACTTTGACTGGCACAAATTCTATGACTGATTTGAAAGTTCAGCAACTCCAGATCAACAAGAGACACGTGGCTGCCCTTGCATGGAGAAGGCCTTCACCTACACCTAACTTGCACCTATTATTCAGGAAATAGTTCCTTCTTCCCATGCTATGGTTGCCCACTCCTCTACCTTTGCTCAACCTAGTCAGTCAGACCGCATTGAGGTTCTAAAGGATATTCTTGAGAGGCTAGTTGAAGACAACAATGAGTTCAAGCAGCTTATGGTTTCTTCAAGCAAAAGACAGGATGAACTTGCTGATAACTTTTAGCCCAGTTCTGTTTTGTTTTGTTAACAACCTTATCTTGTACTTTGTTACTCTTTTAATTAAATGATAAAGTTACTTTTTATGCTTATTCTGTTTTAACATTTATCTTTCTATACTCTGTTTTGTTTTGACAACGATGTTCTTTATATTTAACCTTTTTGTCTGATGACAAAAGGGGGAAAAGAAAAAAGAGAAGAATATGGAGAGTAATTAATGAACACAGTGTATCATCCATGTATTAAAAGGAAATGAACACCATACATCTGCATTTGCACTCTGATATGTCATATTAATGATTGAACATAAGCATGCATACGATGTGTCACTGCACTTAGAAAACATTTTTATGTGCTTAACTTAGGGGTAGCCCCTTGAAAATTTTTACTTAAATATTTTTCTAATGGAAAATTTTTCATCAATCCAAGTGTTTGTTATCATCAAAAAGAGAGAGATTGTTAGAAACAAGTGGATTTAGAAACAATGACCCTTAATTGTTTTGATGATAACGAATAATGCATAAGAATGATTTATCCTCTGATGTGTTTTTTAGTGTGCAGAATGATCTATTGAGTTATGTTTGGCATGAATAGTTTAGTAAGAGTTGATGACGTAAGCATCTGATGGCTAAGCTCTGTTGATAAAGCTCTGTTAGTCAATGCTCTGGGGAGATGGTGTGGTATACCATACTCTGGTAAGACTATGCTCTGTTGGGACGACACCTTGTTAGAACCTTGATCTGGTGTAAGAATGCTCTGGTAGATGAAGCTAGTGAAACTACGCTATGAAAGAAGTATAATCTAGTACAAGTTTACTCTAGTAAACAGAGTATCACTGTGGTCAAGATTGACTGGTATGAAGATGCCTCTGGAATCCAACCAGACCGAGCAAAGCATTAAAGTCTACAATAAACATTAAAGGATCCTTATTGATGGCTCTTTAATATACGAGGAATCGAAGGCCAAATAGAATGTCAATGGAAACAATCATTCAATCTGTTTTACTATGAAGGGATCTCATTTTCAAAAAGGATCACAAAAGGACAGATATTTTTGTTGACAACTGTGTCAGTGTACGAAATAGAAAGTTGAAAAGGACACGATACACTAAAAACCACAAAAAGCGATCTGAATTTTTATCCGCTGGAGAAGGACCTACTTAGGTCACAACGGCACTATTTGAATATCTTGATATATATACCATTTTCAAATTAGTGAAGAAGGTTAGACTAGTGAGCAACCAAGAAATTAATCCAAGTATTCTGAGACCAAGAGAACTGCAATCAACTGTTTTATTCTTTCTTCAAGAAAGTTATTTTTGTGATTAAGTTTTCATTGTATATCCTCTCGTGTGAGAGATTTACTTTTTCAAATCATTTTTGGACATACTTGAATTTAGCCCAATAGTGGCTGTATTTTTTCTCAAAGGCTTGACTGTACTAAGTGGTTTTGAGAAGTTGAGAATACAGCCAGTTTGGCAGCAGTATACTCTTGAGTTTGTAATCGGTTGATTATAGTGAAAAATCCTTCAATGTGGTGAACTATTATAAATCTCAGTGTCTCATTTCTTTCCATATCTTTACTGCTTCTTAAAGTTATTTTTGCTTAAGAGTTGTTCTGAAAAAGGTTTTCAAAACCACAAGTATCTTGAAAATATTTTTAAAACCTAATTCAAACCGTCCCCTTTCTTGTTTTTTTGTCACGTTCAACTTCGAGACCTGTAAGGACAGAATCTCACTTGATCCTTTAATGAATTATTTGTGCTTTATCATTTGCTTAAATTGTATGTTTTTGTGTTTTCGATAAAATATGGATCGCGTGGGCATGATTAGTAAAATTTTTGGACAAGTATAGGTGGGTTGTTTTCTATTTGGGGTAGAACCATATATGCATGGTATAGGAGTGTGTTCATAACATTTGTTTCGAAGTTCGTGCGTTAGTAAGTTTGTCGATAAGGTTATTCGTTAATCGGAGTAAAAATCAGAGTTTTACCAGGTGAGAAGAATGAAACCTTAATCATCGGGATTTCAAGTATAGTGTGTAACTTTTAACATGTGTAGGGGACTTCAAACCCTACTAGAGTTTGATGTCAGTAACACCTAAGGATAAGTGTTACAGTCTACGGTGTCTAAGGATAGGTGTCGTGGATCTATCAGCCAATGTAGGAATGATCTCATGGTATTTATGGATGATTGATATAACGGCCCGGACTACTTTTAGAATTGCTGACTGTCCCCACAAACCAGCACGAGTCTTTCCAACGTCCTTTGTCATCACTCACACGCTTTATAGGAAACTTCCCAAAAGCTTAACCATCCAAAGAGTGCTCCAAGTCAACCACGCTTAACTATGGACATCTTATGCTCTGGGCTCTCGAAAAGAAGAAACATTTGTTGGTATAGGTAGTACCAATCAATTCCTTTAAGCCTTCCTTCACCCGTACAGTCTCATACATGTACAGCATCAGGATCCCTCTCATTCCTGTGTGAATTTGGTTCATTCACGTGTATCCTAGCCTAGAAGCTGTTAGGAGTCGCTCTTTGTTCATGCTCAATGCATGGCGATCAATCCCCCACCCTCCTCAGCCTCAGGTCTCCCATGGCCATAGCTTCCTCACGGTTCATCCCCGATCCATACCGTACTTAGAGAGGTCTGCTCTGATACCATTTATAACAGCCTGGACTGCTTTTAGAATTGCCGACTATAGCCACAAACCAACACGGGTTATTCCAGCCCTTTGTCCTCACTCACACGCTTTTTAGAAAACTTCCCAGAAGGTCACCCATCCCAAGAGTGCTCCAAGTCCTGCACGCTTAACTATGGAGATCTTATGTTCTGGGCTCCCGAAAAGAAGAAACATTTGTTGGTATAGGTAGTACCAATCAATTCCTTTAAGCCTTCTTTTACCCATATAGTCCTATACCCGCGCAGTCTCAGGATCCTTCTCATTCCTTATGAATTCGGTTCATTCACGTGTCACCTAGCCTAGTATCTATCAGGAGCTGCTCTTTGTTCATGCTCAATGCATCGGCGATCACTCCTCCACCCTCCTCAGCCTCAGGTCGCACAACTGATAGCATGTTATATTATGTTAATTGATGTGTGTGATGGATGGATTATGTATGATTACTTGTGTACTTGATTGATAACATGTTGGTCGTTGTTCACCTTAGCAATATCAGGAGTGATCAATATGTTAATCGAAGATGTTGTGATATGCTATACATGTCCTATTGTATGATTATATGATATGAGCTGTGATATTGTAACATCCATAATTTTTATGATACGTTATTAACGTTATAGTAGTGTAAATTGTCGTATTTATGCTATAATAAGCAATTCTTGTTGCTAAGTAAGTGATTGAATTAAATCAGGATAAAATTAAATTTGAGAATTAATATTCGATACTAATTCATGGTTCAAAAATCGTTGAAAAATTCTAACGATGTTTCGCCGTATTTTGAATCGCCAGGTAATTTTTATCCGCAATAAAATTTTAAACAAATTCCGATTTTGATGAAAATCGAATATTAACTTGTTGTGATGATGATTGAGTGTTTTCAATTGTATTTATTATTTATGAATAAATTCTTATCATGCGGTGAATTAATTTCTATGTAAATAATTTTTGCGAGCGAACGAATTATTGTTAACGCAATTACTCGACGCCGTAATTTTAGGACACCAAAACTCTAGGATTAGGGATAATCATGAGGAGAATGATTAGGTATCAAGGATTGGTGATTAGATTAGAAATATCTTACTTTAAGTGTCTAGGTGTCAAGCTTTTGGTGGTTAATTAAGAGATACATTTACTAAGCTAATCCTAGGCAAGTAAAAGGGAAGAATTAATTAATTTTTTAACGGTCCCCTTTTAATTGCTCAGACCGAGAGCACCCCGTTTTATTTCTCACTCTCATTTTTCACTTCATCTTGTCCAAGTGTGGAGAAAAACCAAGAACCAAGCTAAGCTTCCACGACTTCCTTCTTCCCCCCCTTTGGCGTGAACCCTTCCTACTTCTTCAACCCCATTTGCTTCTAACTTCTTCTTCTAGTTATCATCTTCTTCTTGGTCTAGTAAGTAAGTGCAAGATCAAGCTTTTGTGGTTGTGAAACAGACAATGGAGGTGCAGGAATAACATCATGAGAATCAAAAATAGATACTGACTCATGAACAGTAAAGTCTAGTACCTTTGGGTTAAGCTCAGAAGACCTAACTAACCTTCTCTTTGTTCCTTTAGAGGCAACAACGGTAGGAGGTGGAGGAGGAACTTGCTTCCCTAGATCAGACGCTGAAACATCTTTTTTAGCTGTTGACTTCTTCTTCTTCTCCAAGATCTTCTTGATGGGGATTCTTTCCTCATCTTCTGGTTCATCAACAGTAGGTGCAGGAGCCACCTTCTGTTTCATTCTTCTTGTCTCCCTTATAGGAGATTCAGCAGGTCTCTTCACACCAGCCATTGAGTTTCTGGTGGTTTTCTTTTCAGCTTCACCAATATTCGCAAAAGTTTCTCCTTCTTGTTGCTCTAGTTTCACCTTCTTAATTATATTCCCAGTTATCAATTGCATTCTGACCAGGCTATTGACTCCAAAAACCTCAGGACGAACAATAGCACCAACACGAAAGTATTTACCTCTTTTTTCTTTGCTTGTCAGATCACCAAGCTTTCTCACAATACCATCTTTTATCATCATTATGGAAAGTAGAACTCCATAAGGGATAACCTTGACAATATTCTTTTTATCAACACTTTTCCTTGAGAAGACAAGAGCATTAACAAGATTATTGATAATCAACCTTGGCAGGTTGATTTTCTTTCCATCCATATAGTTTCTCATAATGAACTTTTGCTCATAGTTCACTATGTTGCTTGAACCAGCCTTTAGAATCATGCTCTTAGCGATGATTTTGTGTAATACTCTGTAGTGGCCTTTCAAATCTTTGGCAGTGGGAGTTATGTTCTTCTTCTTCAACTCACGATAATTTTCAAACAGAGCTTCGTTGACGTTTTCCAAACCTCTGTAAGCGTCAACCCAGTTAGCATGGTAACCGATTCCTTCACAAGGGCACTTGATGATCTGAGCGATAGAGTTTATAGTGAAACGTAAATTGAAACATCTGATATGTGTAACATCCCAATTTTTATGAAAATTATTTTGTAGTTCCAACTATTTGAAAATAAATCATAGAGAGTCATGACCTCAATGGTGTGTTAAAAGTACGAAGAACTACCAAGATTTATTGTAAACAATTTACTGTTTTAGTAATTAATTCATATTAAAAACAGTATACGTCTACACTGTCTGTTAATCTGAATTAATTACTAAAACAGTAAATTGTTTACCATAAATCTTGGTAGTTCTTCGTACTTTTAACACACCATTGAGGTCATGACTCTCTACAAAATAATTTTCATAAAAATTGGGATGTTACATTACCACCCTCCTTAAAAGATTTTCGTCCCCGAAAATTAACTTATGAACCAAAACAAAATCAGAACTATGAAAAGTCATAACTTAATACTAAACATATCATAAATATGAACTTTGAAATTTAATACAACATAATAATTTTTCACTCAAACAATCAAACACAAAGCATACATTTTATTCATATATACTTACTAAAGTAAGGCACTACATCTATTAACTTAAAGTCTACAAATACAATACTCTGCATCCATGTCGAAGAAGTCCTCACGAACGACGCCTTATTCCAACGACGATCTCTGCTCCATCACGGTCACGAACACGATCACAACAACACTGAGTCACAGCGACATGCTAATAACAATAAAACCGCACTAACACAAATACACCTACACACCTACACAATCACGTTTTAACACAAAAACCAATATCGAATTCCTTCTATTTTTAAAACATCTAATTTCTAAAAATAACACAAAGCAAGAGTTAATTTGCGTAAACCACAATTGATCTCTTCAAGACTCGACCTTCTCAAGAACATTAGGTTTCTTTTGAGATTAGGTTTTTCATTGTCTTAAAATCATCAAGACACACTTAATTCAAAGTCTAAAATTTAAATCAAATACCAACAAAACAAAATTACTACAACCTTTTATTAAAACTTGAAATCTAACCTCACACATATAAAACTTGGTTTTCCAAAAGAAAACAAGTTCAAAAGCATTTCCCAACAAGACAAGATGGACTAAAAATTTTGAATTATCTTTTTCAAAAAAGAAAACAAAATCTTTCCAACCTTCTACTACTAAATCAAAGTTTTAACAAGTACCATTTAAAAACATAAAACCATCTTCAACGAGATCATTAACAAAGACACAAGAGTGGAAAACAAAAGAAAAGAATTTTTTTTTTCCAAAGCCATCAATAAAACAATTTAAAACTACCCGAAATTAAATGCTTAAGTAATTTAAAATACTCACCCACAAGTTCTTCAAAAACCCACAATTTTATGACATTAAAAGAAAGGAAAATTCTAAAAATCATTAACCACAAAATCAACAACAGCATAAATCACAGATAGTTATACAAGAATTATAAGAACATACATCGTAATACCAAAAGTATATTGATAATTTGGATTTTGGAATATAGTATAATAATAAAATACGTCACAGAGTTAAAACACTTATGTGGTCTATATTTAGAACCACGCGCACACCATAATCCATATAATACGATAATTATAGCGTCACCTACAGATAATCTCTCCCGTAAATCTCGGCCCGCTCAGCTCCATTGTTTCGCATTTCCTGTGACGAAGTCTTCAGATGATGAGATCTCTGCTCTATTTGGGGTGTAGAAACGTCCCTTAGTGGTTGGTCTTGTAGTTTCAACAATGTCGACAATAGACTCAGCTCGTGGTGCTTTGCAGTCTCTGGACGTATATCCCAATTCCTTGCAGTTAAAGCATAATCTTTCCTTGGTTGGTTACTGTTACCGTTGTGCTCCTCATCTTCACCATTGAAGTAGTGCGTCTTCGGCTATTGATACTTGTGATTCCCTCTTCTGTTTATCATGTAGACATATCCTCCAGTAGTTGGGCATACAACCTTCGCAGCATCTGTAGTTGATCCACCTCTGGCAATCGATAGTCCTTAGAAATATATCCTGGCTACTTGCAGTCACAACATAGTCGGTCCTTCGATGAGCATTCTTCAGCTAACTGTTCCTTGCTTCCATATTGGTGACAGTTCCACTTCAACTCCTGGCCATTCCCAATAGCCAACGCCACAGAACAATTCTGATTGTGTGGTTTCCCTGAGGATGGAAATAAGATGTTCCTTGTTGTTGTCTTCTTCTTTGTCCTTGGTCCAGATAATCTGGCCTAACTGACCCTCCAATAGCCCGCTCCTCCTTCGCTGTCTTAGCCAATCGGGTTGATTCTCTGCGGCAATCTGTGGTGCGACAACAGTTGCTATCCAGACTATCACTCGAATTACGTGATTCACATCTGAGTTACTAGCTCTGACAGAAGACTCGTTCACCCCGAAGGCATCGAATTTCTACGAAGTAAACTAACCAAAATCCCCACAGCAAAATCAATCATCTGAGATGATTGCAAACAATTTCACACAATGTTACACATGTTTCAACTAGGAAACATTACAGACAATCACAGACAAAGTTCACATAACCTAGGCATAACAAACTTATACCCGACAATTCCCAACAATCTAGGCCAGCTTAGACAAAGCGGTCCGGTTAGAACTGAACTGCTGTGCAACCCAAACTAATGCTGAAAACATTTAATGCTTGTATGCTTTCAGTTAAAGAGTACTCTTATGTATTTCACAATAGAAAAATAGGGGTACCTCAATGGTGTGTTAAAAGTACGAAGAACTACCAAGATTTATGGTAAACAATTTATTGTTTTAGTAATTAATTCAGATTAACAGACAGTGTAGACGTATACTGTTTTTAATATGAATTAATCCTGAAAAATGTGAAAAATGGTCATTTGATTGAGGAAAATTATTTTATTGTATGAGAAATAATTTTCAGGATTTAATAAATATTTTCAAGTCATAGTTTGATTTTTCATGGTTTAGTTATTGTATTAATTGTCTGTATTATGTCATATTTAATATGACTATTATTTTAAAGATTTTGTTTTGATAATTTTATTGTTTGATTAATGTCTATATGATAAGAGAAATTGAAATTAGTAATCCTCACTAATTTACAGTTTTTATTACGCTGCGAGAATTCTGTTGAGTTCTGCCGTAGCTAGGCTATTGGGTGAGTTTCTAACTGAAATATGCCCAAACGTGATCCAAATTTTATAAAATTTGAGATCATAGCATTTTCCAATATTTAGGATTTATTGTAATTTTTCTAGAATTTTTGGGCATCAGAAAATATTTAGTGTATTTTCTATGGCCAGAGACTGCCTAATTGCGACGTTTCGATTCGCATTTCGAGAAAACGAGAAACGTGGATACTTTTCTTATGCCGCGAGGAACATTTGTGATTTTTGGGTGTGGGGTTATAATTAGAATTATTTTTGGGAGTTTTTAGTATTAAAACCTATTATACGCGTAACGCCGCGCACCCGGTTGAGCGAAAACGCGCCGTAGCGAGACCCTGCGATATTTTGGCTAAGGGGAGATGCATCCATCCACTAGGGGGGCTGAACATGTGGGTTAATGATTGATTTTACAAGTGTCATGTGGTGATTAGTTGATTAGTAAATGGTAGGAAGTTAGTTTAGTTGGTTTATGACTTAGTGAGTTAGTTTCTAACTAAATGAACCTTTCCTTCCCATTCTACCCCTGAAATTTCGTGGCCTCATCCTCATTACACACCAGCACCATTTTCCTCTTCCATTTGTGAAGAACTTGAAGAAAAAAGTTAGAGAAAGAAAGTTGTGATTTTGGAAGTTTTGAAGATTCAAGTGTGCATCTTTGTTTCCTTCCATCTCCACTCTTGTTCAATCTTCATCTCTACTCTTGGTAAGCTCCATAAACCTTTCCTCACCTCTTTTGGGTTCCATGATATGATTTTTGATGGATTCAAGAGTTATTTGAAGTTAAAAAGCTTGTTTTTGGCTAGTATTGCATGACTAGTTCCATAACCCCTTATTTCCTTCCATGAATCACTTTGATTTTGGTGTATTGAATTAGGATGAAACCCTAACCCTTGCTGACCGAATCTTGAGCACCCTTTTAAGCTTTGTTCTTGACTTAGTTTTGTTGTTTTGGAGTTAGTTTTGATGAGTTATACTTGCTAAGTTGGAAACTAGTCATATATGCATGTTTTACATAGTTTTGGAAAATAAATTTGGGTGAAAATGGGGGCTGGAACCGTGGCCTATATCATGATTTTGGGGGATGTTTTAAACTGTTTTCAAGGTGATTTAAGTGTTGTGGAAGTTGGTTTTTGGTTAGAACTTTAAATCTATAAAGATTTGTAAGTTTAAAGCTTTGAAAAATTGTTTGAAACAAGATGAATTTTGGGCTGTTTTGGGGCTTCCAAAACAGTGGCTTATGATTAAATTTTGGGTGAGTTCTAACTTGTTTTTAAGTGTATTAAAGTGGTGAATAAGTTTGTTTTTGATAAGAAGTTTTGATTGAATGAAGTTTGTAAGATTTTGATGTTCAAAGGTTTGAAAATTTGAAGTTGTTTTGGAGCTTTGAAACCGTGGCCTCCAAGGATATTTTGTAACTTGTTCTTGACTTGTATTTATGCTTGAAAATAGTTGTAAAAGTGGTTGATGATTTGATTTAGTAAAACAATTCAAAGAAGTATGATTTTGGGAAAAGTTTGAGTTTATGTTTCAAGAATTGTTTTGAACTTGTAATAGAATTGTTTCTAAAATTTTGTGACATGTTTTAGTGCTTTGAAAAATGGTTCAAAGTTGGCAAAATACTATTCATTTGGTAAAAACACTATTCCAATTGGTAAATTTTGGTTTAGCCATTTTTCTAAGTGTGTAGCTTTTATAAAAGCTTGAAAACTTGCATGGTTTGAATTTGTTTCATGGCATATGATTAGGTGTGATCCAAATAGGTTAAGTTGGAAATATTTTAGGCCCTTTTTAGGACTAAAACCGTGGCTGTCCTAGAGTCGTAGGACTTGGGTTTTTGGTTCTAATTTTGTTAAGTTTGTGTTGTTAAGGTTCGTGCTTAGGGTACGCGCGAGGTGCGACTTGACGATGGTTTTGAATTTAGCTTGCTTGGATTGTTAAAGCGCCCAAGGTAAGGGAAATTCTTATATAATGAGTTTGGGCTTTTCGCCTTGTGTGTTAGTTGGCTTGATGTTTGATTAAATTGTGTGGTAGTACTTGTAGTATTACTATGTGTTGTTGAGATGTTGTAGCATGAATTATTGTGTATTGATTTGGCCCTGTGTGGCAAGACTGAATAGTATTGTGTGACTTAAACTATGTTGGATTAATTTGATTGGACTTGAAATTGATGGAAGTATGTAGCATGTTGTAGCTTACTGAATTGTTAGGTGCTGTATGAAATGCTGTAGCATGTTCTTGGCCCTGCGTGGCATTATGATTTGTGTTGTTTTCCTTGAATCATATTGGATTTATTGGAACTTGGAATTGATTGGAATTTGGATAATATTGTTGAGGATAATGGGTTAATTAATAATGCGTTGATCGACTGTTATTGGTTGACGATTTACAACGGTAAGTCTGATGCGATTCCATGAGCCGAGAAATGTTTTCATGGTAAACTAAAGGTATTTTTCTAAAATAAGCCGGTGTACAAATAGCTTTATGGATCAGAGGTTTAAGAGGTTCTTTTAAAAAGAAAACGTTGTAAATTTTGAAAACGGTTGAGTTAAGTAAAGTGTTTGGGAATTATCCTGGCGTATTATTTAGCTCAACTAGGGTTTCAACTACCTAGAGTTAACGAGCATTTTTAGATACATAGGAGTAATATAAGAATAGAGAAAGAGAGTTCAAAGATCGAGTTTTTGAAAGATTAAAACATAGGGAACCTAGTGTTCCTATTGAGCATATGGACTATGTGTCCTGTGCTGGGACTTAATGTCCTACTTGCGTGCGCATTTTCTTGGTTTAGGATTGGACCTAGTGTTCCGTATGGCGTGCCTAGTATCTCAATCTAAAAATTGAGCCTAGTGTTCCGCATTACGTGCCTAGAGTTCTGATCTGAGATTAAGACTAGCGTTCCGCAATTGAGCACCTGGACTTTGTGTCCTGTGTTTGCACTCTAAGTATTTGTTAAAGGTATTTTGGCTTAAAAATAAGCATGAGGGTTGTAGTATGACTAGCCTAAGCTTATAGATAAGTAGAAGTGGAACCATGCTAGATAAAGAATTTGATGAAACTCGGGTTCCAATGACCCAAAGCTAAATGAGTGATTTATTTTGGTACAACCTCACCTAGGTAATATAAGAATTGGAAGCATGAAAATTCACTAAGTAGAGTGAGTGAGTTGAGGTGTCGTCGATCCGCATTGATTAATTAAAACATTACTCGGGCGCTCCCTACGGTGAGCATGCCATATTGTTGAATTTGTTTGGATGCATACTGACCATTGAGCATCGACACTCGGAGCGTTTGATTGTCTTCAGGACTTCAAAAGGACGAGTTGTCACCCTATGCCCACGTGGCAGAAAGCCTTTGCGGCAAGCCTTTGTGGCAATACCCTTGGTAGGGGAGTTGATTTGGACGTTGGGAAATAAAGTTCCTCGTCACTGCTAACCTTGTTTAAGGCTGCAGGTGTATACACAAACTAGCCATACTGCATTGACATGCATAGCTAACCGCATTTATGATATGTGATGGATTGTTGATGAATTGGATATTGTGATGACTTGATCACTTATCTGTTGATAAACTTGCCTGCTCACATGCAATGGTTTGACATTGTAGTGACTTGATTGTTGATCTGTTGATAGATCTGCCTGCTCACATGCAATGGTTGATATTGCAGTGACTTGATTGTTGATCTGTTGGTTGTTTTGTTTGCTCACATGCAATGCTTGATATACCATGATGATGCGTGCGGTCTATTAAGTATGTATATGTATATAAAAGCGTGTTGTTGTATTATATATGTATATATTGTTTGTATGCGACATAGCCTATGATAAACTCGTGGACAAAGGATTTACCCTTGCACTATTGTTGGATTGGATGTCCTTATGGATGTCACTTCCAGATGGAGTTCGATGGCTATTGCGACCGTCTTTTAGGAGCATTGGAGATTGAGCCAGTGGAGGAAGATTCCTCTGAGTACTTCGTGTTTGATCTTGCTGAGCTGTTTCTCAGTAAGAGTTATAGTTGTCAGCCAGCTTAGCTTAGGGTATTGTGTGTTTGTGTAATTACTCATTGTCTTGTAATTACTCTTTTCAGAGAATCTCGCCTTAGTGCGAAATGATTATGTTATGTGAAGTATTATTGTGTGATGCATTATACTCTGATAATTGCAAAAGTTTGAATTGGCATCATTTAGAAAACTGTAGTACTCTATGTCTCATTTTTTAAAAGGGTTTCAAAGGAAAGAATATGAAAAGAAAAAAAAAATTACCCCTATTTTTCTATTGCGAAATACATAAGAGTACTCTTTAACTGAAAGCATACAAGCATTAAATGTTTTCAGCATTAGTTTGGGTTGCACAGTAGCGCTCCGGAAACGGGGAGTTACAATATGTCCTTCAATAATTTCACCCGGAAGTAGATAAGCGTTCCCCCAGAATTCCTTTATAGCATAGCTCAACATAACAACTGGTTCCCAGATAAAATAATTTTTCCAACCCAGTTTCTTCAAACCTTCTTCAAAATCAAAACCATACAGCTTGAAATTTTCAAAATCAATTCTGTTTTCATTCATAAGTTTTGCTTCTGAGAAGACATCGTAGGCAGCATTATATTGTCCAACCTTTCTATTGGCCATGGTAGCAGTTGCAGAGTGGGTAATGGAGGTGTTAGGGTTTGAAGTCACAGAAAGAGAGAGAGAGAGAGAAAACAATTTTTGCAAGTAGAAACAGAGTGAAGTGATGGAGCGAAAAATGTGGAGTAGTGGGAAAGTTGATAGAAAATGGTACAGTCCTTTTTCAAAAACAGCTTCGCATTTCCAAAAAAAAAAATATTAAATCAAAAAGAAAAGAAAAATGAAGATTCCCCTTTTCATTAAATGAAGACGTCAAAAGAAAAGTAAAATCAAGTAAAATGATTTTATTGAAAAACATAAATAATCATGACTCAGTGAGATGTGATGAGACGCTTAAGTCCTTTGCACGTGTGACACGTGTGTGCGCGCTCGGATGCACGCAACCGATTCACCAGCCGCTGAGTTATGATGCACATGACAAATAAAATGCTTACACGTATACATGCTTATGTCATACCAGATGCTGAGATGATGCATATCATCTGACGCTGAGATTAATCATTCTTCTATAAGATGAAAATTTAAATTTCTTCTTATAAAATTGAATCTATCTTCATTAAGGGGTTTTGTAAATATGTCAGCCCACTGATGATCAGTGTCTACAAATTTTATTTCGAGAATACCCTTCTAAACATAGTCTCTTATAAAATAATGCTTAATTTGAATGTGCTTGGCTCGTGAATGCAATATGGGATTTTTAGTAAGACAGATTGCAGAAGTATTATCACAAAAGATAGGAATGTTACTCTTTTTTATTAGATAATCTTCAAGTTGATATTTTATCCACAGAAGTTGAAAGCTGCAACTTGCTGCTGAAATATATTCAGCTTCTGCTGTTGAGAGTGCAATCGTGCTTTGCTTTTTGCTTGACCAAGACACAAGATTTTCTCTAAGGAATTGGCAGCCTCCATTTGTGCTTTTTCTTTCAATTCGGTCTCCAGCAAAGTCAGCATCACAGAAACCTACTAACTTGTAATCTTTTGATTTCTTATAAAGCAAACCAAGATTAGTAGATCCTTGCAAATATCTAAAAATTCTTTTAACAGCACTCAAGTGTGATTCTCTAGGATCTGATTGAAATCTAGCACATGTATTACTTGAACATAATATCGTGTCTTGAAGTCAAAGATAAAGTAGAGACCCAATCATACCTCTGTACATTTTCTGATCTACCTTTTTATCAGTTTCACCTTTACCAAGAATGCACGTGGGATGCATAGGAGTGCACATAAGTTTGCAATCCATCATTTTGAATTTCTTTAGCAATTCCTTGATATATTTGCTTTGATGTATATAGATACCATCATTGCATTGTTTGATTTGAATTCCAAGGAAGAACGTTAGTTCACCCATCATGCTCATCTCGAATTCAGCCTGCATTAGCTTAGAAAATTCTTTGCAAAGGCTTTCATTAGTAGCTCCAAAAATAATGTCATCAACATATATTTGAACAATTATAAAGTGCTTGTTTGATGTTTTTCTAGAAAGAGTAGTGTCTACTAGACCTCTGGTAAAACCATTTTTCATCAAAAATGTACTCAGTCTTTCATACCAAGCTCTGGGAGCTTGTTTAAGACCGTACAGGGCCTTTTTAAGCTTGAAGACATGTTCTGGAAATTCAATGTCTTCGAATCCAGGAGGTTGTTTTACAAAGACTTCCTCAGTTATAAAACCGTTCAAGAAAGCACTTTTCACATCCATTTGATAAAGAATTATATCATGGTGTGCAGCAAATGAAAGTAAAATGCGTATAGCTTCTAACCTTGCAACAGGTGCAAATGTTTCAGTAAAATCAATACCTTTTTCCTGTGAGTAACCTTGAGCAACCAATCTTGCTTGTTTCTCACAACCTTTCCATCTTCATCAAGCTTGTTTCTAAATACCCATTTAGTACCAATAGCTTGCTTATCTTCTGGTAGAGTAACTAGCTTCCATACATCATTTCTTTGGAACTGATTCAACTCTTTTTGCATGGCCAGAATCTAACCTTCATCTTCCAATGTTTGATTAATCGTTTTAGGTTCCATTTCTGAGAGTACTGCCATATCTGCATGCTCTTTAAAAGAGGATATGGTTCTTACTCTATCTCCAAGTTCTCCTATGATTTGATCTTTAGGATGATTGGTTTTGTACTTCCAGCTCTTTCTGGCTTCAGCTTCTGAAGATTCTTGCATCTGGTTACCACCGGACGATGAAGATGTAGGTTCCCTATTTGTAGTATCACCTATATTTAATTCTGAAAATAATTCATCTAGCTCTGACATGGCTGTGTTAGGCTTCTTGTCGTCAAATTTGACATGAATGGATTCTTCCACTGTCATAGTTTCTTTATTGTATATTCTAAAAGCCTTAGAACTTTCAGAATATCCCAAAAAGATTCTTTTGTTAGCTTTTGAATCAAACTTACCAAGCTGATCCTTAGTAATCAAAATATAACAAGTATAACCAAATGAATGAAAATATGATATGTTTGGTTTTCTACCTTTCCACAATTCATAAGGAGTCTTCTTCAAAATAGGTCTAATAAGAATTCTATTTCGAATGTAACAAGCTATGTTTACTGCTTCTGCCTAAAAATGTTTTGCAATATTAGCTTCATTGATCATGGTCCTGGCCATTTCTTGGAGGGACCTATTTTTCCTTTTCTACAACACCATTTTGTTGAGGTGTTCTTGGAGAGGAGAAATTGTGGGAGATGCCATTATCATCAAATTTTTTTTGAAAGCATTCATTTTCAAATTCTCCCCCATGATCACTTCTAATAGATGAAATACAAAGTCCTTTTTCATTTTGAACTGTTTTGCAAAATATAGTAAATACCTTGTATGACTCATCTTTGTGAGCAAGGAATCTAACCCATGTCCATCTAGTAAAATCATCAACAATGACTAACCCATATTTCTTTCCAGTTAAAGAGGCTATCCTTGTTGGACCAAAAAGATCAAGATGCAGAAGCTCAAGTGGTCTAGAGGTTGAAACAACATTTTTTGAATGAAAAGAAGTTTTAACTTGTTTTCCTCTTTGATATGCCTCACAGAGAGCATCAGATTGATACTTAAGATTTGGTAAGCCTTTGACAAGACTGTGCTTGTTTAATTTTGAGATTAATCTCAAATTGGTATGACCCAATCTCTTATGCCAAATCCATTGTTCTTCGTCAACAGTCATGAGACACTTGACATCTTGTTTTGCAAGTTTAGAGAGATCAATTTCGTAAATATTTTGTTTCCTCTTAGCAGTGAAGAAAATAGAGCTATCTTTCTTGCTTTTTACTAGACATCCAGTTTCTATAAAGATGACTTCATAACTATTGTCACATAATTGACTTATGCTCAACAAGTTATGGTTAAGTCCTTCAACATAGAGTACATTATCAATAGAGGAAAGAGAGTCTTTACCAATGCGACCAATTCCAACTATTTTACCTTTCTGGTTTCCTCCGAAACCAACGAATCCAGCTTCTTTAAGCCTTAATTCTTGGAACATTCTCCCGTCATGTGATGTGAGCATCCACTATCTAAGTACCAAGATAGGTGTGTTGACTTTGTTCCTAAGTATGTCTGCAACATAGACTATTTTATCTTTAGGTACCCATATCTTTTTGGGTCCTTTCTTGTTAATTCTTGAAGGAAGCTTGTCCTTCACAGTTTTAAAAACAGTACATGCACTTTTCAAATAACCAGGTTTATTGCAATAAGTACAATGCAAGCATTTACTATGATTATTGGATTTATCAGATGCTGAATCATTTTCTAAAGGAGGTCATCTAATATATAACCAAGACCATGAGTTGTCGTTTTACTGACACCCCAAATCATTGAAGCTTGCTTGCTTCGAGTTACACTCTCTGCAAGAAACTTTTGAAATGCAAATTCATAATCATTTGATTTGCATTTAAGGTTGCCTGTAACTTTAGAGCTTTCAGCTTGAGAGCTCTCAGCTTCTGGTTGCTTGTTAGCGGCCAGACGCTGGTTATCCATCAGATGCTGATTTTCAGTTTTCAGCTTCTAGTTCTCTTTATTGAGTACACATTTTTCTTTGTTTAAAGCTTGAAAGTCTTGTGATAATTTTGAAAATTTCTTTTTCAAATTCTTATACTCAACAGAGAGAGTGGCAGAGTCCTTAAGAAGATCATCAAATGCAAGTTACAGTTCAGATTAGGAATCATATACTATTACCTCTTCAACTTCTTCTTCTGAGTCAAGATCGGTGTCTGCCATGAGAGCGAGATTTGCTTCTTCTTCATTATCTTTCTCAGACGAGGATAAGTCTAGATCTTCCCATGCAGTCATGAGGCTCTTCTTCTTTTTCTTGAAAGAACTTCTTGTGGGCTTCTCCTTAAGATTAGGACATTCGAACTTGAAATGTCCAGGCTTTTTACATTCATAGCAAATGACTTGGGCTTTGTCCTTGTCTTTGCTTTCCTTCTTATCCTCAGTATCTTTCTTCTGAAACTTCCTCCTGAAGTTTCTCTTCTTCCATATTCTTTGTATCTTCCTGGATATAAATGCGAGCTCATCTTCTGATGTGTCAACATCTCCTTCTGAAGCTTCATCTTCTGATTCTTCTTCTTCAGCCTGAAGGGGGTTTTATGTTGAGCAACTTTCAATTCTTCTTCATTTAGCTCAAGTTCATGAGCTTTCAATGAACTCATAAGATCTTCAAGTCATAGTACATTTAGATCTTTTGCTTCTTGAATAGCAGTGATCTTGGGTCTCCGCTACATAGTCAAGCTTCTCAAGATTTTTCTAACATGGTCAGGTGTAGTGTAACTTTTTCCAAGGGCCTGTAACCCATGAACAAGTGCTTGGAATCTTCCAAACACAGTTTCAATGTTTTCACCATCTTCTATTTTGAACAACTCATATTGGCGAACCAACATGCTAGCTTTGGTTTCTCTTACTTGGGCAGAGCCTTCGTAAGATAAAACAAGTGAGTCCCAGATTTCTTTGGCAGTATCAAATTTGCCACATTTATCTTATTCTTTTTCTGTCATAGCACAGATAAGAATGAATCTAGCTTTTTGATTGGTTTGATATCTCTTTTTTTGCTCATCATTCCAATCTTCACTGGCTATAGCAACACCACAAGCATTAGTGGGAGGAATGTAACCACTTTGAACTATATCCCATAACTCAAGTTGTTGTGTCTCAAAGAAAGCTTTTATCTTATCTTTCCAGTAATCAAACTTTTCTCCATTGAATAGAGGAGGATGGTTCATATGACCACCTTCAGTAGACATATTCACAGTATAGGATCTTTTCTCTTAACACTGTTAAGTGCTCAACCAAGAGGCCGAGCTCTGGTACCAACTGAACGTGAACACAAGAAGGGGGGTTGAATTGTGTTCAAAAACTTTTTGCAAACTTTAAGTTAAAAGCACTAAGAACACAGATTTTTCAAAACTGTTTGTTTATCGGACGCTGAGAAACTAACCGGATGATGAGAGACTAACCGGATGCAGGAAATAAAGTCATTTATGAAAACTTGTTTTACTGAGCAAGGTAAAGATAAATGTAAGGCAGTAAAGTAAGAGACACAGAGATTTATACTAGTTCACCACCAACTGGTAGCTAGGTCTAGTCCCTTCGATCCTGAAGGATTTTTCACTATAATCAACTGATTACAATTTTCCTCAAGAGTATTCTACTGTCACAAACTTGACAATACTCTCAACTTCTCAAAACGACTCAGTACGATCGAGCCTTTGAGGAACAAAACCTTAACTAGGCCAAATACTGTTTACAAAAGAGAATATACTTTTGAATACAATCAAAATAACTCTCACAGAGAGGATGAAAAGATTAAGCTCAAAACAGAGTAGCTTTCTAAAAGAAAGTATAAGGCGCTGAGTTCAGTTCTTTGTAGACCGGAGACTTGGCACGAAATTTGATTGCTCACTCAGTGTGATGATGCTTTCAAAATAGTTTCTTTCTTTCTCAGAATTTGTTCTAGCAATTTTAGTCTTAGTTCTGGCCTTGTGGCTCAGGAACAAGAGAGAAAAACTCTCTAACTCAAAATACTCAATTTCTCATAAACTTCAAGATATGCAATACATGGAGGAGAGTGGCCTTTTATACTAATCCTAGAGGCCTTAGGTAGATGGATAAAGTTGTAATACAAAAGAAAATACATGTGAATGCTAGTTGTATAAAAATGCAAGTTGTCAACAATAGTGGCTTTGAGTTGAAAATGATGAGTCTTCACATGGAGGGGTTGGTGGTGGTGCATGCCTGGCTTCTAGATGCAGGCCAATGTATCTGTATCATACTCCCCGGGTTGGATAGAACTCGTCCTCGAGTTTAGATCCGCTTCATTATCTAAATATGGTGAAAGATCAGCGACATTGAAAGTTGCAGAAACACCATATGATCCTGGTAGTTCTATCTTATAAGCATTGTCATTGATTTTCTGCATGACTCGGAATGGTCCATCAGCTCTTGGGGACAACTTAGCATTTGGTTGATTTGGAAACCGTTCCTTCCGTAGGTGAATCCATACCAAATCTCCAATTTTAAAAATTTGTCGCTTTCGATGTTTGTCACGCTGAGATTTGTACCTTGAATTCTGTTTGCGAATCCGCTCTCGAACTTGTTCATGCAGTTTCTTGATCTCCTTTGCTCGGTTATCTACATCTGAACTAAACTGTTGCTTGTCTGTTGAAGGAGTTAAATCAAGTGGACTTAACGGACGAGTGCCATAGACTACTTCAAAAGGACATTTTCCATTGGCTTGATTAGTTGAATTGTTGTAAGCAAATTCAACTTGTGCAAGAATAAGATCCCACTGTTTCAGATTTTTACCAACAAAACTTCGAAGTAGATTTCCCAAAATCCTGTTGACGGCCTCTGTTTGTCCATCTGTCTGGGGATGACTGGCACTACTGAACTGAAGTTTAGTTCCCATTTTTTCCACAAGGTTCTCCAAAAGTAGCTTAAGAACTTTACATCTCGGTTGGAAGTGATGGTTTTTGGAATTCCATGAAGACGAACAATTTCTTTGAAATACGATCAACAACTTGAACAGTATCATTGGTCTTACGGCAAGGAATGAAATGGGTCATCTTTGAAAATCATCTACCACAACCATGATGGAATCTTTACGACGTTGAGTTCGTGGGAGTCCTAGAATGAAATCCATGCTAACATCTTCCCATGGTGCTTACGAACTGGAAGTGGCATATATAATCGATGTTTTGGCCTTTAGACTTGGCAAAATGACAGATTCTACATCTTTGTATATGTCGGTTGACATCTCTTTCGATCTTGGCCAATAGAAATTCTCTTTTACTAAAGCCACGCTTTTATCTCGTCCAAAATGACCTCGCTAATCCTCCATCATGTATTTCCCAAATAATAGCTTCGTAGCGAGCATTGAGGAATACACAAGGTCTTTCCTTTGAATAAAAATCCCTCATGCCTATAGTAGTCTTGTGAAGAATGAAACTTCGGTGGCATTCCAAATTTTCTCGAGGTCGGATCATCCGAATACAACTCTTTAATTGTTTCAAAGCCAACTACTTTTGTTTGTAGGGTGGAAAGTAGAGTATGACGCCACCGAGGGCATCTGCTACAATATTTTGAACTCGACCTTATGCTTGATCGTAAAGGGAAAAGGTTGTAAATACTCACTCCAAGCGCATGTCTGCGACTAATCTTCTGTTGAGAGTTCAAATGCTTTAAGGCTTCATGATCGTAATAAAGAATGAATTCCTTATTCAACAAGTAGTGGCTCCAATGTTGCAAAGCACGAACAATTGCATAGAACTCTTTATCATATGTAGAATATCGGAGTTTAGCATTGTTGAGCTTCTCACTGAAGAAGGCTATGGGATGACCTTCTTGATTTAGAACAGCACCAATTCCAGTGTTGGAAGCGTCACAGCTAACTTCGAACACTTGATCAAAATTGGGAAGGGCTAACACTAGTGCTTCAGTCAAATGTTTCTTCAGTTCCTCAAAACTTTTCTGTGCGATCTCTGTCCATTGAAACTTGTCTCCTTTTATGCAATCTATGAGTGGAGCGGCAATTGAGCTGAAGTTCTTGATGAATCTTCTGTAAAAGGAGGATAATCCATGGAAACTTCTCACCTCACGGATTGATTGTGGGACAGGCCAGCTATTGATCGCTTCTATCTTTTCTGGATCAACTCGTATGCCTTCGGATGTGATGATATAACCAAGAAAAGTAACTTCGTTGGTTAAGAAAGAACATTTTTTCAAGTTGGCATAGAGTTTCTGTTCACGAAGAGTTTGTAGCACTTGCCGAAGGTGCTCCAAGTGTTCTTCTTTGTCCTTGCTAAAAATCAGAATGTCATCAAAATAGACGACGACAAATTTACCAATAAAGGGTCAAAGGACTTGATTCATCAGGCGCATGAATGTACTTGGGGCATTGGACAACCCAAAAGGCATAATACCATTCATAAAGGCCATCTCTGGTTTTGAAGGCGCCTTCCATTCATCTCGGGCCTTAGCACGATCCGATGGTATCCACTACGAAGATCAATCTTTGAAAAGATAGTGGCACCATGTAATCGATCCAATAAATCATCAAGTGCGGGTATGGGAAGCGGTACTTGATGGTAATCTTGTTGACAGCTCGACTATCAACACACATTCTCCAGCTTCCATCTTTCTTGGGCACTAGGATTGCAGGAACAGAACAAGGGCTAATACTTTCCTGTATCAATCCTTTCTTTAACAATCCTTCAACTTGGCGCTGGATTTCAGCATGCTCCTGGGGACTCATTCTGTAAGCTGGTCTATTGGGAATGACTGCTCCGGGAATGAAGTCAATGGCGTGCTGGATGTCTCGCATTGGCGGTAGTCCAGCTGGAACTTCTTCTGGTATAACATCTGGAAACTCTTCAAGTAGCTGTTTAATTTCCACTTGAATGATAGTCTCGTTATTTGACTCGAACAGTAGAATAAAGCTCATGGTTTGAACTTCCTTTCTGACTTCTTTGAGTTGTTCCTTTGTGACTAAGGACACCAATGGTTTGGCTTCTTTCTTGCCTTTATCAAGCTCATTCAGAAAGGAGTTAGCTTGATCTTTACTCCATCTTTGACAAAGGAGTAGGTGTTGGTATAACCGTCATATAGTGCATGACGATCATATTGCCAGGGTCTTCCAAGGAGGAGATGACAGGCATCCATAGGTACAACATCACACCAGACTTGATCCTGGTATTTCTGGCCAATGGAAAAGGTCACAAGGCATCACTTGTCAACTTTCACTTCACTTCCTTTGCTGAGCCAATGCAACTTGTAAGGGTGTGGATGTATCTGGGTTGGTAGATCCAATTTTTCCACCATATAGTTGGAAACAACATTTTCACAACTTTCACTGTCTACAATAACGTCACAAACTTTTTCGGCAGAAGTGCAACGAGTGTGGAAAATATTGTGCCTCAACCAAGGTTCTTCCTTTGCTGATACTGTATGCAAGGTTCGTCTGATTACTAAGGATTCACCATGGTCAGCAACAGTGAGTTCTTCATCGTATTTTGGATCTAACTCTTCTTCTCCTTCAGGTTCTACTCGAGCCTCCTCTTCTTCAGAAATTTCATAAGCTTCTCCTTTGATGATGGTAATGGTTCTCCTTGTCGGGCAGTTGGAGGCTATATGACCAAAGCCTTGGCATTTGAAACATTTGTGACCTTGGTTTTGTTTCGGTGGTGGTAGGTTTGGTAGGAGGTTTACTAGATGAACTAGGTTGGTCGGTGGGTGGTTTACGAGTGTAAGGTGGATTATTGGAGGAGAAGTTTCTGTAGGTGGATCTCCTGGGCAACTGCTTCTCTATTCGCGTAGCAAGGCGAATAACATCTTCTAACGACCAATATTGCTTTGAAGTTCAACACGATCGGCAATATCGGTGTTTAATCCTCCAAGGTAGCAGGCGATTATTTGCTCCTCTTTCTCTTGTACATCACACTTTGCATCATCGCCTTCTCAAATTCTCTAGTGTATTCTTCTGGCGACAAATTCTTCTCTGAAGGTTCTGCTTGGATGAATTTGTCTTGATAATATTGAGGAGGTAAGAACATTACAGTTAGCTCTCGCCGCATTTTTTCCCATGTCTTGATCTTGCTTTTCCCATCACGCTCGTCTCTTTTTAAGGTTTTCCCACCAAGTGGAAGCATATCTCTTTAATTTCACGGCAATAATCTTCACCTTCTTTTCTTACGGAATCTCCTTGTATTCAAACACTCTTTCAAGCTGTTTGAAGCCAATCAACGGTCATCTGGGTGAAGTTTTCCTTCAAAGTCGGGAATATCAACTTTGATGTCATCATGTCCGATTGGTGGTCTCTGGGGACGTCGGGTTGATGAGGAATCACCGGAATATTCTTCCTCTTACGAAGAAATTTGGTGGCGTTCCTCTAATAGGACTCGATGTGCTGTAAAGCATCTTGTAATTCTGAATTTGTCTTCGCATTTCGCCATTTCAAGGTCTCGTAGAGGTTGTCTTAGGAGGCATTTTGGACGTAGAATAAAATTGGTGAAATCTTAGGGTTACCAGTTGGAGATTGTAGGTTGATAACTAGAACACCAAGGAAGTTCCCAGGAAAGAGAGGTGTCGCTAAGCGTACTTAATAACTTTGTCTTTCCTTAGCCAGACCTTTATTGAAATGCACTTTTTATAATTCCACAATTTCTTTTCCAATAACAAAGAACAATTTGGTACTTTGTGTGGGAAAAATATAGAGGGGCAATTTTATAAATTTGAAAAGTTTAAGGGTCAAATTGCAATTCACAAAAGTTTAGGGGTCAAATTACAATTCATCAAAAATTTAGGGGCCAAATTGTAATTTTTCAAAAGTTTAGGGGCTAAATTGTAATTTTCAAAAGATTAGGTGCAAAAATGTAAATACTGCAAAGTATAGGGGCTTATCTATAATTTCAGTAACCCAGACAGCGTGGATGTTGGTGGTCAAAGTGGCGTGGCGATTCTTTGGTTGGTGACGAGAATGGCGTGGGCTGGCGAGGTGGCTCTTGAGTCAAAGGTAGACTTTGGTGGTGATGTGGCTCCCTTGACACGTGGCGCGAAGAGAGTGGGTGAAGGTGACAGGTGTTTGTGATGTGGCACGCGGAGGTGGTCGGGTTCAACCTCAGATTTTCCGATGATGCAACTCGGCGATGGGTGCAAACACCGGCGGCCGGCGAGCAGTTTCCGGCCGAACTTTCCGGCGACGCTCGTGGAGGCGCGTGGAGGCTCCGTTGGCCTCGAAACTTGGGTTCCTAAGGTTTTCGGCCCTTCCGGACGCGATGGCGGCGTTAGTTTTGCGAAAAAATGGCCGTAAAGTGGAGTTTCTGGGCGGACAACTCTCTTGCTCACCTAAAACACTTAACTTTCCGTTGATTTTCTCACTCAAACTCAACTCCGGGATCTAAGAACTTGCTCTGATGCCAAAATGGCTCAGGAACAAGAGAGAAAAACTCTCTAACTCAAAATACTCAATTTCTCATAAACTTCAAGATATGCAATACATGGAGGAGAGTGGCCTTTTATACTAATCCTAGAGGCCTTAGGTAGATGGATAAAGTTGTAATACAAAAGAAAATACATGTGAATGCTAGTTGTATAAAAATGCAAGTTGTCAACAATAGTGGCTTTGAGTTGAAAATGATGAGTCTTCACATGGAGGGGTTGGTGGTGGTGCATGCCTGGCTTCTAGATGCAGGCCAATGTATCTGTATCACCTTGCCTTAGTTCTTACCACCTTCTTCAATGAATACCTTGGGGTATTTATAGGAGACTTCAGGGATATTACCGTTTGCAGTAAAAGAATAGCTCATTTCCATTGAGTGAGGTAATTTGAAATGTAGTCCTTTTCTTCCTTTCTGGAGAATATCAGAATAGTACATATTATTGTTTTCGTACTATCTGCTTTTCACAATTGCCTTGTATGATTTTTGTCTTATGCAAAAGGTGTCACCTGTTGGAACCTAAACGATTGAGAAGTTTAGACCCTCATTAATTTTGATGATAACAAAGTATTCACAAGAGAACAATTTATGTTCTAACATTTCTTGAAGTGTGCAGATACTAATAATACATATATTCTAAGCCACTCAAGCAAGAAGAAAGTAATTCTCAAGAGAAGGATTCATTCTATGTGTCAGCATCCGGCTCATCCTTGTGAGCGTCTGGAATTTTCTCTCTATGACACAAAGCTTATGCAATTGCTACGAGCGTCCGAACTTCCGATTCTGAGCGAGCGTCTGAACTTCATTTCAAATCACGTGTTAGTCACGTTGCTGCTCTACCTCTCAGAAGTTTCTGGAACGGATTTCAAAATTGATTCTGAGCGCTAAAATTGTTGTACGAGGTATCAAAGGTGGCACCTTTAGCTACAAGACAAAAATCGTACAAGCAAGGTAGTACAAAAACGGTAATATGTACTACTGGGATATTCTCTGCAAAGCAAGAAAGAGACAGCGTTTTGAATTTACCTCACTCAATGGAAAGGAGCCATTTTTTACCGTAACGGTAATATCCTTGGAATTCCTATATATACCTCATGGTATCCATTGAAGAATTAACGAACATACTGTGAAAAAGCTTGCTGAAATTCTGCTGAAATATTACTTCATTTACTGAGAACAAGCACTGCTTCTGTGAGCAACCAAGTCTCGTGCTAAGTCTCTGGACTACAAGAAGCGAACTCGGCGTCAGGCCACTTTCTTTAAGAAAGTTTTTCTATAGTTGAGCTTAATCTTTTATCCTCTCTGTGAGAGTTATTTTTAACTGTACTTCAACTCACTTGTAAAAGTTTGTTTTGGCCTAGTTAAGGCTGTATCCTCAAAGGCTCGACTGTACTGAGTCGTTTTGAGAAGTTGAGAGTATTGTCAAGTTGTGATGAGAATACTCTTGAGGAAATTATGTCAGTTGATTATAGTGGAAAATCCTTGAGAACGAAGGGACTAGACGTAGCTACCAGTTTGGTAGTGAACTAGTATAAATTCTGTGTCTCTGCTTTCGCTTTCTATTCATTTCTATCTTGTTGTGTTAAAAACAAGTTTTATCAAACTGTTTTTTCCAGCGTCCGATTATTCCCAGCATCCGATAAACAAACAGTTTTGAAAAACTTGTGTTCTAAAGTGTTTCTAACTTAAAGTTTGCGAAAAGTTTTTAACACAATTCAACCCCCCTTCTTGTGTTCACGTTCAGTTGGTACCAGAGCTCGGCCTCTTGGTTGAGCACTTAATAGTGTCAAGAGAAAAGATCCTATATTGTGAACATGTCTACTGAAGGTGGTCATATGAACCGTCCTCCTCTATTCAATGGAGAAAAATTTGATTACTGGAAAGATAAGATGAAAGCATTCCTTGAGGCACAAAGTCTTGATTTGTGGGATATAGTTGAAAGCGGATACATTCTTCCCGCTAATGCCCTTGGTGTTGCAATACCTAGGGAAAAGCCAGTGCGATGATCGAGAAAAGAGATATCAAACCAATCGTAGGGCGGATTTATTCTCATCCGTGCTATGACAGAAAGAGAATATGATAAATGTGGTAAATTTGATCTGCCAAAGAAATTGGGATTCTCTTGTGTTATCTTATGAGGGTTACGCCCAGTAAGAGAAACAAAAGCTAGCATGATGGTACGCCAAAGATGAGCTATTGAGAATGGAAGATGGAGAGAACATTGAAACTATGTTTGGAAGGTTCCAAACACTTGTTCATGGGTTGCAGGCCCTTGGAAAAAGTTATACTACACCTGATCATGTGAGAAAGATCTTGAGAAGCTTGACTAAGCAGTGGAGACCCAAAGTCACTGCTATTCAAGAAGCAAAAGATCTAAATGTTCTTCGGCTTGAAGATCTTATGAGTTCTTTGAAAGCTCATGAACTTGAGCTAAATGAAGAAGAACCTACCAAGAAGAGTAAGTCTATTGCTTTAAAAGTTAATCAACATAAACCTAGTACTTCTAAAGCTTTTCAGGCTGAAGAAGAAGAATCAGATGATGAAGCTTCAGAAGGAGATTCTGATGGATCAGACGATGAGCTAGCATTCATATCTAAGAAGATCCAGAGAATGTGGAAGAAAAGAAACTTCAGAAGGAAGTTTCAGAAGAAAGATTCAAAGGACAAGAAGGAGAGCAAAGACAAGGACAAAGCCCAAGTCATTTGCTATGAATGTAAGAAGCCTGGACATTTCAAATCCGAGTGTCCTAATCTTAAAGAAAAGCCCATAAGAAGCTCCTTCAAGAAAAAGAAGAAAGGTCTCATTGCAACATGGGAAGATCTTGACTTATCCTCCTCTGAGGAAGATAAAGAAGAAGCTCACATTGCCCTCATGGCAGACACTGACATTGAGTCAGAAGAAGATGTTGAAGAGGTAATAGTATATGATTCCTACTCTGAACTTCAACTTGCTTTTGATGATCTTCTTAAGGACTCTGCCACTCTCTCCTCTGAGTATAAGAATTTGAAAAAGAAATTTTTTAAATTATCACAAGATTTTCACTCCTTACGCAATGAAAACTCTGTACTCAATGAAGAGAACCAGAAGCTGAAAAATGAAAATCAGCGTCTGGTGGATAACCAGCGTCTGGAAGCTAACAAGCAACCAGAAGCTGAGAGCTCTCAAGCTAAGAGTTCTGTAGTTCTGACGATCTAACTGCAAATCAAATGACTATGAACAAGCATTTCAAAAGTTTCTTGCAGAGAGTGTGACTCGAAGCAAGCAAGCTTCAATGATCTGGGGTGTTAGTAAAACGACAACTCATGGTCTTGGCTATATACCAGATGAAACCCTTTTGGAAAATAATTCAGCATCTGATAAATCCCATAGTCATAATAAATGCTTACATTGTACTTACTGTAATAAATCTGGTCATTTGAAAAGTGCATGTAATGTT
Source organism: Calophaca sinica (assembly GCA_037113605.1). NCBI lineage: Eukaryota > Viridiplantae > Streptophyta > Magnoliopsida > Fabales > Fabaceae > Calophaca > Calophaca sinica. Next base: position 92,024,887 of record CM073735.1, read on the forward strand.
TTTAAAACTAGGAAGGATAAGCATCCTTCAAGAACTAACAAGAAAGGACCCAAAAAGATATGGGTACCTAAAGATAAAATAGTCTATGTTGCAGACATGCTTAGCAACAAAGTCAACACACCAGTCTTGGTACTTAGATAGTGGATGCTCGCGTCACATGACGGGAGAAAAGCATATGTTCCAAGAACTAAGACCTAGAGAAGCTGGATTCGTTGGTTTCGGAGGAAACCAGAAAGGTAAAATAGTTGGAATTGGTCGCATAGGTAAAGACTCTCTTCCTTCTATTGATAATGTTTTATATGTTGAAGGACTGAAACATAATCTATTGAGCATAAGTCAATTATGTGACAATGGTTATGAAGTCATCTTTACAGAAACTGGATGTTTAGTAAAAAGCAAAAACGATGGATCTATTTTCTTTACAGCAAAGAGGAAACAAAATGTTTATAAAGTTGATCTTTCTGAACTTGAAAAACAAGATGTCAAGTGTCTTATATCTGTTGAAGAAGAGCAATGGATTTGGCACAAAAGATTAGGTCATGCCAACTTGAGGTTAATCTCAAAATTAAACAAGCACAATCTTGTTAAAGGCTTACCAAATCTTAAGTACAAATCTGATGCCCTTTGTGAAGCCTGTCAAAAAGGAAAACAAGTTAAAACTTCCTTTCATTTAAAAAATGTTGTTTCAACTTCTAGACCACTTGAACTCTTACATCTTGATCTTTTTGGTCCCACAAGGACAGCCTCTTTAACTGGAAAGAAATATGGTTTAGTCATTGTTGATGATTTTACTAGATGGACATGGGTTAAATTCCTTGCCCACAAGGATGAGTCTTTTAAAGTATTCTTGTTTTTCTCGCAATTCAGTTCAAAATGAAAAAGGCATTTGTATTTCTTCTATTAGAAGTGATCATGGGGGAGAATTTGAAAATGAGAACTTTCAAAAATTTTGTGAAGAAAATGGCATCTCCCACAATTTCTCCTCTCCTAGAACACCTCAACAAAATGGTGTTGTAGAAAGGAAAAATAGGTCCCTCCAGGAAATGGCCAGGACCATGATCAATGAAGCTGATATTGCAAAACATTTTTGGGCAGAAGCAGTAAACACAGCATGTTATATTCAAAATAGAATTTATATAAGATCTATTTTGAATAAGACTCCTTATGAATTGTGGAAAGGAAGAAAACCAAACATTTCTTACTTTCATCCTTTTGGTTGTATTTGCTATATCCTGAATACTAAAGATCAGCTTGGTAAGTTTGATTCCAAGGCTGACAAAGGAATCTTTTTAGGATATTCTGAAAGATCTAAAGCTTTTAGAATATACAACAAAGAAACTTTGACAGTTGAAGAGTCCATTCATGTCATGTTTGATGATAAGAAGCCTGACACTGCAATGTCAGAGCTAGATGAGTTATTTTCAGATTTAAACCTCGGTGACAAGCCAGACGATGAATATACATCTTCATCATCCGGAGGTAACAAGACGATGAATTCTACTCAAGCGGAAGCTGAAGCAAGAAAAAGCTGGAAGTACAAAACCAATCATCCAAAAGATCAAATCATAGGAGAACCTGGTGATAAAGTACGAACCAGATCCTCTTTCAAGGAGCATGCTGATTTTGCACTTCTCTCTGAGATGGAACCTAAGACGATTGATCAAGCGTTGGAAGATGAAGGGTGGATTCTGGCAATGCAAGATGAATTAAATCAGTTCCAAAGGAATGACGTATGGAAGCTAGTCACTCTACTAGAAGATAAACAAGCTATTGGTACTAAATGGGTATTTAGAAATAAGCTTGATGAAGACGGTAAAGTTGTGAGAAATAAAGCAAGAATTTTCTAAGCTTATGTAGGCTGAATTTGAGATGAGCATGATGGGAGAATTAAAGTTCTTCCTTGGAATACAAATCAAGCAATGCAATGATGGTATTTATATTCATCAAAGCAAATACATCAAAGAATTATTGAAGAAATTCAAGATGCTGGAGTGCAAGCCTATGTGTACACCTATGCATCCTACCTGCACTCTTAGTAAAGATGAAATTGGTAAGAAGGTAGATCAGAAACTATACAGAGGTATGATTGGATCTCTACTTTATCTTACGGCTTCAAGACACGATATTATGTTCTGCACTGCTGTGTGCTAGGTTTCAATCGGATCCTAGAGAATCACACCTAAGTCTTTGTTAAAAGAATATTTAGATATTTGCAAGGAACTACTAATCTTGGTTTGCTTTATAAGAAATCAAAAGATTACAAATTAGTAGGTTTACGTGATCTTGACTTTCTTTGGAGATCGAATTGAAAGAAAGAGCACAAGTGGAGGCTGCCAATTCCTTGGAGCTAATCTTGTGTCTTGGTCAAGCAAAAGGCAAAGCACAATTGCACTCTCAACAGCAGAAGTTGAATACATCTCGGCAGCAAGTTGCAGTTCTCAACTTCTGTGGATGAAGTATCAACTTGAAGACTACTTGATAAAAGAGAGTAACATTCCTATCTTCTGTGATAATACATCTGCCATATGTCTTACTAAAAATCCTATATTGCATTCTAGAGCAAAGCACATTGAGATTAAGCATCATTTTATAAGAGACTATGTTCAGAAGGGTATTTTAGAAATAAAGTTTGTAGACACTGATCATCGATTGGGGTGACATATTTACAAAACCCCTTCTGAAGATAGATTCAATTTTATAAGAAGAAATTTAAACTTTCATCTTATAGAAGAATGATTAATCTCGTGTCGATAATAATCTAAATCTCAAAGATCTGATATGACATAAGCATGTATGTGCATCAGCATCTTATTTGTCATATGCATCATTACTCATCATCCGGTAAGTCGGTTGCGTGCGTCCGAGCACACCCACACGTGTCACACGTGTTAAGGATTCAAGCGTCTCATCATATCTACTGAGTCATGATTATTTACGTTTTCAATAAAATCTTTTACTTTTATTTTGGCGTCCGCATTTAATGAAAAAGCGAATCTTTATTTTCTTTTCTTTTTGATTTATTTTTATAAGAGAATACGAAGCGATATTTTGAAAAATAACTGTACCATTCTCCTTTAACTTTCCCACTACTCCACATTTTTCGCTCCACTCTGTGCTTTCTGCAAAACTGTACTAGTTCTCTTTTTCTCTCTATCTCTCTCTGTGTGTGTTTAAACCCTAAAACCTCCATCACCTCCATCTCTCAACTGCAATCATGGCTGGAGTAACAACTTCTGAATATACAGCTATCTACGACACCATGACTGAAGGAAAAGTCTTGTTAGAAAATCGAGTTGATTTGGAAAACTTCAAGCTCTATGGCTTCGACTTCTACAATGGGTTCAAGGCAATGGGCTGGGAACATTATTTCTTCTGGAACCCGGTTGAGGTTCTGGTGACTGCGATTAAAGAATTTTGGGGTAATGTTCGGTTACACAAAGGTGGCATCTTTGAAGGAACAGTGAAAGGATTCAAGTTTGTTTTTACCATCAAAAATATTTCTGAAGTTACTGGGTGTCTGTGTGAAGGCATCGTCTTCTATTCGGAATGGGCTGACGCATTTCATGGGATTGAGAAGGTCAATAATGATCTGTTTGAGAACTATAAGCAGCTGAAAGAATCTGGTGAAACACCTACTGCCAAGAATCTGAAAAGTCATTTCAGAGTTCTTCATAAGATAATCACCAAGAGCGTCTTGTTGAAGGCTGGCTCCAGTGACATTGTCAACTACTGACGTAAATTCATCATGAGACACTTCATGGCTGGAAACAAGGTGAACCTGCCAAGGTTAATCTACAACAACCTGCTTAATGCACTGGTTAACTCAAGAAAAGGTGTTGCTGACAAGAAGAACACCTACAAGTTCATTCCTTATGGTGTCCTGCTCACCAAAATGATGATCAAGAATCTAGTCATAAACAAGTAGCGACTTTACGGATCAAGAGAAGGCAAAGTATTTTGGTCGATAATATTGTGATTCCCGACACTTTTGGAGTCAACAGCCTGGTAAGAATGAAATTGCTCACTGGGTCTATGATCAAGAAGGTGAAAGTTGAGCAACAGGAAGAGGAAGCTGAAAAGAAAACCACCAGAAGCTCAAAGCCTGGTGTGAAAAGACCTGCTGAGTCTCCTTCACGAGAGACTAGAAGAACAAAACAGAAGGTGGCTCCTGCACCTCTTGTTGAAGAACCGTAAGATGAGGACAGAGTTCCCATCGGTCGAGTTCACGAGAAAAAGGAGCAAGCGGTGAGAAGCAAGTCTCAAAGATCCTGGTCAACGAAGAAGGATATTCGACATCCGCCTCCAAAGAATCGCCCCAGACGAAGGCGAAGAGATTGGTCAGGCAATCTGAACTTGAACCAAAGGTACTGAATTCTCCTGATGAATCTGTATCTGTTTTTGCATCTGATACTATTCTTGCTCCACCAATATCCGTTGCACAACCACCAAACACTCAAACCCGTGTACAGAAAACCTCCATAACTCCCACACACCTTACCCAAACACAAACCAATTCACTCACTATCTCATCACCTCAAACCTCCACATATAACTCCCTCACTTCATACATTTCCAAGCTTCATTCTCATCCTTTTAACCTTCTTTTCAAAACACCTCCCATTAATCCCTTCAAACCCTACTCACCAAAAGCCTACAAAATCACCAAAGCCACTCCCACCTTACTTACCCTTACCATTAAACCCACAGACGCTGGTGGAAAGAAACATATCTCATACAAACCACAGTTTGTCAAGTATGAGATATATAACAGCATCTACAACCGTCCCTCCACCTGGCATTTAAAAACCTTCACCTCTGGAGCTGCCAGATTGGAAATTGCCGCTCCAATAAGTGCAACCTTCAAGGATGGGGAAGACCACATCCAAATGTCTTTCAAAGGAAGGTTGAGACCAGCATCCGGAAGCAGAGCAATTCCCTTCTCTATTGATCTTCCTAGATCCCTACCACAGTCTGAACCGCTCACATTGGAAGAATGTGGAAGGTGGATCACAGATGAAGAAGCTGCCTTCATGGCACATTGTCTTGAGCAGAAAAGGCTTGAAGTCATAAGTCAATATCGAGACCCATCATCTGTATCTGTTAAGATAGTACCAGATAGACAAAGGTGGCTACCTTGGTCTATCCCTAGGAAAAGGAAGGAACCTGCTCCGGGCAAGCAGCCTTTCAGCAGGATCGGGCTAAAGGAATATGAGAAGGCACCTACAAAGTACAATCTTAAGGAATTCCCTTAGCTTCCGATTGCCAAGATCTCTGAGGATCATGCCAGAAGGTTTTACCTGACTTCTCTGAAGAAAGATGAATGGAGTACTGGCTCCTCAAACTGCTGTTGTGACACCCTAATCCCCGTTTCGAAAATCGTTCAATAAAAGGAAGAAAAAAAGTAAACACATCAATTTGCTCTTGATTCGGTAAACTGAATTAAAAATATAATAGTCATTGCGGAATGAAAATAAGTTATCTATTTTCCAGAGGAGGTAAATTAAAAAAAAATTGAATTAAATATAAAAAGGGTCAACAGATAAATCGATGAATAAATCGAATTCAGACATTATTCAGTTGGAAAGTATTTCGTAATAACAAGCATAGTATGTATTTTTCTTTCAAAGATCTTATTTGAACTGGTGAAATAAAAATAAAACCAAACGATATACGAACCCCCAAGGAAAAGAAAACCCGTGTCACATAGTCTCAGAGCTTTACTTAGCCCAACTTACACAAGAGCGACAAAATACATGAATGACTCAACGTCTCAATAAGAAAAATATTCGAAATAAAACTATAAAGTTCTCCATAAGAAGCCTTCACCACTAGCTACGTGTCCTGGTATTAGCGATTATGCGCAATTGAAAATAGGAGGACAAGAGACAAACAACCACAGAGGGGTGAGTACGTTGTAGTCGAGTTATGGTGATATTTAGAGAGAAAAAGGTGAATAAATAATATATTTATATACGTATACAGGTATATATATATTTACACACCACACTATAGCAACCAATTCACATAAGGTAGTAACAACGTCTCATATCATCCACGAATACACGCAGAAAAATTTCACCATCCCTCATAGTCACATAATTATCAACAGAAAATAATGCAGACGCTACGACACTACTTCTTATGCATGTGGTACCATCTACTACTCTGGGAAGTCTCCTAGGGATGATAATGTCCGGTGACGGTCAGGGTAGCTAAGTCTGATAAGTGGTCCCCAGTCCAAGGCGCGACACTCAAACTATTAGGGCACACAAACTCTGGCTTCTCACCCTCTAGGCCGAGGTATTGCCGCGCGGGCTCACTCATATTGGCCTCCACCTTTCATTTCAATAATGCTTCCCCCCATCCTATTACAAGGGTTGTATGACAAACAAACACACAAGGTCGGGTTTCCTCCGAACATCATAGTTCAAGTTTTCATCGATAATCCATCATGGCCCATATGGCTAGGATCATCTCACAAGGAATGACTCAAGTCCCATTATGGCTACTAATAGCTAGGTGACTTGCACGCAAAGTCATTTATCCTTTCAAGATAGTTGTCACAAATGTGAGCTTTTCACAATTATTGTCACATAATAACAAATATAATTACAGGGAATCAATGAATTGTCTTAAAAATAATTATCTTTAAACCATATAATTCAAATCTGCAGAAAACAGAGACAAAACAGCAACATGTAATTAGTCATGTAATTAAAATATGCAGAAAACAGCAACCTCATAAAGACTACAGCTGCATGTAATTAATCATGTAATTAGATTATGCAGAAAGCACTAACAGCATAAAAATAGCAACAACATATTATTAATAGTGTAATAAAAAATGCAGAAAGTAGAACAGAAACAAGAACGACGCAAAAATAATAACAGAATTCACACAGCAACAGCAACAGAAATCGCACAGCCTAAATTCTGCACAACAGAAATTTTGCATAAAAGAAATAGAAACAGCAAAGCAGCAGAAACAGAAACAGCACAGCAAACAGAAAACTGCAAACAATTAAACAGCAACAACAACAGAATTTTCGCAGCAATTTAAACAGCAATAGCAACAGAATTTTCGCAGCAATTTAAACAGCAAAATTCTGCACAATAAAATTCTGCATAACAGCAGAAAAATCCAGTAGCAATTAACTTTATTATTTTCACAAAAAAAAAACTTCATTTCAAAAATATATGAGATAAAACAATCTATTCCATTTTTCTTAATAATCATATAGTCCTTTACCATCTTTACTTAATTAAAAACAGCAAGCGTAATTATTTATAAATCATTGGTTTTGCATACATTTCAACCATTTATCAAACAATGGGGTTTAAGGACACCCCTTCACCTATTCCCCCAAATATCCCCAACCACAATAATCCCCCCCTTACCTTTGTGTCTTGCGAAATTCCCTTGTTGAAGAGGGATGATGATGACTCCGAACCAAACCTACGGTGAGTTTGCCAATTTCTGATGAAGAACAAAGATGGGGTTGCTTCTAACCTTGGTGGCCGAATTATGCAAGAGAGGAAAAATGTGGAGTGCTTCCTTCAACCTTGTGTGGCGCTAGGGTTTAGAGATAGGAAGGAGAAGAAACAAGTGAATCAAATTGAGAGAGAGAGGGCTGGAGGCGCAAAGGGAGACAAGGGTTTACACCCTTCATATGTCAATTTTTCTTTTATTTGGGTTGGGTTGGAGAGAGCCCATGAGTGTTGGCCCATTAGGTAGGTGGAACGGAATATAACTATGCATATAAGGTGCTAGCCCAAGGCGTCCTCATCCTTTTTTTTTTTTTAACCACTCTCAAGAACCATTCAATTAAATTAAAAGTCTCTATTTGTGCACAAACATATAATGCAATTAATTAAAATAACTGCTACGAAAAAGAAAAAAAAATGAGGGTCGTTACATCCTCCCTCTTACAAAAAGTTTAGTCCTCGAAACTTACCGTGGTCAAACAAGAGTGGATAAGAGGCTTGCATCAGACTCTCAAGTTCCCAAGTATCACTCTCCTCATTGCCTCCTCCCAAATAACCTTGACTGCGGAACCTCCTTCCCTCTCAACTCGCTTGACACGCTTGGTCCTCAATCCTCCTTGGTAGTACCTCATAGGTAAGATTCTCTTTCAATGGTATTTCATCAAGTTCAATTATATGAGTAGGGTCATGGACATATTTACTGGAGTTGCGACACATGGAAGACATTATGAAGGTTTGAAAGGAAAGGTGGTAAGGCAACTGGTAGGCAACTTCCCAATTTTTTTCAAAATTTGGTAGGGCCAATAAAACGAGGTGTAAGTTTCTTCGTCTTCATTACCCGGCCAACCCCAGTCTTGGGAGTGACTTTCAAGAATACATGGTCGCCCTCTTCAAATCTCAAATCCTTTCTTCGTTTGTCATGATAGCTTTTCTGCCTACTTTGAGTGGCCCTCATCTTGTCCTGAATCATTTTGACCTTTTCAGTGGTTTGCTGAACTATTTCAGGGCCCAACACAAGGTTCTCACCGGTCTCATACCAACACAAGGGAGTCCTACACTTCCTGCCATACAAGGCTTCATCATGTAAACTTGGGCATCTTGTTTCAAACATGCCTGTACTTGGTTGGCCGTTAAGAGTCGATGGTCTCTGGGTTCAACTGAATCAGGAATACAAACAGTATTTTCAAAGCAATTTAAGATGACTTGATTAGTAGCTAACCAATTCATGCCAAGAATTACATCAAGTTGACTCAAAGGCAAACAAACCAAATCAACCACAAATTTCTTGTCACCTATGGACAAAGGACATTTTAAACAAGCAAAAGAAGTTCGGACTTTACCATTTGCTGGTGTCTCAACCTCAAGCTCACAGGGTAGGGGTGAAACAGGCAAATTCAAATTTTTCACACATTTACTGGACACAAAGGAGTGCGTAGCACCGGAGTCGAAAAGTACCACTAAAGGAGTTCCATGTATGAAGCACGTACCTTGGATAAGGTTGTCCGACGCTGCGGCTTCAGTCACGTTGAGAGCAAAGACTCGTCCTGTTGGCTTAGGTCGGTTGGGTTGGGAATTCTGCCCTCCATTCCCGTTTGGTTCTTTCTTCGGATTCGGGCACTCCCTTCCGATATGTCCTGGCCTTCCACAGTTGAAACAGATCACTTGCTTTTCAGGACAATCTCGGTAGGTATGTCCGTACTTGCCACACTTCATGCAACGCAGAGGGTCGAAGGCCCTCCACCTCCGCCAAACATTTGTGCCGCAGTTTGTTGAAAGATTGATTGCGGTTACCATTACGGTTATGTCCAAACCGTCCATTCGGTGTTGGGTTTGCCTTTCCTCGATTCTGGAGGTCTTTATTGTCTTTCTTCTTGTCTTTCTGGGAGCCAACCGCCTTGTAGTGTGCTGCTTTAGCTTTGTTGTCCTCATCCCACATTCTACAAATTGTGGATTAATTCAGGAGGCCGAATTCTCTAGTAGTTGATGGCTAGCTTGACTTCAGGTCGCAGTCCACTGGTGAATCTCACACACTTCGAACGTTCCCCAGCTTCTCCCACATATGGTTGATAGTACCTGGACAACTCTTCAAACTTGGTGATATACTGAGCCACTGACATATTACCCTGCTTCATTTCTAGAAATTCGGCTTCCTTCCTAAGCACGGATATCCTCAAGAAAGTACTTCTCCAAGAAAATCTCTTTGAAGGCTTCCCAAGTGACTCCTCCGGTGCAGCTTCCACACGTGGCGGTTACTCTCCCACCAAAGATTCTCAGATCTTCAGCAAGCTTAAAGGTACCAAAAGTCACCTTTTGAGCATCCGTACACGCCATAGCACGGAAGATCTTCTCCATCTCCCGTATCCAGTTCTGGGCACCATCGGGGTCATGTCCACCCCTAAAGGTAGGTGGGTCATTCTTTTGGAATTGCTCCAATCCTCTAAATTCAGCGGCTCCGGCATTAGCATTCCTATTTTGAATTCCTTGTACGGCCTGAGCCATGGCAACGAGTGCATCCGCTAAAGCTCTATCGTTCCTACCCGCCATTACTCCCTGCACCAATCAGAACCAAATTGGATGCAACAAGCAACGTCAACCCATAAACTAAATCAATAAATAAATAAGTAAATAAATAAATAAATAAATAAATCAAACATTGACGCACGAAGCACAGAGTTCACACAGAGAAACATAATAGACACACACACAGTCCGGTAAGACCGAACTGCTCTGATACCACTTAATGTGACACCCTAATCCCCGTTTCGAAAATCGTTCAATAAAAGGAAGAAAAAAAGTAAACACATCAATTTGCTCTTGATTCGGTAAACTGAATTAAAAATATAATAGTCATTGCGGAATGAAAATAAGTTATCTATTTTCCAGAGGAGGTAAATTAAAAAAAAATTGAATTAAATATAAAAAGGGTCAACAGATAAATCGATTAATAAATCGAATTCAGACATTATTCAGTTGGAAAGTATTTCGTAATAACAAGCATAGTATGTATTTTTCTTTCAAAGATCTTATTTGAACTGGTGAAATAAAAATAAAACCAAACGATATACGAACCCCCAAGGAAAAGAAAACCCGTGTCACATAGTCTCAGAGCTTTACTTAGCCCAACTTACACAAGAGCGACAAAATACATGAATGACTCAACGTCTCAATAAGAAAAATATTCGAAATAAAACTATAAAGTTCTCCATAAGAAGCCTTCACCACTAGCTACGTGTCCTGGTATTACTAGTGTCTGCAATTGAAAATAGGAGGACAAGAGACAAACAACCACAGAGGGGTGAGTACGTTGTAGTCGAGTTATGGTGATATTTAGAGAGAAAAAGGTGAATAAATAATATATTTATATACGTATACAGGTATATATATATTTACACACCACACTATAGCAACCAATTCACATAAGGTAGTAACAACGTCTCATATCATCCACGAATACACGCAGAAAAATTTCACCATCCCTCATAGTCACATAATTATCAACAGAAAATAATGCAGACGCTACGACACTACTTCTTATGCATGTGGTACCATCTACTACTCTGGGAAGTCTCCTAGGGATGATAATGTCCGGTGACTGGCCAGTAGCTAAGTCCGATAAGTGGTCCCCACCCAAGGCGACACTCAAACTATTAGGGCACACAAACTACAAGCTTCTCACCCTCTAGGCCGAGGTATTGCCGCGCGGGCTCACTCATATTGGCCTCCACCTTTCATTTCAATAATGCTTCCCCCCATCCTATTACAAGGGTTGTATGACAAACAAACACACAAGGTCGAGTTTCTTCCGAACATCATAGTTCAAGTTTTCATCGATAATCCATCATGGCCCATATGGCTAGGATCATCTCACAAGGAATGACTCAAGTCCCATTATGGCTACTAATAGCTAGGTGACTTGCACGCAAAGTCATTTATCCTTTCAAGATAGTTGTCACAAATGTGAGCTTTTCACAATTATTGTCACATAATAACAAATATAATTACAGGGAATCAATGAATTGTCTTAAAAATAATTATCTTTAAACCATATAATTCAAATCTGCAGAAAATAGAGACAAAACAGCAACATGTAATTAGTCATGTAATTAAAATATGCAGAAAACAGCAACCTCATAAAGACTACAGCTGCATGTAATTAATCATGTAATTAGATTATGCAGAAAGCACTAACAGCATAAAAATAGCAACAACATATTATTAATAGTGTAATAAAAAATGCAGAAAGTAGAACAGAAACAAGAACGACGCAAAAATAATAACAGAATTCACACAGCAACAGCAACAGAAATCACACAGCCTAAATTCTGCACAACAGAAATTTTGCATAAAAGAAATAGAAACAGCAAAGCAGCAGAAACAGAAACAGCACAGCAAACAGAAAACTGCAAACAATTAAACAGCAACAGCAACAGAATTTTCGCAGCAATTTAAACAGCAACAGCAACAGAATTTTCGCAGCAATTTAAACAGCAAAATTCTGCACAATAAAATTCTGCATAACAGCAGAAAAATCCAGCAGCAATTAACTTTATTATTTTCACAAAAAAAAAACTTCATTTCAAAAATATATGAGATAAAACAATCTATTCCATTTTTCTTAATAATCATATAGTCCTTTACCATCTTTACTTAATTAAAAACAGCAAGCGTAATTATTTATAAATCATTGGTTTTGCATACATTTCAACCATTTATCAAACAATGGGGTTTAAGGACACCCCTTCACCTATTCCCCCAAATATCCCCAACCACAATAATCCCCCTTACCTTTGTGTCTTAAGTAAATTCCCTTGTTGAAGAGGGATGATGATGACTCGAACCAAACCTACGGTGAGTTTGCCAATTTCGATGAAGAACAAAGATGGGGTTGCTTCTAACCTTGGTGGCCGAATTATGCAAGAGAGGAAAATGTGGAGTGCTTCCTTCAACCTTGTGTGGCGCTAGGGTTTAGAGATAGGAAGGAGAAGAAACAAGTGAATCAAATTGAGAGAGAGAGGGCTGGAGGCGCAAAGGGAGACAAGGGTTTACACCCTTCATATGTCAATTTTTCTTTTATTTGGGTTGGGTTGGAGAGAGCCCATGAGTGTTGGCCCATTAGGTAGGTGGAACGGAATATAACTATGCATATAAGGTGCTAGCCCAAGGCGTCCTCATCCTTTTTTTTTTTTAACCACTCTCAAGAACCATTCAATTAAATTAAAAGTCTCTATTTGTGCACAAACATATAATGCAATTAATTAAAATAACTGCTACGAAAAAGAAAAAAAAAATGAGGGTCGTTACAGCTGTGATGCTGAGAAGGCTACTATTCAAACTGTTGGGACAATCAGCAGAGTTACTGACATCAACCTCAGAACAGTATTCTTCGATGATATGTTCAGATGCTCAGTAATCAGACCCTTGGATTGCATGAAGATTTATGATCAATGGGCTGCTGTGACCAAGCACTTCGACATTGGTTTCACTTGGAGTCAATGGTCTGAGTCTTGGAAAGCCAAAGCCATATTACCATGCCTCGACCCCCTAGTGCTAGAAGAATATGACAGGGAAAATCTGAGAAGAATTTACCTGGCAGAAAATGAAGCACTCTCCTTCACCTGTGAAGCATTGAGTGTCTTTATCAGAAATTTATGGGGAGAAGACGCTGGGAATAGGTTTGACTCTTACATAGCTGATGTTGTTCTTCATAGGGAAACCATCTTCATGCATTTGCTATATCCAGAAGATGTGAAGCATCAATGGAAGATTCAGACAGAATCAAAGCTCAGAAGACTCGGAAATTTCATCAAATGGGTTATACCAAATGATGCATTCTTCTTAAGAGCTCAAAGGAAGAAGGATTTGAGACTGAAGTTATCCAACTGGTCTTGGCAGAGCATCGAAGATGAAGTCATGCAGACTGCATTAAGTTGGACCTTCTACTTCTTCTTCTGCAATGGAGATGGTCACCATTCCCAAAGCAGAATTTGAAGAAATGAAGGCTACAAACTTGAAGGTTACTCAGCTGGAGACTGCACTGAAGCTACTCTATGAACGTCTCAATATCCCACCTCCACCTCTTCCAAACCCTTGATTTTTTTTTTGTGTGTGATATAAAATCTATTTGGTTGATACAATTATATATATATATATAAATATGTTTGATCTAATTATCTGCCTTTTGTTCAAATTTTTCTAAGTCTTATTTTGACTATGATGTGTTTTTACACTCTTTTTGTCTGATGACAAAAGGGGGAGTAAAAGAAAGGTATGATGAACACGAAAGAAAGGTATATAGAACACGTGAGAATCCGATTATCCACCATCCGATGGATACACTGGAACTAAAGTATCATGCATATCATTTCATACATAGCATTTTTGTTTGCTAATATTCATTGATCTAGTGCTATGATAATGTTTAATAAATTTTGGTACAATGAAATATATTTGATTAAATCAATCTACTTGGTATATAATCAGCATCCGATCTCACTTTATTAAATACATGCTCTGATACATTTACGGATTTTTCGTAATCACTTAAATGAATTTGTTTACCAACAATTGCCTTAATACCTGAATTGTTCATATATATCTAAACTGTTAAATTCAGGGGGAGACCCTTAATGTCTTTTTGAAACTAAATTGTTCATCTACCTTAGATGTTTGTCATCATCAAAAAGGGGGAGATTGTTGGAACCTAAATGATTGAGAAGTTTAGACCCTCATTAATTTTGATGATAACAAAGTATTCACAAGAGAACAATTTATGTTCTAACAATTCTTGAAGTGTGCAGATACCAATAATACATATATTCTAAGCCACTCAAGCAAGAAAAAAGTAATTCTCAAGAGAAGGATTCATTCTATGTGTCAAAGATCCGCTCATCCTTGTGAGCTGCCTGGAATTTTCTCTCTATGACACAAAGCTTATGCAATTGCTACGAGCGTCCGAACTTCGATTCTCGAGCGAAGGCTCAACTTCATTTCAAATCACGTGTTAGTCACGTTCTGTCGCTCTACCTCTCGAAGTTTCGAACGGATTTCAAAATTGATTCTCGAGCGCTAAAATTGTTGTACGAGGTATCAAAGGTGGCACCTTTAGCTACAAGACAAAAATCGTACAAGCAAGGTAGTACAAAAGCGGTAATATGTACTCTTTGGGATATTCTCTGCAAAGCAAGAAAGAGACAGCTTTGAATTTACCTCACTCAATGGAAAGGAGCCATTTTTACCGTGAACGGTAATATCCTTGGAATTCCTATATATACCTCATGGTATCCATTGAAGAAGTAACGAACATCTTGTGAAAAAGCTTCTTGAAATTCTGCTGAAATATTACTTCATTTATCGAGAACAAGCATCGCTTCGTGAGCAACCAAGTCTCGTGCTAAGTCTCTGGACTACAAGAACTGAACTCAGCGTCCGACCCTTTCTTTAAGAAAGTTTTTCTATAGTTGAGCTTAATCTTTTATCCTCTCTGTGAGAGTTATTTTTAACTGTACTTCAACTCACTTGTAAAAGTTTGTTTTGGCCTAGTTAAGGCTGTATCCTCAAAGGCTCGACTGTACTGAGTCGTTTTGAGAAGTTGAGAGTATTGTCAAGTTGTGACAGTAGAATACTCTTGAAGAAATTGTAATCAAATTGATTATAGTGGAAAATCCTTCAGGAACGAAGGGACTAGACGTAGCTACCAGTTTGGTAGTGAACTAGTATAAATTTCTGTGTCTCCTGCTTTATTGCTTTCTATTCATTTCTATCTTGCTGTGTTAAAAACAAGTTTTATCAAACTGTTTTTTCCAGCGTCCGATTATTCCAAGCATCCGATAAACAAACAGTTTTGAAAAACTTGTGTTCTAAAGTGTTTCTAACTTAAAGTTTGTGAAAAGTTTTTAACACAATTCAACCCCCCTTCTTGTGTTCACGTTCATCACCTTTGCTTCCTCATACATCAAAATGAGTGTACAAGATCAAATTTGAATTCTGTTCCAGAACATTCTGAGGTTAAGAGGAAAAACGTGATCATCATGTGCTTCATTAAAGAGATCAGACGCTCGCCGTATCGAGGACTGACGCCGCAAAGAATTGAGTATTCCACGTGTCAAAGAGTAACACTACCGGATGCTCGCTGTTAGCAAGACGCTGGAGTGAGTTCGGATGCTGACATCAGTGCTGTGTATTCAATTCTCTTGTAAATTTTCTTCTTCTTTCTTGAGTGTTTTGTACAAATATATGAAGCTTTGATACCTGTACACTCAAGGATATGTTAGAAGATAAATTGTTTTCTTGAAAATACTTTGTTATCATCAAAATTAATGAGGGTCTAAACTTCTCAATCGTTTAGGTTCCAACATGTACTGAGGACTTAAGAACGTGCTGATTAGGGCTATGACATGCTTTTGACACGTGGATTGTTGATTTTGGTAAGGGTTACTTCTAGAATATCTAGAGTTCTGATATTTAAATGTTGAGATATGAATTATGTTTTGTATGTTTGTGTGTAAAGGCACTTCACATTCAATGCTTGTTATTGTATGTTAGTGTAAGGACTACTCCTTGATAATGTTAGTGATGGATGTCTGATATTGTTTTAGTGATGTGTATGAGCTATTGTTTGCTTATGTCTAATGATTATCAATATGCGAATGCGAGTTATTGTGAATTGCTAAACTGTTGTGAGTCGTTTAATATGATGTGTCTGCATGTATGCTTAAATCATGTTGATATATATATGCTATTAGGACTGGTGTTGGATAATTAAATATTTATTTGATTATGTCGTATTTGAAATATCACGTGCATTGATAATTTCATTGGAGTTGGTGAAATGCATTGTCATGCATTGTGGTAACTTCGACCTGAATATCCTGGGGTGATGGATTATCCCAAGGGAGTTCGGGGGCGTCGTTAATTTGACCCATCGCATGGAAAAGTATCGGATTTGGTACGTACAAAATGATTGACAATGGCATAGGTTATTCCGAAATCATAGACACTGGCATGTAGTAGCATTAACAAGGCATTTATGCATTCTTATTGAGTTGTATATTATTCTGTGCTGTATTATCTGTTTTTATTTGAGAAGTTGACCCTTGTCCGTGGTTCTTTCTATCGATGATTGTAACCCAGATGATGGCGAACACGGTGGAGATCCCGGCGATGACTCTGTAGTCGGAGTCGATCTTTGACTTTCCTGATATGGACATACCCTCGGCCATGGAGTTTGACCCCACTTCATGTCAAGTTATGTATAGAAGGGACATGGTTGAGATGATTCGAGTAGACGAACTAGCAATTCGATAGAAGATTTCATGACCGACCATGAGTTTTCCTGTGATGGTGATGTAGATCATGGATGGATGGCTTAGCACTCAGCACGATCCAGTGATTCCTACTGCCTCTACTACTTCACCTGATGAGTCTTTCGAGATCTCGGGGCAGATAAACCTATTGTTACGCACCCTTGCCAAGTGGTGTGAAGGTTCGTAGGACCGCACGTAAGAGCATCAGAGTGAGATGATGGACGGCTGGAGCTTCTACTTCACCCGCTGTAGCAGACTCTCCTACTCCTGTAGTGGACCCTGAGCCAAAGCTGGAGATGATTTTGATTCCTCCTTTACGTATCAGGACACCTACTCCACCAGTGGATCCTCTTCCTGTATGTCGGATGTGCGGCAAGGATGGCTGTAGCGGTGTGGGATGGATTGAGGATGTATTGGTGGAGGAGGAGAGACCTGAGAGAGTACCTGCTTCTGTACCTTTTATTGACTTGACTGGCGATGATGATGATGACTTGATGGAGGAGGAGGAGGAGGACCCGTCGGAGGACTTGGGCAGTGATTTATAGTGAGGGTAGTTAGTGATGTATGTCTGTGTTGTATATATTTTTGGTGGCGACCAGTCTGTTGCTTTAGTTAGTTATTTTGTGGTTGTTGGGTAGTATTGAGGATTTGCTTTTGGAGCAGCCCCCTACGTGGGTAACTGCCGGAAGTACCTCAGAAGTATGATTACTCTTGCTAGGGTGTTCATACTTTAGGTGTATTCCTATATGTCGATATTTGTTTACTGTTTTCTTTATGTAAAACTTGTCAACTGTATATCTTTTGGAAATTATATATATGTATATATATTCAGTTGCATCAGTCTTTTGCATTGTAGAATTCCATCTTGTTTTTAAAACATTGTAAATACTCTGATTGTGTTTTGCAAAGGATGTTTAGAAAAAAAAAATTTAATCATATTTCCAAAAGACAAGAAGAGTATAGTTTGCAAATATAGTTGCAGGTAGAGTTTGGTTTTTGTTTAGTAACGCTTCAGGAACGAGGTGTTACAATAGTGGTATAGGAATAGTTCGATTCTAACCGGACTGTGTATTGGGAACACTGTAACACCCCGTTTCCGGAGCACTACTGTGCAGCCCAATCTAATGCTGAAAACATTTGATGCTTGTATGATTTCAGTTAAAAAGTACTGTTATGTATTTCGCAATGGAAAATAGGACTAATTTTTTTTTCCTTCTCTTTGAAACCTTTTTCAAAAATGAGACATAAAGAGTACTACAATTTTCTAAATAATGCAAAATCATTCTTTTGCAAATATCAAAGTATAATGAATCGTAATCAATACTTCACATAACATATAATCGTTTCGCACTGAGGCGCGGTTTTCTAGAAAGAGTTATTATAAAACAATGGGTAATTACACAAATAGCAATGAGAAAACCCTAAGCTAAGCTAGCCAACAATTATAACTCTTATTGAGAAACAGTTCAGTAAGGTCAAACACGAAGCACTCAGAGGAATCTTCCTCCACTGGCTCAATCTTCAATGCTCCTAGAAAGACGGAACTGCTGCAGCTCTCGAACTCCATCTGGAAGTGACATTCATAAGAATGCCAAATCCAACAACAGTGCAAAGGTAAATTCTTTGTCCACTAGTTTATCATAGACTATGTGGCATGCAAACAATATATATATATATATTCAACATGCCTTTATATACATATACATACTTAATAGACCGCATGCATCATCATGGTATATCAAGCATTTGCATGTGAACAGAGAAATCAACCAACAGATTAACAAACAAGTCACCACAATATTAAATAATTGCATGTGAGCAGACAATTCTATCAACAGATCAATGATCAAGTCATGACAATATCAATATCATCAAACAAATCATCACATATTATAAATGTGGTTAGCCATGCATGCCAATGCATTATGAACAAGTTTGTGTATACACCTGTAGCCTTAATAGGTCAGCAGTAGATGAGGAATTTTTCCAACATCGAAACAATATAGTCACACATTAGGCAATGCAGTGGCAACTCATCTTTTGATGTCTTTAAGACAAATCAAACGCTCTGAGTGAAATGATAACTCGTCTTTTGAAGTCTTTAAGACAAATCAAACGCTCTGAGTGTCGATGCTCAATGGTCAGTATGCATCCAAACAAATTCTTCAATATGGCATGCTCACCATAGGGAGCGGCCAAGTAATATTTTAATTAATCAATGCGGATCAACAATCAACTATGTTTCACATTCAAAAAGGTGGAGGGAACTCAAAGTTTAAGTACTACAAGGAGCATCCCATACTACTCAAGTAATTCTCGGGTATTCTTCATCACACAGTAAACTAAGATGATGAGAAATACCCCCTAGAGTTCAAACACAGGACACTAGGTCCAGGTGTTCAACTGCGGAACGCTAATCTTAATCTTAGATCAAAACTCTACGCATATAATGCGGAGCACTAGGCTCAGTTTTTAGGTTGAGGTACTAGGCACGCCATAAGGAACACTAGGTCTAATCCTTAATCAAGAAAATGCGCACGCAAGCAAGACATTAAGTCCCAGCATAGGACACATGGCCCATATACTCAATAGGAACACTAAGTTCCCTATATTTTAATCTTTCAAAATCTCGATCTCAGTTCCTATATCACTCCCATTTATCTAAAAATATTTTTTAGCTCTAGATCGTTGAAACCCTAGTTGTGCTAAATAATATGCTAGGATAATTTCCAGGAAAGAAAAGCGGTGCGAACACTCTTAATAGCCAAGTCTTTCCTAGCTAGAATTTTCCCAAACACATTATTTAACTTAACCGTTTTCAAAACTTACAATGTTTCTTTTTAAAAGATCCTCGTAAACAACTACTAACCCTCTGATCCATAAAGCGTGTTTGTACGCTGACTTATTTTAGAAAGATACCTTTAGTTTACATTGAAAACATTTCTCGGCTCATGGAATAGCATCAGACTTACTGTTGGAAGTCGTCAAACCAATAACAGTCGATCAACTCATTGTTAATTGATCCATATCATCAACAATATTTTTCATATTCCAAATCAATACCAAGTTCTAATTAAATCCAACATGATTCAGTGAAAACAATACAAATCATAATGCCACGTAGGGCCAAGAACATGCTACAGCATTTCAGATAGCAAATAACAATTTAGTATGCTACAACATGTTACAGCATTTCAGACAGATATAGTAATACTACAAGTACTACCACACAATCAATCGATCAAACCAAACAACACAAAAGACGAAAAGCCCAAACTCATTATGTAAGAGTTTCCCTTACCTTGGGCGCTTTAACAATCCAAGCAAGGTAATTCCAAACTATTGTCAAGTTGTTCTACGCACGAACCTTAACAACGCAAGTTTCAATTAAGTAGAACTAAAACTCAGGTTCTAAACCCCTAGGGCAGCCATGGGTTTAGGGTTCCCTAAACCTAGGAATTACTCAACTTAATCCCTAATAGGTTTTATCTAGCCATATGCAATGACACATATTCAAATCATGCAAATTTTGAAACTTTTCCAAATACTACACACTTAGAAAAATGCCTAACCCATAATTTACCAATTGAAATAGTATTTTACCACTTTAAATAGTGTTTCCCAACTTTGAACCACTTTTCAAAGCACTAAAACATGTCACAAAAATTTGGAAACAATTTCATTATTGTTTTGAACAATTCTCAAGACATAACACAATTCTTTTTCCAAAAATTAAACCTCTATGAAAAATTTTTCTAAATCAAATTACTAACCACTTTTTACAACATATTTTAGCACAAAAACAAGTCCAGATCACTTTCTAAAAATTATTGAAGGTCACGGTTTTGGAAGTTCAAAAACAACTTCAAGGTTTTAAACCTTTAACTCCTAAATCTTGCAAACTTTGTTTAATCAAACTTCTTACTATAAGACAACTTCTTTACCACTTTAATACAATTAAAAACAAGTTAAAACTTATTCAAAACTTGATCATAAGCCACTGTTTTGGAAGCCCCAAAACAGCCCCAAATTCTTTTCATTTTAAACCATATTCAAAGCTTTAAGCTTACAAGTCTTTATAAATCTAAAGCCCTAACCAAAAACCAACTTCTTAATCACATAACTCACTTTAAGTAAATTAAAACATCCCTCAAAACAATAACTTAGGCCATGGTTCCAGCTCCTAAAATCAAATAATTTTATTTTTCAAAACTTTGTAAAACATGCACATATGACTAGTTTCAGGCATACCACTAAAACCCACCAAAGAACAAACTCCAAATCAACAAAATCAAGCCTAAACAATTCCTTAAACAGCCCCTGATTTTGGCCAGCCCCAAAACTTAGGGTTTCTCAATTTTAAAAACTCTAAACATGCTTAATCATGGAGGGAATTAAAGGATCAAAGGACCAATCTTACTAATCTAGCAAAGTCCAATACTTTCTAAGCAAAACAACTCTAAAATCATTGAGATCTCATCCATGGTAGCCATGAGAAGAGGAAAGTGAGTTAGAACACTTACTAACAAGATTGATGACAGTTGATCAAGGATTAAGAACAAGGATTGAAGGTTGCAAGCTTAAACACCAATTTCCTTCAAGAATCATCACTAAAATCATAAGGAACAACACTAATACCATGAAAACCCAACCATGGCAGCCATGAAGAAAAGAAAAATAAGCTTACCACAATGATGGAGATGATTGAACAAGAAGGAAGGAGAAAGGATTAGGATTTAGCTTCCAAAATCACAAGATTATGCACCTAAATCAACTTTCTCTTTGTAGAATTTTTTTTTCTCAAGCTTTCAACAATGGAGGAAATGAATGGGCTGAAGCCAATATGGAGAGGGCAGCTACAAACTTTTGAGGGACAAGGATGGAAGGAAAATGTTCACTTAAGTTGGAAATTAACTAATAAGTCCTAAACTAACTATGTTACTAACTACTAATTTCTAAACCACCAATCACCAATTAACACTTGTCAAATAATCTTCCAAGATCAGGTTCAGCTCCCCAAATAGCAGGATTCATCACCTCTCAGCCCAAAATATCTAGATTTATCGTTTCGTCGCGTTCTCGCTCAATCGGGTGCGCGATATTACGCGTATATTAGGATGTTTGAACCAAAAACTCCAAAAATAAATCTAATAAATTATTCTATAATAAAAAATTATTAATCAACCAAAATGTCCCTAAAAATATTAGAAGTATTTCTATGAATGTCGCTTTCTAAATTTACGAGCTAAAACGCTACCGTAATACAATTCTGGGCCTAGACAATACATTAAATATTTTCTGATGCCCAAAAATCCCAAAAAAAAATCCAATAAATGTTAAATATTGGAAAATGCTAAGATCTCAAATTTTATAAAATTTGGATCAATTTTGGGCATGTTTCAGTTAAAAACTCACCCAATAGCCTAGTTACGGCATAATTCAATAGAACTCTCGCAATGCAATAAAAACTGTAAATTAGTGAGGATCACTAATTTCAATTTCTCTTGTCATCTAAATATTATTCAAACAATAAAATTATCAAGACAAAATCATTAAAAATAAAAGTCTTATTAAATATGACATAAAACAGACAAATTAACAAGTAACTAAACATCGAAAATCCAAACTGTGACTTAAAAAATATCTATTAAGTCCTAAAATTATTTCTCATTCAATAAAACAATTTTCTTTGATCAAAAAACAATTTTTCACATTTTTCAAGATTAATTCATATTAAAAACAGTATACGTCTACACTGTCTCTTAATCTGAATTAATTACTAAAATAGTAAATTATTTAAAATAAATCTTTGTAGTTCTTCGTACTTTTAACAAATCATTGAGGTGATCAATCTCTATGATTTATTTTTAAGTAGTCAGAACTGTAAAATAATTTTCATAAAAATTGGGATGTTACAAACACTAAGCTGGTCACCGTGTCGGGTTTTGTTTTGTCGGGTAGCTAGTTGTGCTGGTATTGATGTTGTTTGATGAGTGGAACAACTTTGCTTAGAATTGTTTGAATTTTTTCTTAAATGAAGCAATGTGTGTTATCACATCAATTGAATGTAGGGTTCTGACAGGTTTTTGGACCTTGTAGGAATTTAATGCGCCCACGAAGAGACCTCTATATTGGAACAGAGAAATCAAATATGGAAAGGGCAATTCAAGCTATGGCCGAGATGGAAACAGCAGTAGCTCAGCTGTCTGCAGCTGTAGCTCAATAGACAACAGCCATGAACCAGCGGGACTTACTGCAACAACAGAGGGCAGAGTGGAATGCGGAGGCTAGAGGATTGGAAGAATTTTGCAAACATGACCCACCGAAATTCTATGGAGAACCTAATCCTGATAAGGCGGATTTATGGCTACAAGAGATAGAAAAGATCGTCGACGTGCTTCACTGTCCTGCGAATGTTAAGGTGAACTATGTGTCTTATTTGCTGCTGGGAGATGCTGAGTATTGGTGGAAAGAAGTTAAGCAAATGTTGACGGCTGAATAACAAAAAGTTGATTGGGAAACTTTTCGCAGGCGATTCTTGGAGAAATATTTCCCAAAAAGTGCACGAATGGAGAAGGAGCAGGAATTTCTCCGTTTGCAGCAAGGCAATATGTTGGTATCTGAATACACTGCTAAGTTTGAATCACTATCGAGGTACTTCGGTCCTTTTCGTGATCAGGCAGATGAGAATTGGTTGAGTGAAAGATTTCAGCGTGGGCTAAGGTTTGACATAAAGAAGTTAGTAGTGTCATTGAGGATTCGAAATTTCTAGGAGTTGGTTGAAAGGTGCAATAAGGTGGAAGTTTTGAAGAATAACAAGAGGAAGAGGGAGTGGTTCAGGTGGACCCATTAGATCACAGAACCAAGGTCAGGGGTATAATCTGAAAGGGAGACAATAGAAGAAACCCTACAGCAAGCCTCAGGGAAACAATAAGGGGCAGTATTGCCCTATGGCCTAGAATTCAGGTGGTGGGAGTCAGACTAGAGATGGACAGGTATGCTATCATTGCGGCAAATCGGGGCATTATGCAAACAATTGCATGAAAGAGAGAGATTTGTGCTACAATTGTAACAAGCCAAGACAATATGCTAAGGACTGCAAAGCTCCAAAGGTGGAACCTAGCGTGAATGCAGGAAAGGCAAAGGGAAAGCTTCCGGCTACCAAGGGTAGAGTCTTCTGTATGAGTGGTGAAGAGGCAAAACAATCGAATGATCTAATTCAGGGGGACTGTCAGATTGAGGGTAATTCTCTATCTCTACTTTTCGATTCTGGTGCAACCCATTAATTTATTTCTATAGATTGCGTGAACCAATTGAAGTTTCCAGTGACTGTTTTACCTTTCAAATTAATAGTTACTACTCCAGTTGCTAAGACTTTGGTTGCCACCACTGCATGTCTTGATTGTGCGATAGTTATTCAGGGTAGAAAATTTCTTGTTAATTAGATTTGCTTGCCTTTAAAAGGTCTTGACATTATTCTCGGGATGGATCGGTTGTCCTATCACCATGTCCTTTTGGACTGTGCCCAAAAAACAGTAGTTTCCCTAATCCAGAAGTTTTTAGATATCTTTCTGCTAATCATATTGGGGTTTCCTTGAAAGAGGGAGCTCAGGAATACATATCCCTTGCTAGTTTAGAAGCTATTCAGGAGATCGAGTTGAAGAACGTTCCGATGGTGAGTGAGTTTCCAGAAGTTTTTCCTGAAGACGTATCGGGTTTGCCACTTACTTTCTGGAATAGGTCCAATTTCTATAGCGCCCTACCGGAGGTCTCCATCCGAGCTGATTGAACTGAAGTCGTAGATTGAAGACTTGCTATCGAAGCAGTTCATTCGACCTAGTGTTTCATCATGGGGAGCTCTAGTGCTGTTGGTGAAGAAGAAAGATGGAAGATCAAGATTGTGTGTTGATTATCGGCAAATCAACAAGGTTACTATCAAGAATCGGTATCCGTTACCGTGTATCGATGATCTGATGGATCAACTGCGAGGAGCTGCGATATTTTCCAAGATTGATTTGAATTCTGGCTACATCAGATTCGTGTTAAGGAAGAAGATATTCCGAAGACTGCATTCAGAACTAGATATGGTCACTATGAGTATCTAGTCACGCCTTTCGGAGTGACGAATGAGCTAGCTATATTTATGGACTACATGAACAGAATCTTCCATCCATTCTTGGATATGTTCGTGGTTGTGTTCATAAATGACATTCTGATCTACTCAAGAAGCAGAGAAGAGCATGAGGGCATCTACGACAAGTATTGCAGATTCTAAGGTAGAAGTAATTTTACGCTAATCTTTCAAAGTACGAGTTTTGGTTGGAAGAAGTGAGATTCCTAGGACACGTGATAGCGAAGGAGGGAATAGCTGTGGATCCAGCTAAAGTTGAAATTGTGCTGGCCTGGGAACAACCGAAGACGGTGACAGATATCCGGAACTTCGTTGGCTTGGCGGGCTATTACCGGAGATTCATCGAAGGATTCTCGAAGATTGTGGTGCCGTTTACATGACTTACAAGGAAGGATCAACCTTTCGCTTGGACAGAGGAGTGTGAATCCCGTTTTCAGTTATTAAAGGTACTTTTGACGACAGTAACTGTCTTAATCTTACCTCAACCAGAAGAACCTTACAAGGTTTATTGCAATACTTCTCACCAAGGACTCGGATGCGTGCTGATGCAACATAGGAAGGTAGTGGCTTACGCTTCAAGACAGCCCAAGATTCATGAGAGGAACTATCCCATGCATGATTTGGAACTTGCCGCATTGGTGTTTGCACTGAAGATTTAGAGGCATTACTTGTACGGGAGCACATTCACTATTTTCAGTGATCATAAAAGCTTGAAGTATTTGTTTGACCAAAAGGAACTCAACATGCGACAACGAAGATGGATAGAATTTCTGAAGGACTACGATTTTACGTTTGAGTATCATCCAGGGAAGGCAAACGTAGTGGCTGACGCATTGAGAGGAAGAGTGTTCTAGTCTTGACAATGATGATTAAGGAACTGGAGGTAGTGGAGAAGTTTCGAGATTTGAATCTAGACGTGGAATTGTCACCAGGGAAGTTGAGGTTCGGTATGCTAACCACATCTAGCGGACTGTTAGATGAGATCAGAGATCGGCAAACTAGTGATAACCTACTACAGGAGAAGAAGGAGTTGATAGCGCAAGGAAAAGTGACTGAATTCAAGGTTGGACCGAATAACATCTTGAGGTGCAATGAACGTGTTTGCGTACTGACGTGGCAGAGCTGAAGAAACTGATTCTCAACAAAGCGCACAAGAGCAAGTTGAGTATTCATCCAAGAGCTACTAAGATGTACCATGATCTGAAGAAGCATTTTTGGTGGCCTAGAATGAAGAAGCAAGTGGCAGACTACGTGGCTTCATGCTTAACTTATCAGAAAGCGAAGGTAGAATACCAGAGATTGGCCAGGATGTTGCAATCGCTTAACTTACCAGAATGGAAATGGGAAAGTATTTCCATGGACGTCATTGTGGGATTGCCTAGGGCGTAGAATAAGCATGATTTGATTTAGGTAATTACCGATCGATTGACCAAATCTGCTAATTTTCTACCTGTTAAATCGAACTTTAATGTGGAGAAGCTGACGGAGATCTACATAGCAGAGATTGTACGACTTCATTGAATACCTTCTAGTATCATTTCCGATAGAGATTCGAAGTTCACTTCTGATTTCTGGAGAGCACTACAGGAAGCTTTGGGGACCAATCTCAAGCTTAGTTCTGCATATCATCTTCAAATAGACAGACAGACTGAGAGGACAATCCAAACACTTGAAGATTTGCTGAGGTCTTGTACGTTGGACAATAGAGGAAGTTGGGATGACGTATTATCGCTAGTTGAATTCACTTACAACAACAGTCATCATGCGAGTATTGGCATGGCACCGTATGAAGCACTGTATGGACGCAAGTGTCAGACACCTCTTTGCTAGTACCAAGACGGTGAGAGCTCAATTGTGGGACTCAACTTAGTTCAAAAGATTACTGAGAAAGTAAGACAAGACAAAGAGAGGATGAAAGCATCTCAGAGTTGACAGAAGAGTTATGCGGACAAGATTCGCCTACCATTAGAATTTGCGGAGGGAGAACATGTATTCCTTTGAGTCACAACTACAACTGGAATTGGTCGAGCGATCAAATCTAGAAAGTTCACTCCTAAATTCATTGGACCCTATCAAATTCTTCGTCGTATAGGTCCAGTTGCATATCAGATAGCTTTACCACCTTTCATGTCTAATATTCATGACGTCTTTCACGTCTCGCAATTGCAAAAGTATGTTCCTGATCTATTTCACGTTATTGAACCTGACATGACTCAACTGAGAGATGACTTATCTTTTGAAGTATCCCCTATGAAGATCGTCGACAAAAAGATCATGCAGCAGAGGAACAAGGAGATTCAACTAGTCAAAGTGGTTTGGGATCAGAAAATCGGTGATGCGACTTGGGAGTTGGAAGAGAAGATGAGAGAGAGTATCCAGATTTGTTTTTTTAGTCCTTATCTAACTTGTAATTTCGAGGACGAAACTATTTTAGAGGGAGAGTAATGTAATATTCGTAATTTTTATGATACGTTATTAATGTTATAGTATTGTAAATTGCCGTATTTATGCTATAACATACAATTATTGTTGCTAAGTAAGTGATTGAATTAAATAGGATAAAATTAAATTTGAGAATTAATATTTGATATTAATTCATGGTTCAAAAATCGTCGAAAAATTCTAACAAAGTTTCGCTGTATTTTGAATCTCTGGGTAATTTTTATCTGCAATAAAATTTAAAACGAATTCCGATTTCGATGAAAATCGAATATTAACTTGTTGTGATGATGATTGAGTGTTTTCACTTGTTTTTATTATTTATGAATAAATTCTTATCACGCGGTGAATTAATTTCTAAGTTAATTATTTTTCGCAATTTATCGGTGAACGAATTATTGTTAATGCAATTACTCGACGCCGTAATTTTAGGACACCTAAACTCTAGGATTAGTGGGTAATCATGAGGAGAGTGATTATGTAACATCCCATCAAATATATCTAATTTGTATAGATAAAAAAAATTATAGTATTTATTTAACTCGCTCAACTTGTTTAATTTGATTAGTTAGTCCCTTAAAAATTAGAATCTATAAATTATGTGATTAAAGATGTAATAGATTATGTAGGGTGTAACTTACAATGAGAGGGGTGTATCTAGTAGGCATAAGAGTAAAACTAAGACATAAGTGAGGGTAAGAGAGTAAAATCATGTCCCAACACCCCTTAATCCCCTAGGGCTCGAAATCAGCCCCATTTTTCCCTTCTCTCTCGAAAATTTCTGGTTAAGAAAGAAAAGGAAGACAAGCTTGTGCTAGGGCTTGGAGAGGTGGAGAGAAAGGGAAGAAAGCCAAGAAGATGCTGCCCCTACTTAGTTGAAGAGGAAGATTTGAGCCACCACCTTCTGATTTGTGGAAGTTTGAGAGATGTACTAAGTGCTAGCAATGGGAACTCGAATTTGGGAGAAGAAAGAACTAGGGATTGTGCAAGCTTCCATCTTCTTCTCTTTGTTGTTGGTGAGTTCTCCTCCTTTAGGTGGTGGGCAACCAATAAGAGCCCCATTAGGGTTTTTATTTCCCTTTTCATGTGGCTTAGCTGGTCTAAGATGGAGATTTTTGAGTGAGGTTTGATGTTGAACTTAGTAGAAATTTGAGTTACAACCTAGTGGCCATGCATGTTAAGACTGCCTCTGGTATTTCGAGTATAACTCTCTCTATAGACCTTGGATTGAAATAATTTTTGTTTCTGTGTAAACTAGACATGAGGGGATTCATTTTTGGAACAAGAATAACTTGAAAATGTTAAGAATGGAATTAGATATAGAATTTACAAGTTCAGGTATGAATGCTGTCCTGTTTTCCGATACCAGTGGATTGTTTGTTAAAAATGTACTAATCTGATGGTTATCTTCCAAAATAAAAATTATATTCATAAACTAGACATCCTAAGCTTTCCAATGAGTGGTCGTTTGCTCAATTCCGACTTCGTTTGATATGTTAGCAAAATTCCC
The DNA here is from genome assembly GCA_037113605.1 of Calophaca sinica. Taxonomy (NCBI): domain Eukaryota; kingdom Viridiplantae; phylum Streptophyta; class Magnoliopsida; order Fabales; family Fabaceae; genus Calophaca; species Calophaca sinica. The sequence goes on from CM073735.1 coordinate 92,053,754, forward strand.
GAAGTTGATGCTCTGCTGCAGAAATTCTGCAGAAGGCCTGGCACGGCTGTGTTATGCAGCACGGCCAGGCCGTGTTTTAATCTGTCTCCTAGGCTTAAAATGCTTAGTTTTGGACCATTTGACTCCCTTAAACATGCTAATATGCTTGTTATGCTTAGGTATTACTCTTATGTATCTTTATATGAGATTATGAGGAATGTGTTAGAGCTATACACAATTTGATAATGACTTGTGATTTGTTATGAGTTAATGATTTATGATTGAGTTTGGTTGAGGCTGAGGGTGTTTGTAATTGTATGGCAACTTGTTTTTGGTTATATAGGGTTTTTCCACTGACGAGGACCCCTTGGGGGAGCGGTATATAATTGAATAGCTCTCACTCTTTTCTTGGGCCATTGAGTCGCACCAAGTGGGTACATCCTTTGTGATTATGATTTGTGACTTGTTGGTAAGCAATACTTAATAGATGTTTGTATAGATATGTTAGAGTTATAAATGTGAATTGGAAATTACTATTACCTTTGCTTACTTGAACATTATGTTTTAAGGAGGTAAGTGTGGTGAGGGGTCCGTGGAGGACTCACTGAGATTTCTTAATCTCACCCTTTCATTTAATTGTTTCAGATAAGTAGCTGCAGAAGATTGACTAACTGAAGGGATTGCTTATCCGCTAGTTTTATGTATTTTGTTTAAGTGACGTATGTGGGTTTATGGACCTTACCTTTTGTAACCTTTATGATTTATGATTGTATTTTGAGTCTTAAGTGATGTACTAAAACTCGTGAGACCAGTATTATGTATGACTTATGACTTGTGTTCTATCAAGTTTAATTTATCCTTGTGTCGATATCTGATAATGTATAAAATGCTATGATTCAATGTGAAAATTGAATTGGGGTGTTACATTATGGTATCAAAGCAGTTCGATTCTTATCGGACTGTGGAATAGCTAGGAACTGCTTAACGTGTTGTTTGAAACTGTTGTTATATTTCTCCTTATTATGTTATGAGATATTGAGCCTGATCAACTCAATGCTTTGTGCATTTTATGCAGAATTATGGCCTCAGGTGCTGGACGACACAGTAGGCCTAGGAGGAACGCTGCTGAACCTAATGACCCACCGGGACAAAATGACAACATTATGCAGGGAATACTACAGGCAATTCAAACTCAAGCAGCAGCAACCAATCAATTGGCAGCCCTTATGGCACAACAGCAACAGCCGCAGGCAGCCCCACAACCTCCCTATGCGGTTGACGAGAATTTCCTTAACTTTCTAAAGCTGAAACCTTCCACCTTTGTTGGTGCCTTAGACCCCACCAAAGCGCAGTATTGGCTGGATGAGATGGAAGGGGGTTTTCAGGTGGTTTCTTGTACTGAAGAACAAAAAGTAATAAATGCTACTCAGATGCTAAAAGAGGAGGCAGAACATTGGTGGAGAGGAGAGAAAGCTCATCTCCAAGATGCTCATACACCCCTTACTTGGGCAAACTTCCGCAAGGCCTTCCTCGACAAATATGTTCCTGAAGCCATTTGGCAGTAAAAACATAGGGAATTCCAAGACTGCAAGCAAGGAGATAAGACAGTTAGGGAGTATGTGATGAAATTTGAAGAGTTGGCTCGGTATGCTCCCTGGGCCACCTATGCTCCCGATGAGACTTGGAAAATTGACCAATTTAAATAGGGTTTGAGGGATGAAATTCGAAACAGTTTGTCCCAGACTAAGTTTAATGACTATGCCACTCTAGTGCACCAAAGCTTGGTGGCATAGATAAGTTTGAAGGAGGTAATGGATGAGAGACACAAGAAATGGAAGAAAAGGAATGAAGACCGTAAGACTAGCCAACCCCCAAAACAAAAGGGCAACTCCAGCAAAGGAAAGCAAGCTCAGTTATCCGACACTGGCAAATTGAAAACTTGTACCACTTGTGGTAGGTAACATAGAGGGCAGTGCTTGGGCAAGGACTACTGCTTCTACTGTAAGGAAAAGGGTCATTTTACTAATAATTGTCCCACACTCAAAAAGAAAGGTGAAAAAAGAGAAGCAGCGAGAAGTGGTGAACCTAACCAAGGGCGTGTGTTTGCCTTAGATGCTAAGAGGGCAAAGGGTACGGACGGTCTGATGAAAAGTACATGTCTCTTGAATGAGCAGCCTGTTATTATTCTTTATGATTCTGGTGCTACCCATTCTTTCGTTTCCTACAAATGTGTTGTAAGGTTAGAGTTGCCACATACTTCATTACCAGTTCCCTTGAATGTCTTGACCCCCACTGAGGGCAGCATTCCTACTTCCCTTCTATGCGAGAATTGTTCTCTCGAAATACAGGGAAGAGTATTTAAGGTCAATCTAGTGTGTCTACCTTTTGAAGGTATGGATATTATTTTGGGGATGGATTGGCTTGCGGCTAATCAAGTCGTTTTGAATTGTTATTGTAAAACCATAGACTTTGCTGATTTACAATCTCCCCAAAAGAATATTCATCCTGATGTGCTGGCCAGTGTTGCTCGACTAAACCAATGCTTAGGAGAGGAGTATTTCGGCTATGTTCTGCTACTTTCTTCATCTTTAGAGGTTGGACTAGATTTGATCACTGTCTCGGTCGTAAACGAATACTTAGATGTGTTTCCTGAGGAGGTGATGTCCCTACCTCCCGAGAGGGAGATTGAGTTTTCAATAGATTTAATCCCCGAGACGGGACCAATATCAATAGCTCCGTATAGGATGTCACCAGCAGAACTTAAAGAGCTCAAATCCTAATTGGAGGAACTGATATCCAAGCAGTTCATCAGACCTAGTGCCTCCCCTTGGGGAGCACCTGTCTTATTAGTTAAGAAGAAGGATGGTAGTATGAGACTGTGTGTGGACTATAGGCAGATTAATAAGGTGACCATAAAAAATAAGTACCCGCTTCCCCGGATAGACGATCTCATAGATCAACTTAGGGGAGCTTAATACTTTTCCAAGATTGACCTAAGGTCTAGCTGCCACCAAATTCGGGTTAAGGCCAAAGATGTTCCCAAAACTGCTTTTAGAACCCGGTACGGCCACTACGAGTAATTGGTTATGCCCTTCGGGTTAACCAATGCTCCCGCTGTGTTCAAGAGCTACATGAATCAAATTCTAGGGCCTTTTCTTGATAAATTTGTGGTGGTGTTCATTGTTGATATTTTGATTTATTCTAAAAGCTCCCAGGAGCACGCGGAACATCTTAGGATCGTGCTAGATACCCTTAGGCAAAAGAGATTGTTTGCAAAACCTTCCAAGTGTGAGTTTTGGTTAGAAGAAGTAAAGTTTTTAGGACATGTGATCTCACACGCACGAGTGTCGGTTGACCCCGATAAAATACGAGCAGTGCTGGATTGGGAAAGGCCGACCACTATTACTGAAATTTGAAGCTTTTTGGGTCTAGCTGGGTATTATATGAGATTCATCAAAGGGTTCTCCCAGTTAGCACTTCCGTTAATGAGGCTAACCCGTAAGGGGTAGCCGTTTCTATGGAGTAATAGTTGTGAGAATAGCTTCTTAGAGCTCAAGATTAGACTAACCACTGCTCCGGTACTGATTATTCCGGATCCATTATTAGGGTTTGAAGTGTATAGTGATGCTTCGATTAAGGGATTAGGATGTGTGCTTATGCAAGGTGGGCAGGTGGTAGCTTATGATTCAAGACAGTTGAAACCTCATGATGAGAACTACCCAACTCATGATTTGGAACTCGCGGCAATTGTTTTTGCCTTAAAAATTTGGAGGCACTATTTGTATGGTGCCCGGTTTGAGGTCTTTAGTGATCATAAGAGTTTGAAATATCTCTTTGATCAAAAGGAACTCAACATGAAACAAAGAAGGTGGGTAGAACTCCTAAAGGATTATGATTTTGAGCTGAAATATCACCCAGGCAAGGCGAATGTGGTCGCCGATGCTTTGAGTAGGAAGTCCCTTCAAATATCATCCTTGATGATTAAGGAATTAGAGTTGTTGGAGTCCTTTAGAGACTTAACTTTAGAATCATTCTCTATTGGTTATAGTCTTCTAGTGCATCAATTGCAAATCAGTTGTGACCTCAAGTCTCAGATTAGGCAAGCTCAACTCTTGGATGAAGAATTGCAAACTAGGAAGAATCAGCCCGACTTCTCCATAGACAACGAGGGAACTATTGAAGAAAGTTCTTGGGAAAGTGATCTCTTCTTGTCAATCGGCGTTCCTACCTAATAGACAAATTCTTGATGGAGTGCTTATTGCCAATGAGTTGATTGATCTAGCAACTCGGAGGAAGGATAAATGCCTGTTGTTAAAAGTAGATTTCGAAAAGGCCTATGACTCTGTGGATTGGGATTACCTTGAATATATGATGCACCGACTGGGATTCTGTTTTAAGTGGCGAAGTTGGATTACAGCATGCATTTGCTCTAGTACTATGTCTGTTTTGGTTAATGGTAGTCCAACGGCAGACTTCAAGGTGCATAGAGGGTTGCGCCAGGGTGACCCACTTGCTCCGTTCTTGTTTCTAATAGCTGCAGAGGGGTTGTCGGGTTTAATACAGAAATCAGCGGACATTGGCCAACTGACTCCTTATCAGGCTTTTCTAGGTATTTCCTTCCCTGTGCTACAGTATGCTGATGATACCATTATCACATGTGAGCCCAACTGGGATAACTTGTGGAGTGTTAAAGCAGTTTTAAGGGGGTTTGAACTTGTATCTGGACTTCGTATTAATTTCTCCAAGAGTCACTTATATGGGGTACATACTGATGATGAGTTCCTTGACTCGGCGGCTACTTTCCTTAATTGTGGTATTGGCATGATTCCCTTTAAATTTCTTGGGATTCCGGTGGGTGCAAATCCTAGGAGATGTAGTACTTGGAAACCGGTGATTGAGCTTATGTCAAAGAGGCTTGCATCTTGGAAAACCACTCAACTCTCCATTGGTGGCCGGGTAACATTAATTAATTCAGTACTTACAAGTCTACCAGTGTATTTCTTCTCATTTTTTAAAGCGCCCAAGAAGGTTATAGCATCTCTAATTCAGCTGCAAAGAAGGTTTTTATGGGGTGGAAGCGAAGAGGCGAAAAAAATCCCTTGGGTTAGCTGGGACAATATTTGCAAACCCCGCTCCTCGGGTGGACTTGGGGTGAAGAATTTGGAGGTATTCAATTGGAGCTTATTAGCCAAGTGGAAATGGCGATTTCTTACGGATCAAGGGGCCCCATGGTTTCAATTGCTAACAGCTAGATATGGATCATTACACCCTGTAACTATGGATGGACTGCCTTTGTCTCGGGGTAGCTCCCTATGGTGGCGCGATGTGGTAAGTTTAAACAAAGATTGGTTTTGTAATTCTGTCAAAATCCGGGTTGGTAGTGGCGATGTGGCACGATTTTGGGGAGATAAGTGGCATGGGAATATGGCTTTGAAAGATTCATTCCCTAATTTATATGGTCTTGTCCATGACCAACATGTGTGTATATCTGATATGGGATCATGGACTGCTGATGGATGGGTTTGGCACCTCAACTGGTTGCGTGAATTGAATGATGTGGAACATAATTCTTTAGCGGCATTGCGTGCGCAGTTGGACGGCTATCAACCTAATGTCAATTCGGCTGATGGTTGGGAGTGGATAGGCTCGCCATTGAAACTTTTCTCTACAAAATCTGCCTACGAGGGGCTGATATCAGTGGAGCCCGATGGAGTTCCGCAAGTTCTGGAGGTAGCCTTTCGTGGGTTGTGGAATACCTCTATTCCTTCTAAGGTGGCGGTGCTTGTTTGGCGTGTGTTACAACAGGATTAGGCTTCGGGATGCGTTAATTCGTGAAGGTATACTCCCAAAGAACCAATAATGAACATTGTTTATTCTGTTTAAATGCATTGGAATCTGTTGATCATCTATTTTGCCGCTGTGAATTTTCTTGTAATGTGTGGCGCGCTGTGTATGCCTGGGTTGGATATGTGGGGCCTTGGCAGGAAAATGTTCAAGCTAATTTTGTATCACATAGACTGCCAATTTTTGGAAAAAAGGGGAGAAAATTAAGGCATCTTATTTGGTGCGTGGTGGTTTGGTGTTTATGGCGCCTCAGGAATGCTATTATTTTTAAGGGAGTGAATATTGAGTTTACAGCCACAGTGGCACATATAAAAGCAGTTTCGTGGGAATGGTTTATTTATAGAGAGGGGAGACATTTGGATTGGAACTTTTCCGATTGGTGCATTAATCCTATTGCATGCTGTAACACTATATGAGTTTTAGAGTATATAGCCTGCTAGTGCAACAGCAGAAGAAGAAACCATGGTCCTGTTTGGAATGGGGTCAACTCACAGTTGCTACAATACCACTGTCATGGGCATCGATTAGTTTTTCTTGGTACGGCTCTGCTGCTTAAGTGCTCTGTAATGTTGCTGTCATGTGCCTTGTTTGATATAGGTGGCTTGGATTAATTGTTCTTTGCGTGGTACTAGTTGCTGGGGGCGGTCCTTTTGTTGATGATGCTAGTAGAGGATTCTGTTTGTGGTTTATTGTGTCACTATTGGCACCTTTGTAACACGTTGTAACCAAGCACGATGGTAGTTGTACTCTTTTTCCTCCTCTAGTCTTTTTCCCACTGGGTTTTGGCTTTAGGAGGTTTTAACGAGGCACTTCCATCGCCGTACTTTCTTTCTGTTGGGTTGGAGTACCCCTTGTACTCCCTTAATAAAATTTCTTTGCTTATCAAAAAAAAAATGAGGGAACTATCCTGTTTCAACATAGAATCTATGTCCCTAAAAATTCAGAACTTAAGTGGCAAATTTTAGAAGAAGCTCGTAGGAGCGGATTCACAGTCCATCCCGGTACAACCAAAATGTACCATGACCTCAGACACCGATATTGGTTGCCGGGGATGAAAACGGATGTAGCTGAGTTTGTAGCCCGATGTCTAGTGTGTCAAAAAACCAAGATTGAACATCAGAAACCTTCTGGCATGCTCCAGCCCCTAGAAATACCTTAGTGGAAGTGGGAAGGTATATCCATGGACTTTGTTGCCGGATTACCCCGTACCCAAGCTGGTTATGACTCAATTTGGGTGATAGTGGACCGATTGACAAAATCAGCTCACTTCATACCCGTTAAGACTACGTACTCCACCTCTAAGCTAGCAAAAGTCTACATCCAGGATATAGTCAAGCTCCATGGGGTCCCTACGAGCATCGTCTCGGATAGAGATCCCAAATTCACCTCTAGATTTTGGAAGGTTTTTAGCAAGCTTTGGGAACTAGGTTGAACTTTAGCACCGTATACCACCCCCAGACCGATGGTCAGACTGAGAGGACCATCCAAATCTTAGAGGACATGCTTAGAGCATGTGTCTTAGAGGATGGAGGAAGTTGCATTGATTATCTACCTTTGGCTGAATTTGCTTATAATAATGGCTATCATTCGAGCATAGGGATGGCTCCTTATGAAGCCCTTTATGGGCGGAAGTGTAGGACACCTTTGTGCTGGAATTAAGTCGGGGAAAGGAAATTAATAGGTCCCGACCTAGTTCAAGAGACAACGGATAAGATTCGGATGATCAGGGATAAACTTAAGACTGCTCAAAGTCGACAAAAGAGTTACGCGGACTTAAAATCTAGACCACTTGAATTTGAAGAGGGCGAACATGTGTTTTTGAAAGTGTCTCCTACATTAGGTGTTGGTAGAGCACTAAAAGCCAAAAAGTTGCATCCTCATTACATCGGTCCTTTTCAAATCCTGAGTCGAGTAGGTTCTGTTGCGTATGAACTCGCGCTTCCTCCCTCCTTATCCAATTTGCACAATGTGTTTCATGTGTCACAACTCCAAAGATACATTCCCGATCCTTTCCAACCCTTCGCTCACGAGTCTGTACAAATAAGATCGGACCTAACGTACCAACCTATGTCTGTCCAAATCATCGATCGGGACACTAAGGCACTAAGGAACAAACACATTCCTATGGTTAAAGTCATTTGGGAAGGATCCACTCCGGGGGAAGCTACTTGGGAGGTGGAAGAAGAGATGCGGAAAGCATATCCATATCTATTTCCTTAGGTATGTGCATCTAATTTTTGAGGGCAAAAATCTTAAAAAAGTGGGGAGTAATGTAACATCCCATCAAATATATCTAATTTGCATAGAAAAAAAAATTATAGTATTTATTTAATTCGCTCAACTTGTTTAATTTGATTAGTTAGTCCCTTAAAAATTAGAATCTATAAATTATGTGATTAAAGATGTAATAGATTATGTAGGGTGTAACTTACAATGAGAGGGGTGTATCTAGTAGGCATAAGAGTAAAACTAAGACATAAGTGAGGGTAAGAGAGTAAAATCATGTCCCAACACCCTTTAATCCCCTAGGGCTCGAAATCAGCCCCATTTTTCCCTTCTCTCTCGAAAATTTCTGGTTAAGAAAGAAAAGGAAGACAAGCTTGTGCTAGGGCTTGGAGAGGTGGAGAGAAAGGGAAGAAAGCCAAGAAGATACTGCCCCTACTTAGTTGAAGAGGAAGATTTGAGCCACCACCTTCGGATTTGTGGAAGTTTGAGAGTTGTACTAAGTGCTTGCAAGGGGAACTCGAATTTGGGAGAAGAAAGAACTAGGGATTGTGCAAGCTTCCATCTTCTTCTCTTTGCTGTTGGTGAGTTCTTCTCCTTTAGGTGGTGGGCAACCAATAAGACCCCCATTAGGGTTTTTATATCCCTTTGCATGTGGCTTAGCTGGTCTAAGATGGAGATTTTTGAGTGAGGGTTTGATGTTGAACTTAGTAGAAATTTGAGTTACAACCTTGGTTTGAAATGATTTTTGTTTCTGTGTAAACTAGACATGAGGGGCTTCATTTTAGGCACAAGAATCACTTGAAAATGTTAAGAATTGAATTAGATATAGAATTTACAAGTTCAGGTATGAATGCTATCCTGTTTTCTGACACCAGTGGATTGTTTGTTAAAACTGCACTAATCAGATGGTTATCTTCCAAAATAAAAATTATATTCATAAACTAGACATCCTAAGCTTTCCAATGAGTGGTCGTTTGCTCAATTCGAACTTCGTTTGATATGTTAGCAAAATTCCCAAAGTTGATGCTCTGCTGCAGAAATTCTGCAGAAGGCCTGGCACGGCTGTGTTATGCAGCACGGCCAGAACGTGTTTTAATCTGTCTCCTAGGCTTAAAATGCTTAGTTTTGGACCATTTGACTCCCTTAAACATGCTAATATGCTTGTTATGCTTAGGTATTACTCTTATGTATCTTTATATGAGATTATGAGGAATGTGTTAGAGCTATACACAATTTGATAATGACTTGTGATTTGTTATGAGTTAATGATTTATGATTGAGTTTGGTTGAGGCTGAGGGTGTTTACAATTGTATGGCAACTCGTTTTTGGTTATATAGGGTTTTTCCACTGACAAGGACCCCTTGGTGGAGCGGTATATAATTGAATAGCTCTCACTCTTTTCTTGGGCTATTGAGTGGCATCAAGTGGGTACATCCTTTGTGATTATGATTTGTGACTTGTTTGTAAGCAATACGTAATAGATGTTTGTCTAGATATGTTAGAGGTATAAATGTGACTTGGAAATTACAATTACCTTTGCTTACTTGGAAATTATGTTTTAAAGAGGTAAGTGTGGTGAGGGGTCCGTGGAGGAGTCACAGAGATTTCTTAATCTCACCCTTTCATTTAATTGTTTCAGATAAGCAGGTGCAGAAGATTGACAAACTGAAGGGATTGCTTATCCGCTAGTTTTATGTATTTTGTTTAAGTGACGTATGTGGGCTTATGGACCTTACCTTTTGTAACTTTATGATTTATGATTGTATTTTGAGTCTTAAGTGATGTACTAAAACTCGTGTGACCAATATTATGTATGACTTATGACTTGTGTTCTATCAAGTTTAATTTATCCTTGTGTCGATATCTGATAATGTATAAAACGCTATGATTCGATGTGAAAATTGAATTAGGGTGTTACATTATGGTATCAAAGCAGTTCGATTCTTATCGGACTGTGGAATAGCTAGGATGTAACACCCGCACCTCAACCTAATTGAAAGTACGACAAATTACATTAAGGCACAGGAATTACTAAGCATTTACAAACTTGATTACAATTTTCCAAGTCATAAATTAAACTTGATTCACTAACCTAATGAAAAGATTACATATTATACATAACTTGGAATATAAAATTTCCACTGCAATATCAAACTAGCCTATGAGTCCCAAGCTTGGAGCTTCGGCTCACCGTCTTCGGTACCTGCTTATCTGAAAAACAACAAAAGGAAAAGGGTGAGATTATAAAATCTCAGTGAGCCCTTCACGGACTCCTCACCGTTCTCTCATCCGTCCATACTAGCCTGAAAAGACTAATTCAAACACTACTTCTTTAGCTACATCTAGCATAACTAACCCAATGCTACGTAAGTGCCAACTTTCTTAACTAAGAACATTTTGTTCTCCTTTACTTACTTACTCCATACTTAACACTTAATTGCTTTTCTTTATATCATTGAAATCAATCTTATCACATCTCTTCCTACTTCTAGGCACCATTACTATATAAAATAATCAAGCGACTAGGGGCGTGCTATCCAAGATTCCATACAACTAACTAAGCTAATTCCGAATATATATATATATATATATATTTATATATATACAATGAATTCATTAACATTCATAAACTTAACATCACTTCACATATTATACCATTCATAGGAGATATATAATATGATGCTATGCATGTAATGCATTTGTGTTATTGGGTGGTGTCGTAGGCTTCCGTCCCTAGACCCCAATTACACACTTTCGGTATGGTGGTTAGACGTCATAACCATCCAAGGGCGTCCCACTTGGCTAACCAAACCGATCTACTCCTTTAAATAGAGGAGTCTTGCCATGGACTTTAGCTTATGCTTATGCTTATGCTGATGCTTGTATGCATGTTCATAGAAATGCAACTTAGCTAACTAGGATTTAATAACATCATCCTCATTACATAACTATTCAAGGAAATCCCAACTATTTCTATGAATCAAGCTTACATTAATAGCATCCCTTTTTATCTAATTACTCCAAATCATGAACACTAATTCACACATTCTTCCTATCACATCCTTTTCCTAGGGTCCTTTCCTTGACCTCTATAACTTAAGCTTATGGCTCTTTGACAAGCCTCACAATTCACCAAATTCATGGACAACACATACATTGACTCTTCCCTTGAAACTCTATGGAGTTCTCAAGAGAGAAACATCAAACATACATTCAACTGTGGGGGGTTGGGGGCAGTCGCCAACCTCTTTTAATCAAGCCCACTACATAATCATAACAATCATAACAATCACAACAATCATAACAATAACAACTCAATCTCTTATAGGCATTTAAAACCTAACTTGAACCTAAGGTTCATATGTTACTAAAGGAAGAGAAATTCCTATATGTGGGACTTATGGGTGCCCATCACCTAAGGGTTGAAGAACTCACCTCTATTCTTCAAAACATTGAGCTAGGAAGGTTGAACTTTGGACTCTTTGCTCCTCTTCAAGCTTTTCCCTCTTTGCTCAACTTAGGGCTTCTCCAAATACTCCTCAAATCTTGATCTCCAACCTTCAATCTTCCTTCTCAATCCAAGAACTTGAGCCATCCTTGCTGGAGCTTGATCTTCTCCCCCTCATTGTTCTCCAAATTCGTGCTTCTTCTCCTCCTCTCTAGGGTTCAAACCCAATTCTTCCAAATACCCAAATCTCAACTCTCAAACTCTTCATTTAGGCAAGTGATTGAAGAAATCTAACATGAATCTCTTCAATCCTTCTCAAAGGGTGAAACCCTAGCTCTCCTCTCCTCTTTCTCCTTTCCCTTTCTCTTCTTTTCCTTTTTCTTTCTTTCTGCGTTCTGCTCGTTGAAACAGCGTTTTTAAACACTTCTGCAGCTGTGAATCGATTCACAGCATAGTGTGAATCAATTCCCACAGTGTAAAAAGTGCCTGAATCGCAGATTTAATGAGTGAATCGATTCCTCGCCATGAGTCCCAAAGTGCCTTTTACGTGAATCGATTCCTGACTTCTGTGAATCGATTCCCACTGCTAAAATTCGATGCCTATGGATTTTTAATGCTGTGAATCGATTCCTGGGCTATATGAATCGATTCACATTGCAGAAAACCAGGAAAACTTAATTCTAGCACCAAACCTTGAGACTTTCTTCTCAAATTAACTTCCATAATTACAAATCAACATCTTTCACCATCTTAAGATTAAATCCAACTTATTCCTCAACTCAAACCCATTAATTTTTCTTATCAAAACTTTGTGTAATTATATTCACTCACTTTAAAATCAATTTAAGCTTGACTACAATCACACAATTCTTCTCATAACTGATTCTCAACTTAGCTTAGAAATTTGGGGTGTTACACTACTACCCACCTTTTAAAAATTTTTGTCCTCGAAAATTACTGCATCTTCCATTGGAACTTCAACTACAACTTCCTTTCATAGCCCATTGGGTAATAGTGTAACTTGTTGAGTGAAATCACTCTACGCACTAGTCGGTAGAATACTTGCAATCGTGAATGACTCTAGGTATCCTCCGATTTGGTGGTAACTCACAACCTTACTAACTTCAAACCCCATGAGATAGGTTCTCACTTCCAGACTCCCTATGTGGAGTTAAGGGTGTAGGAACTTCTTAGCGTTGACAACATGGAATGCGAACAGAGATTTACCTCCATGGAATCTCGTCCCCAAACCACGCCTTTCTTTCTTACCTCATCCTTCTGTATAATAAATTGGCTTTTGGTGCTTCCGCTGCGAACTCTGGTCCTACGTCTTTTCAAATGAATGAACTCCTTTCGTCTTATTTCCATCAGATGGAATACTTCACTTGCAGTCTGAGAGTTTAACTCTGGTGCTGTTCTATCCTTCGGTTGCTCTTGACTGTTGGAAATCGTTACGCTTGCTTTTCATCGTCTGCTACTCAGTTAGACATTTTGCCATAAGATAACCTGTGCTTCCTCTGTAATTTTGTAGTAATCCACAGTCTCGCACAGCCATCCTCAGGAAATTGCCACACGACGTTTTTTAACTCGGTTCGGGTTTTCAACCCCACTGATAAGTCGCTCACTCATCATCCTATACATGTTGAAGGTAGGTTAAGTATGTGGAGAATTCTTCGAATTTGTCTACACAATTCCCTGCAGACGTGCTTTTTTTTTGTGTCAAGCGAGTGAATCTTTGCTCCTTCTATCTCTTCAGACTTCTTGGAAGGTACTCTCCTTCGAATACTCCTTGGAAGTTCACCCAAAACAGCATCCCATACTATCGTTGGTGGTTTCATAACCCTTCGTTGGGCAACTATCCTATCAAAATAGAATTGTCACCTAGAGGTAACTAATACATACCTTGAACAATTTTTCCCATTCGTGACGTTCACTCTTAGGTTACCAATGGAAATCCTTTCTTAGAGACCTCTTCTGCAGCTACGGAGTTGATACCCATATTTAGCTCACTATACTTGGTCTTGCAACCGACTCGGCCTAGGGAACTTGAAACTCTAGGGTTGTTCAACTCTTGGGAGGTATCCGTTGGTTAAACTGACTTGATTTTCATTAGTTGATTACAAACTTTGTCTCACACGAGGTCTACGCCTCACTTGGTTGGAGACTTAGCTTGCAAGTGGCTAGTTAGAATCACATCGCACTCCAACCTAACGACTTGACTTGCAAAGTAACTTATAGTCTCGGATGTCTACCATCTTTACTCTTAGATGAACTTTACTATCGCTCTCCTTCGCTGATGGATTGACTCCCTTTCTTGATGCTATCGAATTAAACCGTAACCCACACGCCTATCTCGATAGCGGTGTAGATCGACGCGTTTAATAACCAATGGACCCACAAGTATCCAGAAAATAAATCCTCGATATCCTTGGGAACAATCTACCTTATTGATCCTGTCTTATCCTCCTTACCCAATCTGAATCATTAGAAACCCTAAAAGGGATTAATCTCTATAGAGGAACTATTTGTTCAGGAAATTAAGTGATCTCATTACCCAATCACAGACTAAGTCTTATTCTAACTAATATTCTTACTTAGCTAAGGCAAAGTCTATAATTGGTCAATTGAATTCACTTTACGCACTGAACAGTTAGATCGAACGTAGACATCAATAACCTTAGGTTTTCGCTGACTCAGCTTTTCTTGAAACTTCTATAGTTTGAAGACTACATCTCATCCGATCCTCTGAAGTTCGTTGTTCCACTAAGGACACCGTTCTGTGAAGACTTAGAGTTTTCTTTCTGCTTCACTATGGCAGGATCACCCTTGAGGACCCATACTACCATTTGGGCGTTGTAGCATATCGCCTAACTCCATCTTGTTCTTTACCCTTTCCACTATCACTCGGAACACTAAGGTTCTCTCAGGGATTATCATAGGATTTTTATCGACCTAGGATCCACCTATAATTGGCTAGGTTAACCAATCCTGCTGAGACAACAAGTGTTGAGACCCTAACTGATTATAACCAGCCATCCTACTCGATTGAAATCCTACAATTAAGAGCACTTACTGTTAACCACAAAGGGCACTTGAATTAAATTGGGAATCATCATAAGATCTCAATCATTCTAGGATCCATTCATAATGGATTAGGCGAAACAACTTGATAGCATAACCAGTGTTGTAACCCTAACCGATTACAAATGCCCATCCTAAGTTGATTTGAAACCTCACAATTAAGACCCCTTACTTGCTCGTCATTTCTAATCACTTCCAAAGCGTCTCGGTTGACGGTACATGAATTACACGCTTTGTCTAGCCGAACCCTCACCACTATGGTTCCGACCACTCTTGAAACATTCCTTAACTCTTGGTTCCGGAAAGGTGGGAACTTGTTTCCCTTTTTCCGTATTCCGAAGGTTCTCACTTAATGAGAGCTCTTACATCCGCTCCTTCCTTGTCTGCATCATCCTTATCCATCAACTTCCTCAGAGTTCACGCTCCTATTCGGTCTCCTCCCTCATCCGCCAGCTCCATCTACTACATTCACCGTACACGGTATGGAGTATTAAGTTGATCAGGCTTAATATTCCATACTAAGCATAAGAATATGTAGAGAAGTTCTCGGACAAAGGAAAATTCCTGCTAACTGATTACAGTCCAACAAGGACTAAACTGACACTTCCTAAAACAAGTTTTTTTCTAAACTAGTAACTCACAGTCCGATAAGATCGAACTGCTCTGATACCATAATGTAACACCCGCACCTCAACCTAATTGAAAGTACGACAAATTACATTAAGGCACAGGAATTACTAAGCATTTACAAACTTGATTACAATTTTCCAAGTCATAAATTAAACTTGATTCACTAACCTAATGAAAAGATTACATATTATACATAACTTGGAATATAAAATTTCCACTGCAATATCAAACTAGCCTATGAGTCCCAAGCTTGGAGCTTCGGCTCACCGCCTTCTGCACTGCTTATCTGAAAAACAACAAAAGGAAAAGGGTGAGATTATAAAATCTCAGTGAGCCCTTCACGGACTCCTCACCGTTCTCTCATCCGTCCATACTAGCCTGAAAAGACCAATTCAAACACTACTTCTTTAGCTACATCTAGCATAACTAACCTAATGCTACGTAAGTGCCAACTTTCTTAACTAAGAACATTTTGTTCTCCTTTACTTACTTACTCCATACTTAACACTTAATTGCTTTTCTTTATATCATTGAAATCAATCTTATCACATCTCTTCCTACTTCTAGGCACCATTACTATATAAAATAATCAAGCGACTAGGGGCGTGCTATCCAAGATTCCATACAACTAACTAAGCTAATTCCGAATATATATATATATATATATATATATATATATATATATATATATATATATATATATATATATACAAGGAATTCATTAACATTCATAAACTTAACATCACTTCACATATTATACCATTCATAGGAGATATATAATATGATGCTATGCATGTAATGCATTTGTGTTATTGGGTGGTGTCGTAGGCTTCCGTCCCTAGACCCCAATTACACACTTTCGGTATGGTGGTTAGACGTCATAACCATCCAAGGGCGTCCCACTTGGCAAACCAAACCGATCTACTCCTTTAAATAGAGGAGTCTTGCCATGGACTTTAGCTTATGCTTATGCTTATGCTGATGCTTGTATGCATGTTCATAGAAATGCAACTTAGCTAACTAGGATTTAATAGCATCATCCTCATTACATAACTATTCAAGGAAATCACAACTATTTCTATGAATCAAGCTTACATTAATAGCATCCCTTTTTATCTAATTACTCCAAATCATGAACACTAATTCACACATTCTTCCTATCACATCCTTTTCCTAGGGTCCTTTCCTTGACCTCTATAACTTAAGCTTATGGCTCTTTGACAAGCCTCACAATTCACCAAATTCATGGACAACACATACATTGACTCTTCCCTTGAAACTCTATGGAGTTCTCAAGAGAGAAACATCAAACATACATTCAACTGTGGGGGGTTGGGGCAGTCGCCAACCTCTTTTAATCAAGCCCACTACATAATCATAACAATCATAACAATCACAATAATCATAACAATAACAACTCAATCTCTTATAGGTATTTAAAACCTAACTTGAACCTAAGGTTCATATGTTACTAAAGGAAGAGAAATTCCTATATGTGGGACTTATGGGTGCCCATCACCTAAGGGTTGAAAAACTCACCTCTATTCTTCAAAACATTGAGCTAGGAAGGTTGAACTTTGGACTCTTTGCTCCTCTTCAAGCTTTTCCCTCTTTGCTCAACTTAGGGCTTCTCCAAATACTCCTCAAATCTTGATCTTCAACCTTCAATCTTCCTTCTCAATCCAAGAACTTGAGCCATCCTTGCTGGAGCTTGATCTTCTCCCCCTCATTCTTCTCCAAATTCGTGCTTCTTCTCCTCCTCTCTAGGGTTCAAACCCAATTCTTCCAAATACCCAAATCTCAACTCTCAAACTCTCCATTTAGGCAAGTGATTGAAGAAATCTAACATGAATCTCTTCAATCCTTCTCAAAGGGTGAAACCCTAGCTCTCCTCTCCTCTTTCTCCTTTCCCTTTCTCTTCTTTTCCTTTTTCTTTCTTTCTGCGTTCTGCTCGTTGAAACAGCGTTTTTAAACACTTCTGCAGCTGTGAATCGATTCACAGCATAGTGTGAATCAATTCCCACAGTGTAAAAAGTGCCTGAATCGCAGATTTAATGAGTGAATCGATTCCTGCCTGCGAGTCCCAGTGGCCTGTCTTATGTGAATCGATTCCTGACTTCTGTGAATCGATTCCCACTGCTAAAATTCGATGCCTATGGATTTTTAATGCTGTGAATCGATTCCTGGGCTATATGAATCGATTCACATTGCAGAAAAACCAGGAAAACTTAATTCTAGCACCAAACCTTGAGACTTTCTTCTCAAATTAACTTCCATAATTACAAATCAACATCTTTCACCATCTTAAGATTAAATCCAACTTATTCCTCAACTCAAACCCATTAATTTTTCTTATCAAAACTTTGTGTAATTATATTCACTCACTTTAAAATCAATTTAAGCTTGACTACAATCACACAATTCTTCTCATAACTGATTCTCAACTTAGCTTAGAAATTTGGGGTGTTACACAGGAACTGCTTAACGTGTTGTTAGAAACTGTTGTTATATTTCTCCTTATTATGCTATGAGATATTGAGCCTGATCAACTCAATGCTTTGTGCATTTTATACAGAATTATGGCCTCAAAGCCGGACGACGCAAAGAGGGCCTAGGAGGAACGCTGCTGACCCTAATGACCCACCGGGACAAAATGACAACATCATGCAGGGAATTCTACAGGCAATTCAAACTCAAGCAGCTGCAACCAATCAATTGGCAGCCCTTATGGCACAACAGCAACAGCCGCAGGCAACCCCACAACCTCCCTATGCAGTTGATGGGAATTTCCTTATCATTCTCAAGCTGAAACCTTCCACCTTTGTCGGTGCCTTAGACCCCACCAAAGCGCAGTATTGGCTGGATGAGATGGAACGGGGTTTTCAGGTGGTTTCCTAT
Source organism: Calophaca sinica (assembly GCA_037113605.1). Lineage (NCBI taxonomy): Eukaryota > Viridiplantae > Streptophyta > Magnoliopsida > Fabales > Fabaceae > Calophaca > Calophaca sinica. Next base: position 92,071,861 of record CM073735.1, read on the forward strand.
ACTGAAGAACAAAAAGTAATAATGCTACTCAGATGCTGAAAGAGGAGGCAGAACATTACTGGAGAGGAGAGAAAGCTCATCTCCAAGCTGCTCATACACCCCTTACTTGGGCAAACTTCCGCAAGGCCTTCCTCGACAAATATGTTCCCGAAGCCATTAGTCAGCAAAAACATAGGGAATTCCAAGACTGCAAGCAACGAGATAAGACAGTTAGGGAGTATGTGATGAAATTTGAAGAGTTGGCTCGGTATGCTCCCTGGGCCACCTATGCTCCCGATGAGACTTAGAAAATTGACCAATTTAAATGGGGTTTGAGGGCTGAAATTTGAAACAGTTTGTCCCAGACTAAGTTTAATGACTATGCCACTCTAGTGCACCAAAGCTTGGTGGCAGAGATAAGTTTGAAGGAGGTAATGGATGAGAGACACGAGAAATGGAAGAAAAGGAATGAAGACCGTAAGACTAGCCAACCCCCAAAACAAAAGGGCAACTCCAGCAAAGGAAAGCAAGCTCAATCATCTGACACCGACAAATTGAAAACTTGTACCACTTGTGGTAGGTACCATAGAGGGGAGTGCTTGGGCAAGGACTACTGCTTCTACTGTAAGGAAAAGGGTCATTTTACAATAATTGTCCCACACTCAAAAAGAAAGGTGAAAAAAGAGAAGCAGCGAGAAGTGGTGAACCTAACCAAGGGCGTGTGTTTGCCTTAGATGCCAAGAGGGCAAAGGGTACGGACGGTCTGATGAAAAGTACGTGTCTCTTGAATGAGCAGCCTGTTATTGTTCTTTATGATTCTGGTGCTACCCATTCTTTCGTTTCCTACAAATGTGTTGTAAGGTTAGAGCTGCCACATACTTCATTACCAGTTCCCTTGAATGTCTTGACCCCCGCTGAGGGCAGCATTCCTACTTCCCTTCTATGTGAGAATTGTTCTCTCGAAATACAGGGAAGAGTATTTAAGGTCAATCTATTGTGTCTACCTTTCGAAGGTATGGATATTTTTTTGGGGATGGATTGGCTTGCGGCTAATCAAGTCGTTTTGAATTGTTATTGTAAAACCATAGACTTTGCTGATTTACAATCTCCCCAAAAGAATATTCATCTTGATGTGCTGGCCAGTGTTGCTCGACTAAACCAATGCTTAGGAGAGGAGTATTTCGGCTATGTTCTGCTACTTTCTTCATCTTTAGAGGTTGGACTAGATTTGATCACTGTCCCGGTCGTAAACAAATACTTAGATGTGTTTCCTGAGGAGGTGATGTCCCTACCTCCCGAGAGAGGGAGATTGAGTTTTCAATAGATTTAATCCCCGGGACGAGACCAATATCAATAGCTCCATATAGGATGTCACCAGCAGAATTTAAGAGCTCAAATCCCAATTGGAGGAACTGATATCCAAGCAGTTCATCAGACCTAGTGCCTCCCCTTGGGGAGCACCTGTCTTATTAGTCAAGATCTGATATTATGTTCAGTGTCTGCCTATGTGCTAGATTTCAGTATGATCCTAGAGAATCACACTTGAGTGCTGTTAAAAGAATATTTAGATATTTGCAAGAATCTACTAATCTTGGTTTGCTCTATAAGAAATCAAAAGATTACAAGTTAGTAGGTTTCTGTGATGCTGACTTTGCTGGAGATCGAATTGAAAGAAAAAGCACAAGTGGAGGCTGCCAATTCCTTGGCGTAAATCTTGTATCTTGGTCAAGCAAAAGACAAAGCACAATTTCACTCTCAACAGTAGAAGCTAAATACATCTCAGCAGTAAGTTGCAGTTCTCAACTTCTATGGATGAAATATCAACTTGAAGACTACTTGATAAAAGAGAGTAACATTCCTATCTTCTGTGATAATACATCTGTAATTTGTCTCGCTAAGAATACTATATTGCATTCTAGAGCAAAACATATTGAGATTAAACATCACTTCATAAGAGACTATGTTCAGAAGGGTATTCTTGAAATAAAATTTGTAGACACTGATCATCAGTGGGCTGACATTTTTACAAAACCCCTTGCTGAGGATAGATTCAATCTTATAAGAAGAAATTTAAATTTTCATCTTATAGAAGAATGATTAATCTCAGCATCTTATGATACGCATCATTCAGCATCTGGTATGACATAAGCATTCACACGTGTACTTATATGATATGTCATTCATAATGCATAACTCAGCGTTCGGTGAATTCGGTTGCGTGCGTCCGAGCATACACGTGTTGAACTCGTGTGGGACTTAAGCGTCTCATCACACTTAACCTGAGTCATGATTATTTATGTTTTCAATAAAATCTTTTTCTTGATTTTATCCTCATTTTGGCAACTGTATTTATTGAAAAAGGGAATTTTTATTTTATTTTCTTTTTGAATTATTCTTATTCAGAGGAAATGTGAAGAGTTTTTCAAAAAGTAACTGTACCATTTATCAAAACTTTCCTACTACTCCTTCACTTTCGCTCCACACTCTGTTTTTGTCTGCGAAAACTGTTCTCTCTCTCTCTCTGTGTGAATTTCTCTGAAACCCTAAACCTCCATCAAATCACTCTCCAACTGCTACCATGGCCAACGTTAAGGTCGGTGACTACACTGCTATCTTCGACACCATGACAGAAGCAAAGCTTTTGAATGAGAATAGGATTGATTTGGAGAAGTTCAAAGTCTATTGTTTCAACTTCAATGAAGGTTTTGAGGCTATGGGTTAGTCAAAATATTTCTTCTCGAGTTCTTCTATTGAAGTTATGATTACTGCTATTAAAGAACTTTGTGGAAATATTACTTTTTTAGATGGAAAAATCGGAGGGTATGTCAGAGGATTTAAGTTAGAGTTTACTCTCAACGACATTGCTGATGTTACTGGTTGTTCATTGAAAGGAATTAGTTTTACAATGGCCGGGAAAAAGCTTTCAATGGTACGGAGTAAGTGAATGAAGCCTTGTTTGAGAACTATAAGCAGTTGAAGGAATCTGGGGAAACTCCTACTGCCAAGCATCTGAAGAGTCACGTCAGAGTACTTCACAAGATCATAGTCAAGAGTGTTCTTCTGAAGGCTTGGTGTAGTGACATAGTGAACTATGAGCAAAAGTTCATTATGAGGACTTACTTAGCAAAACAGAAGGTGAACCTGCCTAGATTGGTCCATAACAATCTGGTTCAAGCCATTGTTAGTTCGAGGAAAGGCACTGTAAAAAAGAAGAACATCTACAAGAAGATACCCTATGGTGTTCATCTTATTGCCTTGTTGATTAAAGCTGGTATTCCAAAAAAGCTTGGAACTTTGGAAGGAAAAGAAAGAGAAAAGTATTTTGGTGTTGGTGCTCTTGTGCATCCTGATGTATTCAGTGTATACAGTTTGGTAAGAATGTAGTTGGTAACAGGTGAAAGAATAAAGGAAGTAAAACAGGAGCAATAAGAAGAAGAAGCTGGTGCTTCTATTGGTGAAGAAGCTAAAATAAAACCCACCAGAAGCTCAGTATCTGGTGTGAAGAGAACTGGTGAGTCTCTAGTAAGAGAGACAAGAAGCAAAAAGCAGAATGTGCCTCCTACACTAGAAGGTAAAACTGTACCAAAAGATGATGAGGACCAAGTCCCCATTAGAAGCATTATGGAGAAGAAGAGAAAGGCAGAAGCTGAAAAATCTGTTTCAGCGTTTGGCCCTAAGAAGCAAGCTCTTCCACCTCCTTGTCCTCCTGCTGCTGCTCCACAAGGCAAAAGGAAGAGATTGGTTAGGCATTCTAAGAAGCTTAATCTAAAGTTATTAGGTTTTACCATTAATGATTCCATTACTACCTTTGGTTCTGATGACACTATACCTACACCACCACTCTCTGTTTCATCACCATAATCACACTACACACAACCTCCATCCACCACACCACAAACCTCCTAATTAACTACAAAGTCCAAAACACTTACATTTCCCTCACCACAAACCTCTACCTCATCAAACACATCCCTCACTATATACATATCCTCACTCCACTCTCACCCATTCAATCAACTCTTCAAAATCAATCCAAACAAGCCCAAAAACTACACTGTCAAGAAGACTTCACCTATCCCACTTATCCTCACCTACAAACCTACCTCTTTCTCTGGTGCAAGGAAGGTTGTATCTACCATCAACAGACTTAGGTTTGTTAGAGAAGACGTGTATCACTCTATTTATAATCACCCCTTTCTATGGCATTTGAAAACATTCACTTCTGGAGTTGCAAGACTGGAAGTTGCCTCTCCATCAAGAGTTGTATTCAAAGAAGGAGATGAGCAAGTTGATTTGTCCTTCAAGGGAAGATTGAGACCTCAATCAAACAGTAGAACAATTCCCTTCTCTATTGATCTTCCCAGATTCCTACCACAGAATGAACCTCTTACTCTTGAAGAATGCGGAAGGTGGATAACAGATGAAGAAGTCACTTTTATGACTCATTGCCTGGAGATGAAAAGGCTTGAGCTGATCCGTCAATACAGAGATCCTGCTTCAACGTCTGTCAAGATTGTACCCGATAGGCAAAGGTGGTTGCCTTGGTCTATTCTTGGAAAAAGGAAGGAACCAGCCCCTGGGAAAATGCCATTCAGCAGAATTGGATTGAAGGAATATGAGAAAGCTCCTAGAAGATTCGACGTCAAATCATCCTCTCAGCTTTCGATCAACAAGCTTGGTGAAGACCATGCTCGGCGAGTATACCTGAACTTGCTTAAGAATGATGCTTGGAGCATTGGTTCTTCTGGCTGCTACAATGCAGAGAAAGCAACCATTCCGACAGTTGGGTCCATCAGTAGGTAACAGACACAAAACTTGGTACTATTTATTTCGATGATATGTTTACGTGTTCTGTTGTAAGGCCTCTGAATGCTATGAAAATAGAAGATCAATGGGCTGCTGTTTGCAAACATTTTGATATTGGCTTTAATTGGAGACAATGGACTATGTCTTGGAAAGACAAAGCCATTCTGCCCTGTTTTAAGCCTCTCAAGATTGAAGAAGATGATGGGGAGAGTCTGCATAAGTTATTCCTTGCTGAAAACGAAGGACTCACATTCATTTTTGATGAATGGGAGTTTTTATAAGAAGAATTTATGGAGAAGCTTCATTGGTGCAATTTGATGCTTATACTAAAGATTTGCTTCAGCATAGGGAAACTGTTTTTATGCTTATGTTGTATCCTGAAGAACTTGTGTGTAGATAGGAATGGGAAATGGATCAAGAGAAACAGAAACTGGGAAGATTCATCAAATGGTCCTTACCAAATGATGACGTCCTTCAGCAGGCTAAGGCAAGAAAGGAAAGGAAACTGAGATTGTCACAAGATGTGCTAGCAGAGCACCAGAAGATGGAATCTAAAAGGGCTATTACAGTTGAATCGGTTCTCGAAGATAATGTTGAACCTACACCTGCAAATGCTGATGTTGTCATTTTTCCTAGAGCAGAATTTGAAGCTATCATGGCAACCAATCAAAAAGTGGCTCAGTTGGAAAGCACTTTGAAATTCATATTGGAAAGTTTCAATCTGGATCCTCCACCTCCAACAAACCCCTAATTTTTTTTACTTTGTCTTTGTGTGCTAATTACTATTTCTATTTTTGATACAATCAAATATTTATGTTACTTGGAACAATTATATTTCTAATTTTTTATCTTCAAATTTTTCTAAATACTACTCTTACTATTTTGACTATGATGTGTTTTACACTTTTTTTGTATGATGACAAAAGGGGGAGTAAAAGAAAGGTCTGATGAACCCGTTGAAAGTCCGATGGACACGCTAAAGTATCACAAATTTCCTGCATAAATCATATACATAGCATGTTCTTTAATTGCTCAGATACTCATTGATATTCATTGTCTGGTGCTTTGATAATCTTCAATATCTGTTGGCACAATTTTATTCAATTTTGTATAATGAATTTCAACATCTAAAACTTGAGTGTATTCATTATTGGTACAATGTTCTCAGTATCCGATCTCACCGTTTAAATCAAATATATGCTCAGATACTTGTATGCATTTTTGTGATCACATAAATGTTTTAATTATCATAAATTGCTCTGATACCTGATATATTTAATTTTATTTGAGTTGTTGAACTCAGGGGGAGACCCTTGAAATTATTTTTGAAATTAAATTATTCATCAACCTTGGATATTTGTCATCATCAAAAAGGGGGAGATTGTTGGAACCTAAACGATTGAGAAGTTTAGACCCTCATTAATTTTGATGATAACAAAGTATCTTCTGATAAGTCTTTGAGTGCGCAGGTATTAAAATCTCTTATGTTTTATCTCACTTAAGCAAGAATTAGAAAATTCACAAGTACTGAATACATTCCATGTGCGTCAGCATCCAGTTCACTCCACCGTCTTGTGTAAAGCGAGTGTCCGGTAGTGTTATTCTTTGACACGTGGATTATTCAATTGCTTCGAGCGTCCGTCTCCTGTTCTGAGCAAGCATCTGGTCTTTTAATAAATCACGTGATTATCACGTTGTTGCTATTCACCTCAGTTACTTTGGAATGGAATTCGAATTTGATTTTGTGCGCTCAATTTTATGTACGAGGTATCAAAGGTGACACCTTTAGAATACGACAAATTCGTACAAGGCAATTGTGTGAAAAGCAGATAGTACAATAACGGAAATATGTACTATTCTGATATTCTCTAGAAAGGAAGGAAAGGATAGAATTTCAAATTGCCTCACCCAATGATTTGGAGCTGAAATATCTGCAACGGTATTATCCTCAAGACTCCTATAAATACTTCAAGGTATTCATTGAAGAAGTGCTAGAAACAGCAAGAAACTACATTCTGAAAAGGTTATTACTCAAGTGAGTAATCATGTTTCGTACCAAGTCTCTGGACTACAAGAACTGAACCTCAGCATCTGATTCTTTTTTTTTAGAAAGTTATTTGTTTGAACCTAATCTTTTCATCCTATCTGTGAGAGTTATTTTGATTGTATTCAAAACTATCTTTATGAAAGTTGTATTGCCTAGTTAAGGCTTTGTTCCTCAAAGGCTCAAACGTACTGAGTCGTTTTGAGAAGTTAAGAGTATTGTCAAGTTTGTGAGAGTAGAATACCCTTAAGAAAATTTGTAATCAGTTGATTATAGTGGAAAATCCTTCAGGAACAAAGGGACTAGATATAGCTACCAGGTTGGTGGTGAACTAGTATAAATCTCTGTGTCTCTTGCTTTACTGCTTTACTGCTTTATACTTACGGTTATCTTGAGCATAAAAACAAGTGTTCAAAAATCTTATTTCCAACGACTGGTCCTACTCCAGCATCCGATTTCAAATAGATTCATTTTCAAGTGTTCTAAAGTGTTTTAACTCAAAGTTTGCGAAATGTTTGTAAACACAATTTAACCCCCCTTCTTATGTTCACGTTAAAAAATATTCCTTAAGGGCGGAATAAAGTCCTATGAGTGCATCCATTGCCTAAAGGTCGTTGGACCCCAATGTGGCTCGTGCCGGGCCGGATGTCACAATAAAAGGCGCCTTTTATTGTAACATCTGACCACGAAAGACCCACATTGGGGTCCAATGGCCTCTAGGCAATGGATGCACTCACAGGACTTCTTGGTTCCCTTTGGCCAAGTTTTTGCCCTCTGGGTGGCTGGAACCCGTGTCCAAAGGGATAAAGGCAAACAAGAAGCACCTCCCATCACCAACTCAACTATTGGTCTGATGGTGTTGGGGAGGTGTTTTCTGTTGCTTTTATCCCTTTGGGCGCGGGTTCGAGCCTCCCGTGGGGCAAAAACTTGGCCAAAGGGAGCCAATAAGTCCTATGAGTACATCCATTGCCAAAATATGAGTCGTTGACCAAAGTGTCTATGCCTGGGCCGGATGTCCCAATAAAAGGTGCTTTTATTGGGCCTTGGGACATCCGGCCCGACACGACCCACATTGGGGTCCAACGGCCTTTTAGGCAATGGATGCACTCATAGGACTTTATTCCCCCCTTAAGGAATATTTTTGCCTCACGCAAGGTTCGAACCAACACCCAAAGGGTTAAAGGTAATGGGAAGCACCTTGCTATTATCGACTCAACTATTGAGTTGGTGATAGCAAGGCGCTTCCCATTATCTTTAACCCTTTGGGTGTTGATTCGAACCTTGCGTGAGGCAAAAATATTCCTTAAGGGGGAATAAAGTCCTATGAGTGTATCCGTTGCCTAAAAGGCCGTTGGACCCCAATGTGGGCCGTGCCGGGCCGGATGTCACATTAACACTCGATAATTAATCAGTTAAACTGACACATTCTTCTTCTTCTTTATGGTTTCTAATTGGTTACTGTAACATTCCTAACCGGTTAACAAGCATAAAGGACTCTAATCGGTTAACTGGTTATGAGTCTAATCGATTATAACGCGACATGACAAAAATAACAAAGACAGAAGCATAAATCACAGATCATCCAATTCTACATATACAACAAACAAGCTGAGGTAAACATTTCACTGAGAAAGACCAATATAGAATATATAACACATTTCTCATGTTTTCTACCATCAAGTCACCACATCAACACGTAAACCTAGAATTTAGCATGCAAACATGGCATATTACTACCCTTCTTCCTAAAATCTCATATATGATCCATCTAATACCCCACATACCTGGAATACACGAAATTAAGGTTGTTCGTAGTAAGGAAATAGTTGTTTCTGACTTATAACTTGTGGTATCCCTTGAGGAAGAATGGGCCAAAACTCCCAAGCCGCCAAAAATGAAGGGAGATAAATCAAGGGAGAGTGAATAACGAGTTTAGGGTTTCTAGAGAGGTGCTCCGTAACTAGGGTAACATCAGGGCATCCCAAAAAGGTCGAATTTATAGCCATTGAAGGCATTGAAACGACTATGGAAAGGTTTCTATGCTTCTATAGATATCACGCTGTTAATCGATTAACTTAACGAATAATTAATTGATTTGCTAATTTTGGAGATTCCTAATTGATTATTGGCATGGCCTAAACGATTATTTTATGAGAAAAACTAAGAATGGTCCTGCCTAAGATCCCTTATTGTCCTAAAGCCTTCCTATCATGCATGGCACACAAACACACATTAAATGCAAGAAAAATAGTGTGTTACAATCCTACCCCCGTTAAAGAAAATCTCATCCTCGATATTTCTCACTAACCTGAGGTGAAGAGATGAGGATGTGATTCGTTTCTTACTCTCCAGCTCCCAGATGGTGCTTTCCTCTGTTGCACCGGTCCAAATCACTTTCACCAGTGGAATCTCCTTTCCCTACAGTTGTTTCATCTTTCGGTCCTCAACATGGAGTGATAGTATCTCGAAGGTAAGGTTCTCCTTTAGTTGGAAAGTGTCGGGCTCGATAACGTGACTTGGATCGTGAATGTACTTCCTTAGCCACGACATAAGTAACACGTTGTGCAGGTTAAAGAGAAAAGGTGGTAGAGCTACTAGGTAGGCGACTTCACCAAATCTCCTCAAGATCTGGTATGCTCCAATGTGTAACACCCCGCCTTGGTAGGGCGTTACTTTATTTTCAAATAATGGCAGCCCACACGTATAAAGTAACAACATATATTATTTATTATCAGAGTACGCAAAGCAAGGAACAGAGACATATAGATATATACGCCACACCCACAAAGGGTGACGAAATCTAGGACACATTGGCCGTGGTAATACTGTATTCTAAACATCTGAACACTGCCTAGAGGCAGCTTTATTATTACGGTCACCTCCGCTAGATCCCACTCCCCAGAAATAAGCCCTAAGCACATGCCACTCCTGTCCGTCTGCTATTTGTAACACCCTGAATTCCGTAATCTTATACATTAGGGATTTTATGGTCATTATGTGTTGATTGTATGTTTGAATGAATGTTTTGGGGCTTAGAAGGGAAGGAAGACCCCTAGTAGGGATTAAACTATCTTAGAATATAAGAAAAACCTATTTTTAGGCAATTTCTAGGTCTGCGAATCGATTCACCCTTCCATGAATCGATTCATTTCATTAAATCGTGTTTTCATGGAAAAACTAGACATGTGAATCGATTCACACAGGGCATGAATCGATTCACATACGCTGACAGCATTTTTTTAATTAGCGGATCATCTCTTTTCGGCCCGATTCGTTCCCAACCCGTTATAAGACCCTTATGTATGACCTAAAACTAAACCCGAGGCATCTTAAGGCTCTAAATCCTCAGTTGCATCTTGGTTAAGAGCTCCCAAGAGATTCCAAGCCTCCAAGTGACGTTCTTCACCGTTTTCCTCCGTTCTCGGCCAAATCTCCACTGTTTCGACCGTCGTCTGCGGGGCTGTAATCGTAAGAGTATCCTCTTCCTCTTCATTGATCTCTTTTTGGTTCATGTATTAAAAATTATGTGGCCCTCACTATAAGTCCTTTTCCTTTTTAGAATTCCTTTCCCTTAATCTTAAGTCCAAATCATGGAGTTTTGATACTGCAAGACTCGAACTAGCGAAGGACCCAATTTCAGACTTTCTAGGACGATCTCAAAGGACTTTCAATTCTGACCATGGTATGAGGGGTGGTTGATCATGTGAAAAGAGGCATTGTGCTTCAAATTTTCATGTTAGGGATGTCCCATGATCCCTACGTCTCGTGAGGATAATTTTATGGTTTAATCCCATTGTAGGTGCGATAGAATGTTTGAGTTGTTGTTGTTTTAATTAGATTGTAGACCCTTGTATGAGCATGGAATCTTAAGTATTTTCCTTAGTGTGTTATTGCATAATTGACCTTTTAAAAGTTGGTAATTAAGGAGAATTTAGTAGAAAGAGCATGATTAGGGTGAATTGGCATTCTTGATGAGTTTATAACTATTGTTTATGGCTTTTGGCTTGATGCTTAATTATTGGAATTTGATGTAATTAAATATAGATGTTTCCAAGTGGCTTTATATGTGCTAAGTGTCGGTGTGCTCGTAGTTTCAAGGTTAATATATGTATGTAGAGTTTTAGTTCAATTGTAATAACCTAAAATGCATGGTAATGAGTATTTTTCACTGTTTTGGAATTGATGCCATGGGTAGGATCAAGGATAGTGTAGTGAGGATGTATGTTAATATGGAAGTTAGAACTTGAACTCTAGTCGTGTTAAATTGTATAATCGAAATTAGAATTGAATGAAAAGGTCATAATGAGCTATAGCATTGTTTTAGAAACTGAAGTTGGTAAAAGAATGATGGACTAGATGGATTAAAATAAGTAGTTGTGAACCAAAATGTTAAGAAAATGATAGGAGGCATATGTGAATTACCTTGGATAAAGATGGAACCAATAATGATTAAAGTCATGAATTGAATCAAGGATAAATGAGTAGAAACCATAAGGACAATTTGGTAGTTGCCCCAGACCATGAATTGGACGTGGGACCACTTAGGAAGGGTCCCCAATGCGCGAATAGGAGGAAAAACTGTGTTGCCGCACTTCTGCAAGTTCTGTTAATCGAAGTTGTGAATCGATTCATAGCAGTGCAATTCGATTCATAGGGTGACGTTTTGACCCTGAATCGATTCACAGGACTCCTGAATCAATTCACACCCTTGTTTAATGATAATTTGATGTTTTAAATGATTTGTAAAGGTTGGTTAAGGGTAGTAAGGCTTAATAAATGTCGAATGTTTGGCTTGTTTGAAGGGGTTACCGATTCGTGACCCCATAATTGATGTTGGTCACAGGTGCATCCAAGTATTGTGCATGTTGTTTGATTTGGTTGATTGTTGTTTAACGAACACGAGTTCGAGGCCAATGGATAGTTTAGTATTCAACGGTTTAGTTGGATAACATGAGGCTGTAGGATTCGTCGCCGGTTTGCGACGCAGTAGATTCGTTGCTTGTATTTAGGCTCCTATAGTGGCATTCGTCGACTCTTCACCGATGGAGGGGACCCCGTGGCTCATAAGTATTGATTCGAGGTTGACGAGTTACTATGACGACACTTAGCGACGACTCAATGCTTGGGGGACCGTGTAAAACTCTGCCTCGATAGGGTATTACTTTTATCATAACACACAAGTTTAAAGCAACAACACATTTTATTTATTATCAGAGTATGCAAAGCATGGCACATAGACATATACCCCACACCCACAAGGGGTGACAAAAGACACATTGGCCGTGATACAACTGTCTGAACACTGCCTCTAGGAAGTTTTCCCATAGCAGTCACCTCCGCTAGGCCCCGCTTCCCAAGCTCTGAGCACAGAATGTTCCTGTCCATCCGTTGATTCATCATCACGTAGTATGGAAACACACAAGAAAATAAATGGGTAAGACATCCATTAATCACTAACAAGCAGGAAAACAACGTAGCAGAGTGACTGTCACCATGCACAGCATATATATAACCATTATCAACAACATACTGATACCACTAATACTACATTTTGAGCACACGGTAACAGACCACAATATACCCTGATACCACATACTAACGCAGACCCCTGATATCACATACTGACATAGACCACTAAAGATTTCAAGCCCATTATCGGCCTTACTGACCCGGACCACAGATCGCTGAATATTGCGGGCCCATATCGCCCTACTCCCTAGACTAATCATTAGTCTCAGGGCACAAAGGAATGAGACATAAGTTAGTTGTCCCGGGAACACATCCTGATATGCTACCATCTTTGATTACCGAATAGTGCATCCCCCATGCCGGGAATTACCATCTCCGATTGCCGGAGTAAAGTATCGTCCTGTGCACAAGGACGGCATCCCCCACAGTGGGAATGACCAAGATTGTCCACCCGTTAGATGTGGAGTTCTGGAGCCTCATCGAGATGACCGAGTCCACATACTCTCAAGGTCATGACCGAGTCCACATATCCACTTCGTATCTTTAGGTCCCACGAGTCAATGACCACACACCCTTAGGTTCCATGGGTCAATGACCACTCCACTATCAGGTAAACCAACCTTGGCTACACTGACCCGACTATCACCACTGACAACAGAGTATTGACAGTAATACTTGCTATTACTATCTAGGAATTCACAATCATCTAACTAAGGGGCGTCACCCTTAACTCTAAGACCACACATTAATCACACTCATAAATACATTACCAAATCAGCACATCATAAATATCAGCATATTAATTAGAATATCAACAGTCATAAATAACCAGCATGTGAATTATTCCCAGCGTCGTAAAGGCGACTATCAACTAATCAGATTATCAATTAACCGTATCAATCATACCATGTAATACCTAAGTTGGTTGATAGGTCTACAGTGACTATCCTTAGCCACTGCATACGATAACCCCTCTCCTGAGGTGTTATTGATATCAACCTCTAGTAGGGTTGAGGTTCCCTACGCATTCTAACAGTACTACTCTATTACCTATTTTCCCTTGTGATTAAGGTATCTTCCACCTCACCTGGCACTCCTAGCTAAGCTCCTAAGCTTTGACCCTCGACCGCTATCCAAGTTCCTACCTTGAGCTGCTCCTCTAAGCCTTACCCTTTTCTCAGACTCAAGGATTTCCTACTAAGAGCTTTCTGATGCATAAGATCCTCATTCGAGGTGGTTGCAGAGCAAAATTGCTCTATAGAGGAAGTGGCCAGAAAGAAGAGGCTCTCAGGAATGAAATGAGGGAGAGGTGAATGCCTATTTATAGGCAGCCCGAGGTCCATCACGTTGAGACAATTGCTTTATAAATTTGGTCGCGTCGCGACCAATGACACGTGTCAAATATTCAATGACTACGATCACTGCCTTCCATCGCACCATGATGGTTAAGTTTCTCCATGGTTCTAGATTTTTCTCCAACCGACTTCTATCGCGTCGCGATTCATCTCTCTCTAATGTCCGTCACGTTGGGATCAAGGTATCCAAAAATATCTCATTTTTTCTTCCTTCTAGAGGATTCTAGGGCATTCTATGCTCTTATAGGGGTTTCTAGGCCTTTCCTAAGGTTTCCACATCATTCCTAGGGTTTATAGGTCTCTCTTAAGCCGCTTTATCCTTAATTAAGGTTTTTAACTCTCGTTTATCACCTTACCGCTGATCTAGTTATACTTCTAATATTATCCAAGATTATTTGAAAAACAGGATGTTACATTACTACCTCCTTAAAGAATTTTTGTCCCAAAAAATTCAAACGATGTTATGCTTCCTAGGAATACCACAACCTATCAATTAGTTATCTAATAAAGCAGCTAATGTCGGGTCATTAGTTACTTGACAAAGCAACTAAATAACTCGTGGTTATAACACTCAACTTAAGTTCTGCCCGACTTCCCCAATTATAGTTGATACCCTGTGCGGGTACAACTAGACTATAGACACGGCCAGTGACTCATTCCCCACAGTCCGGTTAGAACCAAACTGCTCTGATACTACTAAATGTAACACCCCGCCTCGATAGGGTATTACTTTTATCATAACACACACGTTCAAAGTGTAACATCCCAATTTTTATGAAAATTATTTTATAGTTCCAGCTACTTGAAAATAAATCATGGAGATTGATCACCTCAATGGTTTGTTAAAAGTATGAAAAACAACAAAGATTTATTGTAAACAATTTACTGTTTTAGAAATTAATTCAGATTAAGAGACAATGTAGACGTATACTGTTTTTAATATGAATTAATATCGAAAAATGTGAAAGATTGTTGTTTGATTAAAGAAAATTATTTTATTGAAAGAGAAATAATTTTCAGGATTTAATAAATATTTTTAAATCATGTTTGGATTTTTGTTGTCTAGTTATTGTATTAATTGTCTGTTTTATGTGATATTTAATATGACTATGATTTTAAAGATTTTATCTTGATAATTTTATTATTTGAATAATACCTAGTTAATAAGAGAAATTGAAATTAGTGATCGTCACTAATATACAGTTTTTATTACGCTACGAGAATTCTATCGAATTCTGCCGTAACTGGCTATTGTGTGTGTTTCTAACCGAAACATACCCAAACGTGATCCAAATTTTATAAAATTTTATATCATAGCATTTTCCAAAATTTAGGATTTATTGTAATTTTTCTAGAATTTTTGGGCATCAGAAAATATTTAGTGTATTTTCTATGGCCAGAAACTGTCTAATCGCAACGTTTCGGTTCGCATTTTGAGAAAACGAGAAACATGGGTACTTTTCTTATGCCGCGAGAAATATTTGAAATTTTTGGGTGTGGGGTTATAATTAGAATTATTTTTGGGAGTTTTTAATATTAAAAACTTAATATACACGTAACGTCGTGCACCCAATTGAGCGAAAACGCGTCGTAGTGAAACCCTGAGATATTTTGAGCAAATGCCTGCCACACATGGACCAATGGGAGGCCAACCATGTGCTTGTAGCCTACAATTTTGAAGGAAGCATTTTGATTGGTTTAGGAGGTAATGGGTAGTTTGGTTGTTAAGTTAGTTTCTAATTATTTGGTTAGGATTCAACTTAAATGAACAATTTTATTCCCACCTTGTCCTCATTATTTTCGTGGCTTTCTCCCTTGCCCAAGATCAGAACCATTTCACTTCTCCATTGTTGGAGAACTTGAGAAAAAAATTTTGAAAGAGAAAGTGTTGGTTTTGAAGGATTTTGGAGATAAAGCTTTCACCTTTGCTTGCTTCCTTCTCAATCCTTGTTCTATCACCTCTAATCTTCTTGGTAAGGATCCTAATCCCTTTTCCTTTCTCCATGGCTGCCATGGATGAGCTTTCATGGTTCTAGAGTTGTTTCTCATGATTTTAGTTTTGATTCTTGAAGGAAAGTGATGTTTAAGCTTCAATCTTCCATCCTTTCTTCTTAATCCTTGATCCATCACCTCCAAACTTTTTGGTAAGCTTCATACCCATTATTTTCTCTCTTGAGTTTCATGATATGGGTTTGGCTGCTTTTAGGAATTATTTTTGGGCAAAGTGTTAGATTTTGCTAGATATGCATGATTAGTCTTAAAGCCCTTTATTTTCTTCCATGATTCACTTTGTTTTTGGGTATTTTAAGTTTGGAGAAACCCTAACCCTATGTTGGCCAAACCTAAGGACTACTGGAAGCCTTGGTTTTGATTTGTTTTAATTAATTTGGAGTTAGCTCTTATGGGGATATAAGTGGTATGTTTGGAAACTAGTATTACATGCATGTTAAACAAGTTTTGAGAAATTAAATTAGTTAAATTTTGGGGCTGGAAGTCATGGCCATTTAGGGGCTGATTATGGTGTTGTTAATTAAGTTTTTGTTGCTTAAATTTTATGATTAACTTGTGTTAAGATGTAGTGATTAGATTTAGCATTTTTTGCAACTTGTATGGTTTGAAATAAAATGAATTTAGGGGCTGTTTTGGGCTTCCAAAAATCGTGACTTAAGAGCACATTTTTAATGATGTTTTAACTTGTGTTTGGAGAAAATATGTGACTTGTTTTAGTTACAAAATAGTTGTGAAAACTTGTTTAAATTACAGGTGGTTAGATCTTGTTGTTTATGTTGAAAAACAAGTTGTTTTATATAATTGAAAAATTACTTGATGGGGCTGTTTTGAAACAGAATTTTTAGATGTTTTAGGATGAGTTTTAACCTGTTTTAAATTGTATCAAAATAGCAAAGAAGATGTCTTATGGTAAGAAGTTTTGATTAAATGAAGTTTGTAGGATTTAGGAGTTAATGACTTGAAATTTTGAAGTTGTTTTGGAGCTTTGAAAACCGTGGCCTTCAAAGGGATTTTGTGACTTGTACTTGACTTGTTTTATGCTTAAATATGCTGTAAAAAGTGGTTGTTGATTTGGTTTAGTAAAAAAATTCAAAGAAGTTTGATTTTAGGAAATGGTTTGGTTTATGTCTAAAGGATTGTCTTAAACTTATACCTAACTTGTTTCTAAATTTTTTATGGCATGTTCTAGGGTTTTTTAAATGTGGTTTAAGTTGGGCAAAACACTATTCATTTGATAAAACACTATTCTAATTAGTAAATTTTGGTTTTAGTATTTTCTAAGTATGTAGCTTTTGTAAAAGTTTGAAAACTTGCATAGTTTGAACTTGTTTCATGATATGTGACTAGGTGTGAACCAAATGGGTTTAAGTAAGTAATTCTTAGGCTTTAGGAACCTTAGAGCCGTGGCTGCCCTTGGGGTATTAGGGCTTGAGTTTTGGTTTTAATTGATTGAAACTTGTGTTGTAAGGATACGCGCGAGGTACAACTTGACGATAGTTCGAATTTACCTTGCTTGGATTGTTAAAGCGCCCAAGGTAAGGGAAATTCTTACATAATGAGTTTGGGCTTTTCACCTTGTGTGTTGGTTGTTTGATTGTTGATTGTGTAACGACCCGTTTCCGGATCGCTACTAAGCTAGAACAATTCTGAATGCCAGTAGATTTTCGAAATAGTACTCTTTGTGTCTTTTGGAAAATGCGGTAAATTTTTTTTCTTTTTATAAACAAGTGTCTTTTGTAACACACATTCAGAGTACGAGCAACGTTTTCGAAACATGATGGAATTATAAATGCAATTGACTACTACAGCTAAACAAAGACATACACACATGCCACCAAAAGATAATCAGTTGAAGAGTTTTACACACCGGAAGCAGTAAATGAATATGCATAAGCAAGAATATACCCTGAGTATGAAAACCCTACAATGTTACTACATGAGGTACTCTCGGCAGTTACCCACGCAGGGGACTGCTCCAAAAGTAAAACCTTGACACCTAATTAAACAACAACTGTCACAAAGCCAAACAAAATGACAGACTGGTCACCAACCCAAAACCATAAATAAAATAGTTAAACATTCTTAACTACACAACTACACTAATATCCTGGTAGTCCTTCTCCGTCTGGTCATTCGCATCCTCGTCAGTTCCTCTACGCGAAGGTTTCCAACACGCTTTCTATATAAACATATCGGCTGAGAGTGGGGGTTTAACTCCGAGCCGAGGGAATCTCCATGCTCGGGTAGTCAGAAGCCATCTTCGGTGATGTCGTCGTCGCCGGGATCTCCACCACGTCCGTCATCGCCTGGGTTACCATCATTAATTGAAGGAACCACTGGCAAGGGTCAACTTCTCATCGCAATAAGGTATAGCAAATCACAAAGCGAATAAACAAACAACAGCATACACATTTCTCAAAACGCCGCTCCTATCTCCTAAGACACTCTCGACAATTCCGGAAAGCAACGTCGATCCATCCACTGAATACCAGCCGTAGCCTTGGGTTTCATCACCACCCGGGTTATTCAGGTTAAGTTCCTTGACAACACAGACGCCCACTGCGCAATTTGAACACTAGCTGTGGTTTCGGGCTTCTACACCACCAGATGCCAATTGAGCAATTGAACACCAGCCGTGGCTTCAAGCTTCTACACCACCTTAGCCGTGGCATCGGGCTTCCACACCACCCTTGGTTGTTCGGGCCACTGAACACCAGCTTTGGCTTTGGGCTTCTTCACCACCCAGCCATAGCTTCGGACTTCTACACCGCCCTTGGCTGTTCAGATCGAAACTCCAAACGTCACGACTAAACTCTCACACTCCGATGAATAAATCGCCACATACGATATTTAAAGAGTTGTACGCAAGATTATTCGACCGCATATCAAATAATAAAAGCATGCTTAATATGAAGAAACGCAATTCAACAACCTAAGTAATAAAAGCAGTTTGCATGGAGAAACACAATTCAACAATACAAGTAGCACAAGCAATTCACAGCTCAACAACAACAGACGGCAATCAACTCATAGAATCCATCCCTCTGCAACTCGATGGAGTTCACAGAGAGGAACAACAAGTGTGGGGGGTTGGGGACAGCTGCCAACCACTTGCAGACAAGCCCACTAAATAATCAACATATAAAAATAAAGCGAAGGGGTACAAGACCCTCACTTCGAACCCTGAGGTTCTCAGACTTCTTCGCATAAATACTTGAAATTAAATTCTAACAATATCCAAAGTTGCCCTTACACAAGGACATAAAAATAAAATCCTAAAAATATCTAGAAGTGCCTTTACGCTAACATGCTATGAAAAGTATTAAATGTGAAGCGCCCTTACCACGAACAATTGCTAAAGTCGCTCCGAAATCCTCAAGTCCGCGTCGTTCGGTCTTCGGAATCACGATTCCTATCACAACGAACAACTTAGCACACTCTATAAGTTCTAACTAACTTAAGCCCTCAACTTAGCCCTTTTTCTAACCAAACTCACTTAAGCATTTTAAATAATTAGCTACTAGAAAATAAATAAGGTTTTAAAACCAAGTACTTTTTGAAAGGGTAGCATAACACATAACAATTTGAAATCTTAACTTACTTGAAAAGATAAAGTTTTTGAAACTAAAAAGCTTTCTTGAAAACTTTAAGCAAACACCATGAAATTAACAACTTGCGTAAACTTTAAAGTCTAGAACACATTCTCATGAAATCATTTTGCATAAAGTTTCTAAGATCTAAACATAACACATTCAAGCATTACATACAAGTTCACAAATAAAAGCATCCTTTCATACCCTTTAAAGGCCTTTCGGCCACAATTACCTTTTTCTATAAAAAAAAATCTTGCAAAACTTCTTTAAAATAGGTGACCATTTTCATACATGATTTGCAATGCTCAACCAACAACAAGTAACATCTAGTACACATCGGAAAACTCACATCAAACATCAAACTATTTTTACAATTTCTCATGACCAAAAGGTTTTCAACACATTCTTAATTAATACTTAAATTCAAATCTTTTTCACCAAATCAATTTCATTCCCAAATCACTTTCCAATACCAATTCAAAGAAAGTACAAAAATGATTTTTCCTATCCTGCTCACCTAGGCTCACGGCCCTTACTCCAATTTTTCTAAAGAATATGCAAATCTCCAAACAATTACTAACACCATCCCATTTAGCATTTTCCTTTTAAATGTAACAAACCATTTTCCAAGTTATTTCCATTACACTTCAAGGCAACAAAACATCATGTCATAACCAAAGCATAGTTTCAAGCATATTTCAAGACATGTTCTAAAACATTTTCTAAATCAATTTTCATTCCAAAACTCAATTCTTATAACCATTAAATTCATCAAATATGCTATACATCAATCAACACATGGGCTAACCATTTAAACTAGATTTCTAAGTTCCCAAAAACTCATTTTCAACTTCAATTAATACATTAAGAACACTTAAACATATCAAGGGTTATATTTCTAAAATAATTACTACACAATGAAATACCATTTTCCTAGCCTTTTCTTTCAAAACAATTTATTTTCTAGATTAGTTCATAAAGCTTTATAGGCCACTTACTCAAAATTAGTTCCAAAAACAAGAGTTCAATCAATTTGTCTAATTCCAAAAATCCTTTAGTAATTAAATTATGCCATTATCATGTCAAGAACTTAAAGAACAAGGGATTATTTCCTTACATGTTATTCTAACCTCCAAAAACCAAACTATGCATAAAACACAAACTAACACTTAAGCTAATTCATGCAAATCTATTCCAACAACTTTAAAGTCACCTTTAACATGCTATTCAACACTTATACACATATCAAACTTCAAAACACACTTTTCTTATAGTTCAAGAATAGGAAAAATTTCTAAAATAACAAGTTATACATGCTTATTACAAACTATCTTACTAGCAAGCATCCTACAACTTTCAACAACACATATAATCCATCAATTGCTTGATTTAAGTGTGGGATACACAAAAACCCTCTTTTTACCTCTTAGGGCGAAAGCCCTAGAGCTCAAGGAAGGGGTTGTAAGTGTCTCATCTCCTTAGAACAAACCAAACCATCAAAACAACACATAATCAACAATTAATTAAACTAAAAACAAACAAACCAATTAATCCAAAATGGGGGAGGGTTAGGCGCTGTTTAGGGCTGTTCTTGGAGGAGGAAAAATTCTGTTTTCATGCCCAAATAAATGCTAAGAATGATAGCTAACACAAAGAAGAACATAACCTAGCAAGGAATCAAGCATTGGAAGCAAAAATCAAGATGGAAAAAGGGGGGTTGATGGCGCACCAAAAACAGAATTTTGGGGGAGAAAAATCTGATTTTCTTCTTACCCAAATGGTGTAGATGATGAGGAACTAGATAGAGGAGAAGATTTGGAGCAACTTTGATGAAGGAACCTTGCTCAAAAACTCAAAGGAAATGGAGGTAGCTTCAATGGCTTTGTCTTGTTCATGGAGAGAAAAAAGAAAAAAAAAAGATGAAGGTTGTCTTTTGGGAGGAAGAAGGCGTGAGGTTGAAGCTGAAAATGGGCTGCACATAGCCTTCATTTCTTGCTTTTATAATAATAAAAATAGGCATAGTTAGTAGGAGTAGTTGAATAAAAGATTTTTTTTTAAAAAAATCACACAACTAATGACACCTAGTAATTTTATGAGATGTTAAACATATCATCTAATCTTACCCATCTAATCTCACATCTCTCGTGATTACCCTCTAATCTAAAGTCTTAAGATTTAAAAACACGGCGACGAGAAACCGAAAAACCTATTTATTTCTCGCCGAAAAAATCCCAAAAAATTAATTCGCGAGAAATTAATTCTTCGCGTGATAATATTATTTCATAAATAATAAAAATAATATCAAACATACAAAAATAGTCACAACAAGTTACGATTCGATTTTCATCGAAATCGGGGCTCATTTTAAATTTTATTTACGGCAGAAACTGCCCGGCGATTTGAAACGCGCCGAAACTTCGTTAGAATTTTTCAACGATCTTCAAACCGTGAATCAATATAAAAATATTAATTCTTAATTATATTAGCTCTTGTTTTAATTAAATCACTTACTTAGGGAACAAGCAACTGCTTTATTAAAGCATAATTACGACAAAAATACAATATTACCGCTAATTAACGTATCGTAAAATACACGTGTTACAGATTGATTGTGTGGCAGTACTTGTAGTATTACTATGTGCTGTTGAGATGTTGTAGCATGAACTGCAGATGTATACACAACTGGTGCATTGACATGCATGGCTAACCACATTTCTGATATGTGATGACTTGATCACTGATCTGTTGATAGATTTGCCTGCTCACATGCAATTGTTTGATATTGTGGTGACTTGATTGTTGATTTGTTAGTTGTTTTGTTGCTTACATGCAATGCTTAATATACCATGTTGATTATGTGCAGTCTATTAAGTATGTATATGTATATAAAAGCATGTTGTTGTATTATATATGTATATGTTGTTTGCATGCGACATAGCCTAAGATAAACTCGTGGACAAAGAATTTACCCTTGCACTATTGTTGGATCGAATATCCTTATGGATGTCACTTCCAGATGGAGTTCGGTAGCTATTGCAGTTTCGTCTTTTAGGAGCATTGAAGATTGAGCCAATGGAGGAAGATTCCTCTGAGTACCTCATGTTTGATCTTGCTGAACTGTTTCTCAGTAAGAGTTGTAGTTGTTGGCCAGCTTAGCTTAGGGTTTTGTATTTGTTGTTTTGTAATTACTCTTTCCAGAAAACTTCGCCTTAGTGCGAAATGATTATGTTATGTGAAGTATTATTTTGTGATGCATTATACTCTGATATTTGCAAAAGTCTGAATTAGCATCATTTAGAAAACTGTAGTACTCTATGTCTCATTTTGAAAAGGGTTTCAAAGGAGACAAAATGAAAAAAAAAATTACTCCTATTTTTCCATTGCGAAATACATAAGAGTACTCTTTAACTGAAAGCATACAAGCATTAAATGTTTTCAGCATTAGATTGGGTTGCACTGTAGCGCTTCCGAAATAGGGTGTTACACAAAGCAACAACACATTTTATTTATTATTAGAGTACGCAAAGCATGGCCAAAAGACATATACCCCACACCCGCAAGGGGTAAGAAAAGACACACTGGCCGTGATACAACTATCTGAACACTGCCTCTAGGAAGTCTTCCCAAAGCAGTTACCTCCACTAGGTCCCACTCTCCAAGCTCTAAGCACTGAATGTTCCTGTCCATCTACTGATTCATCATCACATAGTATGGAAACACACAAGAAAATAAAGGGGTAAAACATCCATTAATCACTAACAAGCAAGAAAACAACATAGCAAAGTAACTGTCACTATGTACAGCATAAAGATAACCATCATCAACAACATACTGATACCACTAATACCACATTCTGAGCACACGGTCACAAACAACAACATACACTGGAACCACATACTAACACATACCCCTGATATCACATACTAACATAGACCACTGAAGATTTCAGACCCATTACTAGCCCTACTGACCCGGACCACAGATCGCTGAATATTGCGGGCCCATACCGCCCTACTCCCTAGACTGATCACCAGTCTCAGGGCACAAAGGAATGAGACATAAGTTGGTTGTCCCGAGAACATATCCTGATACGCTACCATCTCCAATTACCGGATAGGGTATCCCCCATACCAGGAATTATCATCTCCGTGCGCCGGAGTAAGGTACCATCCCGTGCACAAGAACGTCATTCCCCATACCGGGAATGGCCAAGATTGTCCACCCGTCAGACGTGGAGTTCTGGAGCCTCATCGAGATGACCGAGTCCACATAGCCTCAAGGTCATGACCGAGTCCACATACCCTCAAGGTCAATGACTAGCTCTAAACCACTTCGTACCTTCAGATCCCACGGGTCAATAACCACTCTAAGTACAAGGCATATATGGAAGCGTGTCCCCATCATGGACTCCTTAAGTGGCTGCTTGTCCACACATTCTTCAATGGTCTGACATATCCTGCTAAGGTAACTTTGGACTCTGCTACAGACGGAGCTTTCATGAACAAGTCACTCAATAAAGCCTCTGCAATAATAGAAAACATTGCCACTAACCATTCTCAGTGGGTTTGTGAAAGAAGCAACAACCCGAAAAAGATTGCGGGGGGCAAATTTGAAGTTGAAGGGGATGACTTGATCATGGCAAAATTTGATGCCTTGAACCAACGCTTTGATAAGCTTGAGAAAGGTAAAGCCAGTGTCAGTGTAGTGAGTGCCTCTAATGTTATGTGTGAATTTTGTGGTAAGCTGAGACATTCTGCCTGAAATTGTCAATTTAGGACTGAGCAACCGAAATGGCAAGTGAATGCTGTTAGCGGCTTTGGTCAAGGGAAGCAGAATGATCCCTATTCTTCCACGTACAACCCCAGTTGGAGAAATCACCCAAATTTTTCTTACCGGAATAACAGGACCAAGCCGGGCAAGATAATGGTAGACCTTCTATAGGTCAACCTCAGGTAAAAAAATCTAAACTTGAATCTCTTCTAGAAAATTTTGTTGAATCCCAAATGAAGCAAAATAAGGAGTTTAGTCAACATGGGCAAGTTGTAACTTGAGCTATTAAGGAATTAACATCTAAGGTAGACAGTTTGGCTATTCATAGTTAGATGTTAGAAACCCAAATTGCCCAAATTAGCTGGCTCCTCTAGTGCTCCTCAAGGTAAACTTCCCGGTAAACCCGAAGTCAACCCAAATGAGCAAGTTAATGCCATAACAACCAGAAGTGGTAGGAAAATAAAGGACCCCGGGCTATGAAGTAGAGTGATAGAGTAGGGGGGATGTAGATGTGGAAACTGCTAAGACACTAAATTTGAAAGAAAAAGAAAAAGAAATGGTGTCTACATATACTCCCCCAAAGCCTTATCAACTTCCGGTCCCTCTCCCTCAAAGGTTTGTCAAAGTCAAACTTGACAAGCAATATGAGAAATTTTTGGAAATTATAAATAAGCTGCAACAAATGCAACAATATCCCATTCACTGAAGCTTTGCAACAAATGCCTGCTTATGCCAAATTTTTTAAAGATATTTTGTCTATGAAAAGAAGGCTAGAGGAAGATGAGATTGTGGCTTTAACTGAGGAATGTAGTGCTGTAATTTAGAATAAGTTTCCTCCTAAACTAAAAGATTCGGGTAGTTTCACTATCCCTTTTTCTATAGGCAACACTAATTTTGAAAAGGCTCTTTGTGATTTAGGAGCTAGTGTGAGTCTCATGCCCCTCTCTATCTGTGAAAAATTGGGTCTAGGTGAATTAAAGCCTACAAGACTCTCACTGACTTTGGCGGATCGATCCGTCAAATACCTCACTGGCATCTTGGAGGATGTTCCTATTAGAGTGGAGAAATTCTTTGTCCCTGTTGATTTTGTTGTTCTTGAAATGGATAAAGATAAACAAATCCCCATTATTCTTGATAGACCATTATTGGCCATTGCTGATGCCATAATTGATGTCAAGAATGGTAAATCATCTTTGACTGTGGGGGATGAAAAGGTTGAATATGATTTTTTTTAATCTGTTGAACAACCTTCTTTTGAGATTTCTTGTTGCAGGGTTGATACGGTGCCTAAAAATGTGCAAAAGGAGCCTATCAAGGCTCTTCCCAAGGAACCTTATGAAGAGAACCCTTCACCGCCACAAGTGGACAAGGATACTTCTCAACAGTCGAAGGTGACTGACAAAGAGAAGAAGAAGGCCAAGTGCAGAGCAGAGAAGCGTGCTCGTAGGAACCTGCTTCCATCGAGACTTCTTGGTCCCTTGATGCTAAAGGTAAAATTTGGGATATGAAAGGGAAGGTGAAGGGGCCAAGAATCCTTAAAATTTGGAAGGTGGAGGGAATGCCACCCCCAAGTTGGAACATGTAAGCTTTTAAGCTTGGGGTAAGGGGTTTCACTTTCATGTTTGCATTTAGTCTTGCATCTCATTTTAATTTTTGTATTTTGTGTTAATTTTGATTTTGTTCGCATCATTTTATCCCCCAATTTCTATTAATGTGTGCCACATTTTTGTTAAAATTTGAAGATTGCTATGATTTGGAACCCAATTATTTTCTCTTGTGATAGGCTTAAAGGCAATGTTCTTAATGTACATAGAGATAATCTTTTGAAAAGCTGAGAATTAGCATGTGGCACTCTGATTTGTTGTTTCTCACTGGTTTTAACTTCAAAATGTGAGTCTTGAGCTTATATTGGGGCTTGTACTTCATCATATTTTTATGCCCCTTTCTCCTTGTATAAGTGTGTTCTTCTTGATTGTGCTCTCTAGAACTTGACTTGAAACCTTTTCAAAACTTGAAAATTTTTGATTACACACTTGAATATGATTAAGCCATTTTAGGCGATTTGTTTCAAGCCTCTGATTTTTGAATGAAAGCTTCCTCTAGTTGCCCCTTTTGAGCCTTGATGGAAATAAATTTTCTTGGTACCCATGCTTTTATCAAATGTTTAGGGTACCTTTTAGAGTAAGTTTAAGGGAGCAATTAGATGCTTTATCTTGTTTGAATGTTGATGCTTATTCTTGGGATCTCTTCTGTTGTTTAGCTCCTCCCCAATAATTATTGCAAAATCTCAAATAAGGGAGAATAAAATAAAAAATAAAAAATAAAAATAAAAAAATAGAAAAGAAAAACGATAGAAGAGGAGCAAAATGAAAAGATTTTGAAAGCAAAAAGAGAAAAATAATTGCTCCACTTATTATGCTTTAAAAACTTTAATTGATCATTTTGAAAGCCCTTCAATTTTCCTTCCTTCAATATCTCATGGCCACGTTACAACCTTTTGAAGGCCTTTTGATTCTTGGGTGTTTTCATTAATTATTTGGTGAGATTTGGTTAATAGTCAAGCCTATGGTAGAGCACTTTCACTGATGGATATGAGCGAATTGTCTTAACCCTCAAACACTTGGTGAGTGGTAAGGAGAATGCCCCTATTAGTGAGAGACACGATTTCAAAGAGCATAAGTTTCTAATTGGACTTGATTTTTGATTGTCTGTATTGTCTTTATTAGCTTTTAGCCTGTTGCTTGATCTTGCTTTTATCCCGGGTTCCTTATCTATTGCATCTCCTATTTTCCCATTTTATCTTTGGGTATAACAATTGCTTGAGGACAAGCAAAATTCTAAGCTTGGGGTAATCTGATATGCTTGAAATAGCATATAGTTTAGTGTTAGTTTTGCATTGCATTTTAGTCTTTTTAACCATTTTAATTCATGTTATTTATGCATTTTGTTTGATTAGAATAATGCACATGGTGTTGGTTCTTTTGTGCTTAAAGGAAGGTATTTAACCTTAGAAAAAGGAGAAAAATTGTTTGGACGAACGTTGGGACCATTTCGGGAGAAAAAATGCAAAAATTGGCAAAAACTGCATGAAGCACGACCTGACCATGTGCTGAAGAACGGCCGTGCTTCGAGGCGGTCCTGTGCGTAGCTCCAACGAGAGACAGAACACTCCACGGCTAGGCCGTGGCATACAACACGGTCGTGCTGCGACTGAGTGTAGAGTTTGTTGTTTTACATTTTTGATGCGTTTTTACTTGTTTTTCACCCCTCTTGTGACCTAAACTATAAATAGGCATGAGAAACACTTGCCTAGGGACTGAACTTTGATTCTTGGAGGCACAGTGAAGGATATGATTCGATCTCTTCCTCACTTTTTCATGAATTTCTGGTTTGGATATTTTATCTCCATGGATTCTATTGTAACAACCATGTTAGAGTAGTTTCCTTTATTCTAGGATTTAGGGCTATGCCTTTTGATGTCTCTTGAATGATTATTTGAAATACTCTCTTATTACTTTGAATGCAATTTGATTCAGTTTTTATTGTTATTAATATTTTTTATGAATTCGGTGCGCACTTGTTCATATGCGTTATATTTCTAGGGATGAACTGAGATGTGAACCTAGTAATCGGAACTATAAAAACGGAACGTAGGATTAAAATCATGAGAGTAGTTTTTAATCCTTCGAGGTTAAAACAAGCTATCATATTTCTTAATGGGTTTAATTTGATTTCAATTACCATGAGAGTACGAGTTGTGTTGCTTAAACACGATTTTTATTTCCTAAGAGGGAACTTTTACTAATTTAGGATAGCCTGCCTTCAATTGAATTCATTTGTTAATAAGAGAGTAGTCAATTGGGATTTCAGAACATCATTGTGGTACCCCCGGATCCTAGAAGCATTTCCATATTATTAAAATCATCAATTACATTGTTCTTAATTTATTTTATTTCTGTTACGACAACAAATTCTATTTCTTGAATTAATTTAATTAGCGTAAAAGCAGTCCCTGTGGGATCGATATTTTATTACTTGGCGATAAACCCGTGCAATTACGGTTTTGGCATATCAACTGTTCCCCGTGAAATCGTTTGCTCACCACCTAAAAGACACTACATAAATGATGCATGGCAACCAACTTATGTGTCAATCCAATCTAGTGATTAAACCATAATCACAACCAATCACATTGGCAACCGGCCTATGTGTCAATCTTGAGGTACCACTACGTCAATATGTTGACGAGGTTTCCTTTAATCAACACCAATCCAAACAACAATCCAAATGGAAAAACTAAGTGGGACTAAGCTAGAAAACAACATATCATTTCCTCATAAATTCTGCATAATTTAAATACAATAATTGCTGCAGTCAGTGCTGTAGCATCCAGTCCAACAACTAATCCATCAAAGGTCTGAGCATAGCATCATCACATCATAAATAATATATATTTGAACATTCACCAATCACAAAGTCGTCAATTATAATCACACGTAAATTCAGTCAAGTACCATCAAGAATACACATACTCATACTATTCAGCTTGTTTCATTGCTCTACAATGAACAAGCACCTAGACTTACATAACAGTATATAATCACAATTACACAATTGCTCATGCAATTGTAACAGCACAAAACACATAAGGACATGTTCGGGGTCACACGGTACTCCAAACAAAGGAAACACTCACCTAAACACAGTTTACCATAGTTTCATTCCTCTGAGTTTGTCAACGATTAATGTAGCAGTGAGCCTTACATCCATATCGTAACTTCGTTGCTCTTCTCTATCCATAGTCTCAACCAAGGACCCGATAAGGACCCACATCGCAGTGCACAGCAAATCAGTACCAAACCAATCAATTTATCAACCAATAATACCATTTGGAATACTCAAAAATTACTTAACACGAGTTGTACAATTATGGAAATTGAATTAAACAATTAGGGAGAAGGGGTTTACCTCAAAGGTTCACCGCAACCACAATGAGAAGGAGTCTGCCTAAACAGAGGTGACAACAATGGCCGGGATAAAGCTCATGATCAAGCTAACAGTAGAGGACGTCTGGAATATGTCAGAATAATAGAAGCAAGGTTTCAGATTCAAATTCTGTCGGGGACATGTAGAACCAAAAAAATCACAGAGAAAAAGTGAAGGCTTATCGACCATGACTGAGATGGTGGTTTGTGGCCTAACCAATGGCATATCGAAAGGAATAGATCCAAACAAATACAATTTGGAGGGAAATCACAAGGGTCACAATGGTTTCACGGAGAACCAGGGACAGGATGATGGTTCTCAATCCAGGCAAGAGAGGACGCCGACAAGGCAGTCAGAGTCACGCTTGAGAGACGGCGGCGTCAGATTCGCGAAGTCAGGGAGAAGATCAAAAGATATGGGGTTACGAAGCTTCCATGGTCTGTGGTGGTCTTAGATCCTTAGTGTAGGGGCGCACTTGAAAGGCAGCCAAAATCGCGCTCACAACGGTGGCGGATTGACTTCCGTCAAGGAGAGAGTGAGAGAGAGAGAGAGAAAGAGAGCATGAAATAGAGGGAGAGAAAGGGGGCTTCGTGGCGGTGGTCATGGTGGTTCGAATGGTGCTTGAGAGGCAGCCACCATGGTTGTTCATCATGGATGATCATGGAGGAAGGGAGGGATGAGAATCGCAGGTGGAGGAGGGAGGAGAAGAAGCAGCCACGGCGCTGCTAGGTTCTTGAGGGAGAGGGCAATCCGATTTCAGAAATTAGGGAAAAAAGAGGGAGGGAACGTGGGCCTGGGCCATCCAATAAGGGGTGCGCATAAAAGTTCTGCGAGGTGCAGGAAGTAGATCTAAGGGGTTGTATGCAAGGAAAAAGGGAGATGCACACAGTAATCCGTAAAAAACCTTCTTTCTATATTTTAAAACCCTTTAACTCCACAAACTCAGTTTAACACACCTTTAACCCAAAATATTTTCTTCAAATAAATGACATTTCAAATACTAATATTTTATAAAAATAAAATATTAAATAATACATTACCGCAATTTTCTAAAAACACAATTAATTGCTAATATTTTCTAAAAATACAAATAAATACAATTTCAACAATTATCAATAGTTCAAACGCACATAGGAAAATCGGAATCACTAAATCTACAAATCTACAAATAATAATAATTATGAAATTAACACATACTTTAAAAATATACCATGTATGAAAAATGCAGGGTGTTACACATTGCGATGGTTCCCTCTCACAGGTACCGTCGCGTCGCGATAGTACCGTTAAGAAAATATCTTATTTTTATTCTTCTAGAAGTTTCTAGGGGGTTCCACACCCTTCCAGGGGTATTTTCATCCTTTTTAGGATTTATAAGGCTTTCCTTAGGTTTCTAGATCTTTCCTAGGGTTTTAGGCTATCCGGGATTTTCTCAAAATCTTATTCTAAGTCCACACATAAGCAAACGCCCAATTAAATAAAGAACCTAGAAATTGGAATGTCACATTACTACCCCCTTAAAATATATTCCATCCACAGAATTTAACGATAGATACCTGAATCTGAGGTCTCCTGTAATGCCCGTACTCTAATAATAATTGAAATAAGACTAATTACATTAAAGCACAGGAATTACTAAAAATTTAAACTTGATTTACGAGATACAAGTCCAAACTTTAAACTGTGTCATAAGTCTAAGAATTAGAGTTTACAACATCATCCAAGTCCAAATCTTGGGAAAATACAAAATCTTTGTTTTAATAAGAAAAGAGTCAAGTACACTGTTAAACTAAAACTAGAAACTACATGCATCTAGCATCAACTACATCTCCTCCTCCGATACCTGCTTATCTGAAACAAATAGAAGAAAGGGTGAGATTATAAAATCTCAACGAGTCCTTCACAGACCCTCACTAATACTCGCCACATTCACAATAACATTTCGTTACAAACATTACAGCAACATGACAATCTCATACATTTTTTATAACAATCGAGGATTTACCACTGGGTATAAATTGACCACTAGGCTTGACCCCGCACTGAACAACTATTTGCACAACCAAGGATTTACCACTGGATATAAATTGATCACTGGAATTGACCCCGCATTGTACAACTATCAACTACAACCAAGGATTTACCACGGGATATAAATTGATCACTGGGCTTGACCTTGCATTGTAATACTATTTGCATCAACCAAGGATTTACCACGAGGTATTAACTGACCACTGGGCTTGACCTCACATTGTACAACTATCTTATTAGAACAATTATACATTCAAAGGTTCTAATACTATATCTCCAAGCTTTCAAATAACTTATGTTTTAATGACTTTTCTATGGGAATCCTATGATATCCTTATGCTCCTCTAGGATTTAGAACACTAAAAACATGTATTCTTGGCCTAAGAAACCTCTAAAGGGTGATAAAAACCCAAAATTCAACTTTGCCTACACGTGCCCAAGCGCGCGTCACGCGCATTCTGCGCCTGTTACTGTGCGCACCGCGCGCACCACAGCACGCGTCACGTGTATTTCTGCATTGTGGTTTTGTTTCTTTGCGCGTCATGCGCACCTGAAATGCATCATGTGCATTTCCTTAATTTTCCTCTGTTTGTCCATGTGCCGTGCGTGCCTGTGAGGCGCGTCATGCGCGAACCTGCAGAATTATGTAAAATTCTATTTTCTGCAACAGTTCTACTTTCCAACTTAGTTTTCTCTCCATCCAAGCCAAATCCAAATAAATTAAGGACTCCAAACAAGGACCAAACTTGTAAAATGGAAGAATCAAAGCATTTTAGCTTAAGCGCCATAACCAAATACATATCTCATATGTCATAAAATGTATCAAATATGAACATATCAAACCTACCCCAAACCCATATCATGATTTTCAACCATTTCGTGCTTAGAAACCAAGAAAACACACAATGAAAGGGAAAGGGAAAAACCATGAATGGTGGGTCTTATGGTTGCCCAAACCTTTAAGAGAGAAGAACTCTCCAACAAACTTCAAGAACTTGAGCTTTGGAGGTTGAAAACCTTGGTTTCCTTTTTCTCCTCTTCTCCAACTCGTGCTCCTCTTTCTCTCCAAGTTAAGGCAACTTCCAGTTTATGAAAATGCCCTAAAATTAGCTCCAAATCTGCTCCTTCTTGCTAATAATGATGAACTCTTACTAATTTCTCTATCATCTCACTCAAACCCTTAAGCCCTAGATACCTTTTGTAACATCTGTATTTTCACGATACGTTATTTAATGTTATTATAGTATATTTTGCCGTATTTATGCTATAATAAGTAGTTCTCGTTTAATAAGCAAGTGATTGAATTAAATCAAGATCAAATTAAATTGAGAATTAATATTTTATATTAATTCATGGTTCGAATATCGTCGAAAAATTCTAACGAAGTTTTGTCGCGTTTCGAATCACCAGGCAGTTTTTATCCGCGACTAAAATTCTAAACGAACACCGATTTCGATGAAAATCGAATCGTAACTTGTTGTGATTATTTTTGAGTGTTTTAAATTGTTTGTATTATTTATGATAAAATATTTTCACGCGGTGAATTAATTTCTCGGTCAATTAATTTTTGCGAATTAATCGGCAAAGAATTAATCGATAACACGATTATTCGACGTCATGTTTTTAGTACACATAAGACTCTAGAATTAGGGGGTAATCATGAGAGATGAGAGATTAGATGGGTTAGACTCTTTGATGGGTTTAGAATCTTACTTTAGAAGCTAGGTGTCACTTTTTGGGTGATTAGCATTTTCTACTTTTCCTAATTGATCCTTAAGCAAGCATTTTTATCTTTTAATAATTTTTTTATCCCACCTTTTCTTCTTGGAGCTACTGGCCACAGCCATCTCCCTTTATTCTACCCCTCATTTTAATTTTCTTCCTTTTGTTAAGTGGAGGGAAAAAAAACCTATTAAGCCTTTCTCTAAATAATTGTTTTATTAAAAATTAAAACCCACCGCCCTAAACAGCCCTTCCACTTGTGACCCCCTCTCTCTACCCCATTCTAACTTCATCTTCCTCATTTTCTAGTGTGAGAAGCTCCAAGCTTCCATGGAGATCACCTTCCTTCTTGGTTTCTAAGTTACTTCACCCCCATTGTTCCACCTCTCTTGCTATTTATTTCTTCTTCTCCTCATCATCACCTACCTCTCCATTCAAGCAAGGTTGAGAGCACCATTTCCTCCCCCAATAACAGCCCTAGGCCACGAGCAACATAGGAGGGAGGAGGTAGTCTTTTTCTTGTTTTGGTCCTTAAATTTGTGTTCATTTAAATGCTTGATTGTGAACTATGATGGAAATGAGCATCCCAATCTCTAAGTCTTGGAACCCTAGGTGAAACCCTAAGGGTAAGAAAGAGGGATGGGTGTGATCTTGAGGGAATCAAAAGATTAATTTGTGATTTGAGCTTATTTGATGTTGTTGTTGTTGTTTTTAGTTGATAGTTTTGAACTAGAACTTTGATTGAGTAGTTTATTGGAAATTTTTGACTCTTGAAGATATGGTGGATTGCTCTTAGACTTGATAATGTTTTGTTTTGGGTAGTGAATTGTTGTTTGATGAAGGAAATGAATTGATGAAATGGTTTGTTAATTTTAAATGGAAGTTTTGCAAATTTTTTTTGAAAAAGGGAGCTAGGGCCGTGAGCCCTAAGAGTTGAAGAGGAAGAAAAATTATTTTGCCATTTTTAGCTTATAATAATTGGATTGATCTTGTATTAGGTTTTGTGTTGGGAAATAGGTTGTTGTCTTGTGAAAGGAATTTACTATGGAATGGTGTTGCTAAATTTAATTGGGAGTTTGCAAATTTTTGGGAGAAAAGAGGTGGTGGCCGTGAGCCCATTTTCAGGTGTAGGGATTGTTTTGTTTAGCTTAATTCTTGTTAAATGCTTAAATTAGGTGTTAATAATGATCATGAGTTAGATGATCAAAGTTTCTCCCGAATTCTGGGAACCCTAGATCAATGGTCTAGGGAAAAGGAGCTTTGTGAATTCTCAAATGAATCACTTAATTGATTTGTGGTTTTACTTCTTATAAATGGTCATTATTGTTGTAGTTATTAATTCTGAATTAGATCAAAGGAATGGTTAGTTTTACAAAAACCCTTGTTCTTGAAGGTGTCTTAATTTGGTATTGGACTTGGATACTATTTTGTTTTGGAATACCTTGTTGTTTTATGAAGGGAAATCTAGGAGTGAATGGTGTTGTTTAATTGGGTGGAATGTTTGCAATTTTTTTAGAAAAGAAGGGTGTTGGCCGCAAGCTCTCATGAGTTTGGAGGGGATAATCATCTTGTGCTCTTAGTTGATATTAGTAGTATTAAATTATGTGTAAGTGTTGAGAAAATTTTAGAAAAGAATTTGGTTTGTTTGGAAGTTGTTTGATTGTGAAAGGCTATGATACATTAAGGTGCAAAGAGATTTCATTATCTTAAGACCTAGTGGAGCCTTGAATTGA
The DNA here is from genome assembly GCA_037113605.1 of Calophaca sinica. Lineage (NCBI taxonomy): Eukaryota > Viridiplantae > Streptophyta > Magnoliopsida > Fabales > Fabaceae > Calophaca > Calophaca sinica. The sequence goes on from CM073735.1 coordinate 92,106,359, forward strand.
TTATGGTTTGTGTCTCAAGTTTCAAGAAGGAAGAATTAGTCCTTGAAATACTATCTTTTAACTTTGTGTGCTATTTCAAGTAAGTCTTAGTTTTTAAAAGTTGTTAATTTAAAGTGCTTTTTATTTCAAGTGTACGTGGTCATTCAATTAGATTTTTGGAGGTTTGAGGGCCTAGGAAGTTAGAGTTAGTATGTGCCTAGGATTGTGCTAAGTCTGTTTCGTGTATTAGGAGTTGAGTGACCCGAGTTCGTGCGGCGTAGGAATCGAGACGTCTTGGACATGCGACTTAGCGATTCTGTAAGGGCACTTCACATTCCATACTTGTATAGTATGTTAGCATAAGGACTACTTCTAGTCAAGCTTAGAATTTAATATTTATTTTGTATAGTGAAGAAGTCTGAGAACCTCAGGGTTCGAAGTGAGGGTCTCGTACCCCTTCGATTTTTATTGTTTTAAACTTATTACTGAATTGTCTCGTGGGCTTGGTTAAAAGCGGTTGGTATTCTAAGCCCAACCCCCCACACTTATTTGATTACCTTTTTGCTAACTCCACTGAGTTGCAAATGGATGAATTGTGTTGTTGATGTTGTGATTGTTTGTTATGTGGTATTGTTGGATTAAGATGTATTGTTGGTGACATTGGATGGTTAAATGTTTGATTATGCCTGATTGAATTGTCATATGCGTTGACATATAATCATTGGGGTTGGTGGAGAGCATGTGTTGTGTCTGCTGTATAACTTCGATCGGGAGGCATGTTGTATAACTTCCATAGAAGACATGTGTTGTGTCTGCAGTAGGACTTCGATCGGGAGGCATGTTTGTGTATAACTTCCGTAGAAGGCATGTGTTGTGTCTGCAGTAGGACTTCGATTGGGAGGCATGTGTTGCATATAACTTCCATAGAAGGCAATGTGTTGTGTCTGCATATTTAGTTGCAATATGGGGCCTTGATGCATATTTGTTGTTTCGTATATTATGTTGTGCTATGTTGTATTTGCTTATTTGAGAAGTTGACCCTTGCCCGTGGTTTCTTCAATTGATGATGGTAACCCAGATGTTGATGGACGTGGTGGAGATTCCAGCGACGACGACATCGTCGAAGATGACCTTTGACTTTTCGCACATGGAAATTCCCTCGGTTTGGAGTTCAGCCCCACTTCTAGACGAGATGTATATTCAGGAGGCTTGTTAGAGGTTTTGCGCGTAGATGGGCTGACGAGGACGCAAATGAACTAATGAAGGAGACGGAGAAGGACCTCCAGAAGATTTGTGTAGTTGTGTAGTTGATAATGTCTATCTATTTTGTATATAGTTTTGGGTTGGTGACCAGTCTGTCGGTTTTGCTTGACCTTTGTGGCAGTTGTTAATTAAGTGTCGAGGTTAATGCTTTTGGAGCTGCCCTCTGCATGGGTAACTGCCGGGAGTACCTCAGGAGCATGATTACTCTTGTAGAGTCTTCATACTCTAGGTGTATTTCTGCTTATGTATATTTAATTACTGTTTTTTTTTTGCATGTAAAACTCTTCAACTGGTTATCTTTTGGGAGTTGTGTATATATTTGTATTTCAGTTGTAATAGTCTTTTGCATTTAGAATTCCGTCATGTTTCGAAAATGCTATGGATACTCTGATTGTGTATTACGAAAGACTTTTGTTTATAAAAAAAGAAATTTTATTGAAATTTCCAAAAGACAAGAAGAGTATCGCTCTACAAAAATTCATTACATTAGAGTTGTCCTTGTTTAGTAGCGCTCCAGAAACGGGGTGTTACACCTTTTTTCCTCTCTTCTTTTCTTCTTTCTTTTTCTTCTACTTTTCTTTCTTTTTCTGCAGAAAATCAAGGAAGAGAGGGAAATTAGAGAGGGGCTGTCGAGGGAGGGAGGAAAAGAGGGAAAGGGATAAGGGTTTTACATCATTGGGACCAAAATGCCCTTTCCTAACTTATGTGAAATACCCAAATATCCTTCCCTTTACTCCAAACTTCCACTATACCATTTCTACATACTCCCCTAAATTAATAAAAACTACCGAATTTAATTACTCAAATACTAATTCAAAACATATAAATGCCTAAATTAATAAAGCTAAATAATTAAATTAGGCGGGGTGTTACGCTATTATCCACCTTTTAAAAGCTTTGTCCTCAAAAACTAGGCAAAACACATACCTATTGAAATACATATGGATACTGGCCTCGCATCCCCTCTTTGATCTCCTAACTAGCCTCCTCAGGAGTGGATTCTTCCCAAATGACCTTCACCAAGGGAACATTCTTGTTCCTTGGTTTCTTGAAGTTGCAGTCCACAACTTGTACCGGCATAGGCTGGTATGTCAAATCTGATCTTAGGTGTACCAACTCATGATCCAAGGGTTGATAAGGATCAGGGATGTACTTTTTGAGCTAAGACACATGAAAAACATTGTGCAGACTTGACAAAGATGGAGGAAGAGCAATTTGGTAGTTAACAGAACCGACTCTTTCAAGGATTTCGAAAGGACCGATGTAACGGGGACACAACTTTTGGCTCGGAGTGCCCTACCAATACTTATAGTAGGAATCACCTTTAGGAACACATGCTCTCCCTTGGCAAACTCAAGAGGTTTCCTTCTCCTATCGACATAGCTTTTCTGACGACTCTGAGTAGTTTTTAGCCTATCCCTAATCTTCCTGATCTGATCAGTGGTAATAGTAAGGTGCTTCTGGGGCTTAAGTAGCCCCAAGTCCCGGGTTCGAACCTTGCATAAGGAAAAAATTCCACATGGGGGTGGAAAAGACCGTGAGTACAGTTGAAGGGTGGATAGAACCTCGGCTGTGACAGCTACTACCAGATTCTCTACGCTTCCAGTTCCATTAGTTTCCACTGATCCTCCATTATCCTCCGATAGATGGTTTCTACGTCTCCCATCTCGAGTTCAACGAGCCATTCGTTACCTGAAAACGTAACCATTGGCTCATCTTTCCAAGATATACCGCATATCTAGGATTTAAAACTAGGGTCAGACTCTCTGCCCAAACCCTAACAAAGTTGTCATCCGATATGGAGACAATTAGACTCTAGACACGGCCAGTGACTCAACCCACAGTCCGGTTAGAATCGAACTGCATTGATACCACTTAATGTAACACCCCGCTTTGATAGGGTGTTACTTTGTTTTCAAATAATGGAAGCCCACATGTATAAAGTAACAACATATATTATTTATTATCAGAGTACGCAAAGCATGGAATATACACATATAGATATATACACCACACCCACAAGGGGCGACAAAATCTAGACACACTGGTCGTGATAATACTGCATTCCAAACATCTGAACACTACTTCTAGGCAGCTTTATTACTGCGGTCAACTATGCTAGGTCCCGTTCCCCCAAGAATAAGCTCTAAGCACAGGCCGCTCCTCTTTGTCTACTATTCATCGTGATAATATAAAAATACAAAAGAAACGAAGGGGTAAGAAATCTATCAATCACCAATGAGTAGGAAAACAGAATAGCAGAGTAACTATCACCATGCACAGCACAACTAACAACAAAGATAACAATCATCATCACAACTGAAAAACATTGATACCACAGATACCAATTACGGACCCCTTATCACATGGTCACAGATGACATCACACACTGATACCACATACTTGAACGTGAACACAAGAAAGGGGGTTGAATTGTGTTAAAAAACTTTTCGTAAACTACGTAAAAACTTCAACACAAGTTGTTCAAAATAGTTTTGTTTATCGGATGCAGAGAATTAATCAGGACCAGATGCAGAAATTTAAACAGTTTATAAAAACTTGTTTTACTGAGCAAGGTAAAGATAAATAATGTAAAGTAGTAAAGAATGAGACTCAGAGATTTATACTAGTTCACCACCAACTGGTAGCTACGTCTAGTCCCTTCATTCCTGAAGGATTTTCCACTATAATCAACTGATTACAATTTCCTCAAAAGTATTCTTCTGTCACAAACTTGACAATACTCTCAACTTCTCAAAATGACTCAGTACAGTCGAGCCTCTGAGGAACTGAGCCTTAACTAGGCTAAATACAGTTATACAAAAGAGATTACGATTTTGATAACAATCAAAATAACTCTAACAGAGAGGATGAAATGATTAAGCTCAAAACAGAATAGCTTTCTAAAAGAAAGTATAAGATGTTGAGTTCAGTTCAATGTAGACCAGAAACTTGGCACGAAGCTTGATTGCACACTTGAGTAATATTGCTTTCAAAATGAAGTTTCTTCAATGAATACCTTGGGGTATTATAGGAGTCTTCAAGGGTATTACCGTTACAGTAAAAATATCTCCTTCCTATTGAGTGAGGTAATTTAAAATGTAGTCCTTTTCATCCTTTCCAGAGAATATCATAATAGTACACATTACCGTTTTCGTACTATCTGCAATTTGCAATTGCCTTGTACGATTTTTGTCTTATGCTAAAGGTGTCACCTTTGCTTCCTCGTACATCAAAATGAGCGCACAAAATCAAATTCGAATTCGCCTGCAATACCGAGGCGAGAGCAAAAATGTGATCACCACGTGCTTCATTAAAGAGATCAGATGCTCGCTCAGAACAGAGAACGGACGCTCGTAGTAATTGAGTGTTCCACGTGTCAAGAAGTCACACTACTGGACGCTTGCTGTTAACAAGACGCTGAAGTGGGTTCGGATGCTGACACTAGTGGATTGTATTCAATTCTTTTGTATATTTCTTCTTCTTTCTTGAGTGATTTGTACATATATAAATGAAGCTTTTGATACCTGTACACTCAAGGAAATAAGATAAATTGTTCTCTTGAGAAATATTCTGTTATCATCAAAATTAATGAGGGTCTAAACTTCTCAATCGTTTAGGTTCCAACAATCTCCCCCTTTTTGATGATGACAAATATCTAAAGTTGATGAACAATTTAATTTCAAAATATCATTAAAGGTCTCCCCCTGACTTTAACACTTTTGATGTATAAGACAATTCTAGTATTAAGACGATTGTAGATAAACAAATTCATTTAAATGATCGCAAAAATACATAGATGAATCAGAGCATATTTTTCACAAGGTGAGATCGGATGCTGATTTTCATTTTTATTAAAAAGATTTTCATATTACCAACTTTATTGATCATTATTAGATTATTGGTCAATGAATATCAATGCAGTTAATAGGTACTAGAGCAATGAATAACCATACAAATGCTATGTATGAAATTATATGCATGATAAATTCAGTTTTAGTGTATTCATCGGACGGTGAATTTGTTAATCAGACTTAATCGGACTCTCACGTGTTCATCAGACCTTTCTTTTACTCCCCTTTTTGTCATCAGACAAAAAGAGTGTAAGACACATCATAGTCAAAAAGATGGCTTAGAAAAATTTGAATGTATATAAACAGATAATCAGATAAAGGCATGTATAGTCAAATAATCAGAAAAACACTGAATAAAAATAAGAGAGTACCCAAAAAAAAAATTATATCACATAAAAATAAAGAAAATTTTTTTAAAGGTTTGGTGGTGGAGGAGGGATGTTGAGACGTTCATATAGAAGTTTCAGTGCATTCTCCAACTGAGTGACTTTCAGATTAGTAGCCTTCATTTCTTCAAACTCCGCTTTAGGAATGGTGACCATTTCAACTGCAGGAGTAGAAGTTGAAGGTCCAGCTTCTGGTGCAGGTTTCATCTTCTGATGCTCTGCTAGCACCCAGTTGGAAAGCTTCAGTCTCAAGTCCTTCTTTTGTTGAGCCTTTTGAAAGAATGCATCATTTGGTATAAACCATTTGATGAGACTTCCAAGTTTCCTTTGCTCAGATTCTGACTGAATTCTTCTCCTTTTCTCCACCTCTTCTGGATACAGCAAATCCATGAAGACCGTTTCCCTATGCAGAAGCACGTCAGCAGTGAAAGCCTCAAACTTATTCCCAGCTTCTTCTCCCCATATCCTTTTGATGAATTCACTCAATGCTTCAGAAGCAAAAGAGATTCCTTCATTTTCTGCCAGGTACAATCCTCTCAGATTTTCCCTGTCATCTTCTGTAAGCACCAGGGGGACGAGGCATGGTAACAAGGCTTTGTCTTTCCATGTCTTTGACCATTGACTCCAAGTGAATCCAATGTCAAAGTGCTTTGTCACTGCAGCCCATTAGACATAACTCTTCCCCATTGATGTCGCAATTCACTGATCAGGCTAACCGTTGGAATAGTGGCCTTCTCGGCATTGCGGCTAGCTTTGAGGAGCCGCTTCTCCATTCATCTTCCTTTAGAGAATTCAGGTAAAACCTTACGGCATGATCCTCGAGATCTTGGCAATCGAAGCTTAGAGAATTCCTTAAGATTGTACTTCTTGGGAGCCTTCTCACACTCAGTGAGCCCGATCTTCTTTGAATGGTCGCTTGCCAGAGCAGGTTCTTTCCTTTTTCCAGGATAGACCAAGGTAGCCACCTTTGTGCGTCTGGTACAATCTTCACTGCTATGCATTTAAGGATCCTGAATCGTCTAATTACTTCAATCTTCTTCATCTCAAGACAAGCAGCCATGAAGGCGCTTTTCTTCATCTGTGATCCACCTTCCGCATTCTTCCAATGTGAGCGGTTCAGTTTGTGGTAGGGATCTAGGAAGGTCAACAGAGAAGGGAATTGCTCTGCTACCAGATGCTGGTCTCAATCTTCCTTTAAATGACATCTGAAAGTGGTCTTCTCCATCCTTGAAGGTAGCACTCATCGGAGAGGCAATATCCAGTCTGGCAGCTCCAGAGGTGAAGGTTTTCAAATGCCATGTGGAGGGACGATTGTAGAAGCTATGATATATCTCATACTTAACAAACTATGGTTTGTTAATACATGAGACATTCTTTCTTCCACTAGTGTCTGTAGGTTTATGGGTAATGGTGAGTAAGGTGGGAGTGGTTTTGGTGATTTTATAGGTTTTAGGTGTGTAGGTTTTGAAGGGATTAACGGGAGGTACTTTGAATAATAGATTAAAGGGATGAGAGTGAAGTTTGGAAATATATGTGGTAAGTGAAGTATTTGAAGAATTTTGTGGTAGGTCAAGGTTGAGTGTAGAGGATGATGGTTGGGTAGGTTTAGGGAAGGTAGAGGTTTGTCGGAGGCTCATTTTGGTTTTCTTGGTTTGTGGTTGTGTTTGTGGTTGTGAAACAGACAATGGAGATGCAGGAATAACATCATGGGCATCAAAGACAGATACTGATTCATTAGCAGTAAAATCAAGTACCTTTGGGTTAACCTCTGAAGACTTAACCAGCCTTTTTTTCGATCCTCTAGTGACAACAACAGCAGTAGGAGGAGGAGGGATTTGCTTCACTTGACCGGACGCTGAAGCATCCTTTTCAGCTGCTGGCCTTAACTGTTTTTCCAAGATCTTTCTGATGGGAATTCTATCCTCATCTTCTGGTTCTTCAACAGTAGGTGCAGGAGCCACCTTTTGTTTTATTCTTCTTGTCTCCCTTGAAGGAGACTTAGCAGGTCTTTTCATACCAGTCATTGAGCTTCTGGTGGTTTTCTTTTCAGCTTCTCCTTCCTGTTGCTCTATTTTCACTTTCTTGATCATAGAGCCAGTAATTAGCTGCATCCTGACCAAACTGTTGACTCCAAAAACTTCTGGACGAACAACAGCACCAGCACCAAAGTATTTTTCTCTTTCCTCTGTGTTGATGGAGTCATTCAGCTTCCTCACAACGCCGTCTTTGATCATCATAATGGAGAGAAGAACTCCATAAGGGATTATCTTGACGATATTCTTCTTATCGACACTCTTCCTTGAGAAGATAAGGGTATTTATTAGATTGTTGATAATCAACCTTGGTAGATTGATTTTCTTCCCATCCATGTAGTTCCTCATAATGAACTTTTGCTCGTAGTTCACTATGTCGCTTGAGCCAGCCTTCAGAATCACGCTCTTGGTGATGATTTTATGCAGTACTCGGTAGTGGCTTTTCAAGTCTTTGGCCGTGGGAGTGATGTTTTTCTTTTTTAGTTCACGATAGTTCTCAAACAGAGCTTCGTTGATGTTTTCAAGTCCTCTGTAAGCATCAGCCCAGTTTGCATGGTAACTGATTCCTTCACATGGACACTTGATCGTCTGAGCAATCGAGTTGATGGTGAAGCGTAGTTTGAAGCCTCTGATGTGTCCTTCTATGAGTTCCCCCAGAAGTAGGTACGCATTCCCTCAGAACTCCTTAATAGCGTAGCTCAGTACGTCAACTGGTTCCCTAATGAAGTAGTTTTTCCAGCCCAGTTTCTCAAGACTTTCTTCAAAATCAAACCCGTACAGCTTGAAGTTCTCAAAATCAACCCGGCTCTCATTCAGAAGTTTTGCCTCAGAGAAGACGTTGAAGGCAGCAGTATATTGTCCAACCTTTCTGTCGGCCATTGTAGCAGTTGAAGAGAAGGTGATGGAGGTTTTAGGGTTCGAAAACACAGAGAGAGAGACAGAGACAGAGAGAAAGAGAACGGTTTTACAGAAAACGCAGAGTGAAATGATGGAGCGAAAAATGTGGAGTAGTGAGAAAGTTGATAGAAAATGGTACAGTCCTTTTTCAAAAAAAATCGCTTCATATTTCCACATAAAAATTAAATCAAAAAGAAAAGAAAATAAAGATTTGCCTTTTCATTAAATGCAGATGCCAAAAGAAAAGTAAGATCAAGAAAAAGATTTTATCGAAAGACATAAATAATTATGACTCAGTAGATGTGATGAGACACTTCAGTCCTTAACACGTGTGACACGTGTGGGTGTGCTCGGACGCACGCAACCGATTCACCAGACGATGAGTTATGGTGCATATGACAAATAAGATGCTTATTCATATACATGCTTATGTCATACCAGATGCTGAGATTTTGTATATTATCTGAAGTTGAGATTAATCATTCTTCTACAAGATGAAAATTTAAATTTCTTCTTATAAAATTGAATCTATCTTCAGCAAGGGGTTTTGTAAATATGTCAGCCCACTGATGATCAGTGTCTAAAAATTTTATTTCTAGAATACCCTTCTGAACATAGTCTCTTATGAAGTGATGCTTAATCTCAATGTGTTTGGCTCGTGAATGCAATATGGGATTTTTAGTAAGACAGATTGCAGAAGTATTGTCACAAAAGATATGAATGTTACTCTCTTTTATCAGATAGTCTTCAAGTTGATATTTCATCCACAGAAGTTGAGAGTCGCAACTTCTGCTTTGAAATATACTCAAACCTGTTGTTGAGAGCGCAATCGTGCTTTGCCTTTTACTTGACCAAGATACAAGATTTGCTCCAAGGAATTGGCAGCTTCCACTTGTGCTTTTTCTTTCAATTCGGTCTCCAAAGCAAAGTCGATCACAGAAACCTACTAACTTGTAATCTTTTGATTTCTTATAAAGCAAACCAAGATTAGTAGATCCTTGCAAATATCTAAAGATTCTTTTAACAGCACTCAAGTGTGATTCTCTAGGATCTGATTGAAACCTAGCACACAGACAGATGCTGAACATAATATCAGATCTTGAAGCTGTAAGATAAAGTAGAGATCCAATCATACCTCTGTACATCTTCTGATATACCTTTTTACCAGTTTCATCTTTACCAAGAAAACATGTGGGATGCATAGGAGTACACATAGATTTGCAATCCACCATTTTGAATTTCTTTAGTAATTCCTTGATATATTTGCTTTGAGGTATATATATATACCATCATTGCATTATTTGATTTGAATTCCAAGGAAAAACTTTAGTTCACCCATCATGCTCATCTCGAATTCAGCCTGCATTAGCTTAGAAAATTCTTTGCAAAGGCTTTCATTAGTAGCTCCAAAAATAATGTCATCAACATATATTTGAACAATTATAAGTGCTTATTTGATGTTTTTCTAAAAAGAATAGTGTCTACTAGACCTCTGGTAAATCCATTTTTTTATTAAAAATGTACTCAGTCTTTCATACCAAGCTCTGGGAGCTTGCTTAAGACCATAAAGGGCCTTTTTGAGTTTGAAGACATGTTCTGGAAATTCAATGTCTTTGAATCCAGGAGATTGTTTTTCAAAGACTTCCTCAGTTATAAAACCATTCAAGAAAGCACTTTTCACATCCATCTGATAAAGAATTATATCATGATGTGCAGCAAAAGAAAGCAAAATGCGTATAGCTTCTAACCTTGCAACAGGTGCAAATGTTTCTGTAAAATCAATACCTTCTTCCTGTGAGTACCCTTGAGCAACTGATCTTGCCTTGTTTCTCACAACTTTTCCATCTTCATCAAGCTTGTTTCTAAATACCCATTTAGTGCCAATAGCTTGCTTATCTTCTGCTAAGGTAACCAGCTTCCATACATCGTTTCTTTGGAACTGATTCAACTCTTCTTGCATGGCCAGAATCCAGTCTTCATCTTTCAATGCTTGATCAATCATTTTAGGTTCCATTTCTGAGAGTAGTGCCATATATGCATGCTCTTTAAAAGAGGATCTGATTCTTACTTTATCTCCAGGTTTTCCTATAATCTGATCTTTAGGATGATTGGCTTTGTACTTCCAGCTCTTTTTGAATTCAGCTTCTGAAGATTCTTATGTCTGGTCACCACCGGACGATGAAGATGTAGGTTCACTGTTTGTAGTATTACCTATATTTAATTCTGAAAACAATTCATCTAGCTCTGACATGGCTGTGTCAGGCTTCTTGTCATCAAATTTGACATGAATGGATTCTTCCACTGTCATAGTTTCTTTATTGTATATTCTAAAAGCTTTGGATCTTTCAAAATATCCCAAAAAGATTCCTTTGTCTGCTTTTGAATCAACCTTACCAAGCTGATCCTTAGTATTTAAAATGTAACACGTGCAACCAAATGAATGAAAATATGATATGTTTGGTTTCCTTCCTTTCCACAATTCATATGGAGTCTTCTTCAAAATAGGTCTAATAGAAATTCTATTTTGAATGTAACAAGCTATGTTTACTACTTCTGCCCAAAAATGTTTTGCAATATTAGCCTCATTGATCATGGTCCTGGCCATTTCTTGGAGGGACCTATTTTTCCTTTCTACAACACCATTTTGTTGAGGTGTTCTAGAAGAGGAGAAATTGTGGGAGATGCCGTTATCATCGCAAAATTTTTGAAAGCTTTTATTTTCAAATTCTTCCCTTTTGAAAATCTTGCGATAATTTTGAAAATTTCTTTTTCAAATTCTTATACTCAACAGAGAGAGTGGCAGAGTCCTTAAGCAGATCATCAAATGCAAGTTGAAGTTCCGAGTAGGAATCATATACTATTACCTCTTCAATTTCTTCTTCTGAATCGAGGTCAATGTCTACCATGAGAGCGAGATTTGCTTCTACTTCATTATCTTCCTCAGATGAGGATGAATCTAGATCTTCCCATGTAGCCATGAGGCTCTTCTTCTTTTTCTTGAAAGAACTTCTTGTGGACTTCTCCTTAAGATTAGGACATTCGGACTTGAAATGTCCAGGCTTTTTACATTCATACCAAATGACTTGAGCCTTGTCCTTACTCTCTTTCTTGTCCTTAGTATCTTTCTTCTGAAACTTCCTTCTGAAGTTTCTTTTCTTCCACATTCTTTGTATCTTTCTGGATATAAACGCGAGCTCATTTTCTGATGTGTCAGCATCTCCTTCTGAAGCTTCATCTTCTGATTCTTCTTCTTTAACCTGAAGGGCTTTGGAAGAACTGACTTTATGTTGAGAGACTTTTAAGGAAATAGACTTTCCCTTTTTGACCAATTCTTCTTCATTTAGCTCAAGTTCATGAGCTTTCAACGAACTCATAAGATCTTCAGGTCGTAAGACATTTAGATCTTTTACTTCCTGAATAGTAGTGACCTTGGGTCTCCACTGCTTAGTCAAGCTTCTTAAGATCTTTCTAATATGGTCAGGTGTAGTGTAACTTTTTCCAAGGGCCTGTAACCCATGAACAAGTGTTTGAAATCTTCCAAACATGGTTTCAATGTTTTATCCATCTTCCATTTTGAATAACTCATATTGGCGAACCAACATGCTAGTTTTGGTTTCTCTTACTTGGGTAGAGCCTTCATAAGATAAAACAAGTGAGTCCCAGATTTCTTTGGCAGTATCAAATTTACCACATTTATCATATTCTTTTTCTGTCGTAGCACAGATAAGAATGAATCTAGCCTTTTGATTGATTTGATATCTCTTTTTCTGTTCATCATTCCAATCTTCTCTGGCTATCGCAGCACCACGAGGGTTAGTGGGAGGAATGTAACCACTTTGAACTACATTCCACAACTCAAGTTGTTGTGTCTCAAAGAAAGCTTTTATCTTATCTTTCCAGTAATCAAATTTTTCTCGATCGAATAGAGGAGGACGGTTCATATGACCACCATCAGTAGACATGTTCACAGTATAGGATCTTTTCTCTTAACACTGTTAAGTGCTCAACCAAGAGGCCGAGCTTTGATATCAATTGAACGTGAACACAAGAAGGGGGGTTGAATTGTGTTAAAAAAAATTTGCAAACTACGTAAAAACTTCAACACAAGTTGTTCAAAACAGTTTTGTTTATCGGATGTAGAGAATTAATCAGGACCGGATGCAGAAATTTAAACAGTTTATAAAAACTTGTTTTACTGAGCAAGGTAAAGATAAATAATGTAAAGTAGTAAAGAATGAGACTCAGAGATTTATACTAGTTCACCACCAACTGGTAGCTACGTCTAGTCCCTTCATTCCTGAAGGATTTTCCACTATAATCAACTGATTACAATTTTCTCAAGAGTATTCTTCTATTACAAACATGACAATACTCTCAACTTCTCAAAACGACTCAGTACAGTTGAGCCTTTGAGGAACTGAGCCTTAACTAGGCCAAATACAATTATACAAAACAGATTATGATTTTGATAACAATCAAAATAACTCTCACAGAGAGGATGAAAAGATTAAGCTTAAAACAGAATAGCTTTCTAAAAGAAAGTATAAGATGCTGAGTTCAGTTCAATGTAGACCAGAAACTTGGCACAAAGCTTGATTGCACACTTGAGTAATATTGCTTTCAGAATGAAGTTTCTTCACCGTTTCTCTAACTCTTCTTCAATGAATACCTTGGGATATTTATAGGAGTCTTCAAGGGTATTACCGTTGCAGTAAAAATATTTCCTTGCTATTGAGTGAGGTAATTTGAAATGTAGTCTTTTTCATCCTTTCCAGAGAATATCAGAATAGTACACATTACCATTTTCATACTATCTGCAATTTGCAATTGCCTTGTACGATTTTTGTCTTATGCTAAAGGTGTCACCTTTGCTTCCTCGTACATCAAAATGAGTGCACAAAATCAAATTCGAATTCCATTCGTCTGAGGCTGAGAGTAAAAACGTGATCACCACGTGCTTCATTAAAGAGATCAGATGCTTGCTCAGAACAAAGGACGGACGCTCGTAGCAATTGAGTGTTCCACCTGTCAAGAAGTCACACTGCTGGATGCTTGCTGTTAACAAGACGCTGATGTGGGTTCGGATGCTGACACTAGTGGATTGTATTCAATTCTTTTGTATATTTCTTCTTCTTTCTTGAGTGATTTGTACATATATAAATGAAGCTTTTGATACCTGTACACTCAAGGAAATGTTAGAAGATAAATTGTTCTCTTGAGAAATATTCTCTTATCATCAAAATTAATGAGGGTCTAAACTTCTCAATCGTTTTGGTTCCAACAATACTGACATAGACCACTGAGCACACGGGCTGATCACCGACCCTCACACCCTAGACCGATCACCAATCTCAGGGCATAAGAGGAATGACACATAAGTTGGTTGTCTCGGGAACATATCCTGATATGCTACCATCTCTGATCACCGGAGTAAGGTACCATCCCCGTGCACAAGGACGACATTCCCAACACGGGGAATGGCCAAGATTATCCCCCATCGGACGTGGAGTCCTGAAGCCTCGTCGGGATGACCGAGCATCATTCTGTCTATCCCTAAGGTCAACGACCTGCTCTAAACCACACCGTACCTTCGATCCAATCACCAGTCCTCAAGTACTCCAACCTCGGGTATACTGACCCAGCTATCACCACAGACAAACAGAGTATCAACGGTAATACTCGTTATTACTATCTAGGGATTCGCAATCCTCTAACAAGAGGGCATCACCCTTGACATTAAGACCATACATCAATTATCACACTCACAGGTATCATATTTATTCAATCAGCATGTTATAGATATCAGCACATTAATTAGAATGTCAACAGTCACAAGTAATTAGCGTATAGACTACTCCTAGCATCGCGAAGGTGACTGTTAACTAATCTTGTTATCAATCAAGTAGACACGTAAGTTAAGCAAGCACACAATTCACACCAAGCAAAACCTTTGTTGGTTGATAGGTCTACGGTGACTATCCTTAGTCACCGCATACCACAACCCCTCTCCAAAGGTGTTGCTGATATCAATCCCTAGTAGGATTTGAGGTGCCCTTTGCAGGATAACAGTACTATTCTACTACATGTTTTCCCTAGTAATTGAGGTATCTTCCCCCTCACCTGGCACTCCTGGCTAAGCTCCTATTAGAAAGCCGTGATCCTTGACCGTTGTCCGTGCTCCTGCCTTGGGCTACTCCTTTGAGCCTTACTCTTCTCTCAGGCTTGAGGATTTCTAACTAAGAGCTTTCTAATGCAGAGGATCCTCACTCGAGGCAAGTGCAGAGCATGCTTACTCATTAGAGGAGGTTCCTAGAGAGAGAAGAGGATTTGGTGCAAGGAATGAAGGGAGGGTGAGCCCCTATTTATAGGTGAGCTCCAACCCCATCGCGTCGCGATGGTACACTTATCTTTACATGTGTCAAAATCTAAACGGAGGCAAGTGTCAAACCGTATTACGTTGCGATGGTTCCCTCTCATACGTACCATCGCGTCGCGATAGTACCTTTAAGAAAATATCTTATTTTTCTTCTTCTAAAACTTCTAGGAGGTTCCACACCCTTCCAGGTGTATTTTCATCCTTTTTAGGATTTCTAAGCCTTTCCTAAGGTTTCTAGATCTTTCCTAGGGTTTTTAGGCTATCCAGGATTTTCTTAAAATCATATTCTAAGTCCACACATAAGCAAACACCCAATTAAACAAAGAACCTAGAAATTGGAATGTCACACAATGAATCTGGGCGGGAGCTTCTTCGCCTTCATTGCTCAACTAACTCCTTTCATATGTGTAACCCGCAAGAACACGTGTTCTCCCACCTTGAATTCCAAGGGTCTTGTCCTTTTATTTGCATAGCTCTTTTGTCAGCTTTGTGCCATTTTCATCTTTTCCTGTATCTTCTTTACCTTGTCTATAATTTGTTGGACCACTTCTGGTCCTAGTGTGAGGTTCTCTCCTGACTCAAACCAATAGAAAGGTGTTCTATATTTCAGTCTATAAAGGGCTTCGTATGGTGTCATACCAATGCTGGCGTGATAGCTGTTGTTATAAGTGAACTCTACGAATGGTAGGTAGACTTCCAAATCACCAGGTTATTCCAATACACAGGCTCTCAACAAATCATCTAGTGACTGGATGGTTCTTTCTGACTGGTAGTCTTTCTAAGGGTGGTGTGGACTGTCTTATTTCGTCCATTCTAGTTGTCCAATCTCGATACTTCTTAGGGTTTAATTGCGATCTATCAGGTGTTGTACTCTTATACACTTAATTACAACCCTAATCTATCGTCTAAAATTCCCAAACAGTGACTTAGAATCTGATCTCAGGTTCTGATTCTCATCTTAATCGGTTAGACTATATACCTTAATCGGTTAATCATTTTGATTTCTCTACAATCGGTCATAGTAGATTCCACCAACAAGGAGAAGGTAGAAGATAAGGTCAAAGGGTTGTTTTTACAAAACTCAAGATAAGAGACAAGACATAGAGTTTTATAGAAATGTTAAGTGAGAGAGGAACCTAGAATCCTTCCTTGATTCTTAGAGATGACACCATGAGTACATATTCCTCTATTTCAACCCTTATTCTTTCAATGGTGCAACAGTGTTTTGAAAAGAAAGGTGTTTGTGGGAGAGAAAGGAGAGAAATCATGTGAGGGTTGACAAAGAGATATAAGGCGCTACTTTTTGGTGGAGGCAAGAACGAGAGTTTTAGTCTTACTCCTTAGGTTTTCTATAACAAGGTTTTTAGGCTAATTGGATCACTTAAGCACTAATCCTCTCGGCCCAATAACAACATAACAATTCTAAACTATCTTAAATCATCTCTTAATAGCCCAAGGTGCATAGACTAAGGCCTAAGAGCATTAATCATTAACAAACTCAAAGTCACACAAGATATCACATAATCACTTATTTAATTAAGGCATTGCACATAAGCACTTAATTAAATAATTATAGAAATTAAGGAAAAGCAACTAAACTCATTTCTAGACTCCTCTAATTATACTCACACATATAACATAATTAAAATTTAATTAACACATAATAATAAAAAATTAGCATGAAATAATATATGACAATGAGGGGTGTATTAGTAAAGAACGGGGTGTACCCAGTAAATCGGTAAAAATTCATTTTTATATATCTTTAATTTAACCCTCAAACTCATTTTAACACCTCTTTAACCCAAAATATTTTTCCTAAATAAATGACATTTCAAATACTAGTATTTTATAAATATAAAATCATTAAACAATATATTACCGCAATTTTCTAAAAATACAAATAAATGCTAATATTTTCTATAAATACAAATTCAACAATTTTCAATAATTCAAACACACATAGGGGAATCGGAATCACTAAATCTACAAATCTTAATAATTAATGAAATAAACGCATATCTAAAAATATACAATGTATGAAAAATGCGGGATGTTACACTCTACCCCCTTAAAAGAAATTTTGCCCTCAAAATTTGTGTAAATATCGAGGACAAAATAAAAGAGGTGCCGTCTATCTAATACACGTATGCTATACTCCAAGGAGTTCAATAATGTAGAAGGGTAATTGGAACTTTATCATAGTTACAGAAAAGATAATGTGAATAACAGTTGCAATGAAAAAGGGTCAAACAGGTCAACAAGAGATAAGTCTCCTTATAGGAATTTGCTTGGCTCTACTTTCACAAGAAAGTTAAACGAAGGATTTTATAAGCAGAATATAATGAACATCTGATGTGTAAAAATAGTCTCCAATATATTCTTGAGTGTAAAAATGTGTTGGCCAAACTCATTCTTACAAACGAGACTCTACTAAAGTTTCTTCCTCCACGTGAATATCCATAAGTATTACAACTCAAGCAAAACACTCATGGAAAAGTTTGAAGTGAAGGACAATCGGATTAACAATTACTAAAGAATTTGGTCAACACAATTGTTAAAGACAACTACGAGTACTGAAGAACAAGAAAGAAAACTCTCAAGTGCAACAAGTCAAAACTCGAGTATAATTTATATGACTTAGTGATGAAGCTAGGATAGTAACAACCTTTGAGTAAAAGAATTACAAATCGAATTCAAACAGTCCTTCATGCAAAATTCTTGAAGGATAATTAAGATAGAATTAAGAGAGAAACATTTGGGTCTCACGTTCTAGGAAATTCCTCCAAGTCATTCGTTGCCACTAGAGCAACCAGTGAACTCGCGTCACAATATAAAATCTCACATGATATCAAACTAAGCTATCTTACTATAACAAGTATATTACGCATATCAGACTTATAATTTCCCTTAATGCAGAGAATGCACAACTTCAAAATCACAACAACATAGCGATTGTATGCATTAATAGGGTAGCAATTTCATCTATTTTGATATAATAAGAATATTTGCATAACTAGTAGCATTTGATCAGTTCAAAACATATAGTGATTCTAAAAGAAGACACAAAATTTTTCCCCAAAAACATCAATGCAAGCAACTATTTCAGTTCCCAAATGAACTACTACATATAGCATTAGAAAATTCATTAAATAACAATTTAATTCATTAGGCCTAGCATGCATAATAATAATTAGTAGTCAATATAGCTTAACAACAAATGCAGTATCAATCTAAGTCCCTTAACAATTTAATTCATTGGGCCTACTACATATGCAGTATCAATCCAAGTCACTTAACAACAAATGAAACAATTCGAAAAAACATTAGAAGTTTATACATGACATTTTAGCTTATATGATCCATCTTTATCCAATAACAAGCCACATAGTATAACACCTAGCAATATGTGTAATGTAAAAGAGAAAGTATTATGCAAGGAATCAGAAATTATGACATATGCAACATTGCTTCTCTTTTTTTTCCCCCTAAATAGAGACAAAAATTACATACAAAGTGATTGCACAAAATAGATCATACAAATACAGGGTTCACACAACACAATAATTAGACAAAACAAATCATGCAGATACAAAATTTATACAAGCATATAGATGACACTAACTCAGAAATTTCATAGCCACACCGATCATGTAACAAAAATATACGAACACAGATCATTCAGAGACATAGTTTATGTAACGACCCGTTTTCGGACCGCTATAGAGCTAAACTAAACCTGTATGCGATGCGTTTTAAAACGGTACTCTTGTGCCCTTTAGAAAAATGCGGTACTTTTTTTTTAAAACAATAGTGCCTGTAAGCACACACAGAGTACTTACAGCGTTTCGAAACATGATGCAACTAGGACACAAAACTCAAATACGAATAAGACATGCATGCATAATACCTATATATATACACAAGTCGTACTAATAGTGTATGCAAAATACAGAGTAGTAAATGTACA
The DNA here is from genome assembly GCA_037113605.1 of Calophaca sinica. Taxonomy (NCBI): domain Eukaryota; kingdom Viridiplantae; phylum Streptophyta; class Magnoliopsida; order Fabales; family Fabaceae; genus Calophaca; species Calophaca sinica. Next base: position 92,125,117 of record CM073735.1, read on the forward strand.
AAGAAATACACCTACGGTATGACGACCCTTAAGAGAGCAATCATACCCTGGGGGTACTTCTGGCAGATACCCACACAGGGGGCTGCTCCAAAAGTGAGACCGCCAGTCTACCCTGTAACCAAAATAACACCTGGCCCGACTGGTCACGACACACGGAACATAAAAGTCATAAATATAGTCATCCCAAATATATACAACAGTCTACCGACAAAAAGAAAGCATAACGCAGTAGTCAACTAACACCACAGCTACAGGTAGCTACCCAAATCCTCTAACGGGTCCTCCTCCTCCTCCTCCTCCATCAGGTCCTCGCCTGTCAAGTCAATGAAGGGGGCTGTAGCTGGCACGTCCACAGGCACATCACTCGGAGTATACTCACCTGCCAGCCCCTCCTCAGTCGATCTCGCTCCAATGCAATCCGCCTCGTGGCACACAGCACAAACGGGAGGGGAAGCCATAGGCGGTGTAGGGGTCCTAGCAGCGAGGGAAAGCGGTACTACAGGGGATCTCGGAACATCAGCCGCCCTCGAAGTGGAAGCTCCTGCGGATCCTCGGCGTATCACGCTCTTGCGAGCGGTACATCTCACTCTGGGTCCACGCCCTTTGCCTCGGCCTACAAATCTGGTAGCAGCGCTCCTAGGAATGTCATGAGGTCCCTCTGGTGAAGAAGAAGAGGCTCCCAGGGCCCTCTCGCGCTCGCTGGCATGCCACGCCTCCACCACCTGTCTCATCCGGATCGAGAAACTCACCGTACGTCGTGTCACATCCTGCCTCACAGCTACGCCATCCTCTCGTAATGTCTGCACCACGTCCTAGTGTATACCACACGGCAGGACATGGGGTCGAACTCCATCGCCGCGGGTTGCTCCATATCAGGGAAGTCAAAGAAAATCTCCGGCGACGTCCTCATCGCCGGAATCCAAACGCCCTTCGCCATCGCCTGGGTAACCGTCATGAATTGAAGGCACCATGGGAAAGGGTCAACTTCTCAACAGATCAAGATAATCAATGCATAAAGCAATAAGCAAACAAAAATGTATATCATTCACAGAACGTAACCTAACTCTCTCACTCTAGACTCGACTCGACTCACTACTCATTTTCTCTCGACTCGACAATTATTCCGGAAAGCAGACGCAGATCCATCAACTGACATACCAGTCGTAGCCTCTGGATCTTTTGCTTCTCCCTAGGTAAGTAGCCCCGGTTCCTACGCTGCGACGCCTAGCTAATCCACCATGAACTAAGGGGTCCTAGCACCCTCAGTTGTCCGGCTCACAGCTTAAAAACGTCTCGACGACTCGACAATGCTCTCAGACACGATGAACACTTCGCCGCATACGATATTCAAAGAGTTATACGCAAGATTATTTGACTGCATATCAAATAATAAGAGCATGCTTAATATGAAGAAATGCAATTCAACGATACAAATAGCATAAGCAATTCACAGCATTATTCAATCGCATATTAAATAATTGCACAGCTCAACAACTACAGACGACAATCAAATCATAGAATCCATCCCTCTGCAACTCGATGGAATTAACAAAGAGGTACAAACAAGTGGGGGGGTTAGGCCCAGAAGACCAACCGCACAATTTTTCACCCACAATGACTCGGAATATGTTCGACCGCACGACAAAAATAAACGAAGGGGTTCGAAGACCCTAACTTTGAACTCATAGAGTTCTCATACTTCTTCGTATTTAAATAAGTATTTAAATAACAAAACAAGAACTGAAGCATATCTAAAAGTTGCCCTTACACAGGGACATAAAAATCAAATCCTAAAAATGTCTAGAAGTACCCTTACCACAAACTGTCGTTAACGTCGCTCCTATGTCTTCGGGTCTGTTTCGCTCAATCTCCGGTACTTCGATTCCTATTACCACATACAACTTAGTACAATCTAGGAATTCTAGTTAAACTTATGCTCTCAACTTATTCCTTTCCTAACCAAACTCCAACAAGCATTACCAAATAATAACACACTCAAAATCATTTGAAAAAGTAAGGTTTTGAGACTAATTCTCTTTCTTGAACTTCAAGTAAGCATAAATAATAAATCTTTCACAACTATCAAAAACTTAGCACATATTCATGCAAGAATTCAAGCAATTAGAAATCAACTTCTTCTTAAATCATTTTCTAAATACCAAAACAACATCAACTTCAATGAATACATTAAGCACACTTAAGCATATCAAGGATTATGTTTCTAAAATAATTATTACACAATGAAATACCATTTTCCTAGCCTTTTCTTTCAAAACAATTTATTTTCAAGACTAGTTCATAAAGCTTTATAGGCCACTTACTCAAAATTAGTTCCAAACACAAGAGTTCAATCAATTTGTCCAATTCCAAAAATCCTTTAGCAATTAAATCATGCCATTATCATGTCAAGAACTTAAAGAACAAGGGATCATTTCCTTACATGTTATTGTAACCTCTAAAAACCAAACTATGCATAAAACACAAACTAACACTTAAGCTAATTCATGCAAATCTATTCCAATAACTTTAAAATCAACTTTAACATGCTATTCAACACTTATACACAAAATCAAACATCACATCCTCATGTTCTTCATGGTTCAAGAATAGGCAAGGTTCTAAAACTTTCATGTTACATATGCTTAATTTAAACTATAACTTAAATCAACATCAAACCACTTCCAATAACACACTTTGGAAATCAATTAGTTGATTCCACAAGGATCACATCATTTCCCCCTTTCTCACCACTTAGGGTTTCGCCCTAAGGCTTTAAAGAAAGGATGGGTGATGTCTCATCTCCTATTAATCATCAACCACACAAATCATCAATTAATTACAACTAAAACAACAATTCATCAAACACAAGGGGGCTGTTTGGGTGCTGTTTTAGGGCTTGAATGGGGTGAAAAAATTCTGTTTTCATGCCCAAATAAATGCTAAGAATGATAGCTAACACAAGGAAGAACAAAACCTAGCAAGGAATCAAGTATTGGAAGCAAAATCAAGATGGAAAAAGGGAAGAAAATCGCGACCAAAACAGAAAAATGGGGGAAAGAAAAACTGATTTTCCTTACTTTAGATGATGATGATGAGGATGAGGAACTAGATAGAGGAGAAGATTTGGAGCAACTTTGATGAAGGAACCTTGCTCAAAAACTCAAAGGAAATGGAGGTAGCTTCAATGGCTTTGTCTTGTTCAAGGAGAGAAAAAAAGAAGAAGATGAAGGTTGTCTTTTGGGAGGAAGAAGGCGTGAGATTGAAGCTGGAAATGGGCTGCATATAGCCTTCATCTCCTTGCTTTTATAATAATAAAAATAGGCATAGTTAGTAGGAGTAGTTGAATAAAAGATTTTTTTAAAAAAAAAAAACACAACTAATGACACCTAGCAATTTTATGAGATGTTAAACATATCATGTAATCTTACCCATCTAATCTTACATCTCTCATGATTACCCTCTAATCTAAAGTCTTAAGATTTAAAAACACGGCGACGAGAAACCAAAAAACCGATTTGTTTCTCGCCGAAAAATCCCGAAAAATTAATTCGTGAGGAATTAATTCTTCGCATGATAATATTATTTCATAATTAATAAAAATAATATCAAACATACAAAAATAGTCACAATAAGTTACGATTCGATTTTCATCGAATTCGGGGCTCATTTTAAATTTTATTTACGGCAGAAACTGCCCGGCGATTTGAAACGCGCCAAAACTTCGTTAGAATTTTTCGACGATCTTCAAACCGTGAATCAATATAAAAATATTAATTCTTAATTATATTAGCTCTTGATTTAATTAAATCACTTACTTAGGGAACAAACAACTGCTTTATTAAAGCATAACTACGACAAAAATACAATATTACCGCTAATTAACGTATCGTAAAAATACGCGTGTTACGTAAAAACACCCTTATTCATGAACTACCAAAGGCGATGCCTGCCGCCTATAGAGGCCCTCCTCCTCCTCCTCATCCTCCACCCTAGAATCCTCCTCCATATCGTCTACCAAGGGCGTAATGACGTCGTCGTCACCAATGGCGTCGACAGTAGGGATATCGAGAGGTGCATCACCAGTACTATCCTCCACGTCAGATGAATCTATGATCCAACCTCCGGATCCACTCCCTACCTGGCCGCAGCGAGGGCATACAAAAGGATCCGCCGAGGGAGTAGTCTCAGGGATAGGAATCGGAGGCGAGGAAGTATACTCTACGGGTGATACGGATCTAGCAGGGGAACCCGACGGGTCTACAGCAGCGTGAGAAGAGGGTGCTCCGACGACCATCATCCTGGGTCGCATGCGCCGTACAAATCTAAGGGGAGTAGCGCGTAACGCTGAATCCGTAGCCCGAGGCTCGCTGCGAAAAGTGGTCCGGTGTGGAATCTCAGACATGCCCTCTGAAACTGAGGTGTCTCCATCAGGGTGTGCGTCTATCCAAGCAGCTAATATGTGTGCGAAGGGCACCGGAAACCGCATCAATCGGCGCGTGATCCCTATGTTTGTAGCATGTCCGTCGGTATGCGTCGTCTCGACCACGTTCCCTGTGTACGTCACCTGGCCTGAGGCGTGGTCTACCTCCCAGGCGAACGGGGCTCCCGAGTCCGGGAACTCAAATGTCGTCATGGACGACATGACTAGCGAGGTCAGCTCGATCGTCGACATCGTCTAGGTTGCATTCATTGATTGAAAGAACCACGGGCAAGGGTCAACTTCTTAACAAGACATAAATAACGGCAACATATGCGAATAGGCAAGCATAACACAATATCATAATGAATAGTCCACAAAATAAGATGCACCACAAATCCCTATTTGTCAGTCTATATGCCAATGCACATGATTCCGGAATATCACCCTCGCAAGGGCCTTAAGAGCTCTGGAGTCCGCTACCAGGCTTTCTCAAACGCTATTCCTCGCAGGGATTTGTGCCTAGAGCAATCCCCCTGATGACACAACGCCCGTTTTTTTTCCCTCTTGATTGTCGGTACGTGCTCGCACCTAGGTCTGGGCGACTCTACGACACCTCTCTTCTGGCATCGATGTATGCATGAACAAGCAACTCTATCATCATAGTTAGTTTACCTCGATGGGATCACTCACACGGAGTGTCCGAGATCATCTATTCTTATACTAACTCCCTTAATTAGAACCCCATATTTTCGGCTCAAGATCTCCCTTTATAGTCCTAAGTCTCTTTTCTTTAGAAAATCTCCTACTAGTTATGAAATGATTTATGTTGGAAATCCACTAATAGTTCAAAATAATTAATTTAATTATTCTAACTCTCACTTAATTCTTTTTAATGAAAAGGTGGTTAGTCCATTACTAATTAGGGGGTTTTAGAAAGATCTATTTTTAAGTGTCTCTTTGATTTATTTCAAAATCCAAGATTTATTTGACATTGATGCAACGGTAACCCAACTCACGTGCTCTCGGCACTTCCCAAATTATCACAGTCATTTAACAATATATTCTCAAATATAGTCAATGATCACAACACAATAATCATAATCACAAGGCATCATTCAAGAAAATCATTCCATCACATTGTTCATCATATTGTCACATACTTAATTTATCCATTCACATATTACTGATATACACACTTAAAGATGTTCTTACACATAAGCTTATGGAACATAAGCATGTAAAATACAAGCATATAAAGCATATGAAACATAAGCCTAGAGATATCTAGAAGTAGCCCTTACTCATAACATATAAAACATAATCCTTAACAATATCTAAGAGTTGCCCTTACTCATAACATATAAAACATAATCCTTAACAATATCTAAGAGTTGCCCTTACCGTAGACGCTTTCCTTCCAACGCACGATTTTGCTCTACAAGTTTACTTTCTCACACCTTCAACCAATCAAGTTATTTAGCTAAGTTAGAAAACTAACCTAGTGTCCTAATCCCTACCCTAAGGCCACAGTTCTACAAGGAAGGGCAAGGAGAGTTTGTTTCTCAAAAAAAGTGTAGGATCACTTAACTATTAAAAACATTATTCTTTATTATCAAGAAAACAAGGAATCAAATGAAGAATTTGTCTCCTTCTCCAAGTGGAGCTCACGGCCTCAAGGCCATAAAATGCCTAGATCATTCTTTTTTATTTTAAATATCCATTTCCTTTATCAACAAATTATGATAAGAAAATGAAAGTAGTAAGAAACTTGTCATGGGTTACATCCTTTCATCAAGTAGATGTTTCACCCATTCAAAGTGAGGCTCTCTTTTAGATCATAGCCCAAACAATGGAGTTTTAAAATATACATATTTTTTTCTACTCATGGTATTCAAGAAAGTAAGGAGGAAAGTTTTGATTCTTACCCCCAAAATGGAGAAAGGGGCTGTCAACAAGAAAATATTTTGTTGTTTCAAAAACCTTTTTATTATTATATTACAAATGATGTAGTAGAGTTCTTTTTCCAAGGTTCAAAATTTTATTAACTCATTTGCAAAACTTTGACAGTAATATTAACCAATATGTTAGTTTTTAGAACTACAAAACCTAAGTCACAACTTCAAGAAATGCTCTCAAGCCTTTACATAGACCATTCATGACACATATATATATGTATCCATCTATGTTCTCAGCTTCTCATCAAGCTTGAAATGAAAGAAAACACATGCTTAAGTAACTAGAACTATGGAAGGAAAATGGCAATACAAGTAGTATAAAATCTTTCTTTTGCTTTGGAAGAACTTAAGTAGGGATCATGGCCAACTACTAGTGACATAAAGTGAGCTTAAGAAGGAAGAAGAAGGGTGTTTCTTACCCAAAGGAGCTGCTGGTCGCAGCTTGAAGAAAAGGAAGCAAGTGCAGAATTTTTGTGAACAAAACAACTTCAATACTCTCTCCAACTACCTCACTTTTTCCACTATTTTTTTCTCAACTTAATGAAGTGAATGAGCTGAAGTTGTTGGCCTTATATAGGCCTTGAGGAGCTCGCCAAACTGAAGTGGGAAGGGCAGAATTTTTTCTTGCTCAAGTGGTTAAAGACTAGTTAAAAGATCTCTTGGTTTTTACCCTTGAGTTCCTCATTTTGTGCTTAGTAAATGACACAAGAAAAGTGATGGATTTGGTCACTTAAAGGAGCTGATTTCCAGCCAGCAAATAAGGAGATTTGTTGTTTAAAAAGAAGGAGATTTGGTGTTGAAGTGATCTTAGGAGATGGTAGGAAAAGCTAGGAAAAGATAGGAAATCATCATGCATGAAATCAAGATTTTGGTGAATGATTTAGGAGTGGAATTCTCCTCCAATTCAGCTGCATGATTCGACCAAGATGAGCTGAAAAGGAGAGGAGGAAATCATGGCCAAATCCATGGGTGCAAGCTAGCACAAAGACCTTACTAACTCTTACCATAAATAGAACTAAACTTTAACATTTTTGGTAGGTTAATCACATCACTATCTCTTTGTGTCATGACTTAAAATCTACCACAATCTAATTCCCTTTTTATCTTCTGATTTTCGCCCCTCCCTCAAGGTCCTCTCAGCTTCCAGTTTCGTCGCACGTTCGGTTTCACGTGTCTCGCGTCTCCGGCACGTAGAAAATACATTATTATTAAAAATTAAGTAAAATTGCCAAAAAAATTCTAATAAATCAGAACTATTATAAAACATCAAATTCCCAAATATTTAAATATTCGGGTCGAATTAGAGTTTTCAATAGGGCAAAAATTTACCCGGGTAGTTCAAAACGCGACCGAAAAACGGTGGAATTTTGAACTGAAAATTTAACTGTGACTTAATATAATATATTAAGTCCCAAACATAATTTCATTTTAGTTAAATTCATCCACTTGATTAACAGCACACAAAATATTAATTATGCATATTAATGCGTAATACAGGGAATTACAATACAGTAGCGATAATTAAGCCGTAGTAAAACTACCGGTGTTACAGCAACATAATATCATAAGTCAATTATAAAGCATCACTCACAATACAATCATAATTCACAAAAAATCATAGATGTACCCACATGGCTCAATTGTAATTGAGTTAAGATCCCTATCTTCGGGTAACAACCAAGAAGGTCCCCACCGCCGTACCTTATAACGAATCCAGACTGACGGGTTTGCCGCCGAACCTTATAACGAATCCAGACCGATAAACATCACATAAACAAACAGTCCCAAGCAATTGAATGCACCAATCATAAAGCAATTCAAATTCATTTGGCATTGCACAATAACTAGAATTTAAACCCTATAGCTCAAAGACCAAAATCATAAGCCAAAGCTTAATTCTCTAGGGTTTAGAACACCAAAAGTCAAGTATTCTTAGCCCTAAAAGCATTTAGAAATTAAAAAAATAGAATTTTCTATAACAGGGCACGCTTAAAGGCAGACAAACTCGCGCTAATTTTAATCTGCGAGAAACAGACCAGAGCACAGTCGTGCTAGGCTACTCTGCAATGCGTTTTTCTGTTTTTCTGCTTAACTTCACTTTCCTACTTCTAAATTTACTCATTCTAAACCAACTCCAACCAGATTAGGGTCCAAAAACAAGGATTAACATAAGATACATGGAAGGACAAATAAGTTATCCCATGAAACATAAATATGCACATGATTTCAACCTCTCAAGTTCATCAAATATGAACAACAACTATCAAACCCTTTTCCCTTTCTCATGGTTTATCAAAACCCCCAATTACAACTCAAATAATCATACTATATGAAGAGAGGAGAAACCCTAATGTGGGACTTATGGGTGCCCAATACCTACAGAAGAAGAAACTCACTATCAATGGTCAAGGAGTTGAGCTAGGAAGTGGAAAGCTTGATCCTGTGCTCCTTTTCTTCTTCAGCTCAAGTTGCCTCCTTTTTCTGCAACTTAGGGCAGCTTCAAAGCTTCCCCCAAAAGCCAAATGATCAGCTCCAAGGTTCTCCTCACAGCCAGGGTTGGAGAAATCTCCCACTTTCTCTCTTTTCCTCTCAATCTCAAGAACCCTATGTTCCTCTTCTCCTTTCTCTTCTTTTCTCTTTATTTTTTTTTCCAGAAAACAAATCGAGAGGGAGAGAGAGAAGTGAGTTGAACGAGAGAGAGTGAGGGAAAAGGAAATAAAAGAGAGAAAAAAATAGAGGTGGACCATATTGTCCCTCATTTAGTTTAGGTAAAATATTAATTAGCCCTTCCATTTGTTTAAAACTATGAGTACCGAAGCATAAGAAAGAAAACTCTCAAGTGCAACGAGTCAAAACTCGAGTACAATTTATATGACTTAGTGATAAAGCTAGGATAGTAACACCCTTTGAGTAAAAGAATTACAAATCGAATTCAAACAGTCCTTCATGCAAAATACTCGAAGGGTAATTAAGAATAGAATTAAGAGAGAAACTTTTGGGTCTCACGCTCTAGGAAATTCCTCCAAGTCATTCGTTGCCACTAGAGCAACTAGTGAACTCGCGTCACAATATAAAATCTCATATGATATCAAACTAAGCTATCTTACTATAACAAGTATATTATGCATATCAGACTTACAATTTCCCTTAATGCAAAGAATGCTCAACTTCAAAATCACAGCAACATAGCGATTGTATGCATTAATAGGGTAGCAATTTCATCTATTTTGCTATAATAAGAATATTTGCATAACTAGTAGCATTTGATCGGTTCAAAACATATAGTGATTCTAAATGACGCCACAAAATTTTTCCCCAAAAATTTCAATGCAAGCAACTATTTCAGTTCCCAAATGAAGTACTACATATAGCATTAGAAGATTCATTAAATAACAATTTAATTCATTAGGCCTAGCATGCATAATAATAATTAGTAGTCAATATAGCTTAGTAGCAATTCACATACCAATGAGAACCAGATTTTGTAAATGAACACATTATCATACAAGCAAAAGTTAGGTTCTGCAAATACTCTAGAATTTAATTATATCTCCAAAAACTCATAAACATCTACGCATATTACTACTTATTGCCCAAAAAAAGAAAACAATTTCAAATGACATTTCAATAATAAATAATTCAGAGATTCATTTGTGGCAGAGCATAACATGGGACACATGAAATAGATGGGCAAAGGTCATTTGTAATCTTAGACACAAGTTTAATATCAGAAGTATTGAAAATTCATATGCTGTATCAATCCAGGTGCCTTAACAACAAATGAAACAATTCAAAAAAAACTTAGAAGTTTATACATGATATGTTAGCTTATATGATCCATCTCTGTCCAACAACAAGCCACTTAGTATAACATCTAGCAATATGTGTAATGTAAAAGAGAAAGTATTACACAAGGAATCAGAAATTATGATATATGTAACATTACTTCTCTCTCTTTTTTTCCCCTAAGCAGACATGAAAATTACATACAAAGATATTGTACAAAATAGATCATACAAATACAGGGTTCACACAACACAATAATTAGACAAAACAAATCACTCAGATACAAAATTTATACAAGCACATAGATGACAACAACTCAGAAATTTCATAGCCACACACCGATCATGTAACAGAAATATACGAACACAGAACACTCAGAGATATAGTTTACATAGTAAAAACATAACAGGCCACACACACAATCTGGTTAGGACCGAACTGCTCTAAAACCACTTAATTTGACACCCTTATCCCTTTCTTGAATTAAATACGATTATTTAATACAATTAATAAGCATTTGTTTTTCAAATAGTTATCTATTTAGGCATACCATTGCGAAAATAACGTAAAAATTTAAACAATTAAAATCGACGTTATAAAACATAAAACTTCGTGTGGTACAAGAGTATCACATATCAAGAAAAAACTCCAAATCATCTTTACTAAATAAATAAAACGAAGTATTTTAATAAACAAAATGAATAGCATAAGTACCATTTCAAATTTTTTGTGAACTCATTTCGATAAATATTTAGAAATAAATCCGATAAAAATAAATCCCCAAAGTGTTTGTCACATCATCTCAGAGCTAACACATAACCTCTCATACTCAAAATTAATAAATCATCATGTTTCACTACTAGAATGAAAATAACACACTTAAAATAAAATACAGCTAATAACCCAGTTCTTCAGCTTAGCCACTAGCTCCAGGATTAGAAGTGTCTGCAAGTAAATCATGGAGCATACAAGGAGACATGCAAACCAGAGGTTTGAGTACGATGTAGTTGAGTTATGGTGACATTTTGAGAGAATAAACTTATATATATATATATATGATCCGAAGTGGATCTCGGAGTTGGCCGGAGTCTGACTGTGAACGGCGGAGCACGACGGTGATGACGGTGGTGGGGGTGTACCTGCACATACTCCGATGCCTAAGTCAGTATCAAAATAAGGTGAGGTAAGAATAGAATAATGCGTCCTTTCTTGCTAAGGTCATGGACCTTTTATAGGTGAGGTAAATGAGCTGATGATGGATGCTTTTTGTAACCATAGATCGATTATTAGCCATCGGATTCATTCAACGGCCGATGTAGCTTCTAAGGTTTGTGCCGCCAGGAGGTCGCTTATAAGTCTAGTACTGCAATGCTTACATTCTAGGGTTTAGCACTGCAGTGAGCATAATTCTAGGGTTTACTACTTCGTTCGTTGACTTCCCAAGTCGGGTCGACCATCATGGAGTGGGCCTTAGGCCACCCCAGGATAGTGTACTATTTCGGGCATGGACCTCCCAGGTCGGGTCGGTCATCCCATTACGGAGTGGGCCTTGGGCCACTCCGGATCAATATATATACACACACACACATAGTTATAGCAACCGTAAACTCATATAAAATATACACTACGTTACATACAATTTATAGCAATTCTCACATTTAAAACCATAAGCACACACAGCTCAGTTCAACATTCTCAGAGTCACATAATAGATACTAGCAGCACTACTTCATATGCATGTGGTACCATATACTACTAAGGAAAGTCGCCTAGGAGTACATAATTAGTTTGTTTGGGAAAGTCACTGCAATGGTGATTACTCTGTTACCGCATACTCTCGACTAGGAATGATAATGTCCGATAACGGTCGGGGTAGCTAAGTTTGATAAGTGGTCCAAAGCCAAGGCACAACACTCAAACTATCGGGGACCACGAACTCAGGCTTCTTACCCCCTAGGCCAATGTATTGCCACGCCAGCTCACTCTTGTCGGCCTCCACCATTCATTTCAACAATGCTTCCCCCAGGTTCGGTATCTCTGTCATACAAACAAGGTTGGGTTTCCTACGAACATCACAATTCAATTTTTTTCATCGATAATCCATTATGGTCCCTATGGTTGGGATCATCTCGCAAGGAATGACTCAAGTCCCATCATGGCTATTTATAGCTAAGTGACTTGCACGTAAGGTAATTTATCCTTTTAAGATCATTACTGTAACAACCTGACTGTCATTAAGGCATTACATAAGGAATTAAACAGGAAATCAAAGAGAGACACGATAAAAAAATTTACTAGTAAAGAAAACTTATAATCCTTATTAACAGTAGAGTTCCCAAAACGAAGCTTACATAGGTCAGAGTTTTGAAAAGCGAAAATTATTTTAAATAAAAGTAACACTTTACAATAAGAAAATTAAAATAAAAGCAATTGAAATTTATACTTTATTCCCTAATATCGCTTTGACTCAACCTAATATGTAAGACAACGATTCGTGCTCCGGTGTCAACTTAAAAGATCTCGCAAAGCAAAGCAAGACCGAGCATCCAAGTAGTGCTCTACCATTTTTCCATAAGATCATACCTGAAAACAATAAATGGAAAAGAATAAGATTTAAAAATCACAGTGAGTCCTTCGTGGACCCCTCACCGTTACATTCCTCAAATCAATAGAATATCATAAATTAATCATAAGCATCACTCACAATGCAAGCGTAATTCACAAGGGACCGATAGAGGTACCCACTTGGCTAAATTGTAATCAAGTTAAGATCCCTCATAGCAACATAATATCATAATTCAATCATAAAGCATCACTCACAATACAATCATAATTCACAAAAAATCATAGATGTACCCACATGGCTCAATTGTAATTGAGTTAAGATCCCTATCTTTGGGTAACAACTAAGAAGGTCCCTACCGCCGAATCTTATAACGAATCCAGACTGACGGGTTTGCTGCTGAACCTTATAATGAATCCAGACCGATAAACATCACATAAACAAACAGTCCCAAGCAATTGAATGCACCAATCATAAAGCAATTCAAATTCATTTGGCATTGCACAATAACTAGGATTGAAAACCTATAGCTCAAAGACCAAAATCATAAGCCAAAGCTTAATTCTCTAGGGTTTAGAACACCAAAAGTCAAGTATTCTTAGCCCTAAAAGCATTTAGAAATTAAAAAAAAATAGAATTTTCTATAACAAGGCACGCTTAAAGGCAGACAAACTCGCGCTTGAGCGCGATGTAGAAATTTTAATCTGCGAGAAATAGACCAGAGCACAACTGTGCTAGGCTATTCTGCAATGCGTTTTTCTGCTTTTCTGCTTAACTTCACTTTCCTACTTCTAAATTTACTCATTCTAAACAAACTCCAACCAGATTAGGGTCCAAAAACAAGGATTAACATAAGATACATGGAAGGACAAATAAGTTATCACGTGAAACATAAATATGCACATGATTTCAACCTCTCAAGTTCATCAAATATGAACAACAACTGTCAAACCCTTTTCCCTTTCTCATGGTTTATCAAAACCCCCAATTACAACTCAAATAATCATACTATATGAAGGGAGGAGAAACCCTAATGTGAGACTTATGGGTGCCCAACACCTAAAGAAGAAGAAACTCACTATCAATCGTCAAGGAGTTGAGCTAGGAAGTGGAGAACTTGATCCTGTCCTCCTTTTCTTCTTCAGCTCAAGTTGCCTCCTTTTTCTGCAACTTAGGGCAGCATCAAAGCTTGCCCCAAAGCCAAATGATCAGCTCCAAGGTTCTCCTCACAGCAAGGGTTGAAGAAATCTCCCACTTTCTCTCTTTTCCTCTCAATCTCAAGAACCCTATGTTCCTCTTCTCCTTTCTCTTCTTCTTTCTCTTTATTTTTTTTTTCCAGAAAACAAATCAAGAGGGAGAGAGAGAAGTGAGTTGAACGAGAGAGAGTGAGGGAAAAGGAAATAAAAGAGAGAAAAAATAGAGGTGGACCATATTGTCCCTCATTTAGTTTAGGTAAAATATTAATTAGCCCTTCCATTTGTTTAAAACTATGAGTACCGAAGCATAAGAAAGAAAACTCTCAAGTGCAACGAGTCAAAACTCGAGTACAATTTATATGACTTAGTGATAAAGCTAGGATATTAACAACCTTTGAGTAAAAGAATTACAAATCGAATTCAAACAGTCCTTCATGCAAAATACTCGAAGGGTAATTAAGAATAGAATTAAGAGAGAAACTTTTGGGTCTCACGCTCTAGGAAATTCCTCCAAGTCATTCATTGCCACTAGAGCAACTAGTGAACTCGCGTCACAATATAAAATCTCATATGATATCAAACTAAGCTATCTTACTATAACAAGTATATTATGCATATCAGACTTACAATTTCCCTTAATGCAAAGAATGCTCAACTTCAAAATCACAGCAACATAGCGATTGTATGCATTAATAGGGTAGCAATTTCATCTATTTTGCTATAATAAGAATATTTGCATAACTAGTAGCATTTGATCGGTTCAAAACATATAGTGATTCTAAATGACGCCACAAAATTTTTCCCCAAAAATTTCAATGCAAGCAACTATTTCAGTTCCCAAATGAACTACTACATATAGCATTAGAAGATTCATTAAATAACAATTTAATTCATTAGGCCTAGCATGCATAATAATAATTAGTAGTCAATATAGCTTAGTAGCAATTCACATACCAATGAGAACCAGATTTTGTAAATGAACACATTATCATACAAGCAAAAGTTAGGTTCTGCAAATACTCTAGAATTTAATTATATCTCCAAAAACTCATAAACATCTACGCATATTACTACTTATTGCCCAAAAAAAGAAAACAATTTCACATGACATTTCAATAGTAAATAATTTAGAGATTCATTTGTGGCAGAGCATTACATGGGACACATGAAATAGGTGGGCAAAAGTCATTTGTAATCTTAGACACAAGTTTAATATCAGAAGTATTGAAAATTCATATGCTGTATCAATCCAAGTCGCTTAACAACAAATGAAACGATTCAAAAAAACATAGAAGTTTATACATGACATTCTAGCTTATATGATCCATCTCTGTCCAACAACAAGCCACTTAGTATAACATCTAGCAATATGTGTAATGTAAAAGAGAAAGTATTACGTAAGGAATCAGAAATTATGATATATGCAACATTACTTCTCTCTTTTTTTTCCCCTAAGCAGACATGAAAATTACATACAAAGATATTGTACAAAATAGATCATACAAATACAGGGTTCACACAACACAATAATTAGACAAAACAAATCACGCAGATACAAAATTTATATAAGCACATAGATGACACCAACTTAGAAATTTCATAGCCACACACCGATCATGTAACAGAAATATACGAACACAGATCACTCAGAGACATAGTTTACATAGTAAAAACATAACAGGCCGCACACACAATCTGGTTAGGACCGAACTGCTCTTAAACCACTTAATGTGACACCCTTATCCCTTTCTTGAATAAAATACGATTATTTAATAACACAAGCATTTGTTTTTCAAATAGTTATCTATTTAGGCATACCATTGCGAAAATAACATAAAAATTTAAACAATTAAAATCGACGTAATAAAACATAATTCACTTAAACTTCGTGTGGTACAAGAGTATCACATATCAAGAAAAAACTCCAAATCATCTTTACTAAATAAATAAAACGAAGTATTTTAATAAACAAAATGAATAGCATAAGTACCATTTCAAATTTTTTTGTGAAACTCATTTCGATAAATATTTAGAAATAAATCCGATAAAAATAAATCCCCAAAGTATTTGTCACATCATCTCAGAGCTAACACATAACCTCTCATACTCAAAATTAATAAAACATCATGTTTCATTACTAGAATGAAAATAACACACTTAGAATAAAATACAGCTAATAACCCAGTTCTTCAGCTTAGCCACTAGCTCCAGAATTAGAAGTGTATGCAAGTAAATCATGGAGCATACAAGGAGACATGCAAACAAGAGGGTTGAGTACGATGTAGTTGAGTTATGGTGATATTTAGAGAGAATAAACTTATATATATATATATATATATATATATATATATATATGATCCGAAGTGGATCTCGGAGTTAGAGTCCGCTACGAGCGGAGCGAACACGGTGATGACGGTGGTGGGGGTGTACCTGCACATACTCCGATGCCTAAGTCAGTATCAGAATAAGGTGAGGTAAGAATAGAATAATGCGTCGTTTCTTGCTGAGGTCATGGACCTTTTATAGGTGAGGTAAATGAGCTGATGAGTGGATGCTTTTTGTAACCAAAGATCGATTATTAGCCATCGGATTCATTCAACGGCCGATGTAGCTTTTAAGTTTGCGCCGCCAGGAGGTCGCTTTTAAGTCTAGCACTGCAATGCTTGCATTCTAGGGTTTAGCACCGCAGTGAGCATAATTCTAGGGTTTACTACTTTGTTCGTTGACCTCCCAGGTCGGGTCGACCATCACGGAGTGGGCCTTGGGCCACCCCAGGATAGTGTACTATTTTGGGCATGGACCTCCCAGGTCGGGTCGGTCATCCCATTACGGAGTGGGCCTTGGGCCACTCCGGATCAATATATATACACACACACACACATATTTATAGGAACCACAAACTCATATAAAATATACACTACGTTACATACTCTTTATAGCAATTCTCACATTTAAAACCATAAGCACATACAGCTCAGTTCACCATTCACAGAGTCCATAATAGATACTAGCAACACTACTTCATATGCATGTGGTACCATCTACTACTCAGGAAAGTCGCCTAGGAGTACATAATTAGTTTGTTAGGGAAAGTCATTGCAATGGTGATTACTCTGTTACCGCATACTCTCGACTAGGAATGATAATGTCCGGTGACGGTTGGGGTAGCTAAGTTTGATAAGTGGTCCAAAGCCCAAGGCGCAACACTCTAACTATCGAGGACCACGAACTCAGGCTTCTTACCCCCTAGTCCGATGTATTGCCATGCCGGCTCACTCTTGTCGGCCTCCACCATTCATTTCAACAATGCTTCCCCCATCCTATCACAAGGTTCGGTATCTCTGTCATACAAACAAGGTTGGGTTTCCTACGAACATCACAATTCAATTTTTTCATCGATAATCCATTATGGTCCCTATAGTTGGGATCATCTAGCAAGGAATGACTCAAGTCCCATCATGGCTATTTATAGCTAAGTGACTTGCACATAAGGTAATTTATCGTTTTAAGATCATTACTGTAACAACCTGACTGTCATCAAGGCATTACATAAGGAATTAAACGGGAAATCAAAGAGAGACACGATAAAAAATTTTCCTGGTAAAGAAACCATATAGACCTTATTAACAATAGAGTTCCCAAAACGTAGCTTACATAGGTCAGAGTTTTGAAAAGCGAAAATTATTTTAAATAAAAGTAACACTTTACAATAAGAAAATTAAAATAAAAGCAATTGAAATTTATACTTTATTCCCTAATATCGCTTTGACTCAACCTAATATGTAAGACAATGACTCGTGATCTGGTGTCAACTTGAAAGATCTCACAAAGCAAAGCAAGACCGAGCATCCAAGTAGTGCTCCACCATTTTTCCATAAGATCATACCTGAAAACAATAAATGGAAAAGAATAAGATTTAAAAATCCCAGTGAGTCCTTCGTGGACCCCTCACCGTTACATTCCTCAAATCAATAGAATATCATAAATTAATCATAAGCATCTCTCACAATGCAAGCCTAATTCACAAGGGACCGATAGAGGTACCCACTTGGCTAAATTGTAATCGAGTTAAGATCCTTCATAGAAACATAATATCATAAGTCAATCGTAAAGCATCACTCACAATACAATCATAATTCACAAAAAATCATAGATGTACCCACATGGCTCAATTGTAATTGAGTTAAGATCCCTATCTTCGGGTAACAACCAAGAAGGTCCCCACTGTCGAACCTTATAACGAATCCAGACTGAGGGTTTCGCCGCCGAACCTTATAATGAATCCAAACCGAAAGACATCACATAAACAAACAGTCGTAAGCAATTGAATGCACCAATCATAAAGCAATTCAAATTCATTTGGCATTGCACAATAACTAGCATTGAAACCCTATAGTTCAAAGACCAAAATCATAAGCCAAAGTTAATTCTCTAGGGTTTAGAACACCAAAAGTCAAGTATTCTTAGCCCTAAAAGCATTTAGAAATTAAAAAAAAAATAGAATTTTCTATAACAGGGCATGCTTAAAGGCAGACAAACTAGCGCTTGAGCGCGTTATAGAAATTTTAATCTGCGAGAAACAGACCAGAGCACAGCCGTGCTAGGCTACTCTATAATGCGTTTTTCTGCTTTTCTGCTTAACTTCACTTTCCTACTTCTAAATTTACTCATTCTAAACCAACTCCAACCAGATTAGGGTCCAAAAACAAGGATTAACATAAGATACATGGAAGGACAAATAAGTTATCACTTGAAACATAAATATGCACATGATTTCAACCTCTCAAGTTCATCAAATATGAACAACAACTATCAAACCCTTTTCCCTTTCTCATGGTTTATCAAAACCCCCAATTACAACTCAAATAATCATACATTATGAAGGGAGGAGAAACCCTAATGTGGGACTTATGGGTGCCCAACACCTAAAGAAGAAGAAACTCACTATCAATGGTTAAGGAGTTGAGCTAGGAAGTGGAGAACTTGATCCTGTCCTCCTTTTCTTCTTCAGCTTGAGGTCCCCCCTTTTTCTGCAACTTAGGGTAGCTTCAAAGCTTCCCCCAAAAGCCAAATGATCAACTCCAAGGTTTTCCTCGCAGCCAGGGTCGAAGAAATCTCCCACTTTGTCTCTTTTCCTCTCAATCTCAAGAACCCTATGTTCTTCTTGTCCTTTCTCTTCTTTTTTCTCTTTTTTTTCCAGAAAACAAATCGAGAGGGAGAGAGAGAAGTGAGCTAAACGAGAGAGAGTGAGGTAAAAGGAAAGAAAAGAGAGAAAAAAATATAGGTGGACCATATAGTCCCTCATTTAGTTTAGGTAAAATACCAAGAAGCCCTTCCTTTTGTTTAAATTTTCTTAATACCCTTTCTAATCATACCCGTTTTATTTATTTATAACACCTAATTTAATAACCAACATCAATTTAAAACATAATAAAGCCTAAATTAATTGAGCTAAATAATTAAATTAGGTGGAATGCTACATTACTTCCCTCCTTTTGGGAATTTTGTCCCCAAAATTCGGCTTAACATCATACCTTATTCCTTGACAATATTCTCTCTCTGCGCTTTCGCTGCGAACTCTAATTCTATGCTACTCTATTGGTTGAGTTCTACTCCTTTGCTGAAGTGATTCTAAGACTAATACTACTTTACTTTTAAGGTCATTAGGGATATGATCCCATTCCACTCAACAGGAAAAGAGGCATACTCATCTCGACTCTATAAAAAAAAAGACGAAACTTGAAGCATTATAACATGCACATCTTATCATCACCAATTGCTACATCCATTTTTTTTCTTTGGTAGTCAATATCTTCACTTGAAATTGGTTTCCAAGTCATTTTCTCTAAAAGGACATTATGTCTACTACTAAATATACTTAGCAAGTGGTAAAGCAGGAATAAGATACAAGGAAACACCTCATTATCTAGCACAATCAACATCATGATAACATAAAGAGATGTAATATCCCTATATACATACATTGTGTGTACTACTCCCTAAGATTCAATCGCAACTTGAATCGAGAGTCTCCACGGCCAATTACGGTTGGATGGACAGGCATCAACCCCAGACCAACGCTATAAGGTGAGCATAAAGCTCCTTCAATATGCTCGGTTATCCCTCTACGACTTGATGGATTAATTCCCTTCAAATAAAACATTTATGCATTCCCTTTGGGTTCAATTGGAATCGAACCGGAAATCCACGTCGTCATGCCTTATAGCAACATGGACTGTAACATCCCGTTTTCGCAAAAAGGTTTTCTCTAAGAGCAGCGGTATATTTTTTTTTTGTTTTTTTAAAACAGGCGTTACACTTAAGAACAACAAATAAACAATCATTCAGAGTAAAACCTAACTAACCATTATATATATATATATATATATATATATATATATATGCATCATAGCAGTGTCAAGGAATAGAGCACTTCGCACGCAGGCGAGTTCCAAAATATACACCAGTACATACTCAAAATAAAATACATCAGTCATATGAAAACCCTAAGACCTAGAGTAACTCATATCCGTGATGCATCCTGGCAGCTCCTATCAAGGACTTAGGCCCAAAAGTCATACTGTACAAAATACTACTAGAGTCTAGCTGACTGACTCTATCTAACTATGCTGGCCCATAAGTAAACTAGGTGGTATGTAACAGTGAACCATCCTACGGCTAGAGCATACAGCAGTGGAGCACTCCCCGTCGTCGTCAATCTCAATCACTATCCCTGAGTGTGTCAACCGCCCAAAAATAGGGTTGACGACCCACGCCGAAGGGGTCTTCCCCTGAGGGAACTCATATGTCGTGTGTCCCATGAACCTCATCGGGATCGGCATCATCTAAGCGTAGGTTTCAAGCATAAACATAAACAAAAGAAATGCAAGGGTAAATTTCTTTTCCACGAGTTCATCACAGGCTAGTTGCAGACAAACAAGATATATATACATATATACATCTAGTACATCAGCATGTCATTATATACATATATATAGGCATACTTAATTAACCGCATACCTCATCATGGTACATCAAATACTTGCATGTGAATAAGCAACTCAAACAACAACAATCACCAAATCATCACATATCACAATGTGGTTAGACATGCATGCCAATGCAGTATGACTAGTTTGTGTATACACCTGCAGCCTTAAACAAGGTCAGCAGTGACGAGGAACTTTGTTTCCCAATGTCCAAATCAACTCCCCTACCAAGGGTATTGCCACAAAGGCTTGGCACACACTAGGCATTGCTGCCACGCGGGCATGAAGTGACAACTCGTCCTTTTGAAAGTCCATGAGACAGTCAAACGCTCCGAGTGTCGATGCTCAATGGTTAGTGTATAATTTAATTAATCAATGCGGATCGACGAACCCTCACTCACACTACTTAGTGAATTTTCATGCTTCCAATTCCTATATCATCTAGGTTAGGTTGTACTAAAATCAAACAATCAACTTTGAACTACTTTTAGAACTATAAAACATGCCATAAGAATTAAAGAAATAGGTTAGTTACAACTTCAAAACCATGTGTAAGACATATACTAAATCTTTTCCAAAAATCAAGTTTCTTTAAGTTGTTTTGCTAAATCAAATTCTTGATCAACTTTTACACTATTAAGAGGCATAAAACAACTTGAATCAAGGTTTTAAAATACCATGAGGCCCACGGCTCAATGCATCAAAAACAAACCCCAAAATCTTTTTTCAATTTTTCACTTCCAAAACAAAACATTTCATAACATTCAATTCCTTTATCAACCAACTAACTTTCCTAACACTTAAACCACTTTGAAAACAATTAAAACATCCTCCAAAATGCCATTCAAAGCCACGGTTTCCAGCCCCTCTTTTTCATCCAAAATCATTTTCAAAAACTTGTAAACATAGTTATATGACTAGGATCCAAACATACAACTACTAAACCTTCAAAACTAACACCAAATCAACAAGAACAAAACTTGGGACAGCCCTATGGTTTCGGCCAGCAAAGGGGGTTAGGGTTTTCCAAACTCAAAATACCAAAATCAAGATGATTCATGGAAGAAAACAAAGGGTTATGGAACTAGTCATGCAATACTAGCCAAAAACAAGCTTTTTAACTTCAAATAACTCTTGAATCCATCAAAAATCATATCATGGAATCCAAAAGAGATGAGGGAAGGTTTATGGAGCTTACCAAGAGTAGAGATGAAGATTGAACAAGAGTGGAGATGAAAGGAAGCAAGAAAGCACACTTTGTTCTCCAAAATCTTCCAAAACCAAAGCTTTCTTTCTCTAGTTCTTTTTTTCACAAGTCTTTCACCAATGGAAGGAATGAGTGAAGCTTCAGCCCAAGAGGATGATGACCACGAAATTTTAGGGGTAGGAGTGGAAGGAAAGATTCATTTAGTTAGAAACTAATTAATTAAGTCATAACCTAACTAAACTAACTACCTACCATTTACTTAATGGCCAATCACACCTTGACACTTGTAAATGTCATGATTAAAAGCAAGTTCAGCCCCCCTAGTGGCTGAGTAATTCGCCCATGTGCCCTAATCTGGAGATATTTTCGTTTCGTCGCGTTCTCGCTCAACCGGGTGCGCGGCGTTACGCGTATATTAGGGTTTTTGTGCTAAAAACTTGAAAAATAATTCTAATTATAAGTCCACACTCAAAAATAATAATTTGGCAAAAAATTCCCTCATGGCATGAGAAAAGTACTCACGTTTCTCGTTTTCTCGAATTACGAGCCAAAACGTTGCGTTTAGGCAGTTTCTAGGCGTAGAAAATACCCTATATATTTTCTGATGCCCAAAAATTTCCAAAAAATTCCAATAAATCCTAAATATTGGAAAATGATCAGATCTCAAATTTCATAAAATTTGGATCACATTTGGGCATGTTTCAGTCAAAACTCGCCCTATAGTTCAAATTCAGCGTTTTACGGCAGAATTCAAACATCGAAAGAAAAACCCTAAATTAATGATAACTATTACTCCCTATACCTCAGATTTAATAGAGCAAATCAAATACTAAAATTATTCACATAGATTTATTAACGGATAAGTCGTGTTAACAGCGGTAGAAAACAGATAAATACTAAAGAAATAAACGTTAAAACTTAGGGTGTTACATGGACCGACAAACATCCTTAACTTTCTATTGATTCATTTAGGAAAATTATCCTTTATTGATCGTTCTAAGTCATTGGAAATTCGAAAAGGAATTAATTTCAACAATAGGCCAATTATCTGGAGAATTTGGGGATTTTGTTAATCATTAACAAACTAGGTCTTGTTCCTAATAAGGTTCTTATTAAGTCAACACAGAATTTATAATTGGTCAAGCAAGGTCACTTCATACACCGGTTAATGAATCTAGTGTAGACATTAATAACTTTTAATTCCCGTCGATTTAGCCATGACTCAAACTATTATAGTTCAAAGACTATGATCTAATTCCACTTCCTTGGGCTAGTTGTTCAACTATGGCCTCTAAACTTGGAAGTCTTAGAGTTTTCTACATCACTAGGGCTTGATCGCCTTCAAGGTTCCATAACTACAACTTAGGTGCTTGAAAGCTTGACTTATCTTCATCTTACCTTTACTAACTAGTGGTTTTTATGAGTTAAAATTCCATTAAGATGAACTAGTCCCATTTTCCCCAATTATATAATACTTAAGCGTATTTAGACCATAATAATGTAAAAATGAGAGTAATATATTGTCGCGTGCGGAAGTGTACAAATGTACCTAAAGGTACTCATCAGAAGGCCCCCAGCTATACAGTGTATGTATAGTGATAATTACCAAGTAAACGGTAACTTAGACTTCTCATATACCGACTCTGACTCACTGGCTGTTGATCAACTCAAATGATCCTACCTCTGGATCTTGTCTGTCACTGCTAAGATCCGTAGACCAATATGTGCAGAATAAAGAAACAAAATGGGAGATGCGCACCATTAAATGGGAAATTAAAAATTAGAACTCATGTATAAAAAGATAAGCACACATAAGTAGATCAACCACTCTCACACTCATGCACCTAGTAGTTCTATATGCCTACGTGGCCACACAGCAATAATCAACAACAGCGGCCCCACCTCAGCCTTTTTAGATGACAGCTCAACTAGTCAGTTGTCTATCCCCATAACCCGCTCATCGTATCCCTAAGAGTGCATCCCTGCTCTCCAATTTTGGCTAATAGGAACAGGTGTCGAGGTAAAACTCGATATCGGTACTAAGGACAGTGATAAAACAGTACCCCGTCAGGATGACCAGGCAAACCGACATCCCGACACAATGGCGGCCAAACCATTGGCCACCTGTAGCCTTTATCGAACCCAGACTATCCTCAACAACCAGCGTGTCCTGTACTGACTGTATCATACCCGCACTCTGGTACCAGACCTCGTACACAGCTTATGTGCATGGCGGTGGATTACAGCTATGCATATGAAGCCTCCCCACGTGATGTTTAGCATCTTATTCCAGTACTTATCATCTTATTTTAGCATTTATTAGCTCAGCAATTATCTGCTTATTATAGATTTAATAACCATTTCACTTAATCTGAAAAATCATCTATCATCATCTAACATCATCTAATATATCAATCAGCATGGGAGCCATAGTATATCATCAGCATAATCATGACCACTGGCATACACAGCACAACATCAATCATCAATCATCCTTGATCAACATATGGATTAATCATCATCCATCCTCGATCAATATATGGATCAACCTAGTGTCGCGTAGGCAACTTGCTACTGATATGTTGTCAATCAACACACTAGCAGTCACACACACATAACCATAAAGCAATCATTAGTCATCTATCCTAGGGTTTTCACATATTAAACAAGTTATTCCTATGGTTGATAGACCTCTGACAATTGTCCTCAGCTATCACAGGTCACAGTCCATCTCCTAAGGTGTTGTTGTTATCAACCTCTAGTAGGGCTTGGGCCACCCTACGCCTAGTTAAACACTTATTCTAATCCTATAATCCCTAGTGGGTAGGGTTCAAATCTCCCACCTGGATAAAAGACTGTCGTAGTTACTGTTGCTACTTGCACCTCCGACCCTGCTACTCGTACTCCCAAGCAGCTATTGTTCACACTCTCGATCAACTACTACCGAAATTCCCCTTTAAGGGTCCCTACTAAGAGTGTTATGGTGCACAAGATCCTTTCATGAGGCAAGTGCAGAGAAAACTTACTTCTTAGAGGGAATTCTAGAGATAAGGGGAACTACTGCACACACTCCTTTCCATTCCCTTAAGTATTTCCTACTAAGAGCTTTCTGATGCTCAATATTCTCATTCCATGCAAGTGCAAAGCATACTTACTCTTCAGAGGAAGTTCCTAGAAGGGAAGGGAAGAGGATTTGGTACGAATGGAAATGGAGGAGTGGATGCCTATTTATAGGCGAGCTACAACACCATCGATGGTCTCTTTTCACAGGGTCGTCACGTCGCGATGGTACCTTCCAGAATCCTCTGGATGTACACATGGCGAAGATCCAGCGGTGACTCCATTGGGTCGCAATACATGCTTTTCTAAAATATCTAGATTTTTGCTTTCTAGAGTTTTATAGGGTCTTCCATACCCTTTCGGGGTATTTTAGGCCTTGCCTAAGATTTCTAGATATCTCCTAAGGTTTATGGCCCCATTTTAAGCTCATTTTATCCCAAATTATGGTTTTTAACATCCGTAAAGCTTTAAGTGAAATCTTGCACCTACAAGAAATCTCATAACAAATCTCATAACATTCTTTACTACAACCACTTAATTAAGTAAAGTTTTACTTAAACTATATCATAATCAACATGGTTGTGAGATTTAGAAATTTATCAGCCATAAAACTAATCTTAGGGATAACATATAATCCCTTGACACTCAAAGATTTGTACAAGATCCCTAACTTTCATTTCATATTCCTTTGCAAGCATCAAAATTCAAGGACACGAACTTCATTGGTCAACTAACTTATCAATGTAAGATTGTCATTTTCCTTACTAACATCTACTTAGAACACTATGGTTCACTTAAGGATTATCATAGGATTTCAATCAACCTAGGATCCATCCATAATGGGTTAGGCTAAACAAACTTGATTAATTAACAAGTGTTGGAAACCTAATCGATTATAAATGCCCATCCTAATTAATTAAAACCAAACAATTAAGAACCCTTACTTATCAATCCTAATTACCATTGAACTAAGTAGTGACAACAAAATAATTGACAGGGATTGCTAGACCGCAATAAACTCAACAACACATGATCGTATATTCTAGGGCAACCACATCGATTTACCACTTCCTTAAGCATACAACCAAGTAACAGGTTAAGAATGGGTATGTAGCCCACACAAAAAACTTATTAAGATCACAAAATCTAAGCAAATCTAGAAACATCAAGATTGTATCATACTAATCATATTTATCAATTTACTAAATACTTCATAAACGGGATATGGCACTAACCAAATCGTGATCACAACCCCTTGTTCGACTCTTGAATATCGGTAAGGAATACAAGGTATTCACTCACATATATTTGCTAGCCGAACCATAGATCACTTCAAAATTCCCTCTGTGGAGAGAACAATGAAAGAAATCCAAAACATATGACGGTGTGGGAATGAGGACAGCAATTCACCCTTTTCCACCTAGAAGACCCAACATTTCAGCATCAAATCATAATAGTAAGGCATTCAAATATGCAAATATTTACCAAATCCTTTCTCAAGAACACGTAAGAATGAATTCTGTACATTGATAAACTAACAATACATGTCACATGAATTGATTACACACATAAACTTAAGCCAAGCAAAAGAATGACAAAAGTTTAACACATTCATCATTAAAACATAAATTTCTATTCAATCTTCTAACATTACATCGCATAGGCAAGGTATGATACAAATTGAATTGAAATCATATCTTAACAGACAATTTTTTCAAAGACAGATAAGGAAATACAAGAGTATCTTATTAAATGTCATCTGTTATCCATTTCATTCATCACTGGGCTCAATCAACAAATAGTATGTTAGAGTTAACATTGTATTGATTATAGATTGAGAAGAAACCCGGAAGTCCCCATTCTGATGAATGGTATGGATTTTTGCTTTCTTCTCTCTGTGGATATATATAAGTATACACCCATACGTAAAAGTATATACATATATTAAGGAATCTTGTAAAAACAAGGAAGTACTACACTAACTCTTGCCCTTCTTCATTCTCCTCATTCTTTAGACAAATCCTTGAGGTGGCGTACCTCAATAATTCATCAAAAGTACTTAGAAAATTCAGAATTATAGACACAACTGACACTTTCCTAAACTGGATCCCTTCTAGACACACTTAACTCACAGTCCAAGAGGGTGGAACTGCTCTGATACCATAATGTAACGACCTAACTGTCATCAAGGCATTACATAAGGAATTAAACGGGAAATCAAAGAGAGACATGATAAAAAAATTTCCTGGTAAAGAAATCGTATAGTCCTTATTAACACCAGAGTTCCCAAAACTTAGATTACACAGGTCATAGTTTTGAAAAGCTAAAATTATTTTAAATAAACGTAACACTTTACAATAAGAAAATTAAAATGAAAGCAATTGAAATTTATACTTTATTCCCTAACATCACTTTGACTCAACCTAATACGTAAGACAACGACTCGTGATCCGGTGTCAACTTGAAAGATCTCGCAAAGCAAAGCAAGACCGAGCATCCAAGTAGTGCTCTACCCTTTTTCCATAAGATTGTAATGAAAACAATAAATGGAAAAGAATGAGATTTGAAAATCCTAGTAGTCCTTCGCGGACCCCTCACCATTACATTCCTCAAATCAACAGAATATCATAAGTTAATCATAAAAATCTCTCATAATGCAGGCGTAATTCACAAGGAACCCATAGAGGTACCCACTTGGCTCAATTAGTTAAGATCCCTCGTAGCAACATAATATCATAAGTTAATAATAAAGCATCACGCACAATGCAAGCATA
Source organism: Calophaca sinica (assembly GCA_037113605.1). Lineage (NCBI taxonomy): Eukaryota > Viridiplantae > Streptophyta > Magnoliopsida > Fabales > Fabaceae > Calophaca > Calophaca sinica. The sequence goes on from CM073735.1 coordinate 92,153,067, forward strand.
ATTCACAAAAAATCCATAGAAGTACCCACTTGGCTCAATTGTAATTGAGTTAAGAACCATATTTTCGAATAACAACCAAGAGGGTCCCCGCCGCCGAACCTTATAGCGAATCCGGACCGATGTGTTTACTGCCGAACCTTATAGCGAACCCGGACCGACAAAAGTCACATACACAAGTTAATCATAAAGCATTACTCACAATGCCAGCATAATTCACAAGAAATCCATAGATGTACCCACTTGGCTCAATTGTATTTGAGTTAAGATCCCTATTTTAGGGTAACAACCAGGAAGGTCCCGCCGCCGAACCTTATAACGAATCCGGACTGACGGGTTTGCCGCCGAAACCTTATAACGAATCCGGACTAACAAACATCACATAAACAAACAATCTCAAGCAATTAAATGCACCAATCATAAAGCAATTCAAATTCATTTGGCATAGCACAATAACTAGAATTGAAACCTTATAGGTCAAAGACCAAAATCATAAGCCAAACCTTAATTCTCTAGGGTTTTGGAACACCGAAAGTCAAGTATTCTTAGCCCTAAAAGCATTTTGAAATTAAAAAAAATCAGAATTTTGCGTAACAGGGCACGCTTAAGCGCAGACAGGCGCGCGCTTGAGCGCGATGCAGAAATTTTAATCTGTGAGAAATAGAACAGAGCACGGACTGGCCATCCTGCATAGCGCGGCCGTGCCAGGCTGCTCTGCAGTGCATTTTTCTACTTTTCTGCATAACTTCACTTTCCTACTTCCAATTCTACTCATTCCAAACCAATTCCAACTAGATTAGGGTCCAAAAACAAGGATTAACATAAGATACATGGAAGGACAACTAAGTTATCACATGAAACATAAATATGCACATGATTTCAACCTCTCAAGTTCATCTAATATGAACAACAACTATCAAACCCTTTTCCCTTTCTCATGGTTTTCCAAAACCCATAAATACAACTCAAAGAATCATATTATATGCTGGGAGGAGAAACCCTAATGTGGGACTTATGGGTGTCCAACACCTAAAGAAGAAGAAACTCACTATCAATGCTCAAGGAGTTGAGCTAGGAAGTGGAGAACTTGATCCTCTCCTCTTTTTCTTCTTCAGCTCGAGTTCTCCCCTTTTTCTGTAACTTAGGGCAGCTTCAAAGCTCCCCCCAAAAGCCAAATGATCAGCTCCAAAGTTCTCCTCGCAGCCAGGGTTGAAGAAATCTCCTACTTTTTCTCTTTTCCTCCCAGTCTCAATAACCTAAGTTCCTCTTCCGCTTTCTCTTCTTCTTTCTATTCTTTTTTTTTTTTTTCAGAAAACAAATCGAGAGGGAGAGAGAGAAGTGAGATGAACGAGAGAGAGTGAGGGGAAAAGGAAAGAAAAGAGAAAAAAATATAGGTGGACCATATTGTCCCTCATTTAGTTTAGGTAAAATACTAATAAGCCCTTTCTTTTATGTAAATTTTCATAATACCCTTTCTAATCACACCCCTTCTATTTTTTTATAACACCTAATTTAATTACCAAAATCAATTTAAAACAAAATAAAGACCAAATTAATTGAGCTAAATAATTAAATTAGGCAGAATGTTACAATTGCCACAAGCATGGACTTTTTACAATCATCGTCACAAAATACAAGCGAATCAAAGAATAAATTACAGGGAATCTAAGACTTGTATCCCTAAATTATTATTCTGAAATTATGAACATTTCCTAATTAAAGTTCTATTAGCAGCCCCTATTTACTTTAATTAATCTGCAAAAATTGCTAAGAATTAGTTCTACTGTTTTACAAATTTTTTGGGTTCAATTTGGTCCGTTCTCGGCTCAATTAGCATGCCAAATGCGTCTAAACGCATAAAATCTGTACAACAGAAATTCTATAGAAAACAGAGAAAATAGAAACTGCATAAAACATCAAGCTGAACAGCACAAAAATAGCAATGTACAGCAACAGAAACTGAAACAACAATGCTGCGTTTTACATAAAAATGTTTTTGTGTATTTTCGCCTATTCTTCTTTGATTTAAATATTTAGAGACAACATAATTAAGATTAACACTTAAGGAAAATTCTTTATTAATAACTCCTAATAAGGGCTTCATCTTTAGGATTCTAACTTATTGCAATTTCATTCTAATTCAAGAACAACTTTTTACAATTTCTGCATACAGCAGTAACAACAATATATATGATTTTCGCAGACAGCAGTAACAGAAACATATATCATTTTCACAGACAACAACAATAACAACAGATCATTTTCGTAGACAATAGTAACAGCGATAGATATCATTTTCGCAGACAGCAACAACAATAACAAATAATTTTTGCAGACATGAGTAATAGCAACAGATATCATTTTTGCAGACAACAACAATAATAACAGACAACGTTACTACAGACAGCAAATAACAAAAACAGACAGTATTCCTACAGACAGTAATAACAGCAATAGACAGCATTCTAACAACACCACATCAATTCAAGTAACAAAAACAGAAATTTTTAACATTCATATCATCAATCAAATAAGGGGAACAACCCGTAATTCACAAAAAACAGAGACGCACAATCATGTATTTAATTCTTACATATTCATTTTTAATAAAGTAGCACACTACGGGGCCTAAGGATGACCCTTTCACTTATTCCCTCAAATATCCCTAACCACAAAAGCTCCCCTTTACCTCAATGTAGAAAATCGCAGCCCTAAGAGAGGAGTGGATGTCCTTGGTTGCTTCTTGGTTCCATTAACAAGGAGAAAGATAGAAGATAAGGTCAAATGCTTGTTTTACAAAACTCAAGATAAGAGACAAGACATACAGTTTTAAAGAAATGTTACCAAGTGAGAGAGAAACCTAGAATCCTTCCTTGATTCTTAGAGATGACCCCTTGAGTACGTATTCCTCTATTTCAACCCTTATTCTTTCAATGGTGCAAGAGTGTTTTGAAAAGAAAAGTGTTTGTGGGAGAGAGACAGGAGAGAAATCATGTGAGGGTTGACAGAGAGATATGAGGCGCCACGTTTTGGTGGAGGCAAGAATGAGAGTTTTGGTCTTACTCCTTAGGTTTTCTATAACGAGGTTTTTAGGCTAATTGGATCACTTAAGCACTAATCCTCTCGGCCCAATAACAACATAACAATTCTAAACTATCTTAAATCATCTCTTAATAGCCCAAGGCGCATAGACTAAGGCCTAAGAGCATTAATCATTAACAAACTCAAAGTCACACAAGGTATCACATAATCACTTATTTAATTGAGGCATTGCACATAAGCACTTAATTAAATAATTGTAGAAATTAAGGGAAAGCAAGTAAACTCATTTCAAGACTCCTCTAATTATACTCACACATATAGCACATAATAAAATTTAATTAACACATAATAATAAAAAATTAGCATGAAATAGTCTATGAAAATGAGGGGTGTATAAGTAAAGAACGAGAGTGTACACAGTAAATCAATAAAAATTCATTTTTATATATCTTTAAAACCTTTTATATAAATGACATTTCAAATGCTAATATTTTATAAAAATATAATATTAAATAATATATTACAACAATTTTCTAAAAATATAAATAAACGCTAATATTTTCTAAAAATACAAATAAATACAAATTCAACATTTTTCAATAATTCAAACACATATAGGGGAATCGGAATCACTAAATCTAAAAATAATGTTAATTAATGAAATAAATACATATTTAAAAATATTTAATGTATGAAAAATGCGGGGTGTTACAGGGACAGCGTGGCAGGACATGTGAGCATTTAATTGGCCATGTTAGCACCGTTACTGACATTTTTGGATGGAAATAGATGGAGAGACTAACAAGTCCAATGTTTGTAAATGTCTGGACTATTGAAGGACTTTATTTTCGCTAGGGACCAAAATGGGTTGGGTAAAAAAATCTTCAGGGACCAAAATGTCCCTTTACTCAAAACTTAAAGGATTAACATAAAGAAAAAAAAAGATAAAAAAATACTGTGAAACTTTAAATTAAGATAAAAGTCTCCGGTGTAATTTTGCCTAAATAAAATAAATGGTTCAAATCTTTAATGCTTACCACCATAAGGACAAGGTGGGTATTGATGGAGAAAGGATAACAGGCTCAGGTATCATGAACCTAGGTATAGGGTGCAAGAGCCCATACTTCAGAAGTCTATGAATCGTGAAGTGGTGGAAGACTATTAGAATGCATAGGCTATAGAAAGTTGTCAAGTGACCATGAGTCGCGACTTGGGAGGAGTTTGTTCATTAATGCATGGGGTAGTTATAATGGATTATAGTTTGCCATAGTTTGTTATGCTAAGTTTTGCTTACTACTTGATGTATATAAAAGGAGGTTTATGTGAATGAGTTGTTAGAGAAGAAATGTTTGAATGAAAGTCTCTGATTCTCTCTCTTCATTTCATGTGGTAGCCCTTTCCTCAAATTCAAGGTATACGAGCATTTTACACACATCATTTTGCCAATCCTATAATTCTTTATCCACAGAATGTTTAACGGAAAAAAGATGAATTTTTCTTTTAACCAAAATATTTCTTTTATAAGTCACTTGGGGGCACTTCAAAAAGTTTATTTGGACTTAATTTACGACTTAAGCAACCATTTAAGTATTTGAAAGAGTTTATATCATTAGTTTATACTACGCTCATCAACTGTTTTTAGCTTATTTTCATAAGCTCCTTAGAATATAATAGGCTATAGATATAGCATATACACAACTTTTATGAAGTTTAATTACTCTAATTATCTCTTTATCTCTTCCATTATAAAAATAGCTTATACATAAGCTCTCATATGATTAGTGATGACTGAATAAATATTTAATTAAGTTGTTATATATATATATATAGACATACATACAAACACGTAACATGTTGACTATATGATTGCATAGCTATAAATCTCTAATTTATCTAAAATTTGGTGTGCATAATCGTTAATATAATATGACAATATCCAATAATTGAATTGATAAAGTTAAATGTCTATAAAGGGTTATTAAGCGAAGTAACTCTTGTTAGAGTTACTTCAGAAGTAACTTGATCCCTCCTTATGTGTGTCTATATATATATAATTTCTCATAAATGATGAAGAGAAGTATTATCAGAGAGAAATTGAATATTGAATAACATCTCAATTCATTCAATTGAATTGTGAAATCTGAATTCCAATAGTTAACCCTTTATATAAGAAGGTTAAGAGAAGAAACCGAAATATAACAAACTTGGGTAAAAACAGTAATAACTGAAATAACAAAAATCTAACTTAAACTAACTATCTATTAATAATTCAACTAAGTCATAACTAACTAGTGATAATTCTCTAGCTCGATTCTCCGATCCTTCTGATCATGGTGCAATACCCCCTGCAAGCTGAGGATTGGATATCTATTAATCTAAGCTTGGCAAGAAGTTGTGGAAAGGAATCGGGTCCAATGCTTTAGTACAGATATTTGTGAGCTGGTTAGTAGTGGAGATGGGTAGCAAATAAAAAATGCTTAGCAAGGAGCTTTTCCCTTACAATATGACAATCGATATCTATATGTTTAGTGCGCTCATGGAATGTTGGGTTAGCGGCGATATGCATAGCTGACTGATTGTCATTGTATAGTAAAGCAGGGGAAGTAAAAGGAAGATGGATATCTATAAGAAGATAGGTAAGCCATTGAAGTTCACAAATACAGTAACCGGTAGTGGATTTGCATGTGTCAATACAACTAGCCCAATCAGAGTCAGAGAAGGCTTTCAATTGGATTGTTAAATGAGCAGAATAGAAGAGGCCATGTGCAGGGCATGATTTTAGGTAGCGAAGGATTCTGATGGCCGCTTGTTGGTGAAGTGTGGCGGGATAACTAAGAAATTGGCTAAGTTGCTGCATAGAATAACTTGATAGAAGCTTGCCAATGAGCCTATAGTATGCCGAGGAGTCTGCAAGTAGTTTGCCTCCAAATTTCTGCAATTTAGTGCCTTTTCTCATGGGAGTAGAGGCCGATTTAGAAGCTAGGAGTCCCATGTCTGATAAGATGTCCAGAGCGTATTTCCTTTGAGAAATATGAATGCCATGCCTTGATCGAGCAATCTTAAGGCCAAGGAAGTATTTCAAAGTGCCAAGCTCTTTAATCCGAAATTGTTGATTGAGAAATTGTTTAACAGTGTTGATGTCTAGTAAATTATTGTCTGCAAGAATCAAATATATTGACATATACTAACAAAGCAGTAAAAGAATGGTTAGAACGTTTAATAAAAAGGGAATGATCTAAAGGAGATTGGGAGTATCCTTAAGAGATTAAAGCAGAAGATAGTCTAGCAAACCACTATCTGCTTGATTGTTTAAGACCATAATTAAATGGATGGTGCATGCAATATGAAGCATTAAAATATATTAATATTTTTTTCTAAGAAATAAATCAAACTACTAGAAGATGAAAAATCAAAAATAAATTTATTTACCACTGTTTTACGATTTGTGTGTGTGTGTGTGTGTATATGGCACACACATAATGACTCACTTGTACAAGTACTCCAAGAATCCGTAATAGCAATCCTTTTTTTTTTCTTTTTTTTTTTTTGAAAAAACAGCAATCCTAAATTATAGCAAAATCATGTGAGGTTGTTACGGACCAGACCAGCCCAAATGTAACCAACGATCCAAATCCCAGGCCCAAGAGAGTTATTGCTGAGCCTACTTGGATGAAAGACTACTACCGTCAATAAGCAAGCAGTAATTCTGTTTATGATATCTTTACCTTGTGCTATTTTAATTCCTTGAAGGCAGTTATGCCAAGTGGTTGTATTCCATTACCCCACTATGTATTGTAACTAACTCCACCAATGATGTGGTTTCTAAACCAGAAGAAAAGAAATTCCCAGTTCGAGAGGGGAATAAACTCTCCAAGGAAAATAAAAAAACGAAATTAAGTTTCAACAAATTCATTCATGCCGAATCATCAATGATGTGGTTTCTAAACCAGAAGAAAAGAAATTCCCAGTTCGAGAGGGGAATAAACTCTCCAAGGAAAATAAAAAAACGAAATTAAGTTTCAACAAATTCATTCATGCCGAATCATTCAGTTTTTCCTCCACTTATAGGTGGAGTTAGTTACAATACATAGTGGGGTAATGGAATACAACCACTTGGCATAACTGCCTTCTAGGAATTAAAATAGCACAAGGTAAAAATATCATAAACAGAATTACTGCTTGCTTATTGACGGTAGTAGTCTTTCATCCAAGTAGGCTCAGCAATAACTCTCTTGGGCCTGGGATTTGGATCGTTGGTTACATTTGGGCTGGTCTGGTCCGTAACAGAGGTATATAAAAAAATCTGAATTATTAATTTTATATGATATGGAGGTGCCCGTGATCCACTTGTAGTCGAAAGTTTCACATCAAGACTGAATTAGATAATGAAATATCATGACACGAATAATGATATCCTTACATTGTGCCCCCATGTGACTTCTTTTGAAAGCAACTCCAAATCTAACAACAATATACGTATCAACCTGTCATGTGAATTTTGTCATCATTTTGACCATGCATGCATTACATCCTGGGCATCCAAGGGCCTATGATCAAGTCTTGTTCCACAAGGTATATATGTGAATCTAATAATATATTTTTTAAGAAATCTAATTCTATAACTATTTACGTAACCTCTATAATGATACCATTTAAAATTTTCGGCTACATTGGGATTTAGCATGCTATTGTTTGTATTTTCTTAAAAACGTAATAAAGCAATATATTGGAACACTATTTAATAATTAGATTAATATTGATCACCAACAAAAAATTACACTCACTAAAAAAATTAAATTAATGTTTATAAAAAAAATTCAAAAAATTTATTTGGAAAATTTTCAAATGTTAAAATTAACAACTTATATAAAAAATTAAAAAATTAAATCATAAAAGTGTTTTTATGTCAAGCTTAAATTAACGGATCGTATATTGGATAGAACAATTGTCTATCTTACCAAAATTGTGTTAACGTACAAGGATTTGAAAGGGCACTCACATCCATTATATACAAGATTTTAGCAAACCATCCTGGGCGCAGGAACCAAACTTAGTTAAAGGAAAAAATAAAAATTTATACAAAAAAGGTAACAAATAAAAATAACAATATTATAAGGGCCTAAATTACATAATTGTAAAAATTAAAATACATTTAAAATCAAACATATCTTTTAGGAAAAAGTTTGGGAGCCCTAGTCCAGAGGCTAGGGGTGGGAATAGGTTGAGTTAGACTTTGCAAAGCCTAAGATAGATTTGATCAAAAAATTTAAGGCCCAAGACTGATCTGTTATCTGTCATTGGTTTTTCTTTTAGGCTGGTCTGACATTTTTGAAAGTCTGGTATGACATGTTCACCTACTTAAAGGCCTATTTGATTTTAATGTATTTAAATAAGTTATTTGGCTGATTTTTAATAGACTAACGGAAATGAGGTTCAGTTCTATTTATGATAAACTACAAAAAAAAAAATTAAAGCAACTGCTACTAAGAGAAATCAGACATAGGAGTGGAAACTGATAGAACGAGCTGAGTTTTATAAGGTTCAATTTTAATTTATTCGTATGATATAAATTTTTTTCAAGGTCTAACCTGACCATTTAGAAAATCTAACCTCATGTGATAACTTATATGTGCAAACCAATATGTTTAAATTATTAAAAATGTCAGCATGTATATGATTTAACACAATACACAAAATCTAAGCATGCTACTCTTGAATCATCCATAGTCAATTTCTTCCGCATTGTTCATTAGCAATCCTTAAAACCTGTTTCAAATAAATAACTGGATTTTTTAAAAGAATGATACCCATTCACAGAACAAGTTTTAATGTAAATATTATACTTTAATTACTCACTTTTTTCTTTTTTATTATTTATTTATCTTTTTATTCTATAGATTCATATTTATGTAATTTTTCTCTATCTATAAAATAAGAAATTAGATAATTAATAAAAAAATAAACAATTAATTATGCTTATCATGTGCAATGTTATATATGTTATAAAAAATAAAAACCCATATTATATTTGTATATTAAAAAAAAATTTGACGTGGAAGACAATACATTAATTATTAATTATACTTTTACATACTTAACACGCCATATTATATTTTCCTGATATGCCAAAATCACATGTTTCTTCTCCAACCAAAAAAAAGGTCGCGATATCATCAACGGTTGTAAAAACCGTACCTTTAACAGTTTTTTTTTCTTTTTCGGGTCATTACTTTTACCACGTTCTTGCTCGTAGCAACACAAATCTCAAATCGAAGTGCCCCCATTTTTAGTAGCAGCAGCTCTCTCTCTCTCTCTCTCTCTCTCTCTCTGTTATTGCATTCGCCAAATGAGTTCAGAGAGAGAAAGCTGCAACTCTCGGCACTTCACGTGGCTCATGAAGTCTTGCTTCCCAAATCCTCATGATACCACAGCCACCACCACAACAAAACCCTCGTCACAACCGCAACCCCACCCTACTTCCCATACTCAAGCCACCACTATATCCTCCCTCCCAGACGACATCGTTTTGGATTTCCTCTCCCGCGTTCCACCTTCTTCCCTCCCTTCTGTTTCCCTAGTCTGCCGTCGCTGGTCCCGCCTCCTCCACTCCCCTGACTTCTCCGACCTCCGCCGCCGCCTCCATCTTCTTCGCCACAGCGTCGTTGCTCTCGCCGCCACCAATTTCGGCTTCTCCGCCGCCACCCTCCTCGACGGCGCCTGGAACCCCTCCTTGTTTCTCCCCTGTTACGACGCCATTTCCCTCGATAACTTCCATTCCCTCTTATCCCACGCGCGCGTCGCTTCGATCGGTCCAAGGATTTACGTCGTTGGGAGAAATGCTACGGTGCGGTACGACACATGGACTGGAACGGTGACCCCGCGCTCCGCAATGCTGTTCTCGCGTAAGAAATTCGCACTGGCAGCCGTTGCCGGAAAAATCTACGTCGCCGGCGGAGGTTCCAGGACCTCCGCGGTTGAGGAGTATGATCCAGTAACCGACACTTGGAGTGTCGTCGCGGACGCGCCTAGGAAGAGGTACGGTTGCATTGGGGCTTCCGTTGACGGCATATTTTACGTTATTGGCGGGTTGAGAATTGGCGCGTCGGGGGAAAACGAATTATCACGCGCCGTTGGGGGTGCCGAGCTTCATGCCGCAGCGTATGCGAGTTCTATGGACTTGTTTGACGTGGAGACACGTGCGTGGCTGAGAAGTCGGGCGGTGCCTGGCGGAGGCTGCGTGGTGGCGGCTTGTGCCGTGGAGCGGCGCGTGTACACGCTTACTAGTCATGCGGTAGAGCTTTCGTTTTGGAGTTTTGATGCGCGGAGGAAATGTAGCGGCGACGGCGGTCGTGGCGGTACGTTTGGAGAGTGGTGTAGGATAAAGAGTCCGCCCCTGCCGGCGCAGGTTAGAGTGGACACGAGAATGAGGTTCAGCTGCGTAGGAATGGGAGACAAGGTGGTGTTGATTCAAGTGGGAGGGTGTGGGAATGAAGGGAGGAGGGGATCCAGAGAAGGGTATGTTTTGGTGTACGATTGTGTCGGCGGAGACTGGGGCAGAGGGGCGGATTTGCCGGAGATTTATCGACGCGCCGCCTATGTGGGTGTGGAATGCTAAGTTACGCCGGCCAAGTGGCATCATTGTTTTTACTAGCGTGTGTAGTGAGACCAGCAGACAGTGCTGCGTGAAAGCTCATAGGGTAGAATAGGGGGTATCTATCTAAGGTTGTGGTCCCCTTACAAGAGTTTGGTTAATCTTTGGGAACCAGCATTCGCTTTGATTGGCCTATTTTTGGTTGTTCTCTGTAATTTATTTGAAAAAAATAGATTAAAAAAGGATTCACATTTATTGATAACGAATCGATCGATCGTTATGTTCATTGATTTACTTTATCGTTCCGACATCCATTTTTTTTTTTTTAATTAGTCACATTGGTCCCTAAAAATATATTTCGGTGTCACTTTGGTCCCTAAAAGAGTAAAAACTCCAAAAAAGTCACTGAAAGTGTTCAACGTTTGTCACTTTGGTCCCTGTAATTAACAATTTCATTGACTCCGTGAGTAATTAGTCACATTGGTTTCTGAAAGTGTAACTCGGTGTCACTTTGGTCCCTGAAAGAGTAACAACTCCAAAATAGTCTCTTAAAGTGTTATACGTTTGTCACTTTGGTTCCTAGCATTAGCCATTATTTTGAAACAGAGACAACCAAATGGCTAACGGTAGAGACTAAAGTAACAATGTAGAACACTTTTAGGGATTATTTTGGAGTTGTCACTCTTTTATGGACCAAAGTGACACCGAGTTACACTTTTAGAGACCAATTTGACCAATTTTTTTTTATTAGACTTGGAACTCTTTACTTTTTGGATTTATTTTGACCACGGACAGTGTTAATTTAGTAAGGTTTTGTATGGTACTTGGATACTCCTTCTGTCTTTTTATAAATGTCATATTAGGAACTTTCACACGAATTAAGAAGAAGATATAAATGAATTAATGAAAGAGTATAACAATTTTACAAAAACTATCCTCATTAACTATTGGGTATTAACAATTGTCATAAATGCATAGTAAAGTATAATGATTTGAGACTCATTATTAATTTAAGGGTAAAATTGGAAAAAAGTAATTAATATTCATTGAAAACATAACATGACATTTATTTTAGGACTATTTTTTTTTTTTACAAATGTGATATTTATAATGGGAAGGAGGGAGTACTAGTTGTGTATTATTGTTTGCTGAAATGGAAAATTGATAATCATCTTGTAGGTGTAAGCTACTTCGTATGTTTGTTTGTCGGTATGAGAAGCAACACTGTCATTACTTTCTCATCTTAGTCACCAAAACTAATTCAAATATAATAATTGGTATGACCATGATAGGACTCTCGGGCCCAATGATCCAGGCCTAGTGCTGGCTCCAAAAAGGCCCATTATAAGGGAGGGTTATTCTAGAAGAAAGAAAGTAAGCCCAAGAGGGAATGAGAGAGTTAGTTAGTGACGTGGAATATGAGTGCACATGTGCAAGGAAATTCTGTTAGGAATTGGCTTTATGATGTCAATAGGGGAGAGGGGGCAAGGGCATTCACGCTTATGTTGCCTGAGTAGTAGGAGAATATTTTCTCTGGAGGAGCCTTAGGCTCTAGATCATCTTTGTAAGGTTTTTTGCTCATTTCTCATTCAACAACACTATTACATTCAATTCCATTTCTCTGCTTTCCTACATATTGTTCTGCGGGTTCTATCATTGGTCCGACCTGCCGGATAACAAGACGGAGCTAGCGTAATTTGATGGTACAGTGAACGACCTGTCCATGCCACCAAAAATGTCTGAGAGGGTTGATGCTTTGGAGGTGAGGATTGCGACGACAGAGGATGTCATGAAACAGACAATGGAGGAATTTCGTCGCTCGATGATGGCTGAGTTTGCTAAAATGCGAGATTGTCGTGCCAATGACGACATTCACTTTTCCTCATTCAACAAGGAGTCAATGTCAGAGTATAAGATGGCAGTGAAGAAGGTGGAGTTGCACTGTTTGACGAGGAGGATCTTGTGAGGTGGATCACACGCGCTGAGACCTATTTCGAGGTACAGGGATCATTAGAGGAGGTGAAGGTGAGGTTGGCGAAGCTGAGTATGGAGGGAGCGACAATTCACTGTGTTAATGCAAGAAATGGCAGGGCTCTCCTTCTCCTTGGAGCAACGTCCTCTCTCCTTTGGCACGGCCGGGGTGTACTTGCAAAAGGCGCTCTGATGCCTAAGTCAGATAGGGCTTTTGGAGAAGAGAAGGTGAGCTTAAGTGTTTAGGGTTTCAGAGTGTGTAGAGAGTATGCAAACCTGGAGGGTCAAACCCTCTTTATATAGTGGAGTTTCGCACAAGGATGATAACCAACGATCCGAATCTTGCGCGTGGTAACTCCTCCCCCAAGCTTCAGGGATCAGCTCATCCCTTCCCAATATCTCGCACCTGCCAGGTTCATCACGTACTGGCTACGTGTTCCTCAATCTTCGGAGTGGCAACGGCCCCAAGCGTCGTCTCCGGGCGCATCCTCTTCGAGAAGGTTCGAGAGTCATCGGTCGGCTCGCCCTGACCTGCTCGGTGCTAACCCCGGGATGACTATACCTGGAGGACGGGTTTGGCCTGTCCCGGGTCGGATGTAGCTCGTCCAAGGTCAGAGTCGGTCGGATAGGGGTCGGATTGGCTTAGTTTGGTGGGTAGACGGGAGCTCGGCTTGGAGCCCGGTCCGTAACACAAGCCTCCTAGACTCTTTGCACGAAAGGGCATAGGGTCTACCTATCGCTCTTAGGTCGGTATCCGAGCTGAGCGTTATTCGCGGAGGCGTATCCCGGAAGCTTCCTTGCCTAGGGCGCTACGCCCTACGTGTCGTACCCTTACTTGGCGTTCTACCACACGATGGGACTCAGATGGGACACCTACTCAGCCGTTCCTCTTCCCACCATCGATCACCTGATACGGCCTGGACCGTTAGATCTGCGTGTGGTTTTGAAGATGGAGGGGTCGGATTGGTTCGCCTTTTGGTCTCCCTTCAGCAGGGGTTATAAAGCCACCCCTTTCTCCTCCCTTCTCCTTTCTTCTTCATTTCCTTGCCCCTGCGACGCTCCTTCTACCTCCTTTCTCTGTATTTGTGTCCCAAATGGTCATTTTTACTCAATTCCTTCGCATTTCCTGGTAAGTTTCTCTTCTAATCTTCGCTAATGGCTTCTTCATCTTCTTCCCGTCGTCCCCCCTCCCCCATACCTCTGAGTTCTGGGGGTGGCTCGTCGTCTAAAACGACGAGCACATCCTTTGATCTCTCCACGCCACCATACACTGGAGGCTCCGGCCAAAAGGAATTCCCCTCCAATAGTGACCACGGTGGCCGTGACCCGGTGCCCCTCCAGGTGGTTCCTCCCGTTTCCTGGGTTCCAGCCTCTCCCCCCGTCACTTCTGTTCCCTCGTATTCACTTCACAAGGGGGCGAGCGCCGAGTGGGAGACGATAGGTCTCCTTATGCTTGGGTGCACCCAGATGTGCTCAGGGTGGCCTCAAATATCTTTTCAGACACTGGCGTGGCTGCTCTTCGGTCTAGCGTATCTTTTACGGGGATTCGGGATCGAGACGAGGAGGTAACGTGCCTTCCTTGCTCTCCCGAGGACCGAGTGTGTTTTGATAAGGGTGAGTCGAGTTCTTCCGACTTCTGCTTTTTCTACAAAACTTTCTTTACCCGAGTTGGCCTCCGGTTTCCCCTCGGTGGGTTTGAGTGCGAGGTCCTCCAATGGTTGGATGCGGCCCCTTCGCAACTTTACCCCAATAGCTGGGCTTTCATCCGAGCTTTCAAGCTCGTGTGCGAGTACTTTGGGGTTACCCCCTCTGCTTCTCTCTTCTTCAGTTTCTTCCAACTTAGGCTTGGCAAATAGCTTAAGTGGTGTTCGTTTAACAAAATACCCGGCTTCTATATTCTTGAGCTCTTTGACCAATCCTATAAGAACTGGAAATCTGACTTCTTCAAAATCTGGGTACGGAGGGGAGATCTCTTTTTCTTTTCTGCTCAAAACGAGCCCTTGTTTTCTTTCTACTGGAGTCCCCATCCTCGCCCCATAAAAGAGGTGGACTTCAATTCGTTGTCGATCACTGACCAAATGATAGTGAACTTCCTCGCCCTTTTACCCACATTGCACTGTGGTCCCCTCCTTACCCGAGCTCTAAAGGACCCACCACAGTGGAGGGATTACTTAAGTAAGTTTTGTTGTCATGCTCCAGTATGATTCTCTTCCAGAATATGGGTACTAATTTTTACTTTCTTTTCAGGTACGATGGCCCCGAAGATGAGCAAGAAGGAGATGGCTGAGCTGCTTAAGAAAGCTCAAAGAGAGAAGGTCGCCTGTGCTCTGGGCCTGCACTTTTCGGCCGCCGCCTCCTTCTCCTCGCCAAGATCGCTAAAAGCGACCGCATGCTTCTCCGACCCCTGGCTCCGACCAGCCCCCTACGAAGGCGTCGAGGGGGCCTCATGGAGGGATACCTTTGAACATCCCTGATGGTTCCGAGGGGTTTCTCCACCTCGGAGGATTCACGATCAGTGAGAACGCCGAGGATTCCCTTTGGAACGTCGGGATCGACCGTTCCGATCAGATCGACCAGATCATGCGTCGAGCCGATGATAGGTGCATGGCTGAGGCGGGCGAGTTGGGTTTGTGCAAGGCCTTGGGCATTTATGGGCTCTGTGCCTCTGCTATGGCCCAGTTCCTTTCTGATCGGATAAGGGCACGAACCACCGAGGCCGAGCTGGCGAGGAGGAAGTACCAAAACAAGGCCACTGCACTCGGTGAGCTTGAGGAGAAGATGGTTAAGCTGGAGGAGGACTATGCTCGCCTCTCGGAGGCAAGGGATGCTCTAAACAAGAGCAACACCTCTCTGCTCGGGCAGCGGAAGGAACTCCAAGCCAAGAATGACCTTCTGTTGGGTCAGCTGCGGGAAGAGAAGAAGAAGTCTTCGTCCGAAGCTGCCCAGGTCAAGGAGTATCGTGAGTACAGCGCCCTTCAATACAAGGAAGGGTTTGATAATGCCGTTGCGCAGCTGAAGGTGATCGCCCCCGACCTCGATATCTCCGAGCTCGACTTCACCAAGGTGGTGAAGGAGGGGAAAATCGTGGAGGAAGAAGAGGAGGACGAGGAAGAAGACCGTGCCGAGCAGGAGAAGGAGCCTGAGGGCGAGTTGGAAAAGGGAAATAAGGTTGGGTTCGAGCCCAGGAAGGGGACCGGAGTCGGGCCCGATATGAGTCACATTGTGTAGGCCTATCCGTGATAATATGAGTCGTTGAGACCTGAGTTGAGGACCAAGGGGATGCCCTTGTGTAATTTGTTTTTGTTTTGCTTTTGCTTTCATTCTGTCTTGGTGATGTACTCGCTCTTCTAGGAGGTCCCCTTTTGTATTTTCGTTTGAAGTGAATGAAATTGACTAAGTTTAAACAGTGTTCGCGTAAATTTGCTTTGTTTTGCACTTAGTAATTGTCGGTTACCGTACTCGGATGAGGTGGTCCTCGGGTAGCTCCTACTCGGCTAGGGTAGTCCCCGGGTGGCTTCCCCCGAAAAAACTTGTTTCCCTACGAAACCTTTAGGTCGGGTACGACTTTCCGCGCCGCTAGCGAGTTCGCCAAGTTTTTATGCTAACTTGGGTTAGGGACCACAGGGTTGATTGAGGTCGAGTAAGACCTTCCGAGCTTCGAGTGAGCTGGCCAAGTTTTTATGCTAACTTGGATTTGGGACCACAAGAGTCATTTTGGTCGAGTAAAACCTTCTGAGTTGCGAGTGAGCTCGCCAAGTTTCTATGCTAACTTGGGTTTGGGACCACAAGGGTCATTTAGGTCGAGTAAAACCTTCCGAGCTGCGAGTGAGCTCGCCAAGTTTTTATGCTAACTTGGGTTTGGGACCACAGGGGTCATTTAGGTCGAGTAAGACCTTCCAAGCTGCGAGTGAGTTCGCCAAGTTAATGCACGAAATGGCAAGGCTCTCCTTCTCCTCGGAGCAACGTCCTCTCTCCTCTGGCACTGCCGGGGTGTACCTGCAAAAGGCGCTCCGATGCCTAAGTTAGATAGGGCTTTTGGAGAAGAGAATGTGAGCTTAAGTGTTTAGGGTTTCAGAGTGTGTAGAGAGTATGCAAACCTGAAGGGTCAAGCCCCCTTTATATAGTGAAGTCTCGCATAAGGATGATAACCAACGATCCGAATCCTGTGCGTGGTAACTCCTCCCCCAAGCTTCAAGGATCAGCTCATCCCTTCCTAATATCTTGCACCTGCCAGGTTCATCACGTACTGGGTACGTGCTCCTCAATCTTCGGAGTGGCAACGGCCCCAAGCGTCGTCTCCGGGCGCATCCTCTTCCAGAAGGTTCGAGAGTCACCGGTCGGCTCGCCCTAACCTGTTCGGTGCTAACCCCGGGACAACTATACCTGGAGGATGGGTTTGGCCTGTCCCGGGTCGGAGGTAGCTCGTCCAAGGTCGGAGCCGGTCGGATAGGGGCCGGATTGGCTTGGTTTGGTGGGTAGACGGGAGCTCGACTCGGAGCCCGGTCCATAACACACTGGCTCAACCTTTTGAAAGAAACAGAGGATGTATTGACATGGCAGAAACAGAAACGTGCATCGATTGAGAGGTAAGGTGGAAGAAAGAGTGACAACCCATTCGAAGAATTGATGAATTTACAGCAAACGAGAAGCGTTGACGACTGCATCACCGATTTCGAGTATGTGTCGTTGTAGGTGGATCGCCTTCCGGAGGAGCAATACCAGGGGTATTTCATGGGTGGTCTCCGACCAAAATTGCGTTTGCATGTGAGAACATTTAATCCATACACTCGTGTTCAGGCAATGAAGCAGGCGAGAAACGTGGAGGTAGAGTTGCGGGGTGCGCTGGCTCCACGAAGCAGTGGGAGCAATGGGATGAGACATTGGACAGGAGGTAAGGATTCAGATCTGGGGTTTCAGGAAAAGGGAAATATTAGGCCAAACAAACACTTTAGGCCCAAATAGAAGCCCTTCAGGATTTGGGTCATCTATAGGGACCTAAACAAAAGGGCATAATCAGCGAACCCTACGAGACCAAACCAAGATGACGAAGGTAAGGGAAACACGGAGTACAACCGGGGAACTAGGGGTGAGCATCGGTCGGTCACGGACGGTTTCGGTACCAAAAGCGTATATCCGAACGAAACCGAAGAGAGAAAAATAACATCCATTCCCGTCTGTTTGAGCATCGGTTTCTGTGGGTGGCAGTTTCAGCGGATTGTCGGTTTTGGCGGTTCGATAGGTTCGGTTGGCAACTGTGGTCGGAAAAGTGGAGGCATTGGAGAAGGAGAATGAAGACGGGGAGACTCATCGGTGCTAGCAAAGAGGTTGTAGGAGCTTCAAGCTCATCGCGTCGTTCTGGGCACCCACATGGACATTGTCGCTGGCATCGCTACAAAGGGGCAGATCTTCTCCTTTTTCCCCTCTTTGGTCGTGTTTCTCCTTCCATCTTTCACTGCGTGCTTCTGCGCGCCCCTCCCCATCTCCACGCAGACTGTAGCGGCCAGCCTGGCAGCCTCTGTAACGACCCGTTTCCGGAGCGTTACTAAACTAGAACAAACTCTAAATGCAAGGAAGTTTTCGAAATAATACACTCGTGTCTTTTGGAAAATGCAGTAATAATTTTTTTTTCTTTTTATAGACAAAGACCTTTTACAAAACACAGTCAGAGTATCAACAGCGTTTTTGAAACATGACGGAATTCTAAATGAAAAAGGACCATTACAACTGAACACAAATACATATTCACAACTTCCAAAAGATTGCCGGTTGAAGAATTTCACATATAAAAATAGTAAATAAATATGCATAAATAGGAATACACCTAAAGTATGAAGACCCTAACACGAGTAATCATACTTCTGAGGTACTCCCGACAGTTACCCACGTAGGGGGCTGCTCCAAAAGTAAAAACCTAGACACCAAAACAACAGCTACCACAAAGATCTAGCAAAACAGACAGACTGGTCACAAATCAAAACTATATACAAAGTAGACAGATGTCATCAATCAACCACTACACATCACTACTCAATTCTTCTGACGGGTCCTCCTCAGTCTTCTGCATCAAGTCGTCTGCATCCTTGTCAGTCCACTCACGCGAAGGTCTCTAACATGCCTCCTATATATATATATATATATATATATATATATATATATATATATATATATATATATATATATATATATCCCGGCTGGGAGTGGGGCTTAACTCCAAGCCGAGTGTAACGACCCGTTTCCGGACCGCTACCGAGCTCAACATACCGAGCTCGAGTTACCGAGCTCAACACATCGAGCTCAAGATACCCTGTATGCGATGTGTTTTAAAATGATACTCTTGTGTCCTTTAGAAAAGTACGGTCTA
Source organism: Calophaca sinica (assembly GCA_037113605.1). Classification (NCBI taxonomy): domain Eukaryota; kingdom Viridiplantae; phylum Streptophyta; class Magnoliopsida; order Fabales; family Fabaceae; genus Calophaca; species Calophaca sinica. The sequence continues at coordinate 92,172,029 of CM073735.1, forward strand.
TATTATTTATAAAACCAGCTCGTGCACATCAGAGTATTTACAGCTTTTTGAAAACATGGTGCAACTAAGACACAAGACATAAATTCTAATAAAACACGCAGGTAACAAGTACATGCTCATATATATACAAGATATAAAAAGGGCATACAAAAGACATAGTAATAATGTACAAAGAAAATACACCTAAGGTATGACGACTTCAAAAGAGCAATCATACCCTGGGGTACTTCCGGCAGACACCCACGCAGGGGGCTGCTCCAAAAGTAAAACCGCCACTACCACGTGCTCAAAATAACAAAACATCACCCGTCCCAAATCGTCACAACCATTGTACACAAAAGTCATATAACAATACCCCAAGAAACATAACATAACAAAGCCAATCAAGACAAATAGAGGTCGCCGCTCGATCCTCGCCGACGCCCTCCTCGCCATCATCCGCCGCCGAAGTTCCTGCACCCTCGACATCGCCTGGGTAACCGTCATGGATTGAAGGTACCACGAAAGTGGTCAACTTCTCAACAAATCAAGATAATCCAGACATAAAGAAATAAGTAAACAACAAAGTATAATATTCATCGACGTAACTTCGACCATCTCGCTCTAGACTCGACTCTTATTCCTAATATCGCCACAGTCCAACCCCAAATCGACGCAATAGGTAAGCTGGCAGTCCAACCCCAAACCGATACCATGCATTAATCGGCGAGTCCAACCCCAACCGATAATGCGACGCCTAGTCAATCTCCCGTAAACAAAAGGGGACCTAGCACCCTAGTTATCCGGTCATGGCTCAAAACGTCATACGACTCGCCTAGCTCTCTCACTCGATGATTAGCTCGCCGCAAATAAGGAGTTGGCACATAAAAGTACTTGATCACATATCAAATAAAGAGCATGCTTAACATGAAGAAAACACAATTCAATCATTTAAGCAATAAAGCAATTTGCATGAAGAAAACGCACTGGCTGTGCAATACACAATTCACAACATATAAAATAAAGCCTTAATAATGTCTAAGAGTTGCTCACCGAACTCCAAGCTAACTCTTCTCGACAACGACCTCAACACTACTGTCTTCCAACGAGCTCGACAATCGACTCCTCTAACTCGATCTCGACACGCACGGCTCTTAGTCGACCTCGGCTTCGTGTTCTCGTACACCCTGATCTCCTTGCAGCACGATCTCGGAAATCACACTGCCTAATACGAGTACAACTTAGTTCGATCTATAGGTTCTAATAACACTTAGCTCTCATATCCCATTCTTAACCACAACCCAAGTAAACATTAAAACTTAAGAACTTAAACCAATACGACCTGAACTCAAACATTACAAAATAACTCCTTTTTTCTAAAATTTATTAAAAACTTCTTTCAAACTTCATCAGACAAAGCCATTTTTTTTCCAAGTACTAATTCAAGCTTAAAATCAAATAATACCTTAAGCACAACTTAATCAAAATCTAAGTTTATATTTCTTAAAAATATTTTCACATGGTCCAAAGAATTTAAAATAAGACCATAACCACTTATGTTAAAATTTTAAAACTCAAAAAGAAATCGATTTCATAATCCCTCAAAAATCCATTTTTGCACAAAAAACTATTCTAACACCAAACTAAAACAAAGAATCAAACAAACCAAATAAGAAAGGGTTTGGGCACTACTTACTTGCGTAAAAACAGAGGAAACAATTTGTTTTTCAAGCTCAAATAAATGGTTAAAAAGATAGGTAATGTTATGAAGAAGAAAACCTATCAATATGACCTGATTTGGAAGCATAGAATTAGCTAAAATGGAAGGAAGAGGTAGAGCTAAACAGTAGCATAAAGAAGAGAAAATTCTGTTTTTCCATACCTCTACAGATGGTCGAGATGGTGATATAGGTCGAGAATATGATAAGAAACAAGGTTGATGATGAAAGTTTATGCAGAAGCTCAACGAACTCAAGGTTCTTCAATGGAGGTTTGGAGAAGAGAAGGAAACTTGGAGAAGAAGAAAGAAAGAAATAGCAAGTGAGGATTTGAGGCGGCTGATCGTGATATTTATGTAGGTGGAAGAAACTAATCATGATACTTATCTTACAGCTGGTGGAAAAAGAAAGGTTTGGTCTTATCTCACTTAAATATCTCTTAAACAATAGTTAATTACAAGAACACCATTTTAAAAGGATTTATCTTTTATTAAACCACAATTTAAGCGACACCTGGATTGTAAGGTAAGATATTAATCTAACAACAAGTCTAACCCATCCAATCTGTTCCCTCTCATAATCACAGCAAAATATACTACTTAACGCTAAATATTATTCGTAAAAGATACGAGTGTTATCATCTCGACACGATGTCGACCAGGATGCTCGTGCAAGCGCACAAGGCTTTAACACGAGTTCGTGTACGCGGCCCCCCCTCAGTTCGACATGCGACCTCCTCAGCTCGGTACGCGACTTCATCAGCTCGACATATGACCTCGGCACACGATCTTGGCACGGGATCTCGTCACGAGGTCTTGGTACGAGGTCTCGACGCGAGGTCTCGATACGACGTCCTAATACGAGGTCGATCTTGTCCTCAGGTGTTACACCGAGGGAATCTCCATGCTCGGGAAGTCAAAGGCCACTTCCGACAATATCATCATTGCCATAATCTCCACCACGACTGTCATCGTCTGGGTTACCATCATCAATTGAAGAAACCACGGGCAAGGGTCAACTTCTTAAAATACGCCAGATAATCCAAAATAGCATGATATAATATAACGCAGAATAACAGAACACACCATTCCGTAAGAATACATCAATGTCTGCAAATGCAGCTACACACCACTATAGAGCAAGAGATAACAAGGTACACAAATGCCCCATAATGCAACTCACGACACTCTCCCATCACACTTTACAATTCTGGAAATAACGCCGAACAAGCTGTTGAATACCAGCCGTAGCTTTGGGGACCCTATCACCCAAACCGTAGCTTTAGGGGACCTTATCACCCTTGGTTATTCAGGTCGAGTTAAAAAAAACAACACGACAGCGAACTAAGCAGTCGAACACCCGCTGTAGCTTTGGGGACCCTATCACCCAAGTCGTAGCTTTAGGGGACCCTATCACCCTAGGTGGTTCGGTTCTGAACACTGGCCATAATTTTGGGGACCCTATCACCCAAGTCATAGCTTCAGGGGACCCTATCACCCTTGGTTATTCGGGCTGAAGTTCAAAAAAGTCACGACGACTCCAACGACTTCGACAACACCTTAACCACCCCAATGAATCAACCAACACATATGATAATTCAAGAAGCAAATTCGAATAAGTATTTAACCGCGTATCAAATAATATTCATGTCAAGTTCAAAATAGTGCAAACAATTCAGCAGTATAAGCTATTCATCTCAATAATCATCACTCAGCAAACAACGACAGTCAAGCAACTCAGTTCATCCCTCTACAACTCAATGGGGTTGGCAGAGAGGCAATCAAACAAGTGTGGGGGGTTGGGGACAGCTGCCAACCACTTGCAGACAAGCCCACTAAATAATTATAATATCACAAGGCAGTAAAACGAAGGGGTACAAGACCCTCACTTCGAACCCTGAGGTTCTCAAACTTCTTCGATATAAAACTAGAAATTTAATTCTAACAATATCTAAGGTTGCCCTTACACAAGGACATACAAAAATAAAAGCCTACAAATGTTTAGAAGTGCCCTTACCACAGACAGTCGCTAACGTAATACCGCAAGCCTCGGGTCCACTTCGCTCGGTCTCCTGAGTCACGATTCCTATCACCACGAACAACTTAGCACAATCTATAAATTCTAACTACACTTAAGCACTCAAACTTAGCCCTTCTTCTGACCAAACTCATTCAAGCACTTAAGTTATTAGCTACTTGAAAAGAATAAGGTTTTGAACTAAAATCATTTTCTTGAAAAGCTACATAACACATAACACTTAATTTAGGAAAATGCTAACTTTCAAAAAAATCATTTTCTTGAAACTCTAAGCATAAAACATAACTAATTAACCACTTTCCATAAACTTAGCAAAACTTAAATACGCTTCAACACAACTAATAAAGCTAAAAGAACACAACCATAATTTCTCCCGACCTATAGGGCTCTTGGCCACCACACCAATTTAGGGGACAATTGGCAAAGCTCCCAAAATAAATTAATGTCAACATGTACTCAAAAGGTGCAAAATTTGACAATTTTTACGCTATTTAAAATAACCATTTTCCTACCATATCAAACGAACTCTGTTTCTTAAGAAACTTTTTATGCAAGTCCTTGACATATATATATTCATCAACATATTTTTATCTGGGTGAAAATTATTACCAATAAGTGCAGAAAATTATTTAATTTTCGGATTTAGGACATAATTTCTTCAGCAAGACTGTTTTGGGTTCATAATGTCCTAGAGGTCCCAAAAATTATCTAAAAATTACAAAATTTAATATGGAAAATCCCAACACACATATAAATCATCTCCAAGTGGTCCCATGCCAAAATTGTAGTTCAATAATTTCTAGTAATTTCAAACAGAAACAGATTTTTTTTATGGAAGATATCTAATCACCCAAAATTCTAATTCTTTGATTCAAATAAAATTTAACAACTACAATAGCCAAAAGATTTTTCACACAACTTCTTAACAAATCTTTCTTTTAAAAGTAACAACCATTCCCAAACTATTCACAAGACTCAACAACTTCATATAACAATTTATGCACATAAGGAAATTTAGATCAAACATGTTCTAAAACCCATTTCCAAGATTTCAAGAATCAAATTTCCAAAGCCCCCTTTTTATTTATTTATTTCAAACACCACTTCTTGGAGCAATTAAATCATCAAGCATGCCATATATCCATTAACACATAAGCCAACAATTTATACCAAATTACTAAGTTCCCAAAATCCATTTTTAAACTCTTCAAGAATAGGTTTTTCCCCAAAATTTCTTCAATCAAACCAATTTCAAGAATTCCAAAAGCATTGCATTCATGGTCATAATCATGCTAAAATTTAGAAACACTTGATCAAGTCCTACATGCCATTTTAGTCCTCCAAGCATCAATTTTTCACAAAGCATAAACTACACTTATGCTAACTCATGCATCTCTATTCCATAACCAATTTAACTATTTAAAACATACTACTTAACACTTAGATACATGATTCAACAACAAAGACCCACTTTTCCCCAATGTAAAGAATCAAGGATTTTCATAAGAGTTACTTAATCCAAGTTCCAATATGGTTTTTAAGTCCTCAAGAACAAAGTTTTTACATGTAACTTACTAACTTTCTTACTTATACATTTCCAACAAATCCAATAACAATTATATCAACCCAAACACATTATTCATCAACTAATTACATGCTTCATCAATTTATTTCTACAAACAAAGACCCAATCCTATTTTTCAAATACCTTCAAGAACAAGGGTTTCAACCAAAAACTTCTAATCCTTGATTCAAATCAAACTTGGCAACTACAATAGCATACAATAATAATGTTTAAGAAGCAAGGAACACAAACAAATTTGAAGGATTCACAAGAAGATCACACAATCCCTCTTTCCCTTTGAGTCATGCACCCTAGGATTTTCAAAAATTTGGGGATAATTGTGCTCATGTCTTCCATGATCATGATCAATTAACATACAAAGCATTAAAACAAGAATTGAAGAAGAAAAACTTGTCCTACACTACTAAAGAGGCCCACGGCCTAGGAGCTGAAAATGGGGAGAAAGGATTTAATTTTTCTTCTCACCTATAAGGCTTGGGAGAGATTATTGAGTAGAAGATGAAGCTTGAAACAAGTTTGGTTGAAGGTTGAAGATGGACTCATGCATGGAAGATGAAGGAAATGAGCTCCATGGAAGCTTTCATGGTTTCTCTCTCAAAATTGAGGAAGAAGAAGTAAAATGAAGTGTGGAAATGAGATTGGGGGTCGCGGCTATGCTGGACAAAAAGAAGGAAATAGGATTTTGGGTAGTATTGGATGGTTTTAAATGAATGGTGGTCTATCATGGACCATGAAAAAAGAAAGGATAATCACGCCGGGAAGAAAATGAAAGGAAGGTGGGATTTTGAGTGAAATTTGGGTGCTCCTAAGTGGATGCTAGTGCACCATGAGTCATAATTTAAAGGTGGTTATTTAAAAGAAGGAAGGTGCAAAAGATCATAAAATTAAGAACTATCAAATTAATCATACAACTAATGACACCTAACAACTTTATTAGATGCTAATCACATCATCTAATTCTATCCATCTAATCTCACATCTCTCATGATTACCCACTAATTCTAGAGTCTAGGGGTTGTTAAAATACGGCGACGAGAAACCGCGTTACCGATAAATTCGCAAAAATTAATTTAACGAAAAATTAATTCATTGTGTGATAATATTTAATTATAAATAGTAAAAATAATAATAATAATCACTCAAAAATAATCACGATAAGTTACGATTCAATTTTTATTGAAATCGGGATTCATTAAAAATTTTATTCGCGGATAAAAACTACCCGGTGATTCGAAACGCGACGAAACTTCGTTAGAATTTTTCGACGATATTCAAACTGTGAATTAATATAAAATATTAACTCTCAACTTTAATTTGATCTTGATTTAATTAATACACTTTCTTAGAGAACAAGAAATTGCTTTATTATAGCGTAAATACGAAAAAATACACTAAATAGCGCTAATTAACGCATCGTAAAAATACGCGTGTTACAATACTCCCCCTCTAAAAATAGTTTCGTCCTCGAAACTACAGGTGAGTTACGTACCGTGAAAAGTTCTGGATACTGAGTCTTCACATTCTCTTCCAACTCCTACCTTAGGTGCACACGCGCCCATTGCATTTCGGAGTGTGGTCCGCTCCTACCTTGAATTTTCGTTCTTAGTTATCACTTGTCCAAGAAAATTCACCTCTTCAAGCCAAAACTCACACTTGGAAAGGTTAGCATAAAGCTGTTTCTCTCGTAGTATCTGTAGTACTCGGCGTAGATGCTCTTCGTGCTCCTTTCTACTCCTCGAATAAATCAGGATATCGTCTGTAGATACGATTGCGAACTGGTACATTCTTCAACTTGGTCACTTGGCAACTTCTAAACTAGCAAGGGAATATAAAATCCTGAGCTCTCTCTCACAAGAATCTTCGATGGAATTAAAAGAAAGATATTTGAAAACTCCAAAATTGGAAACACTATGATTTTTGGGCACAATCCCAAAGGATATCGTGATTCGAAAACGAATCCAACCTGAGAATAATGGTAAGACTTTTAAAGATATGCGACTCGAATTGACAAGGACTTTCTACACTCGACAATCACTACACAACGAAGTCATGCAGTATTAGAAACTAGAGTCTTAGCAGTTGAAGTAACTACTACTAAGCCAAAGATAAAACAGTCACAAGAAATTTTAGATCAGCTCACACAACCAAGAAATCAAATAATGTGCGGCATTAGAATCGAAGAATATGAATAGAGAGTTACCCTTACTCTTGTAATTCCCCTGAGTTAGATCTCCTGATCGCTCTGCTTCTCTGCCGCCCATACATAAGACTATACCCGAGGTAGTCAGACGCTTTCCCTTCACTCTTGCCGCGCTCAATCTCGGTTCCGCCTTTGGAGCTTTGCAGTCCTTGACAAAATGTCCCGGTTTGTTGCAGTTGAAACACATTGGGTGTAACACCGGTAGTTTTACTACGGCTTAATTATTGCTATTGTATTGTAATTCCCTGTATTACGCATTAATATGCATAATTAATATTTTATGTGCTGTTAATCAAGTGGATGAATTTAACTAAAATAAAATTATATTTGGGACTTAATATATTATATTAAGTCACAGTTAAATTTTCAGTTCAAAATTCCACCGTTTTCCGGTCGCGTTTTGAACTACCCTGGTAAGTTTTTGCCCGATTTAAAAACTCTAATTCGACCCGAATATTTAAATATTTGGGAATTTGATGTTTTATAATATTTCTGATTTATTAGAATTTTTTTGGCAATTTTACTTAATTTTTTATAATACTGTATTTTCTACGCACCGGAGACGCGAGACACGAGAAACCGAACGTGCGACGAAACTGGAAGCTGAGAGAACCATGAGGGAGGGGCGAAAATCTGAAGATAAAATAAAAAGAGATTAGATTGTGGTAGATTTTAAGTCATGACACAAAGAGATAGTGATGTGATTAACCTACCAAAAATGTTAAAGTTTAGTTCTATTTATGGTAAGAGTTAGTAAGGTCTTTATGCTAGCTTGCACCCATGGATTTGGCCAAGATTTCCTCTCCTTTTCAGCCATCATGGTCGAAATTATGCAGCTGATTTAGAGGAGAAATTCCACTCCTAAATCATTCACCAAAATCTTGATTTCATGCATGATGATTTCCTATCTTTTCCTAGCTTTTCCCTATCATCTCCTAAGATCACTTCACCACCAAATATCCTTCTTTTTAGCATCAAATCTCCTTGTTTGCTGGCTGGAAATAAGCTCCTTTGAGTGACCAAATCCATCACTTTTCTTGTGTCATTTGCTAAGCACAAAATGAGGAACTCAAAGGTAATAACCATGAGATCTTTTGACTAGTCTTTAACCACTTGAGCAACTAAAATTCTGCCCATTTCCACTTCAGTTTTGGAGCGCCCTCAAGGCCTATATATGGCCAACAACTTCAGCTCATTCACTTCCTTGAGTTGAGAAAAAAATTGTGGAAGAAGTGAGGTAGTTGGAGAGAGTATTGAAGTGGTTTTGTTCCAAAGAAATTCTGCACTTGCTTCCTTTCTTGCAAGCTGCGAACAGCAGCCCTTGGGTAAGAAAAACACCATTCTTCCTTCTTCTTAAGCTCACTTTATATCACTAGTAGTTGGCTATGATCCCTACTTAAGTTCTTCCAAAGCAAAAGAAAGATTTTATGCTATTTGTATTGCCATTTTCCTTCCATAGTTCTAGTTACTTAAGCATGTGTTTTCTTTTCATTTCAAGCTTGATGAAAAGCCAAGAACATAGATGGATACATATATATATATGTGTCATGAATGGTCTATGTAAAGGCTTGAGAGCATTTCTTTAAAGTTGTGACTTGGGTTTTGTTGTTTAAAACTTGCTTGGAAGATTTCATTTTGTTAATACTACTACCAATATTTTAAGATAAGTTATAAACTCCAACGAGCTTGATGAAACACATAGAGGCTTGATCATTCCAAAGGTCATGACCCAAGTTGTTGAAAGCAAGGGAACTCCATTTTTTTTCACTCTTTCTTGTTGAAGAGTTTATGGACTCAAGAACCTCAAAGAAAAGAACTCTACTACATCATTCGTAATATAGTAATAAAAAGGTTTTTGAAACAACAAAATATGTATATATTTTAAAACTCCATTGTTTGGGCTATGATCTAAAAGAGAGCCTCACTTTGAATGGGTGAAACATCTACTTGATGAAAGGATGTAACCCATGACAAGTTTCTTACTACTTTCAATCTCTTATCATAATTTGTTGATAAAGGGAATGGATATTTAAAATAAGAAAGAATGATCTAGGCATTTTATGGCCTTGAGGCCGTGAGCTCCACTTGGAGAAGGAGACAAATTCTTCATTTGATTCCTTGTTTTCTTGATAATAAAAGAATAATGTTTTTTTATAGTAAGTGATCCTACACTTTCTTGAGAAACAAACTCCCCTTGCCCTTTCCTTGTAAAACCGTGGCCTTAGGGTAGGGATTAGGACACTAGGTTGGGTTTCTAACTTAGTTGAATAACTTGATTGGTAGAAGGTGTGAGAAAGTAAACTTGTAGAGCAAAATCGTGCGTTGGAAGGAAAGCGTCTACGGTAAGGGCGCTTCACATTCTAGTGTTATTGTTTATGTATTTATGCGTAAGGGCAACTCTTAGATATTGTTAAGGATTATGTTTTATATGTTATGAGTAAGAGCTACTTCTAGATATCTCTAGGCTTATGTTTCATATGTTTTATATGCTTGTATTTTACATGCTTATGTTCCATATGCTTATGTGTAAGAACGTCTTTAAATGTGTATATTAGTAATATGTGAATGCATAAATTAAGTATGTGACAATATGATGAACAATGTGATGGAATGATTTTCTTGAATGATGCCTTGTGATTATGATTATTGTGTTGTGATCATTGACTATATTTGAGAATATATTGTTAAATGACTGTGATAATTTGGAAAAGTGCCGAGAGCACGTGAGTTGGGTTACTGTCGCATCAACGTCAAATAAATCTTGGATTTTGAAATAAAAACTAAGAGGCATTTTATTAAAATCAAAGAGACACTTAAAAATAGATCTTTCTAAACCCTAATTAGTAATGGACTAACCACCTTTTCATTAAAAAGAATTAAGTGAGAGTTAGAATAATTAAATTAATTATTTTGAACTATTAGTGGATTTCCAACATAAATCATTTCATAACTAGTAGGAAATTTTCTGAAGAAAAGGGACTTAGGACTATAAAGGGAGATATTGAGCCGAAAATATGGGGTTCTAAATTAAGGGAGTTTGTAACACACGTATTTTTACGATGCGTTAATTAGCGGTAATATTGTATTTTTATCGTATTTATGCTCTAATAAAGCAATTCCTTGTTCGCTAAGTAAGTGATTTAATTAAATCAAGAGATAATATAATTAAGAATTAATATTTTTATATTGATTCACGGTTTGAATATCGTCGAAAAATTCTAACGAAGTTTCGGCGCGTTTCAAATCGCCGGCCAGTTTCTGTCGCAGATAAAATTTAAAATGAGCCCTGATTTCGATGAAAGTCGAATCGTAACCTGTTTTAAATATTTTAGAGTGATTTATATTGTTATTATTATTTATAAAATAATATTATCACACGGAGAATTAATTTCTCGTAAATTAATTTTTCGGGATTTTCCGGCGAGAAATTAATCGGTTTTGCGGTTTTTCGTCGCCGTGTTTTTTTAAAACCTTAGGACTCTAGATTTGAGGGTAACCTTGAGAGAAGTGAGATTAGATGGGTAGAGTGAGTGATGAGATTGACATCCAATAAAGTGTTTTTTTTAGTCACATGTGAGTAGTTTTTATTTAAAAACTATTGCTTAATTTATTTTTATTATTACTTATGTTATTAACTATGTTATTTAAGTTAAATGAAGGGTGAGACCCCCCATTTTCCAGCTGCACCTCACGAGACCCCCACCCCTCAAAACCTTCATCTCTCTCATTTTCTCTCCTCTTGAAGAAGCAAGCTTCCATGGCCATCCTTTTCAAGTTTCTTGAGTTTGAAGCTTCCAAATCTCATCAACCTTCAACCTAGGCTTCATCCATCTCTAGTTTCTCATCTTCATCATCCTCAAAGTAAGAAAAAAAAACAGAGTTTCCTTCCTATTTTTGCTGCTGAAAATCGCAACCTTTCCCCCCATTTTTGTTCTTGTGATTTTTCTTCCAAATCTTGTTTTCTTGTTAGGTTTTCTTCCTTACTTCATTTCCTATCTATCCTAACTATTTGAGCATGAGAAAATCAGTTTTTCTCTCCTTTAAAACAGCCCCAAATCAGCGCCTAATCTCCCTCCCTTTTGCTTGTCTTGTTTAATTGTTTCAAGTCTTGATTTTGTTGCTTGTTGTGGTTGTTTGATGGTTGGTGATGATTAATAGGAGATGAAACATCTTCAATCCCTTCCTTAAAGCTCTAGGGCGAAAACCCTAGGTGGTGAAAAGGGGGAAAGTGATGTGATCCTTTCTCAATCCACTAATTGGTTGTGTAAATGTGTTATTGAAATTGTTTTGGTGTTAATTGAAGTTGTAGTTTAAGTTAACTATGTGTAACATGTTAGTTTTAGTTAATTTTCAATTCTTGAACCATGATAATATGTAGCTATGAAGTTAAATATGTGTTAGAGGTTTTATGAAGTGATTAGTAAGCATGAACTAGCTTGATTTAAGGTTCTGTTTTATGCAAAAACTAGTTTTTGGAGGACTAGAAAGGGTTATTAAATTTGGTGAAATGATTTTTGAATTGATGAAAATGAGTTAGCTTTGATTCTTTAAATTTTTGGGTAATTGCCTAATTGCCTTGAAATACTTTGAAAATGAATTGTGAAAGTTTTAGTTAAGTTAGTGTTTGTGATTGTGGTTTTGAAGTAGAAAAAGACTATGTGAAAGAATGCTTGTAACTTATTGCAATTGATTTGGATATGGTTATTGTTATTGGAAGTTGTATGATACTTATTTGGGTGATAGTTTTTAGTGATCATGTATTCAATTGTTAAAGCAAGTGTTTTGGGTAATTTTAAGGATAATGGAATAGTTATGCATGAGTTAGCATAGGAGTTGGTTTATGTTTTGTGTAAAAAGTGAAGCTTGGAGGACTAGATTGGCATGTAGGACTTGATCAAGTAATCCTTAAATCCTTAGCATGATTTTTGGCATGATTTAAATATTTTTGGAGAAGAAATTTTGGGTGGCTAACTTGTATGAACATGTGTTAAGGTTTAAAAAAAAAAAAATAGTCTTGACACTTATTTGAAAAATCAATTTCTGTTTGAAATTACTGGGAATTATGGGATTACAATTTTGGCATGGGACCACTTGGAGATGATTCATATGTGTCTTAGGACCTCCCATATTAAATTTTGTAATTTTTGGATAAGTATTAAGACCTCTAGGACATTATGAACCCAAAACAGTTTTTCTGAAAATTTGTGTCCCAAATCCGAAAATTTAATGAATTTTCTGCACTTATTGGTAAATATTTTTACCCAAACAAAAATATTTTGATGAGTATATGTGTGTCAAGGACTTGCATAAAAAGTTTCGTAAGAAACGGAGTTCGTTTGATATGGTAGGAAAATTGTTATTTTAAATAACGTAAAAATTGCCAAATTTGGCACCTTTTGAGTAAGTTGGATAGGAAATAGTTTAATGCTTGATTTAGGTATATGCATGGCAATTGGAGTTTGGGATTTGTTTTAGAATGTGTCTTGAATGTGCTTGATTATGCTTTGGTTATGAGTTATGTACTTGATGCCTTGTTGTTTTGGTACTTGAAATATGTTGAAAATGATTTGGAAGTATTGTAGTGATGAAAAGGAGTATTTTGCAAATTTTTTTTTAAAGGAAGAAAGGTGTGGCCGAGGGGCCTAGAAGGAGGTAAAGGGGAGAATTTTATTTGCTAACTTGATTCTTAAGTGCTTGATTTGGTATGTATTAGGTTTTAAAAATTTATGGAAAAAGTGGTTAATTGAGTTATGTTTGTTTCAAAGTTTTCAAGGAAGTGTGGTTGAGAACTCCATAGAAGTAGGGAAGGAAAATCATTTTTGAAGTTTTCCTTATTTGATAAGTTTTATGCTACCTTTCAAAAAGTGTTTTGGTTTTAAAATCTTATTTATTTTAAAGTGTTTGTGGATTTTTTTTGGTTTTTGCGTGACCTAGCTTCCCTCTGCTAGGGTTTCCAATTCTGCCGTCGGCTTTCATGGCTTCGGCCATGGCTCCACCAGCGCCGATTTGCTTGTGGCCATGCCTCGGTGCCTCTTCTCCCCCTCCTCAGGTTCCTCCATCTCAGAACCCTTCCTCCCCACGCCGCGATGCTGCCTCCTCACCTTTGCTGACCCCCATTGCCATCGCCGTAAAAAGAGCTTTCTTCTTTGTTCTCTCCAAATCCTGCGCCATTCCCCTTGATCTCCTGCCAAAACCGGTGCTTAAAGGTGATGCTCTCGCCATCCAAATACCAGAGGAGGAGTACAAGGCCGGCCTAGAGGCATGTAAAAACAACCTTCACGGTCGATTAATCCTGTCAAAGCGCGACGTTCCTACCAAAAACTCAATCACAGATCAAGCTTGCCTCGCTGTGGAAACCTCTTGGACCATGGCACATGGTCTCGCTTGGCAAGGGTTTCTACGAGTTCTCCTTCTCCTCCACTGAAGACTTACGATGCGTCTGGTCATCTGGTTCCTAGTTGTTGAAGCCTGGCGTTCTTCACCTATCGAGATGGCAGCCAGACTTCCACCCTTCCCTGCAAGGGCAATCTCGATCGCAATGCTGGATTCGGATTATTGGTTTACCACAGGAATACTGGCGGCCAAGAATCTTGTTCTCCATAGCCCGTGGAGTCGGTTTCCCTATCACTTTGGATGAGGCCACTCTGAACAAAACTTATGGCCATTTTGCTCGAGTTCTAGTGGATTTGGATCTTAAGGAAGATTTGCGAGATCGTTTGCTTGTTGAAAGGCTAGGCCACGCTTTCCATGTTCAAATAGTTTATGAGAGGCTTCCCATCTTCTGCAACGTTTGCAACATCATTGGACACTCAGCTGCCAACTGTAAGAGACACCGGCCGCTCCTCTCGGTGCCTGTTGCTCGCAAGCATGTCCCAGGTGCTAGCAATGGTCGCCACGGTGATACCAACATACATAACAATCATCAGACTAACACCCCTTCTGTTGCGGTGCAAGCTGTGATCGTAGACACCGCTAATAAAGGTACTGTGGTCCCCCCTATGATTGGTGATGCTACTGAGGTAGTCAATCCAGTGACATTGGTGTCGACTCATGGTGATACTGATTTGCAAGTCAAGCATAACGTTACGGATGATACTAACCACTGTGACGATAACAAACAGCAGCAGGTTGATGCTCATCACGAGGAGGTTAGTCATCTCTTGGTTGATACTAACCACTGTGACGATAATAGACAGCAACAGGTTGATGCTCATCACGAGGAGGATGACTCGGTGGAGGTTGTTTATGACGAGATGGTGGCTGCTAAATCTTCCACGGCAGCACACGGTGGTTCGCCTTCGCCTATCTTTGGTCCGCCAGCTGCTCCTGCTGATATTCCTCAAGTGGTAGCCGACTCCTTCAGCTCCTCACAATCCACAGATCATGTATCTGAGACCATACAACACAACGTCACCTACTTGGCTGATGTAGTTTCAGGTAAGGCAATTTGTAAGCCTGTTTTTAATGATTTACCCGAACATGTTAGGAAAGACATGGTTATCGTTTCTAAGTTCTGGGCGCAAGCTGACGATGCTGAGAATGTTAATGAGACTAATTCCTCCCCTGAGGAAGAGGACGAGCCCTTCACGAAGGCTCTAACCAAGTCTCAGAAGAAAAGGCTTAAGAGACAACGACAAATTGCGACTACTGCGGCTGGCTATCTAACCCGTTCACGGGCTGGTAATCAGTTTTCTTCCAAATGAAGCTTCTTTTTTGGAATGCTCGTGGTGTGGGCAATCAGGACACCAGGTCTGTTTTGCATAAACTTTGCTCATTTAATAAGCCTGATTTTTTGTTTATCTCGGAGCCTTGGATTCATCAAACTCAATTTTCAAATGGGTTTTGGGAATCATTGAACATGAAGCTGGTTGCTGTTAATAACCGAGGTGATCTCCTTCCTAATCTCTGGTGTTGCTGTTCCGTCAACCTTTTTCCTACTACTTTATCCATCTCTGACCAACACGTTGCTTTTAAGTTAACTGTTAACAATCAGGATTTTTTCTTTGCTGCTATTTATGCTTCCTCTAGTTATATTCACAGGAGAAACCTTTGGCAGCAGCTGTCTCAACTGCAGCAAGGGCACTCTGGCCCTTGGTGCTTTTTAGGCGACTTCAATGCGGTGCTTGGCAGCCATGAGCAAAGAGGTATGGGTTCCCCTAACAATCTCTCCTGCAGGGACTTTCTAGATTGGACTAATCAATGCACTCTCACTCATTTGGACACCCGCGGGGCCCAATTCACTTGGTCGAATGGTAGAAAAGGCAGATTTTTAACGGAGAAGAGATTGGATCGGGTGATTTGTAATGATGATTGGATTAATGCTTGGTCTAGTGTTGCAGCCTGTACCCTCACGAGGAGCCAGTCTGACCACTTCCCTATCTTGCTTGTTTCCAAGAATGATAAACGGACTGCGGGTTCTTCTTTTAAATTTCTCAGTATGTGGTCTGAACATGAGGATTGTATTAGGCTCATTCAGGAGGTTTGGCAAGAGCCTATTGTTGGCTGCCCTATGTATATTCTATCTCAAAAGCTTAAGAATTTGAAAACTAAGCTTAAGGACTGGAATCACTCAGTCTTTGGCAATGTTCAAGTGCAGGTTCAAGAAGCTTTCTCTGCGGTTCACTGGCCCAAAGAAGAAATTGATAGTTTGGGAGGCGATGGCGACTTATTTGCCCAAGAGAAAGTTGCGCAGCCTCCAGCCTTCAAAAAGCCTTGTCCACTGAAGAAACTTTTTGGCGGGATAAGGCCAGAATTAAATGGTTTACTCAGGGAGACCGTAACACTGCCTACTTCCACAAAGTTGCCAAAATTAGAGCTGTCTCTAAACAAATCTCCGTCATGAGGCATGGTGATGATATGTTATATGATTCTGATGACATTGAAAATCATATTTTACAATACTACACAGTTTTGTTTAACTCCGCTCCCTGCACTCAGAACTCTGATTTTATTTCCCATATTATCCCTCATTTGGTGTCTGAGGAGGACAACAGCATGCTCGTCTCTCAGCCCTCTAGGGAGGAGGTTAAGCTTGCGGTTTTTTCCCTTAATGGCGACAGCGCCCCAGGCCCTGATGGTTTTGGGGGTTTTTTCTTTCATCGCTACTGGGATATTATCCACGATGAGGTATACAGCTCGGTTTTACAGTTTTTCAAACCGGGGTGATTGTTGCCTAATCTCAATTCTAACCTGGTGGTTTTAGTGCCCAAAGTTAACAAAGGCATAAAGATTGATCGCTTCGCCCATTGCTCTTGCCAACTTCCAATTCAAAATCATCTCCAAAGTGATGGCTGATAGGCTTGCCAGGGTGGTCCCCAAAATTGTCTCTCACAATCAACGTGGCTTTATCAAGGATAGAAACATCTCTGACTGTGTCTGTTTAGCTTCTGAGGTGGTAAATTTGCTTGATAAAAGATCTTTTGGAGGTCATCTGGCCATGAAGATTGATATTAAGAAAGCCTTTGACACCCTGGATTGGGATTTCCTTCACACTGTCCTCAATGCTTTTGGTTTCAGCTTCAATTTTGCGGTGGATTAATTGCATTCTTCGCCTCGCTGCACTCTCCTTTCTATAAATGGGCATTCGGTGGGCTATTTTTCTTGTAATAGAGGTGTTCGCTGGCGGATCCTCTCTCTCCTTTACTTTTGCATTCTTTGAAGAGGTTCTTAGCGTGGGGATTACTAAGTTTGGTTCATGATGGAAAGCTTCAATTAATGTCCGCCCCAGAGGTTACACCATGCCAAGCCACATTCTTTATGCCGATGACATCTTTGTTTTTGCGGGGGCTTCTTGCGGGCTTGAAGAACTTAGTGGAATTTTTCAACACTTATGCTTCTTGCTCGTCAATATATTAGCCCAGACAAGTCCAAGTACTATGCTGGATCTATTCCTGTTTGTCGTCAGCAGGTTATAACTGACATTCTTGGTTTCCGTTCTGGCACCATTCCTTTCAGGTACCTTGGTGTCCCGATCTTCAAAGGTCATCCCAAGAAGACCCATTTACAGCCTATCGCCGATCGTCTCAAGTGCAAGTTCAGCCTTTGGAAAGGTTCTATGCTTTCTTTCATGGGGCGGGCCCAGCTCATCAAATCGGTCTTTCAAAGCAGCCTTATGTATAGCTTTCACTTCTACACTTGGCCTGCCTCTCTTCTCAAAAAGGTGGACAGGTGGCTCCGCAATTTCTTGTGGTCTGGTGATATCCATTCTAGCAAACCTGTCACGGTTGCCTGGTCCAAGGTTTGCAGGCCGTTCAAGGATGGGGGTTTAGGCATCCGCTCTCTTATTTCCATAAATAAAGCTGGTATTCTTAAGTTTGGCTGGGATTTCATTTCCTCTTCCCTTGAGTGGTGTCATCTCATGAAGGCTAGAGCCTACCGCAACAACCAGGTCATTTCTTACCATATCAGCTCTTCTATTTGGTCTGGTATCAAAAATGTGGTCCCTATTATCCTCGATAATTCTTCTTGGCAGATTGGCAATGGCTCGGCGGTGAGATTCTGGTTAGACAATTGGCTACCCTTTTCTATTGCTAAAAGGCTTGACATTCCTCCTAAGCTTCATCGCAGCTCACCGCTCAAGTGTGCGATTTTATCCATGATGGAGAGTGGTGCATCCCTCATTCTATTTTGGTTAATGTTCCGGGTCTTCATTCGGCTATTGAGTGGATTATCATCCCTTCTGGGAATCTTCCTGACAGGTTGGTATGGTGTGCTTCTAACTCTGGTTTGCTTACCTTTAAGGACGCTTATATGTTCTATAAACCAGATGCTTTACCCAACTCTTGGTCCAAGCTTATTTGGAGGCGTTCCATTCCTCCATCTAAGTCTTTTTGTACTTGGAGGTTAATTCATAACAAAGCTTCAATCGATGAGCACCTAATCGGGGTTGGCTTGGCCCATCCTTCTATGTGCTCTCTTTGTAACCAGCGGTGAAACTTCTTCCCATCCGCTTCGAAGTTGCTCGTATGCCCGGTGCCTCCGGGTCCTGGATGTCCGATGTTTTTGGCCACAAAGATTAACACCATCTCGGTCCCCTCCGTTCTCGACTATTGTAATCGCACTGGAGTTCTCAAGCTTTGGACTTAGTTGTTGCTTGTATCACCACTATCATCCGGGGTATTTGGCGAGCCGTAACATGGCCGATTTGAGAATTCTTTGTTCCCGCCGTTGCCATCCGCACCATTACCAATCACGTTACTTTGGTGGGACAAAATAGTGCGGTATCGCTTTTGATTCAAGTTAAATTCCTTAACTTCTTTGGTGTCTGGCGTAAATGCGCCTTGTGCTCGATCATCGTAGAGCTTTCGTGGTCTCCTCCTCATGGTGGTTGGGTAAAGTGTAATCGATGGCTCGCTTTTGGCTCTTACGGCTTAGTGCTGTGGGGGCATTTTTCGTGATAGCAGCCTTGGTGTGTTGGGATGCTTTAAAGCCTCTTGGATCCTGGATGCTCTTCAGCGGAATTCATCGGTGCTATGGTAGCTATTGAGATTGCTCATTCCAAAGGTTGGCGAGGCTCTGGCTTGAATGTGACTCCTTAGTTGTTCTTCAAGCCTTCAATAATTCTTCCGTCATCCCCTGGTTTCTTCGTAATGATGGCATAATTGTATGGCCCTCACCTCTTCCATGCAGTCATTCCACTCGCATATCTACAGGAGGGAATGCTTGTGCGGATAAGCTGGCCAAATTCGGGACCTCTCAGGCGGACTTTATTTGGTGGAATAACATTCCTTCTTTTATTGCGGGTGAGTTTTTTAACAATAGGTTTGGCTTTTCTGCCTATAGATTTGCTTAGTTCTTTGTTTGGTTCTTTTACCCTTGTATTTGGGGTTTCCTTTGTTACTTTCTTTTTCTTTTCTTGGGGTTTTTGGTGTAATCCCCATGTTCTTTTCAGATTACATTTGCCATTTTTTCTATAATAACAGGGAGGAGCACTCTTTTTCCTTCTAGATGTTTTTTCCCTAAGGAGGGTTTTGCATCAGAAGGTTTTAATGAGGCTCCTTTCCTTCATTTAAAAAAAAAAAGGAGCTAATTATGTAAATGCTTGAATGGGTTTGGTTAGAGAAAGGGCTAAGTTGAGAGCTTAAGTTTAGCTAGAATTATAGATTGTGCTAAGTTGTTCGTGGTGTTAGGCTCGAGTGACCCGAGACCGTGCGGTGCAGAAATCGAGGAATACGTGGACGCAGACTTGAGGACGTTGGAGCGACGTTAGCGACAGCAAGAAGAGGTGCGGCAACTTCTAGATATCGTCTAGGCTTTTCGTTATTTAATTGCTTTATTCAAATACGAAGAAGTCTGAGAACTCTCCGAGTTCGAAGTTAGGGTTTTCGAACCCCTTCGTTCATTATTGTCGTGCGGTCGCCATTATTCCGAGTCGTTGTGGGTGAAAACTGTGCGGTTGGTCCTCTGAACCCAACCCCCAACTTGTTTGTACCTCTCTAACAACTCCATCGAGTTGCAGAGGGATGGATTCCTTGATTTGCGTGTCAAGCATGTGATGATTGAGTTATGCATGTATTTAATATGAGATTGAATATATGTTGCGACCGCGTATTACTGTTGAATTGCGTTTCTTCATGCAGTTGGCTTTTATTGCTTAAATGATTGAATTGTGTTTCTTCATGTTAAGCCTGCTCTTTTTATTTGACATGCGGTTAAATACTCTTGCGTACCACTCTTTGACTATCGTAAGCGGCGAATTGTTCATCGGGTGAGAGAGCTAAGCGAGTCGTCGAGACGTCTAGGAGTCGCGACCTGGACAACTAAGGGTGCTAGGTCCTCTTGGTTTACGGGGGCTTCTAAGCGTTGTAGCGTTAAGGAATTAGACCTGATTGCCCTAGAGTGAATTATCACAAGGAAGTTCAGTGTACCTGATTGCCCAGAGTGAATTATCACAAGGAAGTTCAGTGTACCTGATTGCCCAGAGTGAATTGTCACAAGGAAGTTCAGTATACCTGATTGCCCTAGAGTGAAGTATCACAAGGAAGTTCAGTGTCCGCGTTATTCCTGAACCTGATTGCCCTAGGGTGAAGTATGTCACAAGGAAGTTCAGTGTCATCAGGATAATCTGAGATTTATCGCGTGGAACATTATCGGGTTGGAGTATACTAAGCGATTGTCCACTGAGTGGGTTATTCCGGAAAGTGTCAAGGTGTCAAGAGAGAATGAGTCATGAGCTGAGTCGCGAGAAAGTCTTGAGTTGCGCCTTGAAAAATGTGTATACTGTTGTGTTTTTATTGCTTTATGATTTGAGATATCTTGTTGCGATGAGAAGTTGACCCTTGCCAGTGGTTCCTTCAATTAATGATGGTAACCCAGGCATGGACGGACGTGGTGGAGATACCAGTGACGACGACATCATTGAAGATGGCTTCCGACTTCCCGAGCATGAAGATTCCCTCGGCTAGGAGTTAAGCCCCACTCTCGACTGAGATGGATGTATGGTAGGCGTGTTAGAGACCTTCGCGTGGAGGAACCGACGAGGATGCAGATGACTTGGTGCAAAAGACTTGAGTAATTGGTAGTTGGCGATATTTACCTGGTTTGTATATAGTTTCGGTTTGGTGACCAGTCTATCGGCTTGTTGATATTGTAATAGTTGTTGATTAGGTGTCGAGGTTTTACTTTTGGAGCAGCCCCCTGCGTGGGTAACTGCCGAGAGTATTCCCGGGGTATAATTATCCTCACGAGGATTCCCACACTTTAGGTGTATTTTCCTGCACACACTTATGCACTGTTTTTATTTTGTGGGCACTGCTTACGTCTGTATGTACTGCTATAGATGTCGTGTTTGTAATATTATGTGTATATGATTTCAGTGCATAGGCTCGTGTCTTAGGATTGCACCATGTTTCTAAACGCTGTAAGTACTCTGAGTGCGCTCGCGGGAATTATTATTGTTCTAAAAAAAAAAAAATAGACCGCGTTTTTCCAAAGGACACAAGAGTACTATTTCAAAAGTGCATCGCATATAGAGTTGGTTCTAGTTAGTAGCGGTCCGAAAACGGGTCGTTACAAAAGTGGTATCAGAGCAGTTCGGTTCTAACTGGACTGTGAGTTGAGTATTAAAGTTGGTCACCGTGTCGGGTTATGTTTAGTTGGGTTCTGTAGGGTTAGAGGTCTAACTATGTCTTGTTGAGAATCAAACCATGCTTGCTTGATTGCTCCTCAAGTAGGATAACTCTACTTGCAATTGTTTGAATTGCTTCTTAATTGAAGCAATGTGTGTTAACACATCATTAGAGTGTGAGATTCTGACAGGTTTTGGACCTCGTAGCAATCCAATGCGTCCGCGAAGAGACCCTAATACTGGAAGAGAGAACTCAACTATGGAGAGAGCAATCCAAGCGATGACTGAGATGGCATCGGCAATGGCTCAACAATCTGCTGCTGCGACCCAACAGTCTGCTGCTATAGCTCAACAGACTGCGACTATGAACCAATATAATCTGCAACAACAATAGAGGGCTGAAAGAGATGCAGAGGCTAGAGGACTAGCTGATTTTCGCAAGCATGATCCACCGAAGTTCTACGGTGAACCGGATCCGAACAAGGCTGATCTGTGGATCCAGGAGATAGAGAAAATTTTTGAAGCACTTCATTGCCCAGAAGATGCCAAGGTAAATTACGCGTCTTACTTGCTGTTGGGAGATGCTGAGTACTGGTGGAAGGGAGTCAAACAAATGTTGACGACTGAGCGCCAGGAGATTAGCTGGGAGATCTTCCACAGGAGATTTTTAGAGAAGTACTTTCCGGAGACTGTACGGATGGAGAAGGAGCAGGAATTCCTTCGTTTGCATCAGGGGAACATGACGGTATCGGAATATGCCGAAGTTCGAATCACTTTCGAGGTACTTCAGTCCATTTCGTGATCGGGCAGATCAGAATTGGTTAAGTGATAGATTTCAGCGGGGATTGAGGTTCGACATCCAGAAGTCGGTGGTGTCCCTGAGGATTCAGAACTTCCAAGAGTTGGTTGATAGATGCATCGAAGTGGAAGGTGTGAGGAACCGCAAGAGAAAGAATGGTGCAGGCGGGCCTACCAGATCACAGAACCAAGGTAAGGGAAGTAATCGGAAAGGGAGACAGCATGAACAACCCTACAACAAGTCTCAGGGGAACAACCAGGGACAGTACCAACCTATGACCCAGAATTCAGGTGGCGGGGGTAAAGATCGAAGGGATCTAACCTGCTTTCGTTGTGGAAAGACGGGGCATTTTTCCAGCAAGTGTCCTACAAGAGAGGTGTTGTGTTTCAACTGCAACAAGCCAGGGCACCTTGTCAAGGATCGCAAAGTCTGGCGGAGAACCAAGTGTGAATGCCACGAAGGCAAAGAGAAGCGTTCGACTACCAAGCGGCGTAGTCTTACGCATGGGCGGCAAGGCGGAGCGACCAGAGATCTAACTCAGAGGAATTACAAAATTGAGGGTAACTCTCTATCCATAATCTTCGATTCTAATGCCGCACACTATTTTATTCCCTTGGATTGTGTGAGCTGATTTAAAATTGCTTTTGATTGTTTTATCTTTTGGCTTAGTAGTGAATTATTTCAGCTGCTAAGGCTCTTTAAAAATCTTACCATTATTCTAAGGTCGGATTGGTTTTTGAATTACCATATCCTTCGGGACTGTGCCCAAAAATCGCAGTTTTTCCTAATTTTGGAGTCTTCACATACCTTTATGTTAATTCTATCGAAGATTTTTGTAAGAGAGAGCTCAGGATTTTATATTCCCTTGCAAGTTTAAGCGACCGAGTTGAAGAATATACCAGTTTGCGACGATATCTACGGACGACATCTTGATTTATACGAGGAGCAGAGAAGAGCACGAAGAGCATTCACGCTAAGTACTGCAGATACTACGAGAGAAACAACTTTATGTTAACCGGTCCATGTGTGAACTTTGGCTTGAAGAGGTAAATTTTCTTGGGCAAGTGATAACCAGAGATGGAATAGCTGTGGATCCAGCTAAGATTGAAGCTGTTTTAGCATGGGAACAGCTGAAGACGGTCACTGATGTCAGATGTTTTGTTGGATTAGAAGGCCACTACCAGGGATTTATCAAAGGTTTTTCGAAGATTATCATGCCACTTACATGACTTCCGAGGAAAGATCAACTTTTTGCGTCGACTGAAGAGCGCAAATCCAGTTTTCCGGGACTGAAAGAACTTCTGACAACAACACCAACATTGATTTTGCCTCAGCCGGAAGAAACCTTACGAGGTTTACTGCGATGCGTCACACCAAGGATTAGGATGCGTGCTGATACAACATCGGAAAGTTGTGGCATATGCTTCGAGACAGCTTAAAAATCCACGAGAGGAATTATTCTGTGCATGATTTGGAACTGGCTGCGGTGGTTTTTGCATTGGAGATTTGTAAGCACTACCTGTATGGACGCAAGTGTCAGACACCTCTAGGTTGGTATTAGGACGATGAGAGCTCTGTTGTCAAATCGGACATGATTTAGTGGAGAGATGACTTGTTTATTGAAGTATTTCTTGTGAAGATTGTCGATAGAAAGACTAAGCAACCGAGGAATAAGGAGATTCGGCTAGTCAAAGCCGTTGGAACCAAGAAGCAGGTGATGCAACTTGGGAGTTAGAAGAGGAGATGCGAGAACAGTACCCGTTTCATTTTCTCAACTCGTACCAGACCTGCAGTTTCGAGGACGAAACTTTTTTTTTAGAGGGGGAGTATTGTAACACGCGTATTTTTACGATGCGTTAATTAGCGGTAATATTGTATTTTTATCGTATTTATGCTCTAATAAAGTAATTCCTTGTTCGCTAAGTAAGTGATTTAATTAAATCAAGAGATAATATAATTAAGAATTAATATTTTTATATTGATTCACGGTTTGAATGTCGTCGAAAAATTCTAACGAAGTTTCGGCGCGTTTCAAATCGCCGGCCAGTTTCTGCCACAGATAAAATTTAAAATGAGCCCTGATTTCGATGAAAGTCAAATCGTAACCTGTTTTAAATATTTTAGAGTGATTTATATTGTTATTATTATTTATAAAATAATATTATCACACGGAGAATTAATTTCTTGTAAATTAATTTTTCGGGATTTTCCGGCGAGAAATTAATCGGTTTTATGTTTTTCGTCAGTGTTTTTTTAAAACCTTAGGACTCTAGATTTGAGGGTAACCTTGAGAGAAGTGAGATTAGATGGGTAGAGTGAGTGATGGGATTGGTATCTAATAAAGTGTTTTTTTTAGTCACATGTGAGTAGTTTTTATTTAAAAACTATTGCTTAATTTATTTTTATTATTACTTATGTTATTAACTATGTTATTTAAGTTAAATGAAGGGTGAGACCCCCCATTTTCCAGCTGCACCTCACGAGACCCCCACCCCTCAAAACCTTCATTTCTCTCATTTTCTCTCCTCTTGAAGAAGCAAGCTTCCATGGCCAGCCTTTTCAAGTTTCTTGAGTTTTAAGCTTCCAAATCTCATCAACCTTCAACCTAGGCTTCATCCATCTCTAGTTTCTCATCTTCATCATCCTCAAAGTAAGAAAAAAAAAAACAGAGTTTCCTTCCTATTTTTGCTGCTGAAAATCGCAACCTTTCCCCCCATTTTTGTTCTTGTGATTTTTCTTCCAAATCTTGTTTTCTTGTTAGGTTTTCTTCCTTACTTCATTTCCTATCTATCCTAACTATTTGAGCATGAGAAAATCAGTTTTTCTCTCCTTTAAAACAGCCCCAAATCAGCGCCTAATCTCCCTCCCTTTTGCTTGTCTTGTTTAATTGTTTCAAGTCTTGATTTTGTTGCTTGTTGTGGTTGTTTGATGGTTGGTGATGATTAATAGGAGATGAAACATCTTCAATCCCTTCCTTAAAGCTCTAGGGCGAAAACCCTAGGTGGTGAAAAGGGGGAAAGTGATGTGATCCTTTCTCAATCCACTAATTGGTTGTGTAAATGTGTTATTGAAATTGTTTTGGTGTTAATTGAAGTTGTAGTTTAAGTTAACTATGTGTAACATGTTAGTTTTAGTTAATTTTCAATTCTTGAACCATGATAATATGTAGCTATGAAGTTTAAATATGTGTTAGAGGTTTTATGAAGTGATTAGTAAGCATGAACTAGCTTGATTTAAGGTTATGTTTTATGCAAAAACTAGTTTTTGGAGGACTAGAAAGGGTTATTAAATTTGGTGAAATGATTTTTGAATTGATGAAAATGAGTTAGCTTTGATTCTTTAAATTTTTGGGTAATTGCCTAATTGCCTTGAAATACTTTGAAAATGAATTGTGAAAGTTTTAGTTAAGTTAGTGTTTGTGATTGTGGTTTTGAAGTAGAAAAAGACTATGTGAAAGAATGCTTGTAACTTATTGCAATTGATTTGGATATGGTTATTGTTATTGGAAGTTGTATGATACTTATTTGGGTGATAGTTTTTAGTGATCATGTATTCAATTGTTAAAGCAAGTGTTTTGGGTAATTTTAAGGATAATGGAATAGTTATGCATGAGTTAGCATAGGAGTTGGCATGTAGGACTTGATCAAGTAATCCTTAAATCCTTAGCATGATTTTTGGCATGATTTAAATATTTTTGGAGAAGAAATTTTGGGTGGCTAACTTGTATGAACATGTGTTAAGGTTTTTTAAAAAAAAAAAAAAATAGTCTTGACACTTATTTGAAAAATCAGTTTCTGTTTGAAATTACTGGGAATTATTGGATTACAATTTTGGCATGGGACCACTTGGAGATGATTCATATGTGTCTTAGGACCTCCCATATTAAATTTTGTTATTTTTGGATAAGTATTAAGACCTCTAGGACATTATGAACCCAAAACAGTTTTTCTGAAAATTTGTGTCCCAAATCCGAAAATTTAATGAATTTTCTGCACTTATTGTTAAATATTTTTACCTAAATAAAAATATGTTGATGAGTATATGTGTGTCAAAGACTTGCATAAAAAGTTTCGTAAGAAACGGAGTTCGTTTGATATGGTAGGAAAATTGTTATTTTAAATAACGTAAAAATTGCCAAATTCGGCACCTTTTGTGTAAGTTGGATAGGAAATAGTTTAATGCTTGATTTAGGTATATGCATGGCAATTGGAGTTTGGGATTTGTTTTAGAATGTGTCTTGAATGTGCTTGATTATGCTTTAGTTATGAGTTATGTACTTGATGCCTTGTTGTTTTGGTACTTGAAATATGTTGAAAATGATTTGGAAGTATTGTAGTGATGAAAAGGAGTATTTTGCAAATTTTTTTTTAAAGGAAGAAAGGTGTGGCCGAGGGGCCTAGAAGGAGGTAAAGGGGAGAATTTTATTTGCTAACTTGATTCTTAAGTGCTTGATTTGGTATGTATTAGGTTTTAAAAATTTATGGAAAAAGTGGTTAATTGAGTTATGTTTGTTTCAAAGTTTTCAAGGAAGTGTGGTTGAGAACTCCATAGAAGTAGGGAAGGAAAATCATTTTTGAAGTTTTCCTTATTTGATAAGTGTTATGCTACCTTTCAAAAAGTGTTTTGGTTTTAAAATTTTATTTATTTTAAGGAGCTAATTATGTAAATGCTTGAATGGGTTTGGTTAGAGAAAGGGCTAAGTTGAGAGCTTAAGTTTAGCTAGAATTATAGATTGTGCTAAGTTGTTCGTGGTGTTAGGCTCGAGTGACCCGAGACCGTGCGGTGCGGAAATCGAGGAATACGTGGACGCAGACTTGAGGACGTTGGAGCGACGTTAGCGACAGCAAGAGGTAAGGGCAACTTCTAGATATCGTCTAGGCTTTTCGTTATTTAATTGCTTTATTCAAATACGAAGAAGTCTGAGAACTCTCCGAGTTCGAAGTTAGGGTTTTCGAACCCCTTCGTTCATTATTGTCGTGCGGTCGCCATTATTCCGAGTCGTTGTGGGTGAAAACTGTGCGGTTGGTCCTCTAAACCCAACCCCCCACTTGTTTGTACCTCTCTGACAACTCCATCGAGTTGCAGAGGGATGAATTCCTTGATTTGCTTGTCAAGCATGTGATGATTGAGTTATGCATGTATTTAATATGAGATTGAATATATGTTGCGAATTGCGTATTGCCTGTTGAATTGCGTTTCTTCATGCAGTTGGCTTTTATTGCTTAAATGATTGAATTGTGTTTCTTCATGTTAAGCCTGCTCTTTTTATGTGACATGCGGTTAAATACTCTTGCGTACCACTCTTTGACTATCGTAAGTGGCGAATTGTTCATCGGGTGAGAGAGCTAAGCGAGTCGTCGAGACGTCTAGGAGTCGCGACCCAGACAACTAAGGGTGCTAGGTCCTCTTGGTCTACGGGGGCTTCTAAGCGTTATAGCGTTAAGGAATTAGACCTGATTGCCCTAGAGTGAATTATCACAAGGAAGTTCAGTGTACCTGATTGCCCAGAGTGAATTATCACAAGGAAGTTCAGTGTACCTGATTGCCCAGAGTGAATTGTCACAAGGAAGTTCAGTATACCTGATTGCCCTAGAGTGAAGTATCACAAGGAAGTTCTGTGTCGGCGTTATTCCTGAACCTGATTGGCCTAGGGTGAAGTATGTCACAAGGAAGTTCAATGTCATCAGGATAATCTGAGATTTATCGCGTGGAACATTATCGGGTTGGAGTATACTAAGCGATTGTCCACTGAGTGGGTTATTCCGGAAAGTGTCAAGGTGTCAAGAAAGAATGAGTCATGAGCTGAGTCGCGAGAGAGTCTTTAGTTGCGCCTTGAAAAATGTGTATACTGTTGTGTGTTTATTGCTTTATGATTTGAGATATCTTGTTGCGATGAGAAGTTGACCCTTGCCAGTGGTTCCTTCAATTAATGATGGTAACCCAGGCATGGACGGACGTGGTGGAGATACCAGTGACGACGACATCATTGAAGATGGCTTCCGACTTCCCGAGCATGAAGATTCCCTCGGCTAGGAGTTAAGCCCCACTCTCGACTGAGATGGATGTATGGTAGGCATGTTAGAGACCTTCGCGTGGAGGAACCGACGAGGATGCAGATGACTTGGTGCAAAAGACTTGAGTAATTGGTAGTTGGCGATATTTACCTGGTTTGTATATAGTTTCGGTTTGGTGACCAGTCTATCGGCTTGTTGATATTGTAATAGTTGTTGATTAGGTGTCGAGGTTTTACTTTTGGAGCAGCCCCCTGCGTGGGTAACTGCCGAGAGTATTCCCGGGGTATAATTATCCTCACGAGGATTCCCACACTTTAGGTGTATTTTCCTGCACACACTTATGCACTGTTTTTATTTTGTGGGCACTGCTTACGTCTGTATGTACTGCTATAGATGTCGTGTTTGTAATATTATGTGTATATGATTTCAGTGCATAGGCTCGTGTCTTAGGATTGCACCATGTTTCTAAACGCTGTAAGTACTGAAAGTGCGCCAAGGGAATTATTATTGTTCTAAAAAAAAAAAATAGACCGCGTTTTTCCAAAGGACACAAGAGTACTATTTCAAAAGTGCATCGCATATAGAGTTGGTTCTAGTTAGTAGCGGTCCGGAAACGGGTCGTTACAGAGTTAGTACAAGAATAGATAATCTCGGACACTCCGTGTGAGTGATCCCGTCGAGGTAAACTAACTATGATGATGGAGTTGCTTGTTCATGCATACATCGATGCCAGAAGCGAGGTGTCGTAGAGTCGCTCAGACCTAGTGCGAGCACGTACCGACAGTCAAGAGGAAAAACGGGCGTTGTGTCATCAGGGGGATTGCTCTGGGCACAAATCCCTGCGGGGAATAGCATTTGAGAAAGCCTGGTAGCGGACTCCAGAGCTCCTCAGGCCCTTGCGAGGGTGATATTTCGGAATCATGTGCAATGGCATATAGACTGACAAATAGGGATTTGTGGTGCATCTTATTTTGTGGACTATTCGTTATGATATTGTGTTATGCTTGCCTATCCGTATATGTTGTCATTATTTATGTCTTGTTAAGAAGTTGACCCTTGCCCGTGGTTCTTTCAATTAATGAATGTAACCTAGACGATGTCGACGATCGAGCTGACCCCGCTAGTCATGTGGTCCATGACGACATTTGAGTTCCCGGACTCGGGAGCCCCGTTCGCCTGGGAGGTAGACCACGCCTCAGGCCAGGTGACGTACACAGGAAACATGGTCGAGACGATGCATACCGACGAACAGGCTACACACATAGGGATCACGCGCCGAGTGATGCGGTTTTCGGTGCCCTTCGCACACATATTAGCTGCCTGGGTAGACGCACACCCTGATGGAGACACCTCAGTTTCAGAGGGCATGTCCGAGATTCCACGCCGGACCACTTTTCGCAGCGAGCCTTGGGCTACGGATTCAGCATTACGCGCTACTCCCCTTAGATTTGTACGGCGCATGCAACCCAGGAGGATGGACGTCGGAGCATCCTCTTCTCATGGCGCTGTAGATCCATCGAGTTCCCCTGCTAGATTTTTATCACCCGTAGAGTATACTCCCTCATCTCCGATTCCTATCCCTGAGACTACTCCCTCGGCGGATCCTTCTGTATGCCCTCGCTGTGGCCAGGTAGGGTGTGGATCCGGAGGTTGGATCAGAGATTCATCTGATGAGGAGGATAGTACTAGGGATGCACCTCTCGATATTCCTACTGTTGACGCCACTGGTGACGACGACGTCATTACACCCGTGGTAGACTATATGGAGAAGGAGGGCCTCTATGAGCGGCAGGCATCGCCCTTGGTAGTTCATTTTGAGGCGGACCGAGATCACATAGCCGCCCCTACTGCTTGAGTTAGCGTGTCGATCAGCTTAGTGTTTCTTGTCTCGGAGTCTGTCTGTTGTATTTTGGGATTATGTCTGTACTTGTAGTAGTTAGTAGTCGAGTGAGGCTCTACTTTTGGAGCAGCCCCCTGCGTAGGTGTCTACCGGGAGTACCTCAGAGGTATGAGTATTTCTTATAGGAAATTCATACGTCAGATGTATTCCTATTTTGATGTTGTATTTTGTAAAACCTTGTAGGATGTATTGCCTCAGGATTTTATATATGTATTCCAGACGTATTTCCTTTTTATTCTCTTTGTACGCCATGTTTTTGTCAACACTGTATTTACTCTGTCATGTTATTTACGAAAGAGTTTTATAAAAAAAAAAATTAACTGTGATTTCTATCGAACAGTATCAAAACTATTTCATACTTTGTGGTTTTTGTCTCGTGAGTAGCGCCTGGATTTCGAGGTGTTACATTGTGGTATCAGAGCAGTTCGGCCTCACCGGACTGTGAGTTGGGTAGCCTAAGCTGATCAAGGTCGTCGGGTTATTGACTGCTTTTAAGCTGTGTCTGAATTGTACTTGTTTGCTGAGTGAAGCATATATGCTTATAATTGCTTGAATTGTTTCTTAATTGAAGCAATGTGTGCCAACACACCAATTTGTTGTGGGGTTCTGACCGGTTTTAAACCTTATAGGAACCCGATGCCTCCAAGACGCGAAGTCCCTGCTGAAGGAATGAACAACCCGGAAATGGCTCAGATGGCTCAAGCCATGGCCGAGATGGAGACTGCTGTTGCTCAGCAAACTGCTGCCAAAAATCAACGGGATTTACACAAACAAGAGAGGGAAACACGAGCTGCTGAATCAAGGGGATTGGTTGACTTTCACCGACATGACCCCCCGAAGTTTCGTGGAGAAGCCGATCCGGAGAAGGCAGACCTATGGCTGCAGGAAGTAGAGAATATCTTTGAGGTAACATGTAGCCCGGTGGAAGTAAAGGTGAACTATGCGACTTATCTGCTCCTGGGGGACGCAGAATACTGGTTGTGACACCCTCTACCCCGTCATGGCATTTTGGCAATGTAAGAAGAAGATAACACAAGATAAAAAAAAGAATATTCATTCGGATAAAACTTTCCTTTCAAGCGAAATAGAGTTGTCATGTTCACAACATGCGGAAATAGAAAATGAGTATGAAATACAAATAATAAAAATAACCCAAGCTCCCGATGTCACAATAATTCAGAGCTCTTCCCTTAATTATTACATCGGAAAAATACAAAGGCTTAAACAAGTAAACACAAGTCTTCTATCTATCACAACGAGCTATCCTGATTACTCGCCGGCATTCACATCCTCAATACCTGCAGTCTCAGCATCTACACATACCCCGTGGGATATGCATAGCCACAAGAGGGGTTAGTCATCATAACCTCAAATAGTGCATACAGTGTAGGAAATTAATGAACAATGCGCAATATACGACAATTCCAATGAAGACGTCTAATCACTAGTACTAAGGCATAAGATGGTACCACAACTGCCAAATATCACATGCTACAGCATGAATCACAACATTAAGGTACATTACCACAATAATTATATATCACATACCACGACATCAACCACAACAACAAGGTACATTACCAAACACTAAACAACCCGACATGTTATCATGTAAAACGATGTACTTCTAGAACCATAACTATATGCATGTGGATCCACTTATAACGAGGCCGGGATACCTTGCCTGTTTCAGAATACCATGTTCGTAATGCCTCAATAACAACTGGACCGGGATACCACGCCCGTCACGGGATACCTTGCCCGATTCGCCCCATTAACAGTAGGACCGGGAACCTCACCCGTCACGGGATACCTTGCCCAATTCGCCCTTTTTAACCGTAGGACCGGGAAACCTCGCCCGTCACGGGATACCAGGCCCGATACGCCCTACTAACAACAACAACAACAGTACCGATACCATGATGCATGAACATGACCAAATGCGGTGTCTAACCATAATATCCTCTATCGCAATATCTTCGATAGAGTAGCAACAACAACAACAACAGCAGAACACAAGTTCATAAGTTAGCCAGTGCCTTCTACCAATAACATAAACATTTAACGTTCTTAGCAACTTTGATTAAGCACAAAACATCCAAGTGAAGCTTTGGAATAGAAAGATTAGTTCTCTCAAATTATCGCACTAATAAATCCTTAGGCATCATAAATGAACTGTAGACATCCTACTTAGGCTTTACAATATCCACCTAATTGCGGAAACCCGAGGAAACACGATGAAACAACAAGAGTGCATCTTTGTCCTTTGGCGCTGGCGCTGGCATAAATGGCGCTGGCGCCCTGCCACTATCATCCAATTCGCAACAGAGGGTTCGTACCCGTTCGGGGATCTAATGCCTCACCATTACGTCCCTCAGAACTTAGTTGGACATGGTCTAGAGTTCTTTGATCCATACTTAGTGATTACACATTCATAGGGTCTAAAGCTCACCATTTAGCTATTTAAATTCCTTACCCTATCATTTGGTAGCAAACAATTTCTGCACAACTCAACTCCTCCCTATCGTTGACCCTCAATTCTCTTGTTAAAACTTCAAGGTCTCTATTAAGGCATGGTTTATTCATATGTCAATTATTCTAAATAATTAACCCTAACTTGATTCACCTTTTATTCCATTTTAACCTCTCCAGCATTCTGTTTTTAAAACATCATCACCGCTAATCCTTGCAACAACACTAGGGGTTTAGGCATTCAACACTTTTAAATACTAACCATATCAGTACCTAGGCACACAACACGAATGATATAGCATGTCATCAAGTCTTATAGGAGTTCATACAATAGCAATTTAAAGTCGGCAACAACCAAGATTTTCACCTCTCTGAACAATAAAGGAATAGTCAAGAGTAACAAGTATGTAAACAATCAAGACTCAATCACCAAACCAAATTCATCAATCCAATGAAATTATCACATCACGTCACAGTAAATATCACCAGTCAAGATTAATAATTGAAGAGTTCGAATGTCTCCCTATCACGGTGGTGATAGTGCTCGTTTTTCGTTACCGCGCGAGGCATAGGGGTCTTGGGACACCCCTATTGTTCACACATGTTCCATACACTCACTAGAAGAGAACAATTACCCCTTACCTCAAGTGGATTTCGTACTCTTAGGATGGGATGAGAGAACACCAAGCTTTTCCTTTCCTAGTGAAGCTTTCTTTAGTAAAACACAAGAGCAAGGGTTTAGGAATGGAAAAATCATAGTTTAGAACCCTAACATTGATCTTAAAGACAAAGTTATCATTAGAAGGCTTACCCCTTTCTATTCCTCACAATGAGGCTGTAAGAATCACAATAACGATGCTCCCTAGTCGGGTTCCCTAACGTAGTTTTGAGTTCGGAGCCTTTGATAGCAGAAAAAGTTGGAAAAAGGGGAAGAAGAACTTTTCTCTATTTTGATTGGTCTTATGAGCAGCTCCTAATCATGTTTAGGGTTTTATAACTGATGCTTAGTGGCTAGGTTAAGCCTAGGGGTCGTGGTTGCTTCTTCAGGTCGAGAATGGGTCACACGGGGTCACAGAACCGGCCCAAAATGAGTTAAACGCTGAAAAACGCGTGTGGCCGTGATCATTTGTGGGCGCCTACGCCCGACCTCCTGGCGCCTGCGCCTGCTCTCGGTGAGGCCTGGGCACCCAAGCTTCAGTCTGGGCGCCCTGCGCCTGCTCTCGGTGAGGCCTGGGCGCCCCGAGTCCTAGTCTGGGCGCCCTGCGTCTCCTGGGACCGTGTCTGCTGCCAGTTTTGTGTCCTGATTCGCCTATACGCGCACCGTGCCAAGCTTATTGGGCTTCTAACTAATCAATAGCATATTTAACACATTCACATACATGAAATGCTTAATCAAGAACACAAGGAATTATAAGGTTCTAGCACAAAAGAGAGGGTGTTAGAATCCTCCCCCCTTAGAAAAATTCTGTCCTCGGAATTCGCACTAACTTGTAATGAAAAGTTGCGGATACAGCTCTCGCATCTTACTCTCCAACTCCCATGTTGCACTTTCCTCGCTTGCTCCACTCCAAATTACCTTCACCAAGGGAATTTCTCTTCCGCGTAGTTGCTTCATCTTCCGGTCTTCAATCCTTACCGGTGACGTTTCAAACGTGAGATTGTCCTTGAGTTGAATCGCATCCTGAGCTATCACATGACTGGGGTCATGTATGTACTTACGGAGTTGTGACACATGAAATACATTGTGAAGGTTCCCTAGTAACGATGGCAGTGCCACTTGGTAAGCTACTTCGCCAATTCGCTTCAAGATTTGGTAGGGCCCGATGAACCTAGGAGTAAGCTTTTTAGCCTTTAAAACTCTACCAACTCCCTTAGTTGGGGTCACACGTAGGAAAACGTGTTCTCCTTCCTTAAAAGTCAACCTCTTGGTCCGGTTGTCGTAATAACTTTTCTGTCTGCTTTGAGCAGTCTTCATCTTCTCTTGAATCAACTTCACCTTCTCGGTTGTCTCTCTCACCACTTCTGGTCCCAACACCAGGCTTTCACCGGGCTCACACCAACAAAGGGGAGTACGACACCTCCTCCCGTAAAGCGCCTCATATGGAGCCATACCAATACTGGAGTGATAGCTATTGTTATAGGTGAATTCCACTAAAGGTAAGAACTTATCCCAACTCCCGGGTTCCTCCAACACACAAGCCCTCAACAGATCCTCTAATGACTGAATAGTCCGCTCTGATTGACCATCCGTTTGGGGGTGATAGGCTGAGCTCAGTCTGAGTTTGGTTCCCAACGCTTCATGCAAGCTATTCCAGAACCCGGATGTGAATCTAGGATCTCGGTCAGATATGATACTAGAGGGAACACCATGTAGTCTAACGATCTCTTTGATGTACAGTTTCGTTAACCTCTCTAGAGGGAATTCCATGTTCACCAGTAAAAAGTGAGCCGTCTTGGTTAGCCGGTCAACAACCACCCACACTGCATCATAACCAGCTGGAGTCCTGGGAAGTCCGGACACAAAATCCATAGCAATACTGTCCTACTTCCATTCCGGGATGAATAGCGGCTGCAACGTCCCAGAAGGTTTCTGATGTTCAATCTTGGCCTTTTGACAAATCAGACATGCGTATACAAATTCAGCTATTTGCTTCCTCATACTAGGCCACCAGAATAATCTCTTTAAGTCTTGATACATCTTAGTAGCCCCGGGATGGATGCTCAGGCTACTCCTATGACCTTCTTCCAGAATCATCTTTTTCAATTCGGGGATGTCCGGGACACAAATTCGATCCTGGAGCCTTAAAATTCCATCCGTCCCCTTAGTAAATTCACTTGGCTTCCCTTGAGCAATCGAGATCTTCTGCTCAACTAAGAACAAATCGGTTTTCTGCCCTTCCCGGATTTGACCCATTAGATCATTAGTCACTTTCAACATGCCAAGCTTCACGCTCACGGGGGTCTTTTCACACACTAGACTTAAATCTCTGAACTCTTATATTAACTTCAATTCCCTAATCATCATAGTCGAGCAATGCAACGCCTTTCTACTTAACGCATCTGCCACGACATTTGCCTTGCCTGGATGGTAGTTCAACTCAAATTCATAGTCTTTTAGGAATTCCATCCACCTACGTTGCCTCATATTTAACTCCTTCTGGTCAAACAAATACTTAAGGCTCTTATGGTCGTTGAAAACCTCAAACCGAGCCCCATACAGATAGTGTCTCCAGATCTTCAAGGGAAAGACAACTGCACCTAATTCCAAGTCATGGGTAGGATAATTCTGCTCGTGTACCTTTAACTGACGAGACGCATATGCCACGACCTTACCATGCTGCATTAGCACACCACCTAGTCCTTGCTTTGAAGCATCACAGTAGACCACAAAAGGTTTAAGAGGGTCGGGCAACACCAACACTGGTGCCGTAGTCAACTTCTTCTTTAGTACCTGAAAGCTTTCTTCACACTTAGCATCCCATAAGAAAACTTGTCCCTTCCTGGTAAGACGGGTCATCGGTAGTGCTATCCTTGAAAAACCTTCGATAAACCTCCGATAATAACCAGCCAAGCCCAAAAAGCTTCTTATCTCGGTTGCCGATTTAGGAGCTTCCCAATGCAATACAGCTTCCACCTTCGCTGGGTCCACAGCTATACCGCCTTTAGAAATTATGTGGCCAAGAAATCCCACCTCTTCCAACCAAAACTCACACTTCGACATCTTGGCATATAATTGTTTTTCCTTCAACACTTGTAGTACAGTTCTCAAGTGCCCCTCATGCTCCCTTCGAGTCTTGGAGTAAATCAAGATGTCATCTATAAAAATCACCACAAACTTATCCAAGTACGGGCGAAATATCGTGTTCATATAATCCATAAACACTGCTGGTGCGTTAGTTAACGCGTTCGGAATGCGGTTTTTGGAATGTCCTCTTGCTTCACCCGAATTTGGTGGTACCCAGACCTCAAATCAATTTTAGAGAATACACATGCTCCGACTAGTTGGTCCATGAGGTCATCTATCCTCGGCAAAGGGTAGCGGTTCTTGATAGTAACTTTGTTAGGTTGTCGATAGTCAACACACAACCTCATCGAACCATCCTTCTTCTTTACCAACAACACCAGCGCTCCCCATGGAGATACACTTGGTCTAATAAACTTTTTCTCTAACAAGTCCTCCAACTGCTTCTTCAACTCTTCTAACTCCAAGGGAGACATCCTGTAAGGTGCCATAGAGATCGTTCCCGTTCCCGGAACAAGGTCGATCGCAAATTCTACGTCTCATTCCGGTGGTAAGGAGTTAACTTCAGCAAACACTTCCGGAAACTCACAAACGGTGGGTACATCTTTAGCTTCCACTTTTGTCTCTACAGCCATAGAATACAACATCACATATACTTGTGCACCTTCCTTCAGAGATGATCGAATCTTCTTGGCGGTAACCACCCGTGGATCACTAGGTTCAATCACTCCAAACACCACAGTTTTATCAAAGCAGTTCAAAAGTACATGATTAGCAGTCAACCAATCCGTACCTAAAATAACGTCTATCCCCCGAAGAGGTAAACATACTAGGTCCACCACGAAATTCCTACTCCCAATCACGAGAGTGAACTCCTTGCACACATGAGAAGTAATAACAGGTTTATGAGAAGGAATATCCACAGACAAATCAACAGTTAAACGAGATCTGACGATTGCAAATTTTTCACACACTTACAGAGATGAAAGAGTGGAGTCGCACTGCAGTCATACAACACCACTAAAGGAACTCCTCGAATAAAGCAAGTACCTTGGATGAGATCTTGATTCACCGCCTGCGCTGAGAGAAAACACTCTGCCAGTCGACTTCATCCTATTAGCCTGGGGTCTCGGAGTTCTGTTACTATTTGCTGGCTCGTTCTTCAGTCCATCACAGTCGCGGCTGATATGACCAGGCTTGTTGCACTTGAAGCAGATGACAGATGTTTCCTTGCATAAATGAGTATAATGGTCCTTGCCACACTTGCCACATCTAATCTGATTGTAGGGCCAAGAGCTTCCCCCAATTGCTTTTCCCGCGACAGGATTAGCCCCTCTAAGGCTGGTATTTTTAAATGCTTTAGCAGTAGGTGCTAAAGGCTGTCTCCCTCTTCCTTGGGTGGGTTTAGGTTTCTCCCTAATGTTTCTGAAAGCAGCTACCCTCTCATTATAGGCCTCTTCAAAGTCTCTGGTGTTCTGAACAAAGTTCCCAAAGTCGGTAAGTGGCAGGACAGCCACGCCCTGCTTGAGTTCCGGTCGTAAGCCGTTCTTAAACTTAACACACTTCGAGCGGTCGCCAGTTGCTAGTTGGTAAGCAGGATAGTAGCGGGATAATTCCTCAAACTTCACCGCATACTCATCTACAAACATATTCCCCTGTGTTAAAGCTAGGAACTCAGCCTCCTTAGGCCACGAATCTCGGCGGAAAATATTTTTCCAAAAATACGTCCTTGAATACGCCCCAAGTTATAGCGATATGCGGCATTCTCCACCCTCCGACTAGTGTTTTCCCACCAATACTCACCGCTTGGCCAACTTGAAAGAAAGAAAAGCCACCTTCGTTTCATCGGCAGCCCATCACTCTAAAAATCTTCTCCATTTCACGTATCCAGTGTTGGGCTCCATCAGGGTCAGATGCCCCCTTAAAGGTTGGAGGGTTATTTTTCTGAAAATCAGCAATGCTTCTAAAGTTAGCAGGCCTATCAGTACGGTTCTGGTTGCGCTCCAAAGCTTCGGCAACCCGCCCTAAGGCCTCAATCACAGCACGGTCGGTTCTGCCTTCCATTCCTCACTTCTGAGACAAACAGAAAAAGAGTTAGCCTATAAAATGAGTCCGACTACTCCTACTCATATTTATTCTAGCGTAGATAATCATACCGAGCACACAGGCAAAAACACAATAGACACATACCACGGCCTGAGAATCAAGCCGAGCTCTGATACCACTAAATGTGACACCCTCTACCCCGTCATGGCATTTTGGCAATATAAGAAGAAGATAACACAAGATAAAAAAAAGAATATTCATTCGGATAAAACTTTTCTTTCAAGCGAAATAGAGTTGTCACGTTCACAACATGCGAAAATAGAAAATGAGTATGAAATACAAATAATAAAAATGACCCAAGCTCCCGATGTCACAATAATTCAGAGCTCTTCCCTTAATTATTACATCGAAAAAATACAAAGGCTTAAACAAGTAAACATAAGTCTTCTATCTATCACAACGAGCTATCGCGATTACTCGCCGGCATTCACATCCTCAATACCTGCAGTCTCAGCATCTACACATACCCCGTGGGATATGCATAGCCACAAGAGGGGTTAGTCATCATAACCTCAAATAGTGCATACAGTGTAGGAAATTAATGAACAATGCGCAATATACGACAATTCCAGTGAAGACGTCTAATCACTAGTACTAAGGCATAAGATGGTACCACAACTGCCAAATATCACATGCTACAGCATGAAACACAACATTAAGATACATTACCACAATAATTATATATCACATACCACGGCATCAACCACAACAACAAGGTACATTACCAAACACTAAACAACCCGGCATGTTATCATGTAAAACGATGTACTTCTAGAACCATAACTATATGCATGTGGATCCACTTATAACGAGGCCAGGATACCTTGCCCGTTTCGGAATACCATGTTCGTAATGCCTCAATAACAACTGGACCGGGATACCACGCCCGTCACGGGATACCTTGCCCGATTCGCCCCATTAACAGTAGGACCGGGAACCTCACCCGTCACGGGATACCTTGCCCGATTCGCCCTTTTTAACCGTAGGACCGGGAAACCTCGCCCGTCACGGGATACCGTGCCCGATACGCCCTACTAACAACAACAACAACAGTACCGATACCATGATGCATGAACATGACCAAATGCGATGTCTAACCATAATATCCTCTATCGCAATATCTTCGATAGAGTAGCAACAACAATAACAACAGCAGAACACAAGTTCATAAGTTAGCCAGTGCCTTCTACCAATAACATAAACATTTAACGTTCTTAGTGTAACGACCCATTTCCAGATCGCTACGAAACCAAAAGAATGCCTATATGTGACGTGTTTTAAAAACGGTACTCTTATGTTCTTTAGAAAAATGCGGATATTTTTTTTTTAACAATAGTGCCTGTAAAGCACACACAGAGTACTTACAGCGTTTCGAAACATGGTGCAACTAGGACACAAGATTCAAATGTTGTTAAAGCATACATGCATAAATACATAATTAGTCATACACACAGAACATGCAAAATAACAGAGTAGAAATGTGCAAAGAAATACACCTATGATATGATGACCCTCAAGAGAGCAATCATACCCTGGGAGTACTTCCGGTAGACACCCGCGCAGGGTGCTGCTCCAAAAGCAGAACCACCAGTCTACCTGTCTTAGCAAAACATCATGAGCTCAACTGGTCACCAACCAACTGTACACAAAGGTATATATATATATATATATATATTACAATCCTCCACAAAACATAACAGCACACAATGATTAGCAAGCGACTCAAGACAAATAGTGATCATTGCCAGAATCCTCAAAGTGGCCCTCCTCGCTCTCGTCCACCAACTGATCTTCCACATCCTCGCCATCTCCTGGGTAACCATCAAGGATTGAAGGCACCACGGGAAAGGGTCAACTTCTCAACAAAACAAATATAACAAATTCACGGAACAATAACCAATAGCAACGCATACAGTTCAATTCAAAATGTTCACTCAAGACTCGACTCACGACTCATCTCACGACTCATTTCTCTCGACTCGACAATTTTTCCGGAAAGCAGACGCCGATCCTTCAACTGACATACCAGCCGTAGCCTTGGGATCCTCGCTCTCCCTAGGTATGCAGCCCCGGTTCCTTAACGCTGCGACGCCTATCTAATCCACCATGAACAAAGGGGACCTAGCACCCTCAGTTGTCCGGCTCACAGCTCAAAAACGTCTCGATGACTCGACAATGCTCTTAGACTCAATGAACTATTCACCGCATACGATATTCAAAGAGTTATACGCAAGATTATTCGACCGCATATCAAATAATAAGAGCATGCTTAATATGAAGAACACAATTCAACAATTTTACCAATAAAAGCAGTTTGCATGGAGAAACGCAATTCAACGATACAAACAGCACAAACAATCCACAGCTCAATAACAACCGACAACAACCAACACATAGAATTCATCCCTCTGTAACTCAATGGAGTTCACAGAGAGAAACAAACAAGTGTGGGGGGTTGGGGACAGCTACCAACCACTTGTAGACACGCCCACTAAATATTCAGCATACAAAAATAAAGCGAAGGGGTACAAGACCCTCACTTCGAATCCTTAGGTTCTCAGACTTCTTCGCGTAAACGCTTGAAATTAAATTCGTATCTAAATTTGCCCTTTCATAAGGACATATAACCATAATTTTAAATATGAAGCGCCCTTACTGCTTGTTACTGCTAACACTGCTCCTACGTCCTCGGGTCCGCTTCCACGTACACCTCGATTTTTGCGCCGCACGATCTCAGAAACTTCGATTCCTATTACATGTACAACTTAGTACAAACTAGGAATTCTAGTAAAACTTAGTTCTCACTTATCCCTTACTTAACCCAACACTCAAGAATCTAAGAATGCTATTTTATTTTTTTTTAAACTTCTTTCATACATGCAAGCATTTTAGGTACTAAATCAAGCTCGAATACAATTTCAAGCCTTATTTCAAGTATCACATACTAAGCACAATTTAATCAAAACCAAGTTTATGTTTCTTAAAAATGTTTTTCATC
Organism: Calophaca sinica; assembly: GCA_037113605.1. Classification (NCBI taxonomy): domain Eukaryota; kingdom Viridiplantae; phylum Streptophyta; class Magnoliopsida; order Fabales; family Fabaceae; genus Calophaca; species Calophaca sinica. Next base: position 92,213,644 of record CM073735.1, read on the forward strand.
ATGCTTCAACAATTAAAATAAGGTCATAAACCAACATGCTAGAATTTAAAGCATAAAAAGAAAATCAATTCCCTACATGCCCTTTTTATTCCCTCTAAACTCAATTTTATACCAAAACTTATCTAACACTAAACTAATCATGCAATTTAATCCCAAATAGTCCTAAGGTCATATTAAACACATTATCACATACTTAAACACATATTTAGACAATTAAATACATTTTTCTTAAGACTCAAGAATAGAAAAGAATTGCAAACTAACTTGTTACTCCTAATTAAATTAAACTACACATGCAATTAGCATCTAATCAATTCCTACAACACATATAGATCATTAATTACATGATTTAAGCAAGATTACACAATTTCCCTCTTGTTCATGCCTAGGGTTTTTCGATCAAAGTTCAAGGGAAGAGTTTTATGATGCTTCAACCATGAATCAACAACAACCAACAACAAACAAGCAACATATTAGAACATAAACCAAGCAAAGATCAAAACACTAAAAATGGTGAAGGGTGGCGCTAATTTCTGCAGAAAAACAGAGGAAAAAATTTGTTTTTAAGCTCATACAAATGGTTAGAAAGATAGGTAGTAGGATGAGGAAGAAAACCTAGCAATTAATCAAAGTTTGGAAGCAAAAAAACTAGCTAAAATGGGGAGGGAAAGTCACGACATCAGCAGCAAGGAGGGGAAGAAAAATCAGATTTCTTTACCTCAAATGATGATCGAAAGGATGATCTAGGTAGAGGAGATGGTATGGAGCTATATTGATGAAGGAACCTTGCTCAAAGGATCAAAGAAATGGATGGAATCATCAATGGAAGTGGTGGAGGCTTGGAGAAGAAAAGAAAAGATGGAGAAGAGGGTTTGGGGAAGAAGAAAAAATCGTGGGCAGCTGGTGGGGGGCTTCCTCCTTTTATAAGAAAAAAATAATGTAGTAAGTAAGAGTGGTTATATGTAAGACTTTCTCTTTTTTTTTTTTTTTTTTTTTTTACAAACCACACAACTAATGACATCTAGCAATTAAATTAGATGTTAAGCATATCATCTAATCTTACCCATCTAACCTCACATCTCTCAAAAAAATACCCTCTAATTAGAGTCCTAAGATCTAAAACACGGCGACGAAAGACCGCGTTACCGATAAACTCGCGAAAATTAATTTAACGAGAAATTAATTCATCGCGTGAAAATATTATATCATAAATAATAAAAATAACAATAATCACTCAAAAATAGTCACAAGAAGTTACGATTCCATTTTCATCGAAATCGGAGTTCATTTGGAATTTTATCTGCGGCGAAACCGCCCGGCGATTCGAAACGCGGAGAAACTTCGTTAAAATTTTTCGACGATTTTTCAACCGTGAATTAATATGAAATATTAATTCTCAAATTTAATTTGATCTTGATTTAATTAATACACTTTCTCAAAGAACAAGGAACTGCTTTATTATAGCGTAAATACGACAGAATACACTAAATAATGCTAATTAGCGCCTAAAAAAAAAATACGCGTGTTACAATACTCCCCCTCTAAAAATAGTTTCGTCCTCGAAACTATTGGTGAGTTACGTACCGTGAAAAAGCTCTGGATACTGAGTCTTCATCTTCTCTTCCAGTTCCCAGGTGGCGTCTCCAGTCTTCGGGTCCCATACGACCTTAACCAGTTGTATCTCCTTGTTCCTTAACTGCTTAGTCTTTCTGTCTACAATCCTTGCAGGTGACGCTTCGAAAGACAGATCATCCTTCAGTTGGATCACATCCGGTTTGATGACATGAGAAGGGTCGGAGACATACTTCCGCAATTGCGAGACGTGAAAGACGTCATGAATGTTTGATAAGAAAGGGGGCAAGGCAATTTGATAGGCCACTAGGCCGATACGGCGGAGAATCTGGTAGGGTCCAATGAATTTATGAGTAAGCTTTTTGGATTTGATCGCTCGACCAACTCTAGTGACAGGGGTAACTCGGAGAAATACGTGTTCTCCTTCTTCAAACTCCAACGGTCGGCGTCTTTGATCTGCATAGCTTTTCTGTCGGCTTTGAGACGTCTGCATCTTTTCTCTGATTAGTTGGATCTTCTTGGTAGTCTGCTGAATCATATCCGGTCCCACGACAGAACTCTCGCCATTCTGGTACCAACAAAGAGGCGTCTGACATTTACGTCCATACAATGCTTCATACGGTGCCATGCTGATACTCGCGTGAAAACTGTTGTTATAGGTGAATTCTACCAGTGGTAAGACATCGTCCCAACTTCCTCTGTGGTCCAAGGTGCACGCTCGTAGTAAATCTTCCAGTGATTGTATCGTTCTCTCAGTCTGACCGTCGGTCTGGGGGTGATATGCGGAGCTAAATTTGAGTTTGGTTCCCATGGCTTCTTGTAGCTCCCTCCAAAAATGAGATGTGAACTTCGGGTCTCGATCAGAAATGATAGAAGAAGGTACACCATGCAAACGCATGATCTCTGCGATGTAGATCTCTGTCAGCTTCTCTACATTGTATGTCGATCTTACGGGCAACAAATGTGCCGATTTAGTCAGTCGGTCGACAATTACCCAAATCGAGTCATGTTTCCTCTGCGTTCTCGGCAATCCCACGACAAAATCCATAGAAATGCTATCCCACTTCCACACTGGTACGTCAAGCGGTTGTAGTATCCCTGCTGGTTGTTGATGTTCTACCTTCGCCTTCTGACAAGTTAGACAGGAAGCTACATACTCTGCTACTTGCTTCTTCATTCCAGACCACCAAAAATGCTTCTTCAAGTCTTGATACATCTTCGTAACTCCTGGATGAATACTCAAACCACTCTTGTGTGCCTCGTCAAGAATCAACTTCCTCAGCTCAGCTACATTGGGTACTCAAACACGTCCATTGCACCTTAAGATATTGTCCACTCCGACCTTGAACTCGGTTGCTTTTCCTCGTGCTATAAGCTCGATCTTCTCTTGGAGTAGCTTGTCATGAGCTTGGTGTTCCCTAATCTCCTCCAATAGGTCGCTAGAAATGGGAAGTATTCCAAACTTCAGCTTTCCCGGTGACACCTCCATGCTCAGCTTCAAGTCTCGAAACTTCTCTAGCATCTCCAACTCCTTGATCATCAATGATGAAACTAAAACACTTTTCCTGCTTAGTGCATCAGCTACCACGTTCGCCTTCCCTGGATGGTATTCCAAAGTAAAATCGTAATCCTTCAGAAATTCTGTCCATCTTCGTTGTCGCATGTTGAGCTCCTTCTGATCGAATAAGTACCGTAAGCTCTTGTGGTCGCTGTAAACGGTGAACGTGCTCCCATAGAGATAGTGCCTCCAAATCTTTAGTGCAAAAACCACTGCAGCAAGCTCCAAATCGTGCGTAGGGTAATTTCTCTCGTGAGTCTTAAGCTGTCGCGAAGCATAAGCCACAACTTTCTGATGTTGCATCAACACGCATCCTAATCCCTGGTGTGACGCATCACAATAAATGAATAAACCTCGTAAGGTTCTTTTGGTTGGGGTAGAATCAACACAGGTGCGGTTGTCAAAAGCTCCTTCAGTCTCTGGAAACTAGATTCGCACTCTTTTGTCCAAGCAAACGGTTGATCCTTCCTTGTAAGCCGTGTGAGTGGCGCGACAATCTTCGAGAAACCTTCAATAAACCTCCGGTAATAGCCTGCTAAGCCCACAAAGCTTCTGATATCCGTCACGGTTTTCGGTTGCTCCCAAGCTAACACAGCTTCTATCTTGGCTGGATCCACAGCTATTCCTTCTTTAGTTATCACGTGTCCGAGAAAGTTCACTTTTTCAAGCCAGAATTCACACTTAGCAAGGTTGGCATAAAGCTGCTTCTCTCGGAGTATTTGCAGTACTTGATGCAGGTGTTTTTCGTGCTCCTCTTTACTCCTCGAGTAAATCAAGATGTCGTCGATGAACACTACCACGAATTGATCCAGAAATGGATGAAAGATCCTGTTCATGTAGTCCATGAATACTGCTGGTGCGTTCGTCACCCCAAAAGGGATCACTAGATACTCGTAGTGGCCGTATCTCGTCCTGAAAGCGGTCTTGGGAATATCCTCTTCCTTCACTCGAATCTGGTGATAACCTGACTTTAAGTCAATCTTGGAAAACATGGCAGCTCATCTTAGTTGATCCATCAAGTCATCGATGCGCAGTAGCAGATACCGATTCTTGACAGTAACCTTGTTGAGTTGGCGATAATCCACGCACAGTCTTGATCGTCCATCCTTCTTCTTTACTAACAATACTGGGGCTCCCCATGGCGACACACTGGGTCGTATGAACTACTTCGATTCCAAGTGCTCAATCTGAGACTTCAACTCCTTCATCTCAACTGGTGACATTCGATAGGGCGCTATCGAAATTGGTCCTGTTCCTGGAAGTAAATCAATAGAAAATTCAATTTCTCTAACTGGCGGTAGTCCTGGCACGTCTTCCGGGAAAACATCGATAAAATCGCAAACAACAGGAACATTCTTCACTTCAATCTCCTGAGAAACTTCCAAATTAGCCAGTACATGTATTCCTGGGTCCCCGCTTTCAATGAAACACCAATGTGGTTAACAGATAGGTAGTTGGAAATTCCGAGGTCGGGAAAAACCACGGTTTTTCGGGCACAGTCCAAAAGGACATGGTGGTGGGATAACCAATCCATCCCGAGAATGACATCTATACCCTTAAGTGGTAGACAGACCAAATTAACCACAAATTTTCTACTCTGAATGACCACTACACAATTAAGGCATGCAGTGTTAGTAACTAAGGTTTTAGCAGTTGGGGTAGTAACTACCAGCTTGAATGGTAAAGAAGTCACAGTCAATTTCAAACGGTCAACACAATCTGAAGAAATAAAGGAATGGGTTGCACCCGAATCAAAAAGAACGGTTAGGGGTTTACCCTCAATCTCACAATCTCCTTGGATGAGGCCATCAGCTTTCTCCGCTTCTTCTCCGCTCATACAGAAAACTCTGCCTTTAGCCATTAGGCATTTTTCTTTAGCTTTTGCCGCATGCATTGCTGGTTCAGCCTTAGGTGTTGGACAATCCTTGGCAAAATGCCCCGGCTTCTTACAGTTAAAGCACACATCTTCCTTCTGGACACAGTTGCTCGCATAGTGTCCCGGCCTTCCACAACGATAGCAGGTCACGTCAGTACCAATCTGACTCTCGCTCCTCGGGTTTTGGGCCATCGGACGATATTGTCCCCTGTTGTTGTTTCCCTGGGGTCGACTATAGGGCTTCTTCTGTTGCTTTCCCTTTTACGTAAACCTCTGTCCCGTGTTATGAGGTCTCATCGGTCCACCTGTGCCAGTCTTCTTCTTGTGACTCCTCATTCCCTCTACTTCGACACAACGATCGATCAACTCTTGGAGGTTCCTGATCCTCAGTGACACCACTGACTTTTGAACATCAAACCTCAGTCCTCTTTGAAATCTCTCACTCAGCCATCCTTGGTCAGCTCGGTCGCGAAATGGACTGAAATACCTCGCAAGTGATTCAAACTTTGCAGCGTACTCAGACACTGTCATGCTGCCTTGTTGAAGTCGAAGAAACTCTTGTTCTTTCTCTGCCCTTGCTGTGTCAGGAAAATACTTGTCCAAGAATCTTCCGCGGAAAACCTCCCAGGTTATCTCACGATGTTCCGCAGTCAATGCCTGCTTCACACCCTTCCACCAGTACTCGGCATCCCCTAGCAACAAGTAGGTGGCATAGTCTACCTTCACATTGTTTGGGCAATGAAGTGCTTCGAAAATCTTCTCGATCTCTTGCATCCATAAGTCAGCCTTGTCTGGATTTGGCTCGCCATAGAACTTCGGGGGATCATGCTTCCGGAAGTCTGCCAATCCTCTCGCCTCAGCATTCCGCTCAGCTCTCTGTTGTTGTTACAAATTCTACTGGGCCAGTGCCGCTGTCTGCTGGGCCATTGCATTAGATTACTGGGTTGCTGCAGCTGATTATTGGGCCATGGCTGCCGCCATTTCCGTCATAGCCTGAATCGCTCGTTCCATGTTAGAGTTATCGGATCCGGTTGCAGGGTCTCTACGAGGTGGCATTAGATTTCGAAAAATCTAAAACCTGCCAGAACTCACAACAAAGGGGTGTGTTAACACACATTGCTTCAATCAAGAAACAATCCAACAATTGTCAAACAACTACTATACTTAGCAAACAATCACAATACCAAACAGCTAATCACATCAACAAGCACAACCCGACACGGTGACCAGTTCTAATTTTCCTATGCACAGTCCGGTTAGACCGAACTGCTCTTATACCACCATTGTAACGACCCGTTTCCAGATCGCTATGAAACCAAAAGAATGCCTATATGTGACGTGTTTTAAAAACGGTACTTTTATGTTCTTTAGAAAAATGCGGATATATATTTTTTTAACAATAGTGCCTGTAAAGCACACACAAAGTACTTACAGCGTTTCGAAACATGGTGCAACTAGGACACAAGATTCAAATGCTGTTAAAGCATACATGCATAAATACATAAGTCATACACACAGAACGTGCAAAATAACAGAGTAGAAATGTGCAAAGAAATACACCTATGATATGATGACCCTCAAGAGAGCAATCATACCCTGGGTTACTTCCGGCAGACACCCGCGCAGGAGGCTGCTCCAAAAGCAGAACCACCAGTCTACCTGTCTTAGCAAAACATCATGAGCTCAACTGGTCACCAACCAACTGTACACAAAGGTATATATATATATATTACAATCCTCCATAAAACATAACAGCACACAATGATTAGCAAGCGACTCAAGACAAATAGTGATCATTGCCAGAATCCTCAAAGTGGCCCTCCTCACTCTCGTCCACCAACTGATCTTCCACGTCCTCGCCATCTCCTGGGTAACCATCATGGATTGAAGGCACCATGGGAAAGGGTCAACTTCTCAACAAAACAAATATAACAAATTCACGGAACAATAACCAACAGCAACGCATATAGTTCAATTCAAAATGTTCACTCAAGACTCGACTCACGACTCATCTCACGACTCATTTCTCTCGACTCGACAATTTTTCCGGAAAGCAGACGCCAATCCTTCAACTGACATACCAGCCGTAGCCTTGGGATCCTCGCTCTCCCTTGGTATGCAGCCCCGGTTCCTTAACGCTGCGACGCCTAGCTAATCCACCATGAACAAAGGGGACCTAGCACCCTCAGTTGTCCGGCTCATAGCTCAAAAACGTCTCGACGACTCGACAATGCTCTCAGACTCAATGAACTATTCGTCGCATACGATATTCAAAGAGTTATATGCAAGATTATTCGACCGTATATCAAATAATAAGAGCATGCTTAATATGAAGAACGCAATTCAACAATTTAAGCAAAAAAAGCAGTTTGCATGGAGAAACGCAATTCAACGATACAAACAGCACAAACAATCCACAGCTCAATAACAACCGACAACAACCAACGCATAGAATTCATCCCTCTGCAACTCAATGGAGTTCACAGAGAGAAACAAACAAGTGTGGGGGGTTGGGGACAGCTACCAACCACTTGCAGACACGCCCACTAAATATTCAGCATACAAAAATAAAGCGAAGGGGTACAAGACCCTCACTTCGAACCCTTAGGTTCTCAGACTTCTTCGCGTAAACGCTTGAAATTAAATTCGTATCTAAATTTGCCCTTTCATAAGGACATATAACCATAATTTTAAATATGAAGCGCCCTTACTGCTTGTTACTGCTAACACTGCTCCTACGTCCTCGGGTCCGCTTCCACGTACACCTCGATTTCTGCGCCGCACGATCTCGGAAACTTTGATTCCTATTACATGTACAACTTAGTACAAACTAGGAATTCTAGTAACACTTAGTTCTCACTTATCCCTTACTTAACCCAACACTCAAGAATCTAAGAATGCTATTTTTTTTTTTAAACTTCATTCATACATGCAAGCATTCTAGGTACTAAATCAAGCTCAAATACAATTTCAAGCCTTATTTCAAGTAACACATACTAAGCACAATTTAATCAAAACCAAGTTTATGTTTCTTAAAAATGTTTTTCATCATGCTTCAACAATTAAAATAAGGTCATAAACTAACATGCTAGAATTTAAAGCATAAAAAGAAAATCAATTCCCTACATGCCCTTTTTAGTCCCTCTAAACTCAATTTTATACCAAAACTTATCTAACACTAAACTAATCATGCAATTTAATCCCAAATAGTCCTAAGGTCATATTAAACACATTATCACATACTTAAACACATATTTAGACAATGAAATACATTTTTCTTAAGACTCAAGAATAGAAAAGAATTGCAAACTAACTTGTTACTCCTAATTAAATTAAACTACACATGCAATTAGCATCTAATCAATTCCTACATGATTTAAGCAAGATTACACAATTTCCCTCTTGTTCATGCCTAGGGTTTTTCGATCAAAGTTCAAAGGAAGAGTTTTATGATGCTTCAACCATGAATCAACAACAACCAACAACAAACAAGCAACATATTAGAACATAAACCAAGTAAAGATCAAAACACTAAAAATGGGGAAGGGTGGCACTAATTTCTGCAGAAAAACAGAGGAAAAAATTTGTTTTTAAGCTCATACAAATGGTTAGAAAGATAGGTAGTAGGATGAGGAATAAAACCTAGCAATTAATCAAAGTTTGGAAGCAAAAAAACTAGCTAAATTGGGGAGGGAAAGTCACGACATCAGCAGCAAGGAGGGGAAGAAAAATCAGATTTCTTTACCTCAAATGATGATCAAAAGGATGATCTAGGTAGAGGAGATGCTATGGAGCAATATTGATAAAGGAACCTTGCTCAAAGGATCAAAGAAATGGATGGAATCATCAATGGAAGTGGTGGAGGCTTGGAGAAGAAAAGAAAAGATGGAGAAAAGGGTTTGGGGAAGAAGAAAAAATCGTGGGCAGCTGGTGGGGGGCTTCCTCCTTTTATAAGAAAAAAATAATGTAGTAAGTAAGAGTGGTTATATGTAAGACTTTCTCTTTTTTTTTTTTTTTTACAAACCACACAACTAATGACATCTAGCAATTAAATTAGATGTTAAGCATATCATCTAATCTTACCCATCTAACCTCACATCTCTCAAAAAAATACCCTCTAATTAGAGTCCTAAGATCTAAAACATGGCGGCGAAAGACCGCGTTACCGATAAAATCGCGAAAATTAATTTAACGAGAAATTAATTCATCGCGTGAAAATATTATATCATAAATAATAAAAATAACTATAATCACTCAAAAATAGTCACAAGATACGATTCGATTTTCATCGAAATCGGAGTTCATTTAGAATTTTATCTGCGGCGAAACCGCCCGGCGATTCGAAACGCGGCGAAACTTCGTTTGAATTTTTCGACGATTTTTGAACAGTGAATTAATATGAAATATTAATTCTCAAATTTAATTTGATCTTAATTTAATTAATACACTTTCTCAAAGAACAAGGAACTGCTTTATTATAGCGTAAATACGACAGAATACACTAAATAATGCTAATTAGCGCCTAAAAAAAATAAGCGTGTTACACTTAGCAACTTTGATTAAGCACAAAACATCCAAGTGAAGCTTTGGAATAGAAAGATTAGTTCTCTCAAATTATCGCACTAATAAATCCTTAGGCATCATAAATGAACTGTAGACATCCTACTTAAGCTTTACAATATCCACCTAATTGCGGAAACCCGAGGAAACACGACGAAACAACAAGAGTGCATGCTGTCACTGGGCGCCTGGCGCCTGGCATCGTGGGCGCCTGGCGCCCTGCCACTGTCATCCAATTCGCAACAGAGGGTTCGTACCCGTTCGGGGATCTAATGCCTCACCATTACGTCCCTCAGAACTTAGTTGGACATGGTCTAGAGTTCATTGATCCATACTTAGTGATTACACATTCATAGGGTCTAAAGCTCACCATTTAGCTATTTAAATTCCTTACCCTATCATTTGGTAGCAAACAATTTCTGCACAACTTAACTCCTCCCTATCGTTGACCCTCAATTCTCTTGTTAAAACTTCAAGGTCTCTATTAAGGCATGGTGTATTCATATGTCAATTATTCTAAATAATTAACCCTAACTTAATTCACCTTTTATTCCATTTTAACCTCTCCAGCATTCTGTTTTTAAAACATCATCACCGCTAATCCTTGCAACAACACTAGGGGTTTAGGCAATTCAACACTTTTAAATACTAACCATATCAGTACCTAGGCACACAACACGAATGATATAGCATGTCATCAAGTCTTATAGGAGTTCATACGATAGCAATTTAAAGTCGGCAACAACCAAGATTTTCACCTCTCTGAACAATAAAGGAATAGTCAAGAGTAACAAGCATGTAAACAATCAAGACTCAATCACCACACCAAATTCATCAATCCAATGAAATTATCACATCACGTCACAGTAAATATCACCAGTCAAGATTAATAATTGAAGAGTTCGAATGTCTCCCTATCACGGTGGTGATAGTGCTCGTTTTTCGTTACCGCGCGAGGCATAGGGGTCTTGGGACACCCTTATTGTTCACACATGTTCCATACACTCACTAGAAGAGAACAACTACCCCTTACCTCAAGTGGATTTCGTACTCCTAGGATGGGATGAGAGAACACCAAGCTTTTCCTTTCCTAGTGAAGCTTTCTTCAGTAAAACACAAGAGCAAGGGTTTAGGAATGGAAAAATCATAGTTTAGAACCCTAACATTGATCTTAAAGACGAATTTATCATTAGAAGGCTTACCCCTTTCTATTCCTCACAATGAGGATGTAAGAATCACAGTAATGATGCTCCCTAGTCGGGTTCCCTAACGTAGTTTTGAGTTCGGAGCCTTTGATAGCAGAAAAAGTTGGAAAAAGGGGAAGAAGAACTTTTCTCTATTTTGATTGGTCTTATGAGCAGCTCCTAATCATGTTTAGGGTTTTAGAACTGATGGTTAGTGGCTAGGTTAAGCCTAGGGGTCGTGGTTGCTTCTTCAGGTCGAGAATGGGTCACACGGGGTCACAGAACCGGCCCAAAACGAGTTAAAACGCAAAAAAAAATGCACAGTCGCTGATCAGCTGTGGGCGCCCTGTGCCAGCACTCCCTGGGCGCCCTACGCCTGCTCTCGGTGAGGCCTGGGCGCCCGAGCTTCAGTTTGGGCACCCTGCGCCTGCTCTCGGTGAGGCCTGGGCGCCCCGAGTCCTAGTTTGGGCGCCCTGCGCCTCCTGGGACCGTGTCTGCTGCCAGTTTTGTGTCCTGATTCGCCTATACGCGTACCGTGCCAAGCTTATTGGGCTTCTAACTAATCAATAGCATATTTAACACATTCATATACATGAAATGCTTAATCAAGAACACAAGGAATTATAAAGTTCTAGCACAAAAGAGAGGGTGTTACACTGGTGGAGAAGCACAAGACTGATGATGGAGGCAAACCATCAGGAAATTACCTGGGAGGCCTTTCGGGAGAAATTCCTGGATAAGTATTTCCCAATTAGCGTAAGGACCAAATTTGGAGACGACTTTCTGAAGGTACGACAAGGCAATATGACGGTCGGTGAGTACGCTGCAAAGTTCGAGTCATTGTCTCGATATTTCCTCTTCTTTCGACAGACTATGGATGAAGGATACATGTGTCATCGATTCATGGAAGGACTCTGTTATGACATCCAAGATTCAGTGCTACCACTGGGAATCCGACAATTCCAGCCACTGGTCGAGAAGTGCAGAGAAGTGGAGACCATGAAGAACCGAAGACTCAATCGGGGAGGCAACAACTCTGGGGGACCAATCAGACAAAACGACCAAAACCAAAGGGGAAAACAACAGCAGAAGAAGCCGTACAAAAGGCTACAGGGACATAACAAGGGTCAGTATCGTCCAATGGCTCAGAACTCAGGAGGTGGGAGTCAGTCTCAAGGTGCAGAGGTACATTGCTACCGCTGTGGAAAATCAGGACATCTCGCCAACCAGTGCCCCACCAAGGATGACCTATGCTTCAACTGCAAGAAGCCGGGTCATTTTGCCAAAGACTGCAAGGCGCCTAAGGCAGAACCATCAGTGAATGCCGCAAAAACCAACCGTCCGACTGCAAGGGGACGAATCTTTTGCATGAACGGAGAGGAAGCAGAGCAATCTGAAGAGCTGATTCAAGGGGACTGCAAGATCACTGGTAACCTTCTATCCGTACTCTTTGATTCCGGTGCAACCTATTCATTCATTGCCATGGATTGTGTGAACCGCTTGAAATTATCTGTGACTGGATTGCCATTTGACTTAGTAGTTACTACTCCGGCTGCTAAGACATTGACCGCTAACACCGCATGTCTTCATTGTCCGGTAGTCATTCAGAGTAGGAAGTTCTTTGCAAATTTGTTATGTCTGCCTTTGAAACATCTTGAAATTATTCTCAGGATGGATTGGTTGTCACACCACCATGTCCTTTTGGACTGTGCCCGTAAGACCGTGATTTTTCCCGACCCTGGAGTTTCTAAGTACTTATCTGCCAATTCCGTCAGAGTTTCCTTGAAAGAGGGGACTTAGGAATACATATCGCTCGCTAGCTTAGAAGCCACTCAAGAAATAGATTTGAAAGATGTGACCGTGGTGAGAGCGCAATCATAGGACCTGACATAGTACAGTAAACCACTGAAAAGGTGAAGAAAATCTGAATGAACATGAGGACATCTCAGAGTCGACAAAAGAGCTACGCAGACAATCGTCGCCGACCACTGGAATTTGGAGAAAGCGACCATGTATTCCTCTGTGTCACACCCACAACTGGAGTTAGTCAAGCGATCAAATCCAGAAAGCTTACTCCTAAATTTATCGGACCCTACCAAATTCTTCGTCGTGTGGGGCCAGTTGCCTACCAATTATCTTTACCGCCATTCCTATCAAACATTCATGACGTCTTTCATGTCTCGTAGTTGCGAAGGTATATACCTGATCCGTCTCATGTCATTAAACCGGATGTGATCCAGTTGAAGGATGACCTCTCATTCGAACTACCCCCGATCAGAATCACCGACAGAAAGATCAAGCGACTGAGAAACAAAGAGATTCCACTGGTTAAGGTAATCTGGAACCAGGCAACCGGAGATGCGACTTGGGAGCTTGAGGACAAGATTAGGGAGCAGTATCCAGAGCTATTCTCTAACCCTTAGTTTCGAGGACGAAACTATTTTTAGTGGGGGAGTATTGTAACACCGGTAGTTTTACCATGACTTAATTATTGCTACTGTATTGTAATTCCCTGTATTACGCATTAATATGCATGATAAATATTTTGTGTGCTGTTAATCAAGTAGATGAATTTAACTAAAATAAAATTATATTTGGGACTTAATATATTATATTAAGTCACGGTTAAATTTTCAATTCAAAATTTCACCGTTTTCCGGTCGCGTTTTGAACTACCCGGGTAAGTTTTTGCCCTATTTAAAAACTCTAATTCGACTCAAATATTTAAATATTTGGGAATTTGATGTTTTATAATATTTCTAATTTATTAGATTTTTTTTGGCAATTTTACTTAATTTTTTATAATACTGTATTTTCTACGCGCCGGAGACGCGAGACACGTGAAACCAAACGTGCGACGAAACTGGAAGCTGAGAGAACCATGAGGGAGGGGCAAAAATCAGAAGATAAAATAAAAAGAGATTAGATTGTGGTAGATTTTAAGTCATGACACAAAGAGATAGTGATGTGATTAACCTACCAAAAATGTTAAAGTTTAGTTCTATTTATGGTAAGAGTTAATAAGGTCTTTATGCTAGCTTGCACCCATGGATTTGGCCAAGATTTCCTCTCCTTTTCAGCCATCATGGTCGAAATTATGCAGCTGATTTAGAGGAGAAATTCCACTCCTAAATCATTCACCAAAATCTTGATTTCATGCATGATGATTTCCTATCTTTTCCTAGCTTTTCCCTATCATCTCCTAAGATCACTTCACCACCAAATATCCTTCTTTTTAGCATCAAATCTCCTTGTTTGCTGGCTGGAAATCAGCTCCTTTGAGTGACCAAATCCATCACTTTTCTTGTGTCATTTGCTAAGCACAAAATGAGGAACTCAAAGGTAATAACCATGAGATCTTTTGACTAGTCTTTAACCACTTGAGCAACTAAAATTCTGCCCATTTCCACTTCAGTTTTGGAGCGCCCTCAAGGCCTATATAAGGCCAACAACTTCAGCTCATTCACTTCCTTGAGTTGAGAAAAAAATAGTGGAAGAAGTGAGGTAGTTGGAGAGAGTATTGAAGTGGTTTTGTTCCAAAGAAATTCTGCACTTGCTTCCTTTCTTGCAAGCTGCGAACAGCAGCCTTTGGGTAAGAAAAACACCATTCTTCTTCCTTCTTAAGCTCACTTTATATCACTAGTAGTTGGACATGATCCCTACTTATGTTCTTCCAAAGAAAAAGAAAGATTTTATGCTATTTGTATTGCCATTTTCCTTCCATAGTTCTAGTTACTTAAACATGTGTTTTCTTTTCATTTCAAGCTTGATGAAAAGCCAAGAACATAGATGGATACATATATATATGTGTCATGAATGGTCTATGTAAAGGCTTGAGAGCATTTCTTTAAAGTTGTGACTTGGGTTTTGTTGTTTAAAACTTGCTTGGAAGATTTCATTTTGTTAATACTACTACCAATATTTTAAGATAAGTTATAAACTCCAATGAGCTTGATGAAACACATAGAGGCTTGATCATTCCAAAGGTCATGACCCAAGTTGTTGAAAGCAAGGGAACTCCATTTTTTTTTCACTCTTTCTTGTTGAAGAGTTTATGGACTCAAGAACCTCAAAGAAAAGAACTCTACTACATCATTCGTAATATAGTAATAAAAAGGTTTTTGAAACAACAAAATATGTATATATTTTAAAACTCCATTGTTTGGGCTATGATCTAAAAGAGAGCCTCACTTTGAATGGGTGAAACATCTACTTGATGAAAGGATGTAACCCATGACAAGTTTCTTACTACTTTCATTCTCTTATCATAATTTGTTGATAAAAGGAATGGATATTTAAAATAAGAAAGAATGATCTAGGCATTTTATGGCCTTGAGGCCGTGAGCTCCACTTGGAGAAGGAGACAAATTCTTCATTTGATTCCTTGTTTTCTTGATAATAAAGAATAATGTTTTTTTATAGTTAAGTGATCCTACACTTTTCTTGAGAAACAAACTCTCCTTGCCCTTTCCTTGTAAAACTGTAACACCCTGTTTCCGGAGCGCTACAGTGCAACCCAATCTAATGCTGAAAACATTTAATGCTTGTATGCTTTCAGTAAAGAGTACTCTTATGTATTTCGCAATGGAAAAATAGGAGTCACTTTTTTTTTCTCCTTTGAAACCCTTTTCAAAATGAGACATAGAGTACTATAGTTTTCTAAATGATGCCAAATCAATCTTTTGCAAATATCAGAGTATGTCACATCACAATTAATGCTTCAGATCGCATAAGACATAACATTATCATTTCCCACTAAGGCGAGTTTTTTTCGAAGAGTGTGATTACAAGGCAATACTTAATTACGCAAATAATCAAAACAAAACCCTAAGCTAAGCTGGCCAACAACTATGACTCTTATTGAGAAACAACTCAGCAAGACCAAACACGAAATACTCAGAGGAATCTTCCTCCACTTGCTCAATCTTCAATGCTCCTGAAAGGCGAAGCTGCAACAGCTATCGAGCTCCATCTAGAAGTGACATCCATAAGGACATCCAATCCAACAACAGTGCAAGGATAAATCCTTTGTCCACGAGTTTATCATAGGCTATGTCGCATGCAAACAAGATATATATAATACAAAAGCATGCCTTTATATACATATACATACTTAATAGACCGCACACATCATTATGGTATATCAAGCATTTGCATGTGAACAGACAGATCAACTAATCAGATCAACAATCAAGTCACCACAATATTAAAAAATTGCATGTGAGTAGGCGAAGCTATCAACAATAAGTGATTAAGTCATCACAACATCAAATTCATCACATATCATAAATGTGGTTAGCCATGCATGCCAATGCATTATGAACAAGTTTGTGTATACACTTGCAGCCTTAAACAAGGACATCAATAGGAACAAGGAAAGCCTTTTCCAGGTCCGAACAAATTCCCCTACCAAGGGTATAGCCACGCATTAGGCTTGCCACGTATTAGGCATTGTTGCCATACGGGCATGAAGTGACAACTCGTCCTTTTGAAGTCTTTAAGACAATCAAACGCTCCGAGTGTCGATGCTCAATGGTCAGTATGCATCCAAACAAATTCTTCAATATGGCATGCTCACCGTAGGGAGTGCCCGAGTAAAGTTTTAATTAATCAATGCGGATCGACAAACCTCAACTACATTCATTTTTGTAAAGGTGGAGGGAACTCAAAGTTTAAGCACTACAATGGGCATCCCATACTACTCAAGTAATGCTCAGGTATTCTTCATCACGCAGTGAACTGAGATGATGATAAATACCCCTTAGAGTTCAAACACAGGACACTAGGTCCAGGTTTTCAACTACGGAACGCTAATCTCAATCTTAGATCAAAACTTAGGTACGTAATGCGGAACACTAGGCTCAATTTTTAGGTTGAGATACTAGGCACGCCATACGGAACACTAGGTCCAATCCTTAATCAAGAGAATACGCATGCAAGTAGGACATTAAGTCCCAGCACAGGACACATGGCCCATATGCTCAATAGGAACACTAGGTTCCCTATATTTTATTCCTTCAAAATCTCGATCTTTGAAATCTCTTTCTCCGTCCTTCTATCACTCCTATGTGTCTGAAAATACTTTTTGGCTTTAGGTCATTGAAACCCTAGTTGTGCTAAATAATGTATTAGGAAAAATTCCCAGGAAAGAGAGGCGGTGCGAACACTCTTAATAACCAGGTCTTTCCTAGCCAGAATTTTCCAGACGAATCATTTAACTCAACTGTTTTCACAAATCACATTGTTTACTCAAGTTCTTTTTCCTACTATTGATTCCTTGAAAATTCTTTGCATGCTTTGGCTAGTTATACTAAAACTCTCACGCTTACTTTTAAGTCAAAATGCCCTTAACAACTTTGTTTACGAAATCAGAATTCGGCTTGTGAAATCGCATCGGATTTACCGTAGTAAATTGTCAAACCAATAACAATCGATCAACGCATTATTAATTAATCCATTATTATCAACAATATTTTCCAAATTCCAATTAAATCAAACCTGATTTAAGGCAAGAAATACAAAACATAATGCCGCACAGGGCCAAGAGCGTGCTACAATATTTCATATAACACATAATAATTCAGTACGCTACAATCTACTACATGCATTTCATCAATTTAAAGTCCAATCAAATCAATCAAACATGATTTAAGTCACACAATACAATTCAGTATTGTCACGCAGGGCCAAAAACATGCTACGGCATTCCAAACAACACATAGTCATACTACAAGTACTACCACACAGTTTAATCAAGCAATCAAACAACACACAAGGCGAAAAGCCCAAACTCATTATATAAGAATTTCCCTTACCTTGGGCGCTTTAACAATCCAAGCAAGGCAGTTCCAAACTATCGTCAAGTCGAACCTCGCGTGAACCTTAAGCACGAACCTTAACAACACAAACTTAATGCAATTTAGAACCCAAAAATACAAGTCCTAACACCCTAGGACAGCCACGATTTGGGTCCCTAAAAGGCCTAAGAACTACTCACTTAATCCCATTTGAATCACACCTAGTCATATGTCATGAATCAAGTCAAAGTTATGCAAGTTTTGAAACTTTTTCAAACGCTACACACTTAGAAAAATACCTAACCCAAAATTTTTACCAATTGGAATAGTGTTTTACCACTTTGAATAGTGTTTTTCCCAACTTTGAACCACTTTTTGAAACACTAAAACATGTCACCAAATTTTAGAAACAATTTCATTACAAGTTCAAAACAATTATTGAAACATAAACCAAATCTTTTCCTAAAATCAAACTTCTTTGAAATGTTTTGCCAAACCAAACTCTTAACCAACTTTTACAATATTTTAGAGACATAAAAAAACTTAAAATAATGTTTAAGAATAACATAAGGGCTACAGTTTTAGTGCCCTAAAACAACCCAAAATTTTCAACTTTTCATTTCCAAAACAAATCATTTCACCACACTTAAATCCTTAAACCTTAAACCAACTTCCATAACATCTAACATACTTTAAAATCAAGTTAAAACATCCCCCAAAACCATCTTAGAGGCCACGGTTTTCAGCCCTCCAAACAACCAAATTTATTTTTCCAAAACTTTGTAAAACATGCTTATATGACTAGTTTTCAAACATACTACTCAAAACCCTCTAAGAACTAACTCGAAATCAACAAAATCAAGCCAACATCAAGCCCCCAACAGCCCTATAAATTCGACCAGCACTAAAAGTTGAAGTTTTCAAATTTTAAAAACACTAAACAAGCTTAATCATGGAGGAAAAGGATGGATCTAAAGATTAATCAAGCTAATACATCAAGATCTAACAATTTCTAAACAAAACAACACTAAAACCTTGAAGAACTCTTCCATGGCAGCCAAGAGGAAAATAACATGGTTTAGGAGGCTTACCAAGAAGTCTAAGGATGATTGATCAAGAATCAAGAACAAAGGAAGGAAGATTGCACTCAAAAATACTAAGTTTTCCAAGATTCCTCACACTTTCTCTCTCTAGAATCTTCTCCACCAAGCATAAATGGAAAAATTATGAAGGGGCTTATCTCCTATTTATAGAGATCTCAAGGGACAAGGAAGAGATAAAAATTGTTCATTTAGTTGGATCTTAACCATTTAGTTACAAACTAACTAAGTAAACTAACTACCAATTACACCAAAGCCAATCAAAAGGCTCCATTTCCAAATTGTAGGCTACCAGCACATGGCTGGCCTCCCTTGGCCCATTTTGGTCGACATCCCCCTAAAAAGATCAAAGGGTTTCGCTTCGACGCGTTATCGATCAACCGGGTGCGCGGCGTTCCACGTCTATTAGGGTTTTTGTATCAGAAACTCCAAAAATAAATCTAATAAATTATTCTATACTCAAAAATTATTAGTCAACCAAAATGTCCCCAAAAATATTAGAAGTATTTCTATGAATGTCACTTTCTCGATTTACGAGCTAAAACGCTACCGTAATGCAGTTATGGGCGTAGAAAACACCCTATATTATTCTGATGCCTAAAAATTCCAGAAAAATTTCCAATAAATCATAAATATTAGAAAATGCTAAGATCTCAAATTTTATAAAATTTGGATCACGTTTGGGCATGTTTCAGTTAGAAACACACACTATAGCCTAGTTGCAACAGAATTCGATAGAATTCTCGTAGCGTAATAAAAACTGTAAATTAGTGAGGATCACTAATTTAAATTTCTCTTATCATATAGATATTAATCAAACAATAAAATTATCAAGACAAGATCTTTAAAATAATAGTCATATTAAATATGACATAAAACAGACAATTAATACAATAACTAAACCATGAAAATTCAAACTTTGACTTGAAAATATTTATTAAATCCTGAAAATTATTTCTCTTTCAATAAAATAATTTTCTTTAATCAAATAACAATCTTTCACATTTTTTAGGATTTATTCATATTAAAAACAGTATACGTCTACACTGTCTATTAATCTGAATTAATTACTAAAACAGTAAATCGTTTACAATAAATCTTTGTTGTTCTTCGTACTTTTAATAACCCATGGAGGTGATCAATCTCTATGATTTATTTCCAAGTAGTCGGAAACTATAAAATAATTTTCCTAAAAATTGGGATGTTACAAAAACCGTGGCCTTAGGGTAGGGATTAGGACACTAGGTTGGGTTTCTAACTTAGTTGAATAACTTGATTGGTAGAAGGTGTGAGAAAGTAAACTTGTAGAGCAAAATCGTGCGTTGGAAGGAAAGCATCTACGGTAAGGGCGATTCACATTCTAGTGTTATTGTTTATGTATTTATGCGTAAGGGCAACTCTTAGATATTGTTAAGGATTATGTTTTATATGTTATGAGTAAGAGCTACTTCTAGATATCTCTAGGCTTATGTTTCATATGTTTTATATGCTTGTATTTTACATGCTTATGTTCCATATGCTTATGTGTAAGAACGTCTTTAAGTGTGTATATTAGTAATATGTGAATGCATAAATTAAGTATGTGACAATATGATGAACAATGTGATGGAATGATTTTCTTGAATGATGCCTTGTGATTATGATTATTGTGTTGTGATCATTGACTATATTTGAGAATATATTGTTAAATGACTGTGATAATTTGGGAAAGTGTCGTGAGCACGTGAGTTGGGTTACAGTCGCATCAACGTCAAATAAATCTTGGATTTTGAAATAAAAACTAAGAGGCATTTTATTAAAATCAAAGAGACACTTAAAAATAGATCTTTCTAAAACCCTAATTAGTAATGGACTAACCACATTTTCATTAAAAAGAATTAAGTGAGAGTTAGAATAATTAAATTAATTATTTTGAACTATTAGTGGATTTCCAACATAAATCATTTCATAACTAGTAGGAGATTTTCTGAAGAAAAGGGACTTAGGACTATAAAGGGAGATCTTGAGCCGAAAATATGGGGTTCTAAATTAAGGGAGTTAGTACAAGAATAGATAATCTCAGACACTCCGTGTGAGTGATCCCGTCGAGGTAAACTAACTATGATGATGGAGTTGCTTGTTCATGCATACATCGATGCCAGAAGCGAGGTGTCGTAGAGTCGCCCAGACCTAGGTGCGAGCACGTACCGACAGTCAAGAGGAAAAACGGGTGTTGTGTCATCGGGGGGATTGCTCTGGGCACAAATCCCTGGGGGGAATAGCATTTGAGAAAGCCTGGTAGCGGACTCCAGAGCTCCTCAGGCCCTTGCGAGGGTGATATTCCGGAATCATGTGCATTGGCATAAATAGGGATTTGTGGTGCATCTTATTTTGTGGACTATTCGTTATGATATTGTGTTATGCTTGCCTATCCGTATATGTTGTCATTATTTATGTCTTGTTAAGAAGTTGACCCTTGCCCGTGGTTCTTTCAATTAATGAATGTAACCTAGACGATGTCGACGATCGAGCTGACCCCGCTAGTCATGTCGTCCATGACGACATTTGAGTTCCCGGACTCGGGAGCCCCGTTCGCCTGGGAGGTAGACCACGCCTCAGGCCAGGTGACGTACATAGGAAACGTGGTCGAGATGACGCATACCGACGGACAGGCTACACACATAGGGATCACGCTCCGAGTGATGCGGTTTTCGGTGCCCTTCGCACACATATTAGCTGCTTGGGTAGATGCACACCCTGATGGAGACACCTCAGTTTCAGAGGGCATGTCCGAGATTCCACGCCGGACCACTTTTCGCAGCGAGTCTCGGGCTACGGATTCAGCATTACGCGCTACTCCCCTTAGATTTGTACGGCGCATGCGACCCAGGAGGATGGACGTCGGAGCACCCTCTTCTCATGGCACTGTAGACCCGTCGAGTTCCCCTGCTACATCCGTATCACCCGTAGAGTATACTCCCTCATCTCCGATTCCTATCCCTGAGACTACTCCCTCGGTGGATCCTTCTGTATGCCCTCGCTGTGGCCAGGTAGGGTATGGATCTGGAGGTTGGATCAGAGATTCATCTGACAAGGAGGATAGTACTAGGGATGCACCTCTCGATATTCCTACTGTTGACGCCACTGGTGACGATGACGTCATTACACCCGTGGTAGACGATATGGAGGAGGAGGGCCTCTATGAGCGGCAGGCATCGCCCTTGGTAGTTCGTTTTGAGGTGGACCGAGATCACATAGCCGCCCCTGCTGCTTGAATTAGCGTGTTGATCAGCTTAGTGTTTCTTATCTCGATGTCTGTCTGTTGTATTTTGGGATTATGTCTGTACTTGTAGTAGTTAGTCGTCGAGTGAGGCTCTACTTTTGGAGCAGCCCTCTGCGTAGGTGTCTGCCTGGAGTACCTCAGAGGTATGAGTATTTCTTATAGGAAATTCATACGTCAGATGTATCCCTATTTTGATGTTGTATTTTGTAAAACCTTGTAGGATGTATTGCCTCAGGATTTTATATATGTATTCCAGACGTATTTCCTTTTTATTCTCTTTGTACGCCATGTTTCTGTCAACGCTGTATTTACTCTGTCATGTTATTTGCGAAAGGGTTTTATAAAAAAAAAATTAACCGTGATTTCTATCGAACAGTATCAAAACTATTTCATACTTAGTGGTTTTTGTCTCGTAAGTAGCGCCTGGATTTCAGGGTGTTACATTGGGTCCTTCGCAGTGCAGTCGTTAGCAAGATGTCCCGGTCTTTCGCAACGATAGCAAAGTTGTCCATCTCTAATATGCTTTCCACCACTTGAATTATGGGCCATAGGGCGATACTGCCCCTGATTGTTTCCCTGAGGTCTTTTGTAAGGTTTCTCTTGCTGTTCTCCCTTCTGATCATTCCCCTGTTCTTGATTCTGCGATCTGATAGGTTCACCTGCACCATTCTTTCTCTTGCGAGTCCTCACACCTTCCACCTCGATGCATCTATCGACTAACTCTTGAAAGTTTCGAATTCTTAGGGACACCACAGACTTCTGGATGTCGAACCTCAGTCCTCGCTGAAATCTATCGCTCAACCAATTCTGATCTGCCCGATCACGAAATGGACTGAAGTACCTCGAAAGTGACTCGAACTTTGCGGCATACTCCGATACCGTCATGTGGCCCTGATGTAAACGGGGAAATTCTTGTTCCTTTTCCATCCGTGCAGTCTCCGGAAAGTACTTCTCTAAAAATCTTCTGCGAAAGATTTCCCAGCTAATCACCTGATGCTCAGTCGTTAACAACTGTCTGACTCCCTTCCACCAGTACTCGGCATCTCCCAGCAGCAAATAAGACGCGTAATTCACCTTGACGTTCTCTGGACAGTGAAGTACCTCAAAAATCTTCTCTATCTCCTGGATCCACATATCTGCCTTGTCCGGATTGGGTTCACCATAGAACTTTGGTGGATCATGCTTGCGAAAATCAGCCAATCCTCTAGCCTCCGCATTCCTCTCGGCCCTCTGTTGTTGCTGTAGATTATGTTGGTTCATGGCCGCAGTCTGTTGAGGCATAGCAGCAGATTGTTGGGTCGCAGCAGCAGATTGTTGAGCCATAGCCGCTGCCATTTCTGTCATCGCTTGAATTGCCCTGTCCATAGTTGAATTATCAGGTCCAAACGTACGGTCTCTACGAGGTGGCATTAGATTCCTACAAGGTTCAAAACCTGTCAGAACCTCATACTCAAGTGTTGTGCTATCACATATTGCTTCAAATGAGAAACAATCCACACAATTTTAAGTAAAGCTGCTTCACTCATCAAACAACAACAAAACAAACACGACTAGCTACCCCACAAAGCAAAACTAGACACGGTGACTAGCTTAGTTTCGAAATAATACTCTCGTGTCTTTTGGAAAATGCAGTAATAATTTTTTTTTCTTTTTATAGACAAAGGCCTTTTACAAAACACAGTCAGAGTATCAACAGCGTGTTTGAAACATGACGAAATTCTAAATGAAAAAGGACCATTACAACTGAACACAAATACATATTCACAACTTCCAAAAGATTGCCGGTTGAAGAATTTCACATATAAAAATAGTAAATAAATATGCATAAATAGGAATACACCTAAAGTATGAAGACCCTAACACGAGTAATCATACTTCTGAGGTACTCCCGACAGTTACCCACGCAGGGAGCTGCTCCAAAAGTAAAAACCTGGACACCAAAACAACACCTACCACAAAGATCTAGCAAAACAGACAGACTGGTCATAAACCAAAACTATATACAAAGTAGACAGATGTCATCAATCAACCACTGCACATCACTACTCAATTCTTCTGACGGGTCCTCCTCAGTCTTCTGCATCAAGTCGTCTGCATCCTTGTCAGTCCACTCACGCGAAGGTCTCTAACACGCCTCCTATATATATATATCCCGGCCGGGAGTGGGGCTTAACTCCAAGCCGAGGGAATCTCCATGCTCGGGAAGTCAAAGGCCACTTCCGACAATATCGTCATCGCCAGAATCTCCACCACGTCTGTCATCGTCTGGGTTACCATCATCAATTGAAGAAACCACGGGCAAGGGTCAACTTCTTAAAATACGCCAGATAATCCAAAATAGCATGATATAATATAACACAGAATAACAGAACACACCATTCCGTAAGAATACATCAATGTCTGCAAATGCAACTACACACCACTATAGAACAAGAGATAACAAGGTACACAAACGCCCCATAATGCAACTCACGACACTCTCCCATCACACACTACAATTCCGGAAATAACGCCGAACAAGCTGCTGAATACCAGCAGTAGCTTTGGGGACCCTATCACCCAAACCGTAGCTTTAGGGGACCCTATCACCCTTGGTTATTCAGGTCGAGTTAAAAAAACAACACGACAGCGAACTAAGCAGTCGAACACTCGCCGTAGCTTTGGGGACCCTATCACCCAAGCCGTAGCTTTAGGGGACCTTATCACCCTAGGTGGTTCGGTTCCGAACACCGGCCATAATTTTGGGAACCCTATCACCCAAGTAATAGCTTCTGGGGACCCTATCACCCTTGGTTATTCTGGCTGAAGTTCAAAAACGTCACGATGACTCCGACGACTTCGACAACACCTTAACCACCCCAATGAATCAACCAACACATGATAATTCAAGAAGCAAATTCGAATAAGTATTTAACCGCGTATCAAATAATATTCATATCAAGTTCAAACAAGTGTGGGGGGTTGGGGACAGCTGCCAGGACAGCTGCCAACCACTTGCAGACAAGCCCACTAAATAATTATAATATCACAAGGAAGTAAAACGAAGGGGTACAAGACCCTCACTTCGAACCCTGTGGTTCTCAGACTTCTTCGATATAAAACTAGAAATTTTATTCTAACAATATCTAAGGTTGCCCTTACACAATGACATACAAAAATAAAAGCCTACAAATGTCTAGAAGTGCCCTTACCACAGACAGTCACTAACGCAATACCGCAAGCCTCGGGTCCACTTCGCTCGGTCCCCTGAGTCACGATTCCTATCACCACGAACAACTTAGCACAATCTATAAATTCTAACTACACTTAAGCACTCAAACTTAGCCCTTCTTCTGACCAAACTCATTCAAGCACTTAAGTTATTAGCTACTTGAAAAGAATAAGGTTTTGAACCAAAATCATTTTCTTGAAAAGCTACATAACACATAACACTTAATTTAGGAAAATGCTAACTTTCAAAAAAATCCTTTTCTTGAAACTCTAAGCATAAAACATAACTAATTAACCACTTTCCATAAACTTAGCAAAACTTAAATACACTTCAACACAACTAATAAAGCTAAAAGAACACAACCATAATTTCTCCTGACCTATAGGGCTCTTGGCCACCACACCAATTTAGGGGACAATTGGCAAGGCTCCCAAAATAAATTAATGTCAACATGTACTCAAAAGGTGCAAAATTTGACAATTTTTACGCTATTTAAAATAACCATTTTCTTATCATATCAAACGAACTCCGTTTCTTAAGAAACTTTTTATGCAAGTCCTTGACATACATATATTGATCAACATATTTTTATCTGGGTGAAAATTATTACCAATAAGTGCAGAAAATTATTTAATTTTCGGATTTAGGACATAATTTCTTCAGCAAGACTGTTTTGGGTTCATAATATCCTAGAGGTCTCAAAAATTATCTAAAAATTACAAAATTTAATATGGAAGATCCCAACACACATATAAATCATCTCCAAGTGGTCCCATGCTAAAATTATAGTTCAATAATTTCTAGTAATTTCAAACAGAAACAGATTTTTTTTATGGAAGATATCTAATCACCTAAAATTCTAATTCTTTGATTCAAATAAAATTTAACAACTACAATAGCCAAAAGATTTTCCACACAACTTCTTAACAAATCTTTCTTTTAAAAGTAACAACCATTCTCAAACCATTCACAAGACTCAACAACTTCATATAATAATTTATGCACATAAGGAAATTTAGATCAAACATGTTCTAAAACCCATTTCCAAGATTTCAAGAATCAAATTTCCAAATCCCCCTTTTTTTATTTTTTTATTTCAAACATCACTTCTTGGAGCAATTAAATTCATCAAGCATGCCATATATCCATTAACACATAAGCCAGCAATTTATACCAAATTACTAAGTTCCCAAAATCCATTTTTAAACTCTTCAAGAATAAGTTTTTCCCCAAAATTTCTTCAATCAAACCAATTTCAAGAATTCCAAAAGCATTGCATTCATGTTCATAATCATGCTAAAATTTAGAAACACTTGATCAAGTCCTACATGCCATTTTAGTCCTCCAAGCATCAATTTTGCACAAAGCATAAACTACACTTATGCTAACTCATGCATCTCTATTCCATAACCAATTTAACTATCTAAAACATACTACTTAACACTTAGATACATGAACAACAAAGACCCACTTTTCCCCAATGTAAAGAATCAAGGAGTTTCACAAGAGTTACTTAATCCAAGTTCCAATATGGTTTTTAAGTCCTCAAGAACAAAGTTTTTACATGTAACTTACTAACTTTCTTACTTATACATTTCCAACAAATCCAATAACAATTATATCAACCCAAACACATTATTCATCAACTAATTACATGCTTCATCAATTTATTTCTACAAACAAAGACCCAATCCTATTTTTCAAATACCTTCAAGAACAATGGTTTCAACCAAAAACTTCTAATCCTTGATTCAAATCAAACTTGGCAACTACAACAGCAATAATAATGTTTAAGAAGCAAGGAACACAAACAAATTTGAAGGAGTCACAAGAAGATCACACAATCCCTCTTTCCCTTTGAGTCATGCACCCTAGGATTTTCATAAATTTGGGGATAATTGTGCTCATGTCTTCCATGATCATGATCAATTAACATACAAAGCATTAAAACAAGAATTGAAGAAGAAAAACTTGTCCTACACTACTAAAGAGGCCCACGGCCTAGGAGCTGAAAATGGGGAGAAAGGATTTAATTTTTCTTCTCACCTATAAGGATTGGGAGAGATGATTGAGTAGAAGATGAAGCTTGAAACAAGTTTGGTTGAAGGTTGAAGATGGACTCATGCATGGAAGATGAAGGAAATGAGCTCCATGGAAGCTTTCATGGTTTCTCTCTCAAAATAGAGGAAGAAGAAGTAAAATGAAGTGTGGAAATGAGATTGGGGGTCGCGGCTATGCTGGACAAAAAGAAGGAAATAGGATTTCGGGTAGTATTGTATAACACGCGTATTTTTACGATACGTTAGTTAACGTTATTTAGTGTATTTCTGTCGTATTTACGCTATAATAAAGCAATTTCTTATTCCCTAAGAAAGCGTATTAATTACATCAAGATCAAATTAAATTTGAGAATTAATATTTTATATTAATCCACGGTTTCAAAATCGTCGAAAAATTCTAACGAAGTTTTGACGCGTTTCGAATCGCCGGGCGGTTTCACCGCAGATAAAATTATAAATGAACTCCAATTTCGATGAAAATTGAATTGTAACTTATTGAGACCATTTTTGAATATTTGACATGATTTTTATTATTTATAATTAAATATTTTCACGCGATGAATTAATTTCTCGTTAAATTAATTTTCGCGAGTTTATCGGTAACGCGGTATTTTGTCGTCGTGTTTTAAACAACCCCTAGACTCTAGAATTAGTGGGTAACCATGAGAGATGTGAGATTAGGTGGGTAAGACTAGATGATGAGGTGAGATTAGGTGTGATTTATTTCAAAAAAAAATTAAATTACTTTTTACCTATTGTAAATTACTATTAATGATGAGTCATTTTTTTTAAGTGAATATAAGGTGAACCACCCCCCATTTTCAGCATCATTCACGCCATTCCCCCACCTTCTCCCTTCATCTTCATCTTCATCTTTTTATTTCTTTCTCTTGAGCAAAAATGGGTTCCAAGCTTCCATAGCTCATAGCTTCCAATCCTTTGAGTTTTTGAGTTAACTTCCTTCATCAAAGTTCTTCCAAATCATCTCCTCTACTTAGACCTCCATTTTCATCATCATCCAAGTAAGAAATTTTTTTTTTTCCTCTGTTTTAAAGCTGAAATCGCAACAGCCCACCTCCCCATTTGAGCTTGATTTTTGTTCCCAAATCTTGTATAAATGCTAGGTTTTCTTCTCCATTCCATTACCTATGTTTCCAACCATCTACTTGAGTATAAAATCAGAATTTTTCTACCCCAATCAAGCCCTAAAATAGCGCCCCAAACTGCCCCTCTTTTTGGTTTTGTTTAAAATGTGTTTTAGTTAAATTAATTGATGATTGTGTGGTTGTTTGATGTTGTTGATGATGAATATGAGGAGATGAACACATTTAATCTCTCTTTGGTACATAAGGGTGAAAACCCTAGGTATAAGGAAGAGGGTTATGTTGTGATCCTTTTCAAATCTTGTAATTAATGGTTTATAGGTGTTATTGGTTTGGGTGTGTTAATGTTTTAAGTTGTAGTTTAAATTAAATAGTTGTAACATGGTAGTTAGTTATATTTTTAATTCTTGAACCATGTTAATTTGTAGTTATGATGCTTGGTTATGTATTGGGTTATGGAGGATTAGACATGGTTATTGACTTTGATGAAATGACCTTTGAATTAATAAAAATGAGTTAGCCTTGAGTCTTTAAATTTTTGGAAAAGAATGTTGGGAAAGAATTTTTAGAAACCCTTGTTTTGATTGGCTTTTAGTTTATGACTTAACTATGTAAGATTTTGGGTGATTGCCTAGTTGTCTTGAAAATACTTTGAAAACTAATTATGAAAACTTAGTTAACTTGGAGTTGTGATTTGTGATTGGTGGGTTGTAGTAGAAATTCTAGGTGTATGAATGTTTGTAACATGTTTAAGGTAATTTTAAAGTTGTTGAAATAGATATGCATGGATTAGCTCAAGTTTTAGTTTATGTTTTGAGTAAAATTTGGTTCTTTAAGGACTAGAATAACATGTAGGAATGGATCATTTGATTCTCGAAATTATTGACATGATGATGGCATGGTTTAATTGTTAAGGGATTTTTTTATGGTGAACTTAGATTAAATACTTGTATGTGATATGTTTTAGGACTTAGAAATTTTAGGAAAAGTGTTTAATTGATTTTGTGCTATGCTTAAGGTCTCAAGAAAAGAGTTCTTGAAAAATTAGCATTTTCTTGAATTAGGTGTTATGTATTAACTTTGCAAGAAAATGATTTTTGAGTCAAAATCTTATTCTTTCCAAGCAAGTTAAGGTTTATAAATTGTATGTGATAAATTATCTTTCAAAAAGTATTTTGATTTTAAAACTTTATTTATTTTCAAGTAGCTAATAATTTAAATGCTTGAATGAGTTTGGTTGGAAAAAGGGTTAGGTTTTGAGAGCCTAAGTGTTAGAATTAAGCCTTTAAGAATTGTGCTAAGTTTCACTGTGGTATTAGGACTCGTAGATTCCGAGTTCGTGCGACGTGGAAATCGAGAAGCACGTGGACGCGTAGCTTGGAGTTCGGTAAGGGCGCTTCATATTTATAATTATTGTTATATGTCCTTGTGTAAGGGCAAATTTAGATACGAATTTAATTTTAAGCGTTATGCGAAAAAGTCTGAGAACCTAAGGGTTCGAAGTGAGGGTCTTGTACCCCTTCGCTTTATTTTTATATATATTGATTATTTAGTGGGCCTGTCTGCAAGTGGTTGATAGCTGTCCCCAACCCCCCACACTTGTTTGTTCCTCTCTGTGAACTCCATAGAGTTGCAGAGGGATGAATTCTATGAGTTGGTTGTTGTCGGTTGTTATTGAGCTGTGAATTGTTTGTGCTGTTTGTATCGTTGAATTGCGTTTCTTTATGCAAACTGCTTTTATTGCTTAAATTGCTGAATTGCGTTTCTTCATATTAAGCATGCTCTTATTATTTGATATGCGGTCGAATAATCTTGCGTATAACACTTTGAATATCGTATGCGGCGAATTGTTCATCGAGTCTGAGAGCATTGTCGAGTCGTCGAGACGTTTTTAAGCTGTGAGCCGGAAAACTAAGGGTGCTAGGTCCCCTTTGATCATGGTGGATTAGCTAGGCGTCGCAGCGTTAAGGAACCAGGACTGCATACTTAGGGAGAGCAAGGATCCCAAGGCTACGGCTGGTATGTCAGTTGAAGGATCGGCGTCTGCTTTCCGGAAAAATTGTCAAGTCGAGAGAAAATGAGTCGTGAGTGAGTCTTGCATTATGTCTTAAGAATTGCGTATGTGGTTGATTATTATTTTGCGAAATTGTTATATTTGATTTGATGAGAAGTTGACCCTTTCCCGTGGTACCTTCGATTCATGATGGCTACTAAGGTGATGGAGAAGAGCATTCTGATACCCGAGATGCAGACCTCATCGGAGATTATCTTTGACTTTCCCGACATTGAGCTACCTACGGTTATGGAGTTTGATCCTATCACCCGTCGCGTGGTCTACACGGGGGATGTTGTGCAGACCTTTAGAGAGGATGGTATGGTTGTGAGGCAGAAGGTGACTAGACGTACCGTTAGCTTCCCGATTAGGACGACACAGATCATCGATGCTTGGAGGGCTTCTCAGGGAGAGGAGGCCATGCCTGACTCTTCCAGGCTTTTATCCCGCGGACGTGGCCGAGGACCACGAGTGAGATGGACCGCTCGTAAGAGCGTGATTAGGAGAGGGTCAGCAGGAGCATCGACTTCGAGGGCGGTTGCTATTCCGGGTCTTTCAGTGGGTCCGTGTTCCCCTCTGGTGGATCGAGTTCCCACCCCACCAGTGGAGCGGCCTCCTGTTTTTTCTGTGTGTGGGGAGGCAAATTGCTTAGGTGCACGGACTGATGACGATATGGCTGGAGGAGAGTACGTGTCGAGTGATGTGCCCAGGGATGTTCCAGCTGCGGCACCCTTCATCGATTTGACGGGCGAGGATCCGATGGAGGACGAGGCGGAGGAGGATCCATCGGAGGATCGGGACAGTGCTTTGTAGTTACTGTATTCTCTGCTTGCTGTTGTGTTTCTTTTTGTGGATGATTGTAGTACATATATGCATCTTTTTGTGTCTGAGTGAGTTGGTGACGGTTGGGCGGGTGATGTTTTGTTGTCACAGGTAGGCTGGTGGTTTCACTTTTGGAGCGACCCTGCGTGGGTGTGTGCCGGGAGTACCCCCAGGGTATGATTTCTCTCGAGAGAGTCTTCATACCATAGGTGTATTTCTTTGCACATTTTCTACTCTGTTATTTTGCGCATACTGTATATATATGACTTATGTATTGATGCATGTATGCTTTATCAGCATTTGAGTCTTGTGTCCTAGTTACACCATGTTTTGAAATGCTGTAAGTACTCTGTGTGTGCTTTACGGGCACTATTGTTTTAAAAAAATAAAAATAAAATAATACCGCATTTTTCTAAAGGGCACAAGAGTACCGTTTTTTTAAAAACACGTCACATATAGGCTTCTTTTGGTTTCGTAGCTATCTGGAAACGGGTCGTTACAAGGGTGGTATCAGAGCGGTTCGGTTCTAACCGGACTGTGTATTGAGTCATCAAGCTGATCACTGTGTCGAGTCCTGTTTTGTTGGGTAGATAGTCATGCTATTGTTGTTATTGTTTGCTGAGTGAAGCAGTTTTGCTTAAAATTGGTTGGATTGTTTCTTGATTAAAGCAATGTGTGTTAACACATCACTTACGTGTGAGGTTCGGATAGGTTTTGAAACCTTATAGGAGTCTACTGCCACCCGTGAAGACCGTACGTTTGGACCTGATAACTCCACCGTGGAGAGGACAATTCAAGAATGGGCTGAGCATCAGGGGATTTGTTGGGAGATCTTTCACAGGAGATTTTAGAGAAGTATCTTCCAGAAACTGCACGAGTGGAAACGGAGTAAGAATTTCTCCATTTATAGCAGGGGCAGTATCGCCCTATGGCCAGAATTCCAGTGGTGGAAAACAGATTACAGATAGATAACTTTACTGTCATTGTGGAAGACTGGGACATCTTGCTAACGACGGCACTGCAAAGGACCCAGTGTGTTCAACTGCAACAAACCTGGACATTTGTCAAGGACTGCAAAGCTCCAAAGGCGGAACCGAGAGTGAACGCGGCAAGAGTGAAGGGAAAGCGTCCGACCACTTCAGGGAGAATTTTCAGTATGGACGGCAAAGAAGCAGAGCGATCAAGAGATCTAACTCAGAAGGATTACGAAATCGAGGGTAACTCTCTATCCATAATCTTCGATTCTAATGCCACACATTACATTAGTTCCTTGGATTGTGTGAGCTGGGTTGAAAATTTCTTTAGACTATATTATTTTCTTGACTTAGTAGTGGTTACTTCAACTGCTAAGACCTTAGTTCTAACATTGCATGACTTCGTTGTGTAGTAATTGTAGAGTATAGGAAATTCTTGTCAATTTGAGTCGCCTACTGTTGTCTGCAAAGTCAATTAGCCGTAGATCGGCTAACTTTCACAACGGTGATTCCCTTTTCTTCAAGCGATTACGCCAAGGAAGGAACTCTGTTCCTTAGCTATGGGTCCCTTAACTCACTCCAGAAAGGTTTAAGTCGGTGAACTAAGATAAAAACTGGGACGCAAAGGTAAACATAAACTGCGAATAAAAGCTTTGAGCGAAAAAATATAAGTTATTTGATTGATCGATCTTTTAAAATGTATGTACAACTGGGTATTTATAGTAGCAACTAAGAACTATCCCTATCTACCACGTTCAGTTAGCTAACACTGATACATTCCTAGTTGCGCTATTCTACCGAAGTCGTGCCATGCCCTACTAACCACGATCCTAAAAACTAGGCGCATTAGTGCATTATGGCCACGTCCCTTCAACCAACGGTCCTCTATGTGCAAAGATCTCCTCAGATTCCCTCGCTCAGCTCCTAAAACCATGGGGAACAATCTTAATCAGTTTTTCCTTGGATATTTAATTAATTCAAAATTACTCCCACGTCGCTCGACTCGTGGAGCAAGAATCGATCCCATAAGTGACTCCATGCTATCCCCATGGGCCTGAATATCTTCCTTGAAGCCCAATCAGTCCAAGGCCCATGTATAGCTTCCGCTTTCGCTTTCGAACCTATCGGTGACACGCCATATCGATTGGTAGGAACATCTTCTTGAACAATCGGCTATTTGATCCATTCGATTGGGACTAGCTTTACTGGTTACGTGAATATTTTGGGTGTAAACAATTGCCCCCCTACGCTGTCTCAGCCGTAATATCCTAGGTTTAGGTTGGGGCGGCGTAATGATTTAAGT
This sequence comes from Calophaca sinica, assembly GCA_037113605.1. Classification (NCBI taxonomy): domain Eukaryota; kingdom Viridiplantae; phylum Streptophyta; class Magnoliopsida; order Fabales; family Fabaceae; genus Calophaca; species Calophaca sinica. Next base: position 92,247,079 of record CM073735.1, read on the forward strand.
CAAATCACCTTTTTAAATCATAAATGCGAGGTCATCCATTAACAACAACTTTTTGAATCGCGTAACGGCTAATCCTCATCCATCCGATTTATTCGCCTTTAAATCCCACTATCAGTGATTACTTTTCCTTTAAATACTCATCAGTCGAATTACCTCTTACGCTTACTTCCAGCCCTAACTCCTGTAGCTTTCACCATCTCCAACCTCTTCATCTTTCACCTAGCAACCAAGCCCACCATGTCTTCTGCTTCTGATTCTCAAAACCAATCTCACGCGTATGATGGCGAACAATCTTCTTCCTCTTCCATGAACCTTGACCGCTCGCTTAGCCCTCCTGAGGCTTCCGACTCTGGTCTCCAATCTCCCTTATTCGAGATTCAGGGCTCTCTTTCATTGGCTCCTTCCACTTCCGATATGGGTGAAGGGGCGGTCTTCTTGACGGAGTATATGGCCCCCTCTCTGTACGCATTGCCCATTTCCTGCGACTGGTTTACCACCAGGTCCAAACCTACTGATCTTCGTTCATGGCCTCGCTCGCCTCAAATTTCTACCTCGATTGGGTGGATCGGCTAAAGGTCGTGAAGTCCGATAAGTGGAAACAATGGGGTCTCTATGACATAATCATCTTTGTCGACCAAGGACATCCCCTTAACCTAGAATCGCTTTATGGCTTCTTCGGCTATTGGAGCATTGCCACAACCACCTTCACTTTTCCTTGGGGTATGGTTTCCCCCACTCTTCTGGACGTGGCGGCTATTTTGGGGCTCCGATCACATGCGATGACGCCCTTTCCCATTATTCCTTCCAAGTTCTGAACTAGGATTCCACTTTTCCAAACACACCTCAGGATACTCCAATTTCATTGCCAATAATGCCAAGTCGGAGAGTGCGTGTCAGATCACGAGAACACAACGCATTCATACATCTTGGTTCGTGAAGTACTTTCTCTGTTCCAGTTCCATCGCCGTGGTTCAAGAGTTACAGCTTTATGTAGCTCTTGTGAACTCTGATGGCAACTTTTCTTGGGAACCCTTTTCCTTTCATACCTCTATCGCTGCCTGTTCACCATTATGGATCGGCTGCAAAGGGGTGAAGATATCAGGAACGTTCAGGGCCCACTCTGGTTTTTACAACTCTGGATAATACTCTATTTTCCAGAGTTTATCGACTCGCGCTTCAACCCTAGCGTTCTTCCCCGGGATGCAGGTGTATTGGGTACCCATTTGGTGTCCACTCCTTGTGAGCCTTCTTATGCTTTTACTGTGGCCACCAAGCTCTTTGGTCTGACCGGATAGGCTGGCGATTGGTGCCTGTCCCGGAGAAAGGTTTTGCCCCTTTCTGGACCTTCTCCACTAATGACCCTCTCCCAGTCGATCAACAGAACCATTTGGAGCTTAACTGGAGCTCAGTCTTGACCTCTCGTGACTTGCTTTGTGGTCTTAAACCCTCCTCACGAAACAACAAGTCGCTTACCGAGTTCTACTTTCCAAATCGCGTGGCAAGGCAATTTGGGTTGTTACAAAGACATTCCTTTGCCATACGACTCTATGGTAGGGAGCCTGGTCGACCGCCTCTTAGCGCCATCGATGTGATGGAGGTGGTTTCCACCAACTTCAAAAAGATCCAGGCCTTCCACTTCCTCCCCTTCACTCCCAGACGGGTGAGACTTCGCTTTTGCCAATTGGTGGCCATCGCGGTGAAAGACAGTGTTCCTGATCGGCCGGATAGATATGCAACCCGCTGATCCTCACCGATGTAGCCGAGGCGATGAGGCCGTCGAGCCAACCCAAAAGCACTCTGTTAAGACCAAGCCGGGTCCAAACCCAAGTTGAAACGGTCTTCTACCAGGATGAAGACCTCGATTTGACCCAAGTAAGTGCCCTATATTCGGCTCTTTACAATTCTTGCTTTTAGACTCAAAGTAATTTCTTACTTTTCTTGTCTTATGGCAGCCACAACCACTACTCCACAATTCATTGTCGTTGAAGACAACCCCATTACTCCTCCCGCCAAGAAAAGAACAAGGGCCCTGGCATCGTAATAGAAGAACCCGCCGAGGTTCGTGCCAAGCTCAAAGAGAAAACACATTCGCCAAAGAAAGGCAAACAGCCAAAGGTAAAGGTACATAACTTGTCCTTATCTCCCTTTTTCTTAATATCCTTTGTTAGCCTGAATCTAACCACCCTACTTTCAAAAGCCGCGTGTGGAGATTCCTACCTCCTTTGTTCAAGAATTTGCCAAGGGCACTAGCTCTCAATTTCCTCCACCGGTACAACCGATTTCTTATCCTTTCAACATATATTACTTTTTTACTTAATCGGTTAACCATGGTTTTCCATAGGACCCCCAATCACAAGCTGAAGAGACTGGCTATGAAGCTCCCCAGATGCCTTCTGTAACACCTGATGACGAGATCGACCTCGTGTCGAGACCTCGTACCAAGACCTCGTGTCGAGATCCCGTGCCAAGATCGCGTGCCGAGGTCATATGTCGAGCTGATGAGGTCGCTGCATCGAAATGAGGAGGTGGCATGTCGACCTGAGGAGGCCGCGTGCACGAACTCGTGTTAGAGCCTTGTGCGCTTGCACAAGCACCCTGATCGACCTCGTGTCGAGACTGTAACACTCGTATTTTTACGAACGTTATTTAGCGTTAATGATTATATTGTTTGTAATATTTATAAATTTATATTATCGGTTTGCAGTTCTCGTCGCTGTGTTTTTAGATCTTTAACCTATAGATTAGAGGGTAATCATGAGAGAGGAGAGATTAGATGGGTAGAATGATTGATGGGATTAGCATCTCATAACAGTAGTTACACGTCACTTATTTGTGTTTTTTTTTAAAAAAGAAAAATTCATTTAAATGGTTTCTTTACCAGCTGTATATCACGATCAGCCCCCTCACAACCCTCACTTTCTCTTTTCTTCTTTCTTCTTCTCTAAGTTTCCTCTTCCTCTCCAAAACTTCCATTGAAGAACCTTGAGTTTCACTGAGCTTCTGCATAAACTTTCTTCATCAACCTTGTTTCTTATCATCTTCTCGACATATATCACCACCTCGATCATCATTTGAGGTATGAAAAACAGAATTTTCTCTTCCTTCATGCTACTGTTTAGCGCCACTTCTTCCCTCCATTTTAGCTAGTTTTTATGCTTCCAAATCATGTCATATTGATAGGTTTTCTTCTTCATGATGAAAATATTTTTCAGAAAACATAAACTTAGATTTTGATTAATTTGTGCTTAATATGCTACTTGATTTTAAGCTTGAGTTAATACTTAGGAAAAATGGCTGTGTCTCGTGATATGTATGAAAGAAGTTTTAATAAAATTATTAGAGAAAAGGAGTTCATTTGTAATGCTTGAATTCTTGTTGTATTTGTTTAAGTTCTTGAGTTTTAATATTTACTTGGGTTGTAGTTAAGATTGGGGTAATGAGAGCTAAGTGCTATTAGAACCCATAGATGGAACTAAGTTGTGCTTGTATTAGGAAGTCTGATTCAGAGATCGTGTGATTTCGAATCGAGGTGTACGGAGAGCGAACCCGAGGACGTGGGAGCAAAGTGGGATCCAGATTGAGGATCGGCACGTGTCGAGGTCGTTGTCGAGCTCGATTGAGGACGGCGTGAGACGCCGTAGCTTGGAGTTCGGTAAGGGCACTTCTAGACATTCTAGGATTTTTATTGTTATATTCCTATGTATGGAGTCCTTGATTTGTGTCGAGCTTGGAGTGGTGTGATATGATTGAATATATGCCACTTAATTGTGTATTCTTTGTTGAATTGCGTTTCTTCATGTTGAGCCTGCTCTTTTTATTTGACATGCGGTTGAATATCTTGCGTATAACTCTTTGAATATCGTATGCGGCGAATTGTTCATTGAGTGAGAGAGCTTAGCGAGTCGTTGGCGTTTGAAGTTGCGACCCGGATAGCGGAGAGGGTGCTAGGTCCCCTTTTCCGTTTATGGGGACTTCTAAGCGTTGCCACGCTATGGGACCTGAGTTGACTGTCCTAGGGAGAGCGAAGATCCCAAGGCTTCGGCTGGACTTTCCAGCATACGGTACGGCGTGTGCATTCCGGAAAAAAGTGTCGAGTCGAGAGGAAATGGATAGCGAGTTGAGTCGAGTCTAGAGTGAGATGGTTGAGTCACGTTTGGTGAATGTTATACTTTGCTGTTTACTTATTTCTTTATGCCTGGATTATCTTGATTTGTTGAGAAGTTGACCCTTTCCCGTGGTGCCTTCAATCCATGATGGTTACCCAGGCGAGGTCGAGGGCGCAGGGAACTCGACAGCAGATGATGGCGAGGAGGATCTCGACGAGGATCCGGGCGACGACCTCTACTTGTCGTGATTTGCTTTGTCTATGTTTTGTGTATAGTGGTTGTGACCAGTTGGGCCGGTTATGTTTTGTTATTACAGGGTAGACTGGCGGTTTACTTTTGGAGTAGCCCCCTGGGAGTTCATTTAAGTACCCTGTGGTATGATTGCTCTCTTGAAGTCGTCATACCTTAGGTGTATTTCTTTGTACATTTACTACTCTGTATTTTGTATACATTACCATTTCGAGTGGTATATATGTATATTATGCATGTATGTTTTATTAGAATTTAAGTCTTGTGTCTTAGTAGCACCATGTTTCGAAAAGTTGTAATTACTCTGTTGTGCACTGTTGACAAGTGACTCCAAACACAAGAGGGGGGTGAATTGTGTGTGAACTGTGCTTTCAAAAACTTTTGGAGAAATAAGTGCTAATTATGAGTCATGGAAATATTAATGTGAAATAGATAAATCACTTGAAGAATAAATTGCAAACGAGTTAAAAATAAAGTAAATAGTAAGATATAAATAACAATAAAATAAAGTACGTAAATTTAATTGATCAAAAGTAGAGAGATAAGGAGTAAAAAAGCACACAACAAATTATACGAGTTCGCCACCTAACACCCTGCGTGGCCTACGCCCCGTCCCCAAAGCAAACCACTATGGGATTTTCACTAAGACACTAGCTTTTAAATCAGGTTCAGCTAGAAACCTTTACAACTCTAAACCAGAGCAATACGTTCAAGAGATATCACCTCTCTATGAACACCTTGGGATTCCTACCCAAAAATAAATGATTTTCACAAATAAAATGAGACGAAAAAGATACACTCAATAGTGCAGATATAACAAATTGAAGCTCAAATAATACAACTCAAATTATGTAGAATAAAAAGACTCTCAGAAAATTGTGCTCAAATAAGTGTGAGTGATGAAAAATAATTGATAGAGTTTTTGGCACAAAAATTAAGCACTGCGTTGTTGTTGTGTGTAAGAAAGAGCACAGCGTTGATTATTTATAGACCGACCGAGGAGCGTCTCACGCACTTAAAAAAAAATGTCCGTTGAGGATTTGCCCGTTGAAGATTTGCCCGTTGAGTTGATTATTAAAAGGATTTGTCGTTGCAGGAAAATCTGCCTGCTATGCTTTGAAATAAAGAAATTGAAAACACTGAGACGGCTCGGCATACGACCTCAAGACGGCAGGTAAGCGACCTCGCCACCGCGGCTCGACAGACGACCTCGACCAAGATACGACCTCGAACGGCTCGGCAAAGACCTCGGCACACGACCTCGGCACCGCGGCTCGGCATACGACCTCCTCATCGCTCGGTTCTCATAGCTCAAGACGCGACCTCATCACTCGACACGCGACTCTCGACGCAGCGACCTCATCGGCTTCGGCACGGATCATCACCTCGACGCCGACGAGAACTCATCACGCGACCTCGGTACACGACATCATCACCGGCTCGACCGCGCGACTTCCTCGATTCGACATACGACTTCCTCAGAGCTCAACATCCGACTTCCTCAGCTCGACATCCGACTTCCTCAGCTCAACATCCGACACGAGATATGCATGTCAAAATATTTTGTGCGTGTGTGATTTAATTTTAATTGAGAGCTTTTTATTACTACTTACAAATTGTCTTAATAAAGATAAATAAATACCCAGAACCCAAAGACTTGAGAAAAAATCATTCTTGATACGCATCTTGGTATTCTTTTCCACTTTTTGCACGGTTGACTATTTGCAAGACTCCTTTGTCAATCATCAAAATCATCTGTCAAGGCATGTATTCACAGACTCCCCTTTTTGATGATGACAAACATCTCATGGAGGGTTTTTAGTAAAAATATAATCATGATATAGCAATGAGATATAAGCAAGGTTTTTCAATAAAAGATATCGAGTTTAAGCACGTATTTTAGAAAAACTCCCTCACAATATTAAAAAAGATATCGAGTTTAGGCATTTTGGCATTTTGGTGAAGAACTCCCCTCACAATATGCATGGAATAAACCACTCCCCTGAATCATATAACTCTCCCCTTTGGCAACATCAAAAAGCGGAAAAGATAAAGGGAAAGGCATGTAAAACGATGCATATACGTGTAACTAGATGGCGAAAAATAATAGAGTATCAAGGGTTCAATGAAGCATAATTGTTTGCGATTAACATAACCTCGCACAAACTTTTATTTTAGCGATTACAGGAAGGACGGTTGCATTTCTCCACTTTTAGTCTTGGTAACTGAACTCGCATAAAAATGTTAGCACACTCCAACGCCCAAGTTAGAACTTATTCATAATAAAAATGCACTCACACGCAGATCATTCAATGCATGATTGATCTAAAATTCCTAACTCGGTTCTTATAAAAAGAAGCTTTCTTTAGGCAAAGGTTTAGTAAAAATATCGCAAGTTGTTTAGATGTTTCCACAAACTCAATCACACAATCTCCTTTTGAACATGATCTCTAATAAAATGGTGCCTAATTTCTATGTGTTTGGTCCGGAGTGATAAACCGGTTTTTCGTGAGGTTTATGGCACTAGTATTGTCGCACTTAATTGGAGCAGTTTTGATTAATCCCATAATCATTCAATCATTGTTTCATCCAAATAATTTGTGCACAACAATCGCCACGCAACGTATTCCGCTTCAAAGAAGTGGACAAAGCCACACCGGCTTGTTTCTTACTATGCCATGACACCAAGGCATTCCCAAGTAAGTGACATGTCCCACTAGTGCTTTTAGGTCCATTTTGCAACCCGCAAAATCAGAATCCGAGTACCCAATAAGTGTGCAACAAGCACCTTTGGGGTACCATAAACCCATGGTTTGTGTGCCAGTGAGATATCTCATGATGCGTTTTACCGCTAAGAGATGTGATTCCTTAGGATTTGCTTGAAAACGTGCACACATACAAACACTAGACATAATATCCGGACGACTAGAAGTGAGATAGAGAAGAGATCCTATAATACCTCTATACTTACTTACTTCGACCGACTTACCACCTTCATCTTTGTCAAGATAGCATGATGTGCTCATGGGAGTTGAGATTTCTTTGGCGTTGCTCATTCCAAATCTTTTAAGCAACTCCTTGCAATATTTGGATTGATTTATAAAAATTCCTTCTTTTGTTTGTTTGATTTGAAGTCCAAGGAAGTAATTTAGCTCTCCCATCATTGACATTTCAAATTCACTTTGCATGATATCAGAAAATTCCTTACACAAGGATTCATTAGTAGCACCAAATATTATATCATCGACATAAATTTGAACAAGTAAAATGTCATGCTTTTTGTGTTTAATGAAAAGAGTGGTATCAACTTTTCCTCTTTCAAAACCTTTTTCAAGTAAATATTTGCTCAACCTCTCGTACCAAGCTCTCGGAGCTTGTTTTAAACCATATAAAGCCTTTTTCAATTTGAAAACATGATTTGGAAATTCAAAATTTTCAAAACCAGGAGGTTGATCAACATATACTTCTTCTTGAATAAAGCCATTAAGAAATGCACTTTTAACATCCATTTGAAAAAGTTTGAAATCCATGATGCATGCAAATGCGAGAAGCATGCGAATAGCTTCTAATCTAGCCACGGGTGCATAGGTTTCATCAAAATCTATGCCCTCTTGTTGATTATAGCCTTTTGCAACAAGTCTAGCTTTATTTCTAACAATGATACCATTTTCATCAAGCTTGTTGCGAAAGACCCATTTGGTCCCAATGACTAGGTGATCTTTAGGCCTAGGGAAAAGTTCCCAAACATCATTTCTCTCAAATTGATTTAATTCCTCTTGCATAGCAAGGGTCCAATACTCATCAAAGATGGCTTCATTGACGTCATTTGGTTCGATTTGAGAGACAAAGGCCATATGATGACATGCATGATTAAGAGAGTTCCGATTCGATCCTCCTTTTGAGATATCACCTATTATGTTGTCAAGAGGATGGTTCTTTGAGACTCTCCATTCCTTTGGAAGATTTGAGTGAGAGAGTTCTTGAGAGGGTTGAGGCAAGGACTCTTGATCCTCCTTTTGAACTTTTGATCTCTCTTGTTCCTCTAAATAGGTATCTCCAAATACTACGCAAGATCATCAACACTTTCTTCTCTTGAAGATTTGGGGTTAGATTCATCAAAAGAAACATGCATGATTCTTCAATACCCAAGTTCTTTTATTAAAAATTCAAAAGCTTTACTAGAAGTGGAATATCCAAGAAATAAACCTTCATCAGCCTTTAGCATCAAATTTACCAAGGTTATTCTTACCATTGTTTAGGACAAAACACTTGCATTCGAAAAACGTGAAGGTGGGAAATGTTGGGCTTCCTTCCTTTGTAGAGTTCATACGGTGTTTGTTTAAGGATCGGCCTTATAAGAACTCGATTCATCACATAGCAAGCGGTGCTCACAGCGTCTGCCCAAAAGTACTTAGGAAGGTTAGTCTCATTGAGCATCGTCCTCGCTAGCTCTTCAAGAGACCGATTTTTCCTTTCAACCACTCCATTTTGTTGCGGTGTCCTTGGAGCGAGAAAAGTTGTGATCGATGCCATTTTCGTGCAAAATGCTTCAAATGCTTCATTCTCAAATTCCCACCATGATCACTTCGAATGGAAGCAATGTTAAGTCCCTTCTCATTTTGTATAACCTTTGCAAGTTTTCGAAAAGCATTAAAAGCATCATTTTTGTGAGAAATAAATAAAGTCCATGTATAGCGAGAATAGTCGTCCACAATAACAAGAGCATAGTAATTGCCACCAAAGCTCACGGTTCTAGAAGGGCCAAATAAATCCATATGTAAAAGTTGTAAAGGCCGATTTGTTGAAACAATATTTTTAGATTTGAAAGAAGCCTTTACTTGTTTTCCCTTTTGACATGCATCGCAAAGTTTATCTTTTTCAAAACGAATCTTTGGCAAACCAATTACTAAGTCTTTACGAACCAATTTATTAAGATGATCCATGTGAATATGAGCCATTCTCCTATGCCATAGCCAAGATTCATCCTCTTTACTAATAAGACAACATGCATCATTTGAAGGTATTTTATCTAAATCAAGCATATAGATATTTCCAATTCTAGGTCCAATTACAATAACATTTTCATTTATAGAATCCATGGCCATGCATTTTGAAGAATCGAAAACCACTTTGTTTCCTTTATCACAAAGTTGACTAATGCTTAGCAAATTATGCTTCAAACCATCCACATACAAAACATTTTCAATAGTGGGATTAGGACTCTTACCAATAGAACCAATCCCAAGAATTTTACCTTTGTTGTTGTCACCATACCTAGGACATAACCACTATTCTTAGGTACCAATGAGGAGAACTTGCTTTTGTCTCCTGTCATGTGCTTTGAACAATGCTATCAAGATACCAATTTAAGTCATTGGCTTTCAAGCACACCTACAACAACAAATCATATTTTAACCTTTGGTACCCAAACCATCTTGGGTCCATATGAGTTAGTCTTGGGCAAGGTGCCCTTTGGAATCCACATCTTTTTGCCAACTACATTTTTATTCTTTCAAATATTGCAAATAGAGGCATGTGACCATTTCTACCACAAAGTGAAAGCATTTAATGAAAGGACTACATGAGGGTTTGTTGTGATTGAAGAGTTTAAAAGATTTTTCATGAATTTTGGATGATAACCTAAACCAGCTTTTTCCAAAAGTACCTTTTTGATTTCCTAACATAATGTTTAGATTATCTCTTCCCATCGTAAATTTTGCAAGAGTGTTATTTAAATCCTTAACCTTATTTTTCAAAACACTACACTCATTGCATTTTAAAACTTCATCCTTTTTATTTTCACAAGATATGGGAGGAGAAGTTTCAATCACAAAGAACTTGTTTTTCTTTAAGAATCACTATCTCTTTGTTTAAAATTTCAATTTTTGATTCAAGAGAAGAGATGGTTTTCTTAGAAGAAAGAACAATTTTTCCAAGTTTAATCGTTTCATTATTGAATTCTTCACAAGCAGCAAGTAATTCATCATAAGTTAAAGAAGAGTCAGGATCATAAAAATTTACCTCATCTTCATCATGATTTGCCATTAGACTAAGGTGAGCCTCTTCATTTTCAGATTCATCGAAGAATCCATATCATTATCATCCCAGGCAATGTAAGCTCTTCTTCCCTTCGAATCCTTTGGTGGTTTCTTTTGAAATTTCTCATTCCTCGTTTGGTTTTGAGGACAATCGGGTTTTATGTGACCTTTCTTTCCACACTTGTAGCAGGTAGGATTAAAAGAAGTTGTTTCATCACTTTTCTTTTGAGAGCTTGGGAACTTACCTTTGTTTCTGAGTCTCATGAACCTTTTGAATTTGCGAACCATTAGACTCATGTTTTCCTCATTATTTTCATCTTCAAGGAAATCACATTCGTCATCGTCAGCTTCCTCAATGCTTGCTTTGAGCCGGAGCCCTTTCTTTTTCTTATCAGCTTCTTCGCTTTCCATGAGACGATTTAGTTCAATTTCATGTTCCTGCAATTTTCCAAACAAAGTAGCCAAGGTCATAGAAGATAAGTCTCTAGATTCAGCTATAGCAGTGACCTTGGGTTGCCAATTCTGTTTAGACATCTAAGAACTTTGTTAATCAAATCTTCATTCTGAAGACTTTCCCAAGAGCTACGAGATGGTTTATTATATGGATGAACCTTTTGCATATCTTGTATGTTTTCACTTGGTTTCATCCTAAATAACTCATACTCATGGGTTAATGTGTTCATTCGAGCCCTCTTGACCTCGGTAGCACCTTCATGGGTCAATAGAAGGGTGTCCCACATTTCTTTAGCAGTCTTGCAATTTGAGACCCTATAGAACTCATCGTAGCTTAAAGCGTATGATGATGTTCTTAGCCTTCAAATTGTATTGGACCTTTTTCTTATCATCTTCGGTCCAAAGTGATCTTGGTTTGTCTACCACTTTGCATCATTAATTGATTGAGTGGGGACAAATGGACCATTTTCCACAAAGATCCCAAATATCAAGATCAACACCCTCAAGAAAGATTTGCATTCTATCCTTCCAATAACCATACCCTCCCCATTGAAAAATGGGGTCTGTTTCATGGAAGTTCCTCGTAATTGTTTGAAGTCATTCTCTTGAGACGGTTAAGTCCTTTATACAAGATTCTAGCTCTGATGCCACTTGTTGACAAGTGACTCCAAACACAAGAGGGGGGTGAATTGTGTGTGAACTGTGCTTTCAAAAACTTTTGGAGAAATAAGTGCTAATTATGAGTTGCGGAAATATTAATGTGAAATAGATAAATCACTTGAAGAATAAATTGCAAACGAGTTAAAAATAAAGTAAATAGTAAGATAAAAATAACAATAAAATAAAGTATGAAATTTAATTGACTGAAAAGTAGAGAGATAAGGAGTAAAAAGCACACAACAAATTATACAGGTTCGGCCACCTAACACCCCTGTGGCCTACGCCCCGTCTCCCAAAGCAAACCACTATAGGATTTTCACTAAGACACTAGCTTTTAAATCAGGTTCAGCTAGAAACCTTTACAACTCTAAACCAGAGCAATACGTTCAAGAGATATCACCTCTCTATGAACACCTTGGGATTCCTACCCAAAAATAAATGATTTTCACAAATAAAATGAGACGAAAAAGATACACTCAATAGTGCAGATATAACAAATTGAAGCTCAAATAATACAACTCAAATTATGTAGAATAAAAAGACTCTCAGAAAATTGTGCTCAAATAAGTGTGAGTGATGAAAAATATTTGATAGAGTTTTTGGCACAAAAATTAAGCACTGCGTTGTTGTTGTGTGTAAGAAAGAGCACAGCGTTGTTTATTTATAGACCGACCGAGGAGCGTCTCACGCACTTAAAAAAAAATGTCCGTTGAGGATTTGCCCGTTGAAGATTTGCCCGTTGAGTTGATTATTAAAAGGATTTGTCGTTGCAGGAAATTGCGTTTTGAAATAAAGAAATTGAAAACACGGAGACGGCTCGGCATACGACCTCACGAAGACGGCTTTCGGTAGAGCGACCTCGCCACACACTCGACAGGCGACCTCGACACATCTCGGCATCGACCTCTGAACGGCTCGGCAAAGACCTCGGCACCACGACCTCGGCACACTGGCTCGGCATACGACCTCCTCATCGGCTCGCCTCATAGCTCAAGACGCGACCTCATCGGCTCGGCATGGATCATCGGCTCGACGCGACAGAGCTCATCACGCGACCTCGGTACCACGACATCATCAGCTCGACACGCGACTTCCTCCTCGATTCGACATACGACTTCCTCAGAGCTCAACATCCGACTTCCTCAGCTCGACATCCGACTTCCTCAGCTCGACATCCGACACGAGATATGCATGTCAAAATATTTTGTGCGTGTGTGATTTAATTTTAATTGAGAGCTTTTTATTACTACTTACAAATTGTCTTAATAAAGATAAATAAATACCCAGAACCCAAAGACTTGAGAAAAAATCATTCTTGATACGCATCTTGGTATTCTTTTCCACTTTTTGCACGGTTGACTATTTGCAAGACTCCCTTTTGTCAATCATCAAAATCATCCTGTCAAGGCATGTATTCACATGCACTAGCTGGAAAAAAAAAATATACCGTAATTTTTTAAAAGGCACAAGAGTACCGTTTTAAAACGCATCGCATTCAGGTTTAGTTGAGCTCGATAAGTTGAGCTCGGTAGCGGTCCGGAAACGGGTCGTTACAATGTTGGTATCGAGCGATTCGGTTCGGCCGAGTGTGTATAGGAATTTTGGGTGATCCTTTGTGTCCGGGATATGTGTCGGGTACATGGTTGTACTATACTGATTCTTTGTTTGATTAAGTGAAGCACTTATTGCTTGAAAAATTGTTTGAACTGTTTCTTGATTGAAGCGGTGTGTTTTAACACATCCTTGTTGTGAGATTCGGCGGGTTTTGAACTTTGTGGAATCTAATGCCACCTCGTAGGGATACGGCAATATTGCACGAGAACGCGTCGACATGGAACGAGCAATTCAAGCTATGACCGAGATGGCGGCAGCCATGGCTCAAAGAATCACCGCCAGAACTCAACAGCTAACGCGATGGCTCAACAGACGGCGGCGTTAACCCAAAGCAAAACTTACAAGAACAACAATGAGCAGAGCGGAGTGTCGAGTGTAACGACTGCTTTAGGACCGCTACCGAGCTCAATATACCGAGCTCGAGTTACCGAGCTCAACACACCAAGCTCAACATAAACCTATATGAGATGTGTTTTAAAAACAAAACTCTTGTGCCTTTTAAAAATACGATATATTTTTTTATAAAACCAACTCGTGCACATCGAGAGTAATTCTGACTTTTGAAACATGGTGCAACTAAGACACAAGACTTAAATTCTAATAAAACATACATGCATAACATACATATATATATCACTCAAATAATAATGTATACAAAATACAGAGTAGCAAATGTGCAAAGAAAATACACCTAAGGTACGCATTTACTTCAAAAGAGCAATCATACAGGGGTACTTCCACAGACTCACGCAGGGCTGCTCCAAAAGTAAGACCACCACTACCCTTCAGAGCAACAAAACAACATCGCCTAAACTGGTCACGACCTCGAACACAAAAGAAAAAGCGAAATGCAGTCCTCAAAAAACAAACATCCAACAAACAACAATCACGGCGGATAGATAGAGGTCGCCACTCGGTCCTCGTCGAGCTCCTCCTCGGCATCATCTTTGCCGAAGTTCCTGCGCCCTCGACATCGCCTGGGTAACCGTCATGGATTGAAGGCACCACGGAAAGGGTCAACTTCTCGACAATTCAAGATAAGCTCGACATAAAGAAGTAAGCAACACAATAATATATCTCAATCACCACACGTGAGTCGACCCTCTCCCTCTAGACTCGACACAACTCTTATTCCGGAATATCGTCAGCAGGTCCATCCCCAAACTGACGTAATAGGTAAACGGCAGGTCCAACCCCAAACCGATACCATGCATTAATCAGCAGGTCCAACCCCAAACTGATAATGCGAAGCCTAGCCAATCCACCATAAACAAAAAGGGGACCTAGCACTCTCAGTTATCTGGGTCCGGCTCAAAAACGTCATACGACTCCCTAGCTCTCTCACTCGATGATTAGCTCGCCGCATGTCAAAGAGTAACACAACTTACTTGATCACATATCAAATAAAGAGAGCACGCTTAACATGAAGAAAACACAATTCGACATTTAAGCAATAAAACATTCTGCATGAAGAAACGCACTTCGACAGCAATACACCATTCACAACATATATTCAATCACATATCAAATACATGCAAAAACTCAATCATATCACAACATTCCAATCTTGACACCAATCAAGGAGTCCATACATAAATATAACAATAAAAATAAAGTCTTAGCGATATCTAGAAGTTGCCCTTACGCTAGCATACTACGAAAATATTAATGTGAAGCGCCCTTACCGAACTCCAAGTAAATGCTGCTCGACAACGACCTCGACACAGCTGTCTTCAAATGAGCTCGACAACGACTTCGACACGTACACTTCTCAATCGACCTCGACACGTACGCTTCTCAGTCGACCTCGACACGCATAGCCTCGATCCGGATCCCACCGCTTCCACGCCCTTGGATTCGCTTTCCGCACACCTTGATTAGGAAATCACTTTCGATCTCTGGAATCGGACTTCCTAAAACAAACATAACTCAGATCGATCCATGGGTTCTAATACATCTAGCTCTCATCCCAAACTTAACCACAACCCGTAAAAATATAAAACTCAAGAATCGAAATATATTTTTCCTCTAACACAAAGTTAGGGATTTTGATCAAAATTTTATGAAAAAGTTATCTGATGCTTCAACAGATAGATCGACAACAACAATAACCGTAAACGAATGAAAAACAAGAAATCGAAACGAACCAAAAATGGAGGTTTCGGGCACCGCTGCCGCGTAAATCGAGAAAGAAATTTGTTTTACAAGCCCAATTAATCGGTTAGAAAGATAGGTAATATTGTGAAGAAGAAAACCCATCAATTTGACATGATTTGGAAGCATAAAAGCTGGTTAAAAATGGAAGAAGAATTAGCGCTAAACAAGAGTACGAGGAAAAGAAAGATCTGCATTCTTCATACCTCAATGGTGATCGAGCAAAGTAGATATGTCGAGAAGATGATGATGAACAAAATTGATGAAGAAAGCTTCAGTGCAGAATCTCGATGGAACTCACGGTTTCGTCGATGGAAGTTTTTGAAGAAAACAACGAAACACAGAGCAGAAGGAAGGAAGAAGAAAGAAGAAAAGAGAAAGAATGAGTGTGAGGAATCTGGCCGTGGTATACGGTGGTGAGAAGGGGTATAATCGTAACTCCAGCTATAAGATGCCAATCCCATCAATCATCTACCCGTCTAATCGTTCCTCTCATAATTACCCTCTACTCTGTCGGTCAACGGTCTATACACGCCGACGAGCGGGCCAAGCCGACAATATAATTATTACAAACAATATAATAATAGCGAATAACGCTCGAAAGAATACGAGGTGTCATCTCGACACGATGTCGACAAGTGGTGCTCGTGCAAACGCACAAGGCTCTAACACGAAGTTTGTGAACGCGGCCTCCTCATTTCGACATGCGTCCTCATCAGCTTCGAGACGCGACTTCATCAACTTCGACACACGACCTCCTCAACTCCGCAGACTAGTGCACGTGGTCTCATCACTCGACAAATGATCTCGAAACGATCTAGTCACGGGATCTCGACAAGGTCTTGGTCGAGGTCTCGATCGTCGTCCTAATACGATGTCGATCTCGTCCTCAGGTGTTACAATCTCTCCCTCTAAAAAAAATTTCGTCCTCGAAATTGCAAATAAGATTCTTACCTCGGAAAAGTTCAGGGTACTGAGTCTTCATCTTCTCCTCCAGCTCCCAAGTCGCATCTCCCGCCTTCTGATCCCACACAACTTTGACAAGCTGGATCTCTTTGTTCATCGCTTTTGGCTTTCCGATCAACGATCCTTGGCCGTAATGCTTCAAAAGATAGGTCGCCCTTCGCTTGAATCACATCCGGTTCGATGACATGAGAAGGGCCTAAACATACTTCCGCAATTGTGAGACGTGGAAGACTTCGTGGATGTTCGACAAGAATGGTGGTAAGGCACTGATATGCCATCGACCAATACGACGAAGAATCGGTAAGGTCCAATGAATTTAGGAGTAAGTTTCTTGGATTTGATCGCCGACCAACTCCGATGAGTGGGGTGACTCGAAGAAATACATGTTCTCCTTCCTCGAACTCGAGTGGTCGACGTCGTTGGTCCGCATAACTCTTCTCGCCGACTTTGAGATGTTCGCATCCGATCTACGATCAAACGGATCTTCTCGGTGAGTCCGCTGGATCATATCTCGGTCCTCTGACGATTCGCTCGCCGTCTGGTACCAACAAAGAGGCGTCGACATTTCCGGCCCATACAGCGCTTCAAAGGTGCCATTCCAATACTCGCATGGAAATCTATTGTAGGTGAACTCCACCAATGGTAAGACGTCGTCCCAACTTCCTCGGTGATCTAACGACAAGGTCGCAACAAATCTTCAAGCGATTGGATCGTTCTCTCACCCGACCGTCGATCCGAGGATGATATGCCGAGCTAAGCTCGAAGCTTGGTTCCCATCGCTCCTTGCAATTCCCTCCAAAAATGAGACGTGAACTTTGATCTCGGTCCGACACGATCAAGAGGTATTCCATGAAGTCCAGAACGACCACCGCTTCGACCGCTACCGAAGCTCAATATACCGAGCTCGAGTTACCGAGCTCAACACACCAAGCTCAACATAAACCTATATGAGATGTGTTTTAAAAACAAAACTTTTGTGCCTTTTAAAAATACGATATATTTTTTTTTATAAAACCAACTCGTGCACATCAGAGTAATTACAGCTTTTCGAAACATGGTGCAACTAAGACACAAGACTTAAATTCTAATAAAACATACATGCATAAGTACACCTAAGGTATACAAAATACAGAGTAGCAAATGTGCAAAGAAAATACACCTAAGGTACGACGACTTCAAAAGAGCAATCATACCCTGGGGGTACTTCCGAACTCCCACGCAGGTTTGCTCCAAAAGTAAGACCACCCGGTCTACCCTCGTAGCAACAAAACAACACTTTGCCTAAACTGGTCACGACCTCGAACACAAGAGAAAAACGAAATGCAGCCCTCGAGAAAAACAAACATCCAACAAACAAACAATCACGGCGGATAGAGGTCGCCACCGGTCCTCGCCGAGCTCCTCCTCGGCATCGTCTCATCGCCGAGTTACCTACGCCCTCGACATCGCCTGGGTAACCGAGTCATGGATTGAAGGCACCACGGAAAGGGTCAACTTCTCAACAATTCAAGATAAGCTCGACATAAAAATATAAGCAAACAAAGAAAGTATAACATTCACCGACGTGACTCGACCATCTCACTCTAAACTCGACACAACTCGCAAATCCATTTTCTCTCGACTCGATAATTTTCCGGAATGCACACGCTGCATCAGTATGTCGGAAAGTCCAGTTAAGCCTTGGGATCTCGCTCTCCCTAGGACAAATAACTCAGTCCCATAGCGTGGCGACGTCTAGTCAATCTCCGTAAACAAAAAGGGGACCTAGCACCCTCGATTATCCGGTCACGGCTCAAAACGCCATACGACTCACCTAGCTCGCCACTCGATGAACAATTCGCCGCATACGATATTCAAAGAGTTAAACACAAGATATTCAACCGCATGTCAAATAAAAGAGCAAGCTCGACATGAAGAAACGCAATTCAACATGCAATACACAATTCACGACATATATTCAATCACATATTAAATACATGCAAAACTCAATCATATCACAACATTCCAATCTCGACACAAATCAGGAAAATCCATACACAATAACATAACCACGTAGAATATGAAATGCCTTTACGCTAGCATACTACGAAAGTATTAATGTGAAGCGCCCTTACCGAACTCCAAGTTAATGCTGCTCGACAACGACCTCGACACAGCTGTCTTCAACGAGCTCGACAACGACTTCGACACGCATCGCCCTCAATCGACCTCGACACGCACACTTCTCGACCGACCTCGACACGCATACCCTCGATCCGGATTCACGCTCGCAGCGTCCTGATTCGCTTCCGCACACCTCGATTCGGAAATCACTCGATCTCGGGAATCAGACTTCCTAAAACAAACATAACTCAGATCGATCCATGGGTTCTAATACATCTAGCTCTCATCGCAAACTTAACCACAACCCAGAAAATATAAAACTCAAGAACTGAATATATTTTTCCTCTAACACAAAGTTAGGGATTTCGATCAAAAGTTCATGAAAAAGTTATCTGATGCTTCAACAGATAGATCGACAACAACAATAACTAGAAGCAACGAATGAAAAACAACAAAATCGAAACGAACCAAAAATGGAGGTTTCTGGGCACTGCCGATTGCAGAAAAACAGAGGAAGAAATTTGTTTTACAAGCCCAATTAATCGGTTAGAAAGATAGGTAATATTGTGAAGAAGAAAACCCATCAATTAAACATGATTTGGAAGCATAAAACTGGCTAAACAGTAGCACGAAGAAAAAGAAAAATCTGTTCTTCATACCTCAATGGTGATCGAGCAGACGAGATATGTCGAGAAGATGATGATGAACAAGATTGATGAAGAAAGCTTGTGCAGAATCTCGATGGAACTCACGGTTTCGTCGATGGAAGTTTTTGAAGAAAACAACGAAACACAGAGCAGAAGGAAGGAAGAAGAAAGAAGAAAAGAGAAATGAGTGTTTGAGGGAAAACCGATCGTGAATACACCGGAAGCGGCATAATCGTAACTCTAGCTATAAGATGCCAATCCCATCAATCATCTACCCGCTTAATCGCTCCTCTCATAATTACCCTCTACTCTGTGGTCAACGGCAAGCCGACAATGTAATAATTACAAACAATATAATAATAACGCTAATAACGCTCGAAAGAATACGAGGTATCATCTCGACACGATGTCGACAAAGGTGCTCGTGCAAGCGCATAAGGTTCTAACACGAGTTCGTGAACGCGGCCTCATCACCGACATGCGCCCTCATCGCCTGGCAGACGCGACTTCATCAACTCGACACGCCGACTTCCTCACCAACAGCCTAGTGCACGTGGGTCTCATCACCGACAAATGATCTCGACAAACGATCTAGTCACGGGATCTCGACATTAAGGTCTTGGTCGAGGTCTCGATCACGTCGCCCCAATACGATGCGTCGATCTCGCCCTCAGGTGTTACAAAGTCGTACTATCTCCGCGATGTAGATCTCGGTACGACTTTTTCCACGTTGTATGTCGACCACCGGCAAGAAATGAGCAGATTTGGTCAATCGGTCGACGATCACCCAAATCGAATCATTCTTCTTCCGCCTTCGCAAACCTACAACGAAATCCATGGAAATATCTGTCCCATTTCCATACCGCACGCTGTTTATCAGAGCATTCCCGCAGGTCGCTGGTGCTCCACCTTCGCTTCGACACGCCAAACACGGTTACGACTCGGCCACTTGCTTCTTCATTCCGGACCACCAAAAATGCTTCTTCAAGTCTTGATACATCTTCGTAACTCCGGGATGAATACTAAAGTTGCTCTTATGCGCCTTGGCGAGAATCAACTTTCTCAGCTCGGATCACGTTAGTACGCACACTCGGCCATTGCACCTCAAGATGTCGCCCGCTCAGGCCTGAATTCGCCGCTTTCCTTGCGCTTATCAATCAATCTTCTCTTGCGAGCTCGTCATGAACTTGCTGGTCTCGGATCTCGTCCAACAACTGTTAGAAATGGTAAGCATACCAAATCTCAGCCTTCCGGTGAAACTTCGACATTCAACTTCAAATCTCGGAACTTCTCGAGCATCTCCAACTCCTTGATCATCATTGCCGAGGTTAAACGCTCTTCCCGCTCAACGCATCCGCTAATAATGCTAGCCTTTACCGGGATGGTATTCCAACGTAAAGTCGTAGTCCTTGAGAAATTCTCGTCCATCTACGCCGACGCATGTTGAGTTCTTTCTGGTCTAACAGTACTTCAAGCTCTTGTGATCGCTGAAACAGAAGAGTGCTCCCATAAAGGTAGTGTCTCCATATCTTCGCGCCAAGAAAAACCATCTGCCGCCAGCTCCAAGTCGTGAGTAGGGTAGTTCCTCTCGTGAATCTTAAGCTGTCTTGAAGCATACGCGACCACCTTCCGATGTTGCATCAGCACGCATCCCAATCCCTGGTGTGACGCATCACAATACACCTCGAAAGGCTCTTCGGGTTGAGGCAAAATCAGCACAGGCGCTGTCGTCAAAAGCTCCTTCAGTCTTTGAAAACTGGCTTCGCACTCCTCGGTCCAGGCAAAAGGTTGATCCTTCCTCGTCAGTCGTGTAAGAGGCGCGACAATCTTCGAGAAACCTTCAATGAATCTTCGGTAATAGCCTGCTAAGCCGACAAAACTCCTGATCTCGGTAACCGTCTTAGGCTGTTCCCACGCTAGCACAGCTTCAATCTTAGTTGGATCCACAGCTATCCCTTCTCTGGAAATCACGTGACCAAGAAAATTCACCTCTTCAAGCCAAAATTCACACTTCGACAGGTTGGCATAGAGTTGCTTATCTCGTAATATCTGCAGTACTCGACATAGGTGTTCTGCGTGTTCTTCTCGGTTCCTCGAGTAAATCAATATGTCGTCGATGAACACTACAACGAACTGATCCAAAAACGAATGGAAAATCCTGTTCATGTAGTCCATAAACACAGTTGGCGCATTCGTCACTCCAAACGGCATCACCAAGTACTCGTAGTGACCGTATCTAGTCCTGAAAGCTGTTTTGGCGACATCTTCCTCCTTCACGCGAATCTGATGGTAGCCCGACTTCAAGTCTATCTTGGAAAAGATCGCCGCTCCACGAAGTTGATCCATCAAGTCGTCAATACGTGGTAACGGATAACGGTTCTTCACGGTAACCTTGTTGAGCTCGCGGTAGTCCACGCACGCCTTGATCGCCCATCCTTCTTCTTAACCAACAACAGCTTTGGAGCTCCCCACGGTGACACGCTCGGTCGTATGAATTGCTTCGACTCCAAGTGTTCGATCCGGGACTTCGCTTCTTTCATCTCGGCAGAGACATCCTGTATGGCGCTTTGAAATCGGCCCCGCTCCTGGAATCAGGTCGATGGAGAACTCGACCTCTCCAGACCGGTGGTAACCCTGGCACGCCTTCAGGAAAACGCCCTCAAAGTCACACACCACCGGTACATTCTTCACGCCGATCCGCCGAAAACTTAGAACTAGCCGATATATGTATTCCTAGTTCCTTCTTTCAAAGAAACTCCAATACGCTCGGCAGAAAGATAATTGAGACTCCAAGGTCTGGAAAAATTACGCTTTACGGGCACACCCAAAAGGACATGGTGGTATGACAACCAATCCATCCCGAGGATAACATCTAAGCCCTTAAGAGGCAAACAAACCAAATTGACCACAAACTTTCTACTCAATAATCACTACACAATTAAGACATGCAAGTTTGTGACTAAGGTTTTAGCAGCTGGGGTTGTAACTACTAATTTGAACGGTAAAGCAGTCACAGTCAAGTTCAAATGGTTCACACAATCAGAAGAAATAAAGGAATGGGTTGCACCCGAATCAAAGAGAACGGATAAGGATTTACCCTCGATCTCACATTCACCTTGGATAAGATCATCACTGCTCACTTCCTCGCCACTCATGCAGAAAACTCGCTTTTAGCCACTTGACGCTTTCCTTTGGCCTTTGCCGCAAGCATAGTCGGTTCGCCTTTAGGTGTAGGACAATCCTTGGCAAAATGCCCTGGCTTCTTGCGCTTGTAGCACACCCTCCTTCGAGTACGCTTATTGGCGTAATGTCCCGCTTTCCACAACGGAAACAAGTCACCTCGACATCGGTCCGTCCTCCGCTTCTCAGACTGGGTCATCTGACGATATCGCCCCTCGTTGTCGTTCCCGAGGCCTGGTCAGACGGCTTCTTCGCGGTGGTTTCTCTTCGTGCAAATCCGCCCCGCACTGGGTCTCATCGGTCCGCCCACGCCTTCTTCTTGTGGCTCCTTACTCCTTCTACCTCGACACATCGATCAATCACTCTTGGAGATTTCGATCCTCAACGACACTCATCGACTTCAATGTCGAATCTCAATCCTCGCTGGAATCTCTCACTCAACCATCTCTGGTCAACTTCGGCCACGAAATGGACTGAAATACCTCGCCAACGACTCGAACTTGGCCGATACTCGGACACCGTCGAGTTGCGCTTCCGCAATTGAAGAAATTCCTCGCTCCTTCTCGGCTCGTGCAGATGTCAGGAAGTACTTGTCCAAGAACCTTTCACGAAAAAGCTCCTGTGTCATCTCGCGATGTTCTGCTATAAATGTTTGCTTTACCTCTCCACCAATACTCCGCCTCCTAGCAGAAGTAGGTGGCATAGTCGACCTTCACGTTGTCCCGCAATGAAGTGCCTCGAAGATCTTCTCGATCTCTTGCATCCAAAGATCGCCTTTATCCGGATTTGGCTCACCGTAGAACTGATTGGATCATGCTTCTCGGTCCGCTAATCCTCTCGCTTGACATTTCGCTCGCTCGTTCTTTGCCGCAAGTTCTCTGAGTTAAGCTGCCGTCTGTTGAGCCATCGCGTTAGCTCGTTGAGTTCTGGCGGTGATTGTTGAGCCATGGCTGCCGCCATCTCGGCCATAGCTTGAATAGCTCGCTCCATGTCGACGTTCTCTGCTGCAGATGTCGTATTCCTACGAGGTGGCATTAGATTCCACAAAGTTCAAAACCCCGTCAGAATCTCACAACAAGGATGTGTTAAAACACACCGCTTCAATCAAGAAACAGCTCAAACAATTTTTCAAGCAATAAGTGCTTCACTTAATCAAACAAAGAATCAACATAATACAACTAGGTACCCAACACATAACCCGACACATTGACCACCCAAATTCCTATGCAAATTTCGTAACGAATCAAGCTCGATACTAACAATGTAACGACCGCTTCCGGGACCGCTACCGAAGCTCAATATACCGAGCTCGAGTTACCGAGCTCAACACACCAAGCTCAACATAAACCTATATGAGATGTGTTTTAAAAACAAAACTCTTGTGCCTTTTAAAAATACGATATATTTTTTTATAAAACCAACTCGTGCACATCGAGTAATTACGACTTTCAAACATGGTGCAACTAAGACACAAGACTTAAATTCTAATAAAACATACATGCATAACATACATATATATATCACTCGAAATAATAATGTATACAAAATACAGAGTAGCAAATGTGCAAAGAAAATACACCTAAGGTATGACGACTTCAAAAGAGCAAACAAACCCTGGGTACTGAGACTCCCACGCAGGGGGCTGCTCCAAAAGTAAGACCACCAGTCTACCCTGTAGCAACAAAACAACACTGCCCAAACTGGTCACGACCTCGAACACAAAAGAAAAACGAAGTACAGTCCTCAGAAAAACAAACATCCAACAAACAACAATCACGACAGATAGAGGTCGTCACTCGGGTCCTCGTCGAGCTCCTCCTCGGCATCATCTACTGTCGAGTTCCTCAAGCGCTTCGACATCGCCTGGGTAACCGTCATGGATTGAAGGCACCACGGGAAAGGGTCAACTTCTCGACAATTCAAGATAAGCTCGACATAAAGAAATAAGCAACACAATAATATATCTCAATCACCACACGTGACTCGACCATCTCACTCTAGACTCGACACAACTCTTATTAGGAATATCGTCCAAGAGTCCATCCCCAAACCGACGTAATAGGTAAACGCAGTGTCCAACCCCAAACCGATACCATGCATTAATCGCCAGGTCCAACCCCAAACCGATAATGCGACGCCTAGCCAATCCACCATAAACAAAAAGGGGACCTAGCACCCTCGCTTATCCGGGTCCGGCCAAAACGTCATACGACTCCTAGCTCTCTCACTCGATGATTAGCTCGCCGCATGTCAAAGAGTAACACAACTTACTTGATCACATATCAAATAAAGAGAGCACGCTTAACATGAAGAAAACACAATTCGACATTTAAGCAATAAAACATTCTGCATGAAGAAACGCACGACAAAGAATACACCATTCACAACATATATTCAATCACATATCAAATACATGCAAAAACTCAATCATATCACAACATTCCAATCTTGACACCAATCAAGGAGTCCATACATAAATATAACAATAAAAATAAAGTCTTAGCGATATCTAGAAGTTGCCCTTACGCTAGCATACTACGAAAATATTAATGTGAAGCGCCCTTACCGAACTCCAAGTAAATGCTGCTCGACAAAGACCTCGACACAGCTGTCTTCAAATGAGCTCGACAACGACTTCGACACGTACACTTCTCAATCGACCTCGACACGTACGCTTCTCAGTCGACCTCGACACGCATAGCTTCTCGATCCGATCCCATCGCTTCCACGCCCTTGGATTCGCTTTCCGTACACCTTGATTCGAAATCACTCGATCTCTGAATCAGACTTCCTAAAACAAACATAACTCAGATCGATCCATGGGTTCTAATACATCTAGCTCTCATCCCAAACTTAACCACAACCCAGAAAAATATAAAACTCAAGAACTGAAATATATTTTTCCTCTAACACAAAGTTAGGGATTTTGATCAAAATTTCATGAAAAAGTTATCTGATGCTTCAACAGATAGATCGACAACAACAATAACCAGAAGCAACGAATGAAAAACAAGAAATCGAAACGAACCAAAAATGGAGGTTTCTGGGCACTGCCGATTGCGTAAAATCGAGAAAGAAATTTGTTTTACAAGCCCAATTAATCGGTCGAAAGATAGGTAATATTGTGAAGAAGAAAACCCATCAATTTGACATGATTTGGAAGCATAAACTGGTTAAAAATGGAAGAAGAATTAGCGCTAAACAAGAGTACGTAGGAAAAGAAAGATCTGTTCTTCATACCTCAATGGTGATCGAGCAAAGTAGATATGTCGAGAAGATGATGATGAACAAAATTGATGAAGAAAGCTTGTGCAGAATCTCGATGGAACTCACGGTTTTCGATGGAAGTTTTTGAAGAAAACAACGAAACACGAAGCGGAAGGAAGGAAGAAAGAAGAAAAGAGAAAGAATGAGTGTGAGGGAATCTGGTCGTGGTATACAAATTGGTGAGAAAGGGTATAATCGTAACTCCAGCTATAAGATGCCAATCCCATCAATCATCTACCCGCTTAATCGTTCCTCTCATAATTACCCTCTACTCGCTTCGGTCAACGGTCTAAACACGCCGACGAGAACGGGCCAAGCCGACAATATAATTATTACAAACAATATAATAATAGCGCTGAATAACGCTCGAAAGAATACGAGGTGTCATCTCGACACGATGTCGACAAGGGTGCTCGTGCAAACGCACAAGGCTCTAACACGAAGTTTGTGAACGCGGCCTCCTCACCGATGCGCCCTCATCACCTCAGACGCGACTTCATCAACTCGACACACGACCTCCTCAACTCCGCAGCTAGTGCACGTGGTCTCATCAGCTCGACAAATGATCTCGGCAAACGATCTAGTCACGGGATCTCGACACAAGGTCTTGGTCGAGGTCTCGATACGTCGTCCTAATACGATGTCGATCTCGTCCTCAGGTGTTACACTGAGGCGAGAGGATTAGCAGACTTTAGGAAGCATGATCCACCGAAGTTTTACGGTGAGCCAAACCCAGATAAAGCTGATCTTTGGATGCAAGAGATCGAGAAGATCTTCGAGGCACTCCATTGCCCAAACAACGTGAAGGTAGACTACGCCACCTACTTGCTGCTAGGAGACGTAAAGTATTGGTGGAAGGGAGTGAAGCAAGCACTGATAGCGGAACGTCGCGAGATAACTTGGGAGCTTTTTCGTGGAAGGTTCTTGGACAAATACTTCCCAGATACTGCACGAGCTGAGAAGGAGCAAGAGTTTCTTCAACTACAACAAGGCAGTATGACAGTGCCCGAGTATGCAGCCAAGTTTGAGTCACTGGCGAGGTATTTCAGTCCATTTCGTGATCGAGCTGACCAAGGATGGTTAAGTGAGAGGTTCCAACGGGGATTAAGATTTGACATTCAGAAGTCGGTGGTGTCACTGAGGATCAGGAATCTACAAGAGCTGATAGATCGTTGTGTTGAGGTAGAGGGTGTAAGAAGCCACAAGAAGAAAACTGTTGTAGGCGGACCGGTGAGACCCCAGAGTGCGGGGCAGAGGTTTACACAGAAGGGGAAACAACTGCAGAAGAAGCCTTACAACCGACCTCAGGGGAACAACAACAGGGGACAATATCGTCCGATGACCCAGGGAGCGAGAAGCGGAGGTCAGACCGGTGCCAAGGTGACTTGCTATCGTTGTGGAAGGCCAGGACATTATGCGAGTGACTGCACTCAGAAGGAGGAGGTATGTTTCAACTGTAAGAAGCTGTGGCATTTTGCCAAGGATTGTCCCACACCTAAAGCTGAACCGGCAATGCTTGCGGCATAGGCCAAAGGGAAGCGTCAGGTAGCTAAAGGCAGAGTCTTCTGCATGAGCGGTGAGGAAGCAGAGCGAGCTGATGATCTTATTCAAGGTGAATGTGAGATTGAGGGTAAATTCTTATCCGTTCTCTTTGATTCGGGTGCAACCCATTCTTTTATTTCCTCGATTGTGAACCATTTGAACTTGACCGTGATCGCTGTATCGCTTAAATTGGTAGTTACAACCCCAGCTGCTAAAACCTTAGTCACAAACACTGCATGTCTTAATTGTGTAGTGGTTATTCGAGTAGAAAGTTTGTGGTCAATTTGGTTTGTTTGCCTCTTAAGGGCTTAGATGTCATCCTCGGGATGGATTGGTTGTCACACCACCATGTCCTCTTGGACTGTGCCCTTAAACTGTAATTTTCCTGCACCTTGAGTCTCCAATTATCTTTCATCGAACATATTGGAGTTTCTTTGCAAGAAGGAACTAGAGAATACATGTATCCGCTAGTTCGTAAGTTTTCCAGCCAGATCAAGTGAAGAATGTACGATGGTGTGTGACTTTGTGGACGCTTTCTCAAGATGTGCCAGGGTTACCACCGGTCATGTAGAGGTCGAAGTTCTCCATCGAGTTGATTCCAGAACAGACCGATTTCAAAGCGCCATACAGGATGTCTCCCGCCGAGATGAAAGAAGCGAAGTCCCAGATCGAACACTTGGAGTCAAAGCAATTCATACGACCGAGCGTGTCACCGTGGGGAGCTCCAGTGTTGTTGGTTAAGAAGAAGGATGGACGATCAAGGCTGTGCGTGGACTACCGCGAGCTCAACAAGGTTACTGTGAAGAACCGGTATCCGTTACCCCGTATTGACGACTTGATGGATCAACTTCGTGGAGCGGCGATCTTTTCCAAGATAGATTTGAAGTCTGGTTATCATCAGATTCGCGTGAAGGAGGAAGATGTCCCCAAAACAGCTTTCAGGACTAGGTATGGTGTAACACCTGAGGACGAGATCGACATCGTATTAGGACGACGTATCGAGACCTCGACCAAGACCTTGTGTCGAGATCGTTTGCCGAGGTCATTTGCCGAGCCGAAATGGAGACCACGCGTGCACTAACCGAGCCGAGCCGAGGAGGTCGCGTGGTCGAAGTTGATGAAGTCGCTGCATCGAAATGATGAGGACGCATGTCGAGTGAGGAGGCCGCGTTTCACGAACTCGTGTTAGAACCTTATGCGCTTGCACGAGCACCCTAGTCGACATCGTGGTCGAGATGACACCTCGTATTCTTTCGAACGTTATTCGCTTATTATTATATTGTTTGTAATAATTATATTGTCGGCTTGACCGTTCTCGTCGCGTGTTTAGACCGTTGACCGACAGAGTAGAAGGTAATTATGAGAGGAACGATAAAACGGGTAGATGATTGATGGGATTGGCATCTTATAGCTGAAGTTACGATTATGCCCTTCCAGCTGTATTCACGATCAGTTTTCCCTCAAACACTCATTCTTTCTCTTTTCTTCTTTCTTCTTCCTTCCTTCTGCTCTGAGTTTCGTTGTTTTCTTCAAAAACTTCCATCGACGAAACCGTGAGTTCCATCGAGATTCTGCACAAGCTTCCTTCATCAACCTTGTTCATCATCATCTTCTCGACATATCTCGCCTGTTCAACCATCACCGTTGAGGTATGAAGAACAGATCTTTCTTTTCATCCGTACTCTTGCTTAGCGCTATTTCTTCTTCCATTTTTAGCCAGTTTTATGCTTCCAAATCATGTCAAACTGATGGGTTTTCTTCTTCACAATATTACCTATCTTTCTAACCGATTAATTGGGCTTGTAAAACAAATTTCTTTCTCTCGCTTTTCTCGCACCCGCAGCGCCCGTAAAACCTCCATTTTTGGTTCGTTTCGATTTCTTGTTTTTCATTCGTTGCTTCTGGTTATTGTTGTTGTCGATCTATCTGTTGAAGCATCAGATAACTTTTTCATGAACTTTGATCGAAATCCCTAACTTTGTGTTAGAGGAAAAATATATTTCAAGTTCTTGAGTTTTATATTTTCTGGGTTGTGGTTAAGTTTGGGATGAGAGCTAGATGTATTAGAACCCATGGATCGATCTGAGTTATGTTTGTTTTAGGAAGTCTGATTCCCGAGATCGAGTGATTTCCGAATCAAGGTGTACGGAAAGCTTAATCCGAGGACGTGGAAGCAAATGGAATCCAGATCGAGAATCGTGACGCGGTCGAGGTCGACCGAGAAGGATACGTGTCGAGGTCGATTGAGGACGATGACGTGTCGGGTCGTTGTCGAGCTCGTTGAAGACACCGTGTCGAGATCGAGTAAGAGAAGTCGTTGTCGAGCTCTTTGAAGACACCGTGTCGAGGTCGTTGTCGAGCAAAGATTAACTTGGAGATCGGTAATGGCGCTTCACATTAATATTTTCATAGTATGCTAGCGTAAGGGCATTTCATATTCTACGTGGTTATGTTATTGTGTATGGATTTCCTGATTTGTGTCGAGCTTGAAATGTTGTGATATGATTGAGTTTTTGCATGTATTTAATATGTGATTGAATATATGTCGTGAATTGTGTATTGCATGTTGAATTGCGTTTCTTCATGTCGAGCTTGCTCTTTTATTTGACATGCGGTTGAATATCTTGTGTTTAACTCTTTGAATATCGTTTGCGGCGAATTGTTCATCGAGTGAGCGAGCTAGGTGAGTCGTATGACGTTTTTGAGCCGTGACCCGGATAACTGAGGGTGCTAGGTCCCCTTTTTGTTTACGGGAGA
This sequence comes from Calophaca sinica, assembly GCA_037113605.1. NCBI lineage: Eukaryota > Viridiplantae > Streptophyta > Magnoliopsida > Fabales > Fabaceae > Calophaca > Calophaca sinica. The sequence continues at coordinate 92,276,815 of CM073735.1, forward strand.
TTGACTAGACGTCGCCACGCTATGGGACCTGAGTTGACTGTCCTAGGGAGAGCGAGGATCCCAAGGCTTCGGCTGGACTTTCCGACATACGGCATGCAGCGTGTGCATTAGGAAAAATTGTCAGTCGAGAGAAAATGGATTTGCGAGTTGTGTCGAGTTAGAGTGAGATGGTCGAGTCACGTCGGTGAATGTTATACTTTCTTTGCTTGCTTATATTTTTATGTCGAGCTTATCTTGAATTGTTGAGAAGTTGACCTCTTTCCGTGGTGCCTTCAATCCATGACGGTTACCCAGCGATGTCGAGGGCGCAGGAACTTCGGCGATAGATGATGCCGAGGAGGAGCTCGACGAGGACCCGAGTGACGACCTTTATCTGTCGTGGATTGTTTGTTTGTTGGATGTTTTTTCCGAGGACTGTACTTGTTTTTCTTTTGTGTTCGAGGTCGTGACCGGTTTGGGCGGTGTTGTTTTGTTGTTTCGTGGTAGACTGGTGGTCTTACTTTTGGAGCGACCCGCGTGGGAGAGTCTGCCGGAAGTACCCCTGTGGTATGATCGCTCTTTGAAGTCGTCATACCTTAGGTCTATTTTCTTTATACATTGCTACCTCTGTATTTTGTATACATTATTATTTCGAGTGATATATATATGTATGTTATGCATGTATGTTTTATTAGAATTTAAGTCTTGTGTCTTAGTTGCACCATGTTTCAAAAGTCAGAATTACTCGATGTGCACGAGTTGGTTTTATATATAAAAAAATATATCGTATTTTTAAAAGGCACAAGAGTTTTGTTTTTAAAACACATCTCATATAGGTTTATGTTGAGCTAGGTGTGTTGAAGCTTCAGAACTCGAGCTCGGTATATTGAGCTTCGGTAGCGGTCCTAAACGGTCGTTACATTGTTGGTATCGAGCAGCTGCTCGACCGAGCCGTGCATAGGAGATTTGACCGTCACTATGTCGGGTTATGTGTGTGGGTACCTAGTTGTATATGTTGATTGCTGTTTGATTAAGTGGAGCACTTATTGCTTGAGAAATTGTTTGAACTGTTTCTTGATTGAAGCAGTGTGTTTTAACACATGCTTGTTGTGAGATTCTGACAGGGTTTTGAACTTTGTGGAATCTAATGCCACCTTGTAGGAATACGACATCTGCAACTGAGAACGTCGACATGGAACGAGCAATTCAAGCTATGACCGAGATGGCGGCAGCCATGGCTCAACAATCACCGCTGTAACTCAACAAGCTAACGCGATGGCTCAACAGGCAGCGGCGTTAACTCGCCAGAACTTACAAAGAACAAAGAACGAGCGTAATCTTTGTCAAGCGAGAGGATTGGCGGACTTCAGGAAGCATGATCCACCGGTTCTACGGTGAGCCAACCGGATAAAGTCGATCTTTGGATGCAAGAGATCGAGAAGATCTTTGAGGCACTCCATTGTCTTGACAACGTGAAGGTCGACTATGCCACCTACTTCATCGCTAGGAGACGCAGAGTATTGGTGGAGGAGTGAAGCAAACGCTTATAGCGTAACATCGCGAGATGACCTGGGAGCTTTTTGTGAAAGGTTCTTGGACAAGTACTTCCCAGATCGCCGCAGCCGAGAAGGAGCGAGAATTTCTTCAATCGCAGCAAGGCAACTCGACAGTTGTCCGAGTATGCGCGAAGTTCGAAGTCGTTGGCAGGTATTTCAGTCCATTTCGTGATCGAGTTGACGAGAGATGGTTGAGTGAGAGATTCCAACGGGGATTGAGATTCGACATTCAAGTCGATGGTGTCGCTGAGGATCGTAAATCTCCAAGAGTCGATTGATCGATGTGTCGAGGTAGAAGGAGTAAGGAGTCATAAGAAGAAGATTATTGTGGGCGACCGGTGAGACCCCAGTGCGGGGCGTAGATTTTCACGAAAGGAAACAACCGCGAAGAAGCCGCACGACCGACCTCAGGGAACGACAACAGGACAGAGATCGTCCGATGACCCAGGGAGCGAGGAGTGGAGGTCAGACCGGTGTCGAGGTGACTTGCTACCGATGTGGAAAGCCGGGACATTACGCGAGTAGCTGTACTCAGAAGGAGGAAGTGTGTTTCAACTGCAAGAAGCCAGGGCATTTTGCCAAGGATTGTCCTACACCTAAAGCTGAACCGACTATGCTTGCGGCAAAGGCCAAAGGAAAGCGTCAAGTGGCTAAAGGCAGAGTTTTCTGCATGAGTGGCGAGGAAGCCGAACGAGCTGAAGATCTTATCCAAGGTGAATGTGAGATCGAGGGTAAATCCTTATCCGTTCTCTTTGATTCGGGTGCAACCCATTCCTTTATTTCTTCTGATTGTGTGAACCATTTGAACTTGACTGTGACTGCTTTACCGTTTAAATTAGTAGTTACAACCCCAGCTGCTAAAACCTTAGTCACAAACACTGCATGTCTTAATTGTGTAGTGGTTATTCAGAGTAGAAAGTTTGTGGTCAATTTGGTTTGTTTGCCTCTTAAGGGCTTAGATGTCATTCTCGGGATGGATTGATTGTCACACCACCATGTCCTTTGGTGTGCCCGTAAATCGTAATTTTTCCGGACCTTGGAGTCTCCAATTATCTTTTTGCCGAACGATCGGAGTTTCTTTGAAAGAAGGAACTAGGGAATACATGTATCCGCTAGTTCGGAAGTTTTCCAGCAGATCGACGTGAAGAATGTTCCAGCTGGTGTGTCTTTGAGGACGTTTTCAAGACGTGCCAGGGTTACCACCAGTCACGAGAGGTCGAAGTTCTCCATCGACCGATTCCAGGAGCAGGACCGATTTCAAAGCGCCATACAGGATGTCTCCCGCCGAGATGAAAGAGTCAAGTCCCGGATCGAACACTTGGAGTCAAAGCAATTCATACGACCGAGCGTGTCACCGCGGGGAGCTCCAAAGATGTTGTTGGTTAAGAAGAAGGATGGACGATCAAGACGTGCGTGAGATTATCGCGAGCTCAACAAGGTTACCGTGGAAGAACCGTTATCCGTTACCACGTATTGACGACTTGATGGATCAACTTCGTGGAGCGGCGATCTTTTCCAAGATAGACTTGAAGTCGGGCTACCATCGATTCGGCGTGAAGGAGGAAGATGTCGCCAAAACAGCCTTTCAGGACTAGATACGGTCACTACGAGTACTTGGTGATGCCGCTTGAGGGACGAATCGCCCGGTGTGTTTATGGACTACATGAACAGGATTTTCCATTCGTTTTGGATCAGTTCGTTGTAGTGTTCATCGACGACATATTGATTTACTCGAGGAACCGAGAAGAGCACGCAGAACACTTATGTCGAGCATCGCAGATATTACGAGATAAGCAACTCTATGCCAACCTGTCGAAGTGTGAATTTTGGCTTGAAGAGGTGAATTTTCTTGGTCACGTGATTTCCAGGAGAAGGGATATTGTGGATCCAACTAAGATTGCAAATTTGTGTTATCGTGGGGAACAATCAAGACGCCACTGAGATCAGAGTTTTGTCGGCTTAGCGTGCTATTACCGAAGATTCATTGAAGGTTTCTCGAAGATTGTCGCGCCTCTTACGATCGACGAGGAAGGATCAACCTTTGCCTGGACCGAGGAGTCGCGAAGCGGTTTTCAAAGAATGAAGAAGCTTTTGACGACGGCGCAGGCCGATCTTGCCTCAACCGAAGAGCCTTTCGAGGTGTATTGTGATGCGTCACACCAGGGATTGGGATGCGTCTTGATGCAACATCGGAAGCGTGGTCGCGTATGCTTCAAGGCAGCCTTAAGATTCACGAGAGGAACTACCCTATTCACGACTTGGAGCCGGCGGTGAGTTTTTGGCGCTCAAGATATGGAGGCACTACCTTTATGGGAGCACTCATCTTCGTTTCAGCGATCACAAGAGCTTGAAGTACTGCTCGACCGTAAAGAGCTCAACATGCGCCAACAGATGGACAGAATTTCTCAAGGACTACGACTTTACGTTGGAATACCATCCGGTAAGGCTAACGTAGTAGCGCATGCGTTGAGTAGGAAGAGCGCTTTAACCTCGGCAATGATGATCAAGGAGTTGGAGATGCTCGAAGTTCCGAGACTTGAAGTCGAGTGTCGAAGTTTCACCGGGAAGCCGAGATTTGGTATGCTTACTATTTCTAACAGATTGTTGGACGAGATCCGAGATCAGGCAAGTTCATGACGAGCTCGCAAGAGAAGATTGATTGATAAGCGCAAGGGAAGGCGATAGAATTTCAGTGCCTGAGCGACGACATCTTGAGATGCAATGGCCGAGTGTGCGCACCTAACGTATCCGAGTGAGAAAGTTGATTCTCGACGAAGCGCATAAGAGCAACTTTAGTATTCATCCCGAGTTACGAAGATGTATCAAGACTTGAAAAAGCATTTTTGGTGGTCCGAATGAAGAAGCAAGTGGCCGAGCACGAGCTCGTGTTTGACGTGGTCGAAGCGAAGGTGGAGCACCAACGACCTGCAGGAATGCTACAATCGCTGACGTGCGGTATGGAAATGGGACAAGATTTCCATGGATTTCGTTGTAGGTTTGCCGAAGACGCAGAAGAAGAATGATTCGATTTGGGTGATCGTCGACCGATTGACCAAATCCGCTCATTCTTACCAAAGGAGGTCGACATACAACGTGGAAAAGTCGACCGAGATCTACATCGCGAGATAGTACGACTTCATGGAATACCCTCTTCGATCGTGTCGGACCGAGATCCGGGTTCACGTCTCATTTTGGAGGGAATTGCAAGGAGCGATGGAACCGAGCTCAAGCTTAGCTTCGGCATATCATCCACGCATCGACGGTCGATCGAGAGAACGATCCAATCGCTTGAAGATTTGTTGCGAGCTTGTACGTTAGATCACCGAGGAAGTTGGGACGACGCCTTACCATTGGTGGAGTTCACCTACAATAACGCTTTCCATGCGAGTATTGGAATGGCACCTTTTGAAGCTACCAGTATGGACGGAAATGTCGACGCCTCTTTGTTGGTACCAGGACGGCGAGCTTAATCGTCAGAGGACCAGATATGATCCAGCAGACTACCGAGAAGATCCGTTTGATCAGAGATCGGATGCGAACATCTCAAAGTCGACAGAAGAGTTATGCAGACCAACGACGTCGACCACTCGAGTTCGAGGAAGGAGAACATGTATTTCTTCGAGTCACCCCCACTACTGGAGTTGGTCGAGCGATCAAATCCAAGAACCGAACATCCAGTGGCATATCAGATTGCCTTGCCACCATTCTTGTCGAACATCCACGACGTCTTCCACGTCTCACAATTACGGAAGTATGTTTCCGACCCCTCTCATGTCATCGAACCGGATGTGATTCAACTGAAGGACGACTTATCTTTTGAAGCATTACCAGCAAGGATCGTTGATCGGAAAGCCAAACAGTTGTGGAACAAAGAGATTCAACTTGTCAAAGTTGTGTGGGATCAAAAGACGGGAGATGCGACTTGGGAGCTGGAGGAGAAGATGAAGACTCAGTACCCTGAACTTTTCCGAGGTAAGAATCTTATTTGCAATTTCGAAGACGAAATTTGTTTTAGAGGGAGAGATTGTAACACCTGAGGACGAGATCGACATCGTATTAGGACGACGTATCGAGACCTCGACCAAGACCTTGTGTCGAGATCGTTTGCCGAGGTCATTTGCCGAGCTGAGGAGACCACGTGCACTAACTGCTGAGCTGAGGAGGTCGCGTGTCGAGTTGATGAAGTCGCGTACCGAGCTGATGAGGACGCATGTCGAGCTGAGGAGGCCGCGTTCACGAACTCGTGTTAGAACCTTGTACGCTTGCACGAGCACCCTAGTCGACATCGTGTCGAGATGACACCTCGTATTCTTTCGAACGTTATTCAGCGCTATTATTATATTGTTTGTAATAATTATATTGTCGGCTTGACCGTTCTCGTCGCGTGTTTAGACCGTTGACCGACAGAGTAGAAGGTAATTATGAGAGGAACGATAAAACGGGTAGATGATTGATGGGATTGGCATCTTATAGCTGAAGTTACGATTATGCCCTTCCAGCTGTATTCACGATCAGTTTTCCCTCAAACACTCATTCTTTCTCTTTTCCTCTTTCTTCTTCCTTCCTTCTGCTCTGAGTTTCGTTGTTTTCTTCAAAAACTTCCATCGACGAAACCGTGAGTTCCATCGAGATTCTGCACAAGCTTCCTTCATCAACCTTGTTCATCATCATCTTCTCGACATATCTCGCCTGTTCAACCATCACCGTTGAGGTATGAAGAACAGATTTTTCTTTTCATCCGTAAGCATCGCTTAGCGCTATTTCTTCTTCCATTTTTAGCCGCTTTATGCTTCCAAATCATGTCAAACCGATGGGTTTTCTTCTTCACAATATTACCTATCTTTCTAACCGATTAATTGGGCTTGTAAAACAAATTTCTTTCTCTCGCTTTTTACGCAATCGGTAGTGCCCGTAAAACCTCCATTTTTGGTTCGCTTCGATTTCTTGTTTTTCATTCGTTGCTCGGTTATTGTTGTTGTCGATCTATCCGTTGAAGCATCGATAACTTTTTCATGAACTTTGATCAAATCCCTAACTTTGTGTTAGAGGAAAATATATTTCAAGTTCTTGAGTTTTATATTTTCCGGGTCAGGTTAAGTTTGGGATGAGAGCTAGATGTATTAGAACCCATGGATCGATCTGAGTTATGTTTGTTTTAGGAAGTCTGATTCCCGAGATCGAGTGATTTCCGAATCAAGGTGTACGGGAAAGCGAATCCGAGGACGTGGAAGCAGCGGAATCCAGATCGAGAACTGTACGTGTCGAGGTCGACTGAGAAGGATACGTGTCGAGGTCGATTGAGGACGGTACGTGTCGAAGTCGTTGTCGAGCTCGTTGAAGACAGCCGTGTCGAGATCGAGTAAGAGAAGTCGTTGTCGAGCTCTTTGAAGACAGCTGTGTCGAGGTCGTTGTCGAGCAGCATTAACTTGGAGTTCGGTAAGGGCGCTTCACATTAATATTTTCATAGTATGCTAGCGTAAGGGCATTTCATATTCTACGTGGTTATGTTATTGTGTATGGATTTCCTGATTTGTGTCGAGCTTGAAATGTTGTGATATGATTGAGTTTTTGCATGTATTTAATATGTGATTGAATATATGTCGTGAATTGTGTATTGCATGTTGAATTATGCTTCTTCATGTCGAGCTTGCTCTTTTATTTGACATGCGGTTGAATATCTTGTGTTTAACTCTTTGAATATCGATGCGCTAATTGTTCATCGAGTGAGCAAGCTAGGTGAGTCGTATGACGCTTTTTGAGCCGTGACCCTGATAATCGAGGGTGCTAGGTCCCCTTTTGTTTACGGAGATTGACTAGACGCCGCCACGCTATGGGACTGAGTTGACCGGCCCTAGGGAGAGCGAGGATCCCAAGGCTTCGCTGGACTTTCCGACATACCTGACGGGCGTGTGCATTCCGGAAAAATTGTCGAGTCGAGAGAAAATGGATTTGCGAGTTGTGTCGAGTTAGAGTGAGATGGTCGAGTCACGTCGGTGAATGTTATACTTTGCTGTTTGCTTATATTTTTATGTCGAGCTTATCTTGAATTGTTGAGAAGTTGACCCTTTCCCGTGGTGCCTTCAATCCATGACGGTTACCCAGGCGATGTCGAGGGCGCAGGGAACTCGACAGTAGATGATGCCGAGGAGGAGCTCGACGAGGACCCGAGTGACGACCTTTATCTGTCGTGATTGTTTGTTTGTTGGATGTTTTTTTTCTGAGGACTGTACTTGTTTTTCTTTTGTGTTCGAGGTCGTGACTGGGCAAAGTGTTGTTTTGTTGTTTCAGTGGTAGACTGGTGGTCTTACTTTTGGAGCAGCCAAGCGTGGGAGTCTCGGAAGTACCCCAGGGTATGATTGCTCTTGAAGTCGTCATACCTTAGGTCTATTTTCTTTATACATTGCTACCCTGTATTTTGTATACATTATTATTTCGAGTGATATATATATGTATGTTATGCATGTATGTTTTATTAGAATTTAAGTCTTGTGTCTTAGTTGCACCATGTTTCGAAAAGCTGCAATTACTCTGATGTGCATGAGTTGGTTTTATATATAAAAAAAAATATATCGTATTTTTAAAAGGCACAAGAGTTTTGTTTTTAAAACACATCTCATATAGGTTTATGTTGAGCTTGGTGTGTTGAGCTCGGTAACTCGAGCTCGGTATATTGAGCTCGGTAGCGGTCCGGAAACGGGTCGTTACATATGGTCACTACGAGTATTTGGTGATGCCGTTTGGAGTGACAAATGCGCCAGCTGTGTTTATGGACTATATGAACAGGATTTTCCATTCGTTCTTGGATCAGTTTGTAGTAGTGTTCATCGACGACATCCTGATCTACTCGAGGAACAGAGAAGAGCATGGAGGACACCTACGCCGAGTATTGCAGATATTACGAGAGAAGCAACTCTATGCCAACCTGTCGAAGTGTGAATTTTGGCTCGAAGAGGTGAATTTTCTTGGTCATGTGATTTCCAAAGAAGGAATAGCTGTGGATCCAACTAAGATTGAAGCTGTGCTAGCGTGGGAACAGCCGAGGACAGTCACTGATATCAGGAGTTTTGTTGGCTTAGCAGGCTATTATCGAAGATTCATTGAAGGTTTCTCGAAGATTGTCGCGCCTCTTACACGGCTTACGAGGAAGGATCAACCTTTTGCCTGGACTGAGGAGTGCGAATCCAGTTTTCAAAATCAAGGAGCTCTTGGACGGCGCTTTGTGTTGATTTTGCCTCAACCGTAAGAGCCTTACGAGGTTTATTGCGTCGTCACACCAGGGTTTGGGATGCGTCTTGATGCAACATCGGAAAGTGGTAGCGTATGCTTCAAGACGACTTAAGATTCACGAGAGAAACTACCCTACTCACGATTTGGAGTTGGCAATGGTGGTTTTTGGCGTCAAGATATGGAGACACTACCTTTATGGGAGCACTCTTATCGCTTTCAGCGATCACAAGAGCTTAAAGTACTGTTCGATCGTAAAGAGCTCAACATGCGTCGGCGAAGATGGATGAAATTTCTCAAGGACTACGACTTTACGTTGGAATACCATCCCTAAGGCTAACGTAGTAGCGGATGCATTGAGCAGAAAGAGCGTTTTAGCCTCAGCAATGATGATCAAGGAGTTGGAGATGCTCGAGAAGTTCCGAGACTTGAAGTTGAGTGTGGAAGTTTCACCGGGGAAGCTGAGATTTGGTATGCTTACCATTTCTAACAGATTATTGGACGAGATCAGAGACCAGCAGGTTCATGACGAACTTCTGCAAGAGAAGATTCAGTTGATAGCGCAAGGGAAAGCGACAAAATTCAAAGTCGGAGCGGACAACATTTTAAGGTGCAATGGCCGAGTGTGTGTACCTAACGTAGCGGAGCTGAGAAAGTTAATACTTGACGAAGCGCATAAGAGCAACTTTAGTATTCATCCAGGAGTTACATAGATGTATCAAGACTTGAAGAAGCATTTTTGGTGGTCCGGAATGAAAAAGCAAGTGGCTGAGTACGTAGCTTCGTGTTTAACGTGTCAGAAAGCGAAGGTGGAGCACCAACGACCAGCGGGAATGCTACAATCGCTTGACGCATCAAAGATGGAAATGGGACAAGATCTCCATGGATTTCGTTGTAGGTTTGCCAAGATGCGTAAGAAGAATGATTCGATTTGGGTGATCGTCGACCGATTGACCAACCGCTCATTTCTTGCCCGGTGGTCGACATACAACGTGAAAAAGCTGACCGAGATCTACATCGCGGAGATAGTGCGACTTCATGGTATACCCTCTTCAATCGTGTCGGACCGAGATCCGAAGTTCACGTCTCAGTTTTGGAGGGAATTGCAAGAAGCGATGGGAACCGAGCTCAGGCTTAGCTCGGCATATCATCCCCAAACTGACGGTCAGACTGAGAGAACGATCCAATCGCTTGAAGATTTGTTGCGAGCGTGTACCTTAGATCACCGAGGAAGTTGGGATGACGTCTTACCATTGGTGGAGTTCACCTACAATAACAGTTTCCATGCGAGTATTGGAATGGCACCTTTTGAAGCACTGTATGGACGTAAATGTCAGACGCCTCTTTGTTGGTACCAGGATGGCGAGCGTTCTGTTGTGGGACCAGATATGATCCAGCAGACTACGGAGAAGATCCGTTTGATCAGAGATAGGATGCGAACGTCTCAAAGCCGACAGAAGAGTTATGCCGACCAAGGACGTCGACCGCTAGAGTTCGAAGAAGGAGAACATGTATTTCTTAGAGTCACCCGCACCATCGAGTTGGTCGAGCGATCAAGTCCAAGAAACTTACCCCTAAATTTATTGGACCTTACCAGATTCTGCGTCGTATCGGTCCAGTGGCATATCAGATTGCCCTGCCACCCTTCTTGTCAAACATTCATGACGTCTTCCACGTCTCACAATTGCGGAGATATATTTCCGACCCCTCTCATGTCATCGAACCGGATGTGATTCAACCGAGGACGACTTATCCTTCAAGCATCACCAAAGAAGGATCGTTAACCGGAAAGCCAAACAGTTGCGGAACAAAGAGATTCAACTTGTCAAAGTTGTGTGGGATCAGAAGACTGGAGATGCGACTTGGGAACTGGAGGAGAAGATGAAGACTCAGTACCCAGAACTTTTCCGCGGTAAGAATCTTATTTGCAATTTCGAGGATGAAATTTTTTTAGTGGGAGAGATTGTAACACCTGAGGACGAGATCGACTGCGTGTCGAGACTCGTACCAAGACCTCGTGTCGAGATCCCGTGCCAAGATCGCGCCGAGGTCATATGTCGAAATGATGAGGTCGCTGCATCGAAATGAGGAGGTCGCATGTCGAACTGAGGAGGCCGCGTGCACGAACTCATGTTAGAGCCTTGTGCGCTTGCACAAGCACCCTGATCGACCTCGTGTCGAGACTGTAACACTCGTATTTTTACGAACGTTATTTAGCGTTAATGATTATATTGTTTGTAATATTTATAAATTTATATTATCGGTTTGCAGTTCTCTTCGCTGTGTTTTTAGATCTTTAACCTATAGATTAGAGGGTAATCATGAGAGAGGAGAGATTAGATGGGTAGAATGATTGATGGGATTAGCATCTCATAATAGTAGTTACACGTCACTTATTTGTGTTTTTTTTTAAAAAAGAAAAATTCATTTAAATGGTTTCTTTACCAGCTGTATATCACGATCAGCCCCCTCACAACCCTCACTTTCTCTTTTCTTCTTTCTTCTTCTCTAAGTTTCCTCTTCCTCTCCAAAACTTCCATTGAAGAACCTTGAGTTTCATTGAGCTTCTGCATAAACTTTCTTCATCAACCTTGTTTCTTATCATCTTCTCGACATATATCACCACCTCGATCATCATTTGAGGTATGAAAAACAGAATTTTCTCTTCCTTCATGCTACTGTTTAGCGCCACTTCTTCCCTCCATTTTAGCTAGTTTTTATGCTTCCAAATCATGTCATATTGATAGGTTTTCTTCTTCATGATGAAAATATTTTTCAGAAAACATAAACTTAGATTTTGATTAATTTGTGCTTAATATGCTACTTGATTTTAAGCTTGAGTTAATACTTAGGAAAAATGGCTTTGTCTGATGATATGTATGAAAGAAGTTTTAATAAAATTATTAGAGAAAAGGAGTTAATTTGTAATGCTTGAATTCTTGTTGTATTTGTTTAAGTTCTTGAGTTTTAATATTTACTTGGGTTGTAGTTAAGATTGGGGTAATGAGAGCTAAGTGCTATTAGAACCCATAGATGGAACTAAGTTGTGCTTGTATTAGGAAGTCTGATTCCCGAGATCGTGTGATTTTCGAATCGAGGTGTACGGGAGAGCGAACCCGAGGACGTGGGAGCAGTGGGATCCAGATTGAGGACGGTACGTGTCGAGGTCGTTGTCGAGCTCGATTGAGGACAGCGTAGACGCGTAGCTTGGAGTTCGGTAAGGGCACTTCTAGACATTCTAGGATTTTTATTGTTATATTCCTATGTATGGATTCCTTGATTTGTGTCGAGCTTGAAGTGTTGTGATATGATTGAATATATGCCACGAATTGTGTATTGCTGTTGAATTGCGTTTCTTCATGTTGAGCCTGCTCTTTTTATTTGACATGCGGTTGAATATCTTGCGTATAACTCTTTGAATATCGTATGCGAATTGTTCATTGAGTGAGAGAGCTTAGCGAGTCGTTGGCGTTTGAAGTTGCGACCCGGATAGCGGAGAGGGTGCTAGGTCCCTTTTCCGTTTATGGGGACTTCTAAGCGTTGCCACGCTATGGGACCCGAGTCGATCGCCCTAGGGAGAGCGAAGATCCCAAGGCTTGGCTGACTTTCCAAAGATATCTGACGGCGTGTGCATTAGGAAAAAGTGTCGAGTCGAGAGGAAATGGATAGCGAGTTGAGTCGAGTCTAGAGTGAGATGGTTGAGTCACGTTTGGTGAATGTTATACTTTCTTTGTTTACTTATTTCTTTATGCCTGGATTATCTTGATTTGTTGAGAAGTTGACCTTTCCCGTGGTGCCTTCAATCCATGATGGTTACCCAGGCGAGGTCGAGGCGCAGGAACTCGGCTGAGATGATGGCGAGGAGGATCTCGACGAGGATCCGGCGGCGACCTCTACTTGTCGTGATTTGCTTTGTCTATGTTTTTGTGTATAGTGGTTGTGACCCGGTTGGGCGGTTATGTTTTGTTATTACAGGGTGGTACTGTTTACTTTGGAGTAGCCCTGCGTGGGAGTTCTTTAAGTACCCCAGGGTATGATTGCTCTCTTGAAGTCGTCATACCTTAGGTGTATTTCTTTGTACATTTACTACTCTGTATTTTGTATACATTACCATTTCGAGTGGTATATATGTATATTATGCATGTATGTTTTATTAGAATTTAAGTCTTGTGTCTTAGTTGCACCATGTTTCGAAAAGTTGTAATTACTCTGATGTGCACTAGCTGGAAAAAAAAAGAATAAATATACCATAATTTTTTAAAAGGCACAAGAGTACCATTTTAAAACGCATCGCATTCAGGTTTAGTTGAGCTCGGTAAGTTGAGCTCGGTAGCGGTCCGGAAACGGGTCGTTACACTTTCGCCTCCTAAAGCTCCCGCAGTTCCTATTTCAGAAGAAGAGCTGACGAAGTATTTCACCTCTGCTGGCCCCTTCTCAGCGGTCTCCTCTCCTATTTCCAATCATTTGGAGAGAGTTGATGCAGCACTGATGGGGGAAATACCAACCAGCAGGGAGCAGGTTGCCCATCTGAGGACTTCTTTGTTTGCCGTCTACTTCTACCGACATCTCGCGCGACTAGCCAAGAGGTGTACCATACCTTGGCTCTTCAACTGAACGACCTGTCTCTCCAATACGGGCGATTCAAGGAGGTTCATGACGTGACTTCTCATGACCTCAAAAGACTGAAGGACCTCCAGGAACAAAAGGCTCAATTCCAAACCTCTTTCCTATTGTTGGAGAAGGAGCATCATGAAGCCCTAAGCCAGCGCCAGAACAAAGATGAACGGCTAGCTGTTCTGTTAGCTTAGTTAGAGAGGATCAAAAAGGAGATAGCAGAGTTGACTCCTCAATCGGCTGCTTTAACTGAAAAGCTCCGTGTCAACTCTCAACAGCGTTATGATTTGTTCAAGCAATCTTCCTCTTTGGATCGTGATTTAGCGGTGCTGAGCGCTCAGAAGACAGGCTTAGACAAAGATCTTGAGACTAGCCGCGCTGGGTTAGCCGAGGCCAATCAAGCTTGGCACTCCTTCAAGCATCAGCTAGAGGAGGTTAGGAAACAGGAAGCTATCGTAGCAGCCGATCCTTCAACCAGTCAGCAAGGCGATCCTGAAGATGCTGTTGTTTCCTCAGTGGAGGCATTAGCTGAAGTGCCAGCAGCAGAACCTATCCCAGATATAGCTGAAGCTTCGGCTATGACTGATGCTCCTGCATCGTCAGCCGATCCAGGTCCTGCCCAGGTTGAGGAAAAATTAAGTGAGGTTCCCGAGGCGGCAGTTTCCTAGTTTCACATTTAAGCTTTTGTAATTTTGGCTAGGTGGCCAGCCTGTGGTCACCACAAACAATTTTGCCTTTATGCTAATGCACCTGCTTTTAATTCTCCTATATGCCTTCCCACATAGTGGGGTAATATCTCTTGAGGTATTTTCCATTGATGCTTCTATTTAGCTCTTCGCCTTGCATGTTGACTAGTCGATAAGCACCACCATGATAAGCTTTGCTAACAATGAATGACCCTTCCCAATTTGGTGACCATTTCCCAAACTTAGGATCCTTGATCCCAACAGGTAGTATGGTTTTCCAAACCAGGTCTCCTTCAACAAACCTTTTTGGCTTCACACGCTTGTTGTAAGCCCTAGCCATCTTTTGCTTGCTATGCTCAATCTGATCTAAGGCCATGAGTCGATCTTCGTCAGCCGAATCTAATTCCATTAACATGGCCTGTTGATATTCATCCAGGCTTAGCAGGTTTTGCTTTGCTACTCTTAGTGAAGTCACGTTTATTTCTAAGGGTAACACTGCATCTTGGCCATATGTTAGCCGATACGGAGTAAATCGGTCGCACTACACTTGGAGTTCCTCACGCCCACAATGCCTCATTCGGTGTTTCATGCCATTTCCTTGGCTTATCCTCAATGTTCTTTTGATTATATCAATAAGAACTTTGTTGGTGGCCTCAGCTTGCCCATTGGCTTGAGCATAATAAGGGGATGAGTGAATTAACTTAATCCCAAATTGTTGTGCGAAGGCCACCACTTTCTCCCCAGTGAACATAGTGCCTTGATCTGTGGTGATGGTTTCAGGTATTCCAAATCTATATATGATCTGGCATTGTATAAACCTAATCACCTCCTCCTGAGTCACATTCACCATCGGCTGGGCTTCTACCCACTTGGTGAAGTAGTCAGTCGCAACTATGATAAACGCATGCCTCTTGGACGAAGGTGGATAGATTTTGCCTATTAAATCCATTGCCCATCCCCTGAATGGCCAAGGTTTTATCACTGGGTGGAGGTTTTCGGCTGGAACCCTTTGAATTGGACCATGCAGCTGACACGCCTCACATCCTTTGGCATACTGATAACAATCAGCTGTGATGGTAGGCCAATAATATCCATGTCGGTATATTAGCCATTTCATCGTGGGTCCAGCCCTGTGAGATCCACAAATTCCTTCATGTACTTCCCCCATGACCTTCATGGATTCCTCTTGTCAATACACTTGAGTAGCACTCCATTGATGGCTCTACTGTAAACTTCATTGTCTACCAATACGTATTTGAGTGCTTTCTACTTGAGTTTGAAGTCAGTACTGCTTGAAGGATCTTTAAGATAGTCGATTAACTCTCATTTCCAAGAGTCGATCGCTCCTATTGGTGCACACTCCCAGATTGGGTACTCTTCATGTTTTACTTTGACTATCATGTCTTTATACCCTGAGGCCTGTTGAGCCAAATCATTAGCCTCTTCATTCTCTTCTCTAGGAATGTGATGTACTATCGCATCAAAGAAACAAGCCGAAGTAGCTTGCTAGCCGTTTCATAGCATTCTTTCAAGTTAGGGTTATTGCATCTATACTCCCGGTTAATGTTTTATTACCAACCGTGAATCTCCCATGACTTGAACATAATTTGTTTTCATGGTCGCCAGGATCTTAAGCCCTAAAATCAAAGCTTCGTGATTACGCACGATTATTAGAATACCCAAGATCGGTGACACATGAATTTCCAACTTTTCCCAGTTGGATCGGTGATGGTAATGCCGACCTACCCCTTTTTGGGTTCGTGACCCATCAAACATCAAAGACCCAAGGTTTCAAATTAATACATGCAACGTGTTCGGCTAATGGGTTTTTGACTTCAACACAATGGTGTTGAGCCAAAAATCGCTACCGCTTTGCCTTTCATTGCTCTTAACGGGCGTATTTTAGCGAAAGCATTTAACTTAATGGCCCACTTCGATCGACCTTGTAAGACAGGCCTATTAAGTAAATACCTAATAATGTCAATTTTGCACAAAACCAATATTTCCTTAGGCAACAAATAATATTCAAGTTTTGTACAAGCATAGAACAATGATAAACATAATTTCTCAATAGGGGTGTATTTGGTTTCTGCATCATTCAAGGTCTTGGTGAGATAGTATCTGACTCTTTCAACTCCGTCATCGGCATCTGCGCCAAAGCGGCCGATTGACTCTTCTTCAAACTATATACAATTTGAGTGGCCTTCACGACATCGGAGGCGTTAAGCAGGAGGTTTGGCCAACGCTTGCTTAATTTGGTCAAAGGCCTGTTGTTGCTCATTCCCCCATACCATATCCTCCGTATCCTTTAATTTCAGCAAGGGGAAAAAGCCTTTATTTTTCCAGCCGAATTGGCTATGAACCTTCTTAGGAAATTGATCTGACCAATCAAACTTTGCAGCTCCTTTTTATTCCTAGGAGGTCTGGCTTCCAAGATAGCTTTCACCTTGTTCTTGTCTATTTCTATTCCTTGATGGTGGACCAAAAATCCTAGGAAATTGCCAGCTGCCACTCCAAAAGCACATTTGGCCGGATTCATTTTTAGCCCATGGGCACGCATCCTTTTCAGGGCCTGCTCTAGATCGACTAGATGGCTTTCAAAATCCTCGGACTTGACAACCACGTCATCTATGTATACTTCCATGATTTTGCCGATCAAGTCATGGAAGATGGAACTCATGGCCCTTTGATAAGTGGCTCCTGCTTTCTTGAGCCCAAAAGGCATGACCACCCATTCGTAAATCCCCAATGCTCCTGGGCACCTGAAGGCTGTCTTGTGAGTGTCTTTTTTCGCTAGAAAGATCTGGTTATACCCTGAGTACCCATCCATAAAGGTGAGAATGCCATGCGTAGCTGCCGCATCGACTAACATGTCAGCCACAGGCATAGCATACTCATCCTTGGGAGTGGCCAAGTTCAAGTTCCTGTAGTCTATACATACTCTTATCTGGCCATTCTTCTTGACGACAGGGACTATGTTAGATAGCCATTCAACGTACCTGGCCGTTCTTATAAAGCCTGCCTTCAGTAGTCTTTCAATTTCAGCTTTAATTTGAGGCATCAGTTGGGGATTGAACCTGCGAGGCGCCTGCTTGAACGGTTTGTATCCTGCTTTGATAGGCAACCTGTGTTCTACCAACCTTCTCGCCAGACCAGGCATTTCGAAGTAATTCCAGGCAAAGCAATCTTTGTACCGCTGGATTAATTCGACTATCTTACCCAGTTTGTCTTCCTCAAGCAATCCACTCACCTTCACGATTCTGGGTTGTTCTGTCGTGCCCAAATTGATCTCAATTAAAGGATCTTCTGCCTCAAACGCAGGAGCAGTCTCGTGAAGAGGGGAATCCAATTCCATAGGCTCGACTGCACACACCTCATCAGGCTTGGTCAGCGACCTTCCTCCCTGGGGAGTAGTACCTCCTCTTCCTCTGCAGTGTCATAATCTTCCATCATGGCATCCATCGCTTTGGACTCGGCCTTAAAGATTTCTAGCCGACCCAAAAGGTCTTCGAGTACCTGGGATGCCCTACTCATGAGTTATCTGCTCATTGGGCCGTGGTTCGGCCTGAGATCTTAACTTGAACCCCTCATTAGTAAGGTTGCATGCTTTCCATACCCCTTCCTCATAATCCTCTGGGATGGCAATAGGCCCTAGGTGTGGGGAATAGAACAGGGCTTCCAACATTTTTACCTCGGCCGAAAAGGGGTTCTTATCTGCTTCGACTGTTTCCACGTTGTCTCCAACCCAAAACATGAGCTTCTGATGAAGAGTAGAGGGGACACACTGACTTGTATGAATCCAGTCCCTTCCCAGAATCACGCTATAGGAAGGTTTGCCATCAACCACGAAGAAAGCTGCTTTGATGGTCTTGGGGCCCTCTTGTGACTTGCTATCAATACTCCAAGTGCTCTGGAAGGTTCCCCCAGGAAGTTGGACATTTTCATGTTGGTGGGAACTAGGTCCTCAAGACTTTTTCCCAGTTTTCTCATGGTTGTCACAGGCATGACATTTAGCACAGCCCCTCCATCCACGAAGACCCTTCCAAAAATCTTCCCATTAATATAGGCCCTGATGTAAAGGGGCTTTAAATGTTTCATCATCTCTTCTGTAGGTTTCTCAAAGACTACCTTGGTGACCTCATCAGCCGGTGTATCGGCTAACGTAGCCCATTCTGCTTCTTCAGCAAACACGTCCCCCTCCAAACCTCCTGGTTGTGGGCTGTTTGCCCAGAATTCTTCTGGGATTAAGCTGATAGCCTCTATCTCAGCCAGCAGGCCATCAGTCTCTTCATTGAACAGGAGATCCAACAATGAGTCTTCCATGATGTCATCTTGTTCCCAGTGCATCTCTGGGATCACTGAACCCTCTACAGTGATCGCCTCTTCATCTACATCGACTGCGGCGATCAGACCCTCTGCTTCAGGGACAGGTTCTGCTCGATGGTTGGCTCTCCATTTTTGGGCACTTCTTTTTCCTCAGCCTCCTTAGCTTCCGACTTCGGGAAAGCCTTATCCAATGTTTCACTAACAGTTTCTAAGGGGATCTCCCTATTCTCGCTATTCTTTACATCGGCTATCATCTGCAGAGTTTGTTTCATCTTCTGGACAGACCTCATTCTCTGCATCCTTCTCTTTTGGGTTCTTGTCAGCACGGCTGGTATCGCCTTTTTGTCCTTGGCATACTTGTTCAAGAACCAGTGTCCTTCAGTGACATTAGCCGGGGGTTTCAGCATTCTCTGTGTTTTTAACTTCTCATCATTCCTCACTGTTATCTTTAAGGAGGACATTCCTCCTTCTACAGTGAACTCAGCTATCCTTCTCTTATCCCTGGGAATAGGCTCCTCATCAATCCTGGGTAAAGATAGCCTACCACTTTCTCTAATGGTTGGCCGATCTTGCCCCCCAGTTTTTTCGATAGGTGCCTTGCCTTTCTCTTTGTCAGGATTCCCTGTTGGGGTCTGGCAGTGTGTAATGTAGTGTTTCACCAATTCCTGGGTGAGCCTACCTGGTTTGGGTGGCTTGCCCCCCTTCCTAGGTCTTGCTTCTGGTTGGGGGTTTCCCAGTCTGTCAAAGACAGAAACCCTGGCATCTTGAGATCCCAGTCGATCGATATGGGTTGAATCGGCTGGTCCCTTTTTTGGCCTCCAGACTTGTTGCACAGATATCCTATGCTTGTGGCTAGGCCATTCGTCATCAAATCCTGAGAATGAGACCATACCTATCCCCAGCGCAGGGAAAGGATCAGTATCTACCGTCATTTCTGCGATTCCTTTGTCTGCAAGCTTGAACCCCCCCTCCTTTATCCCCTTCTGAATGGCCTTCCTAAAAACCATGCAATTTTGAGTTGCGTGATTATAAGAATTGTGCCACTTGCAGTATTTCTTGTCCTTCAACTCCTCAGCAGGTGGGATTTTGTGCCCATCCAGCAGCCAAATTTGCTTATCCTTAAGAAAGTAGTCAAAGATCTGGTCTGCCTTGGAGATATCGAAGGAGTATTCTGTCTTGCCATCTCTTGAACTTGGCTCTTTTCCTTTGGCAGCTCTTAGGGCAGGGCAAGTATAACCTTTACCCTTCACTATTTCAGCTGCCATGATGTCTGCCGTGGAATCGGCTGAATCATCATCAGAGTCCTCGGCTTCTACAATGGATACCAACTGAGGGCCTCTCCCCCTACTGGCTTGCCTCTTTTCTTTCTCCTGGATAAATTGTTCAATGCGAGTAGCCCTTGAGACTAACTGGTTCATGTCAGTGCCAGCTTGGCCGACTAGCTTTTCCTTGAGTTGGGGATGCATGCTGCTAATGGCCATGGCTGCATATTCTGCCTCAGGGAACTGCAGATCAACATTTCACCATTTTCTGAACCTTTCCACAAAATCAGCGTAGATTCATCTACCTGTTGCCTCGGGTTCATGAGATCACCTGATGACTTGAGGTTGGGGCAGTAGAATCTTTCATGAAAGCACCTCTCCATATCTGACCATGTTTGTATAGAATTAGGTGGCAAAGAGGAATACCATGTAAAAGCTGTTTCGGTAAGTGACAAGGGGAACAGCTGCAATTTGTGGTACTCATTCTGGTTCCCTTCACCACATTGGGCAGTAAACCTGCCTACATGCTCCATAGTCGATTTGCCATCTTCCCCGGAGAAAGTAGCGAAGTCCTGAGTCCTCAGATCCCCAGGCAGGTACCAATCTATCCACCCACTCAGGGTAAGGTTTCCTGTAGATTGGACGATCCAGAGGCTTCAGCTGCACACCAAAGTATTTTTTGATGGTGTCTGCAATGACGGCCGGGTCTAGCAGCTGTGAACCCCCTGGCCTCACTTCTCCCAAAGTAGGAGCAGCCGTCTGTGGTTGCTGTCTCCAAGTTGGGGGATGCGCCTGGGATGCTTGTTCTGGAGGATTGGGGTAGCCTGGTTGATTAAACAATGGAGGTGGGTAAACCCCCCATGGCTGCTCCATGTTTCCTTCGCCGGGTGCCCTATATTGAGTTCCAGGCCCACTCGTGTTAAATGGTAGAGGTGGGGTCTGTCCCCATGACTGCTCTGCCATCAAACCAGGTGCCCTTGGAGGAGTTGACCCCATTTGAGTGCCTGCAGATACTTCAGGATAGGATGGGTAGAATGGAAGGAACTCTGTTCCTTAGCTATGGGTCCCTTAACTCACTCCAGAAAGGTTTAAGTCGGTGAACTAAGATAAAAACTGGGACGCAAAGGTAAACATAAACTGCGAATAAAAGCTTTGAGCGAAAAAATATAAGTTATTTGATTGATCGATCTTTTAAAATGTATGTACAACTGGGTATTTATAGTAGCAACTAAGAACTATCCCTATCTACCACGTTCAGTTGGCTAACACTGATACATTCCTAGTTGGCAGTTATTCGGCTGAGTCGTGCCATGCCCCACTAACCACGATCCTAAAAACTAGGCGCATTAGTGCATTATGGCCACGTCCCTTCAACCAACGGTCCTCTATGTGCAAAGATCTCCTCAGATTCCCTCGCTCAGCTCCTAAAACCATGGGGAACAATCTTAATCAGTTTTTCCTTGGATATTTAATTAATTCAAAATTACTCCCACGTCACTCGACTCGTGGAGCAAGAATCTGATCCCATAAGTGACTCCATGCTATCCCCATGGGCCTGGATATCTTCCTTGAAGCCCAATCACCCAAGGCCCATGTATAGCTTCCGCTTTCGCTTTCGAACCTATCAGCTGACACGCCATATCGACTGGTAGGAACATCGGCTGCTGAACAATCGGCTATTTGATCCATTCGACTGGGACTAGCTTCGGCTGGTTCTGGTGAATATTTTGGGTGTAAACACCTACCTTTAAAAGTCTTACCATTATTCTAGGGTCGGATTGGTTTTCGAATTACCATATCCTTCGGGACTGTGCCCAAAAATCGTAGTTTTTCCTAATTTGGAGTCTTTACATACCTTTCTGTTAATTCTATCGAAGATTTTTGTAAGAGAGAGAGCTCAG
This sequence comes from Calophaca sinica, assembly GCA_037113605.1. Taxonomy (NCBI): domain Eukaryota; kingdom Viridiplantae; phylum Streptophyta; class Magnoliopsida; order Fabales; family Fabaceae; genus Calophaca; species Calophaca sinica. The sequence continues at coordinate 92,298,363 of CM073735.1, forward strand.
GATTTCATATTCCCTCGTTAGTATAGAAGTTACCAAGCGACCGAGTTGAAGAATGTGCCAGTTACAACGGTATCTACGAACAACATTCTGATATATTCAAGGAGCAGAAGAGAGCACGAAGGGCATTTCTGCCAAGTACTGCAGATGCTACAAAAGGATCAGCTTTATGCTTACCGGTCCAAGTGTGAATTCTAGCTTGAAGAGGTGAATTTTCTCGGATATGTAATCCCCAGAGACGGGTTGGCTGTGGATCTAGCCAAGATTGGAGTGGTGTCAAGATGAGAACAGCCATAGACTGAGACGGATATCAGAAGTTTTGTTGGGTTAACAGGCTACTACCAGAGATTTATAGAAGGCTTTTCGAAGATAGTAGTACCACTTACATGACTTACGAGGAAGAATTAACCTTTTCAGTGGATTGAAGAATGTGAATCCAATTACCAGAGACTGAAGGGACTCCTAACGACGACACCTGAACAGATTTTGCCTCCACTGGAAGAACCTTGTGAGGTTTCGTCACATCAAGGATTGGGATGCTTGCTAATGCAGTACCAGAAAGTTGTGGCTTATGTTTCGAGACAGCTTAAGAATCCACAAGAGAAATTATCCTGCACATGATTTGGGATTTACTGCAGTAGCCTTTGCACTAAAGATTTGGGAAAGACACCTTACGAAGCGCCGTATAGACGTAAGCATCAGATACCTTTAGGTTGGTATCGGGACGATGAGGATTCTATGGCGAGTCAAGCGTGATTTAGTGAAAGGATGATTTGTTATTGAAGCATTTCTTGCAAAGGTTGTCAATAGAAAGACCAAGAAATTGAGGAATAAGGAGATACAGTTTGTCAAGTTGTATGGGATCAGAAAACCAGAGACGTAATATAGGATTTGAGAGAGGAGCTGAAGACTTAGCGTCCAGAGTTTTTTAGTACGTAACTCCCTTGTAGTTTCGAGGACGAAACTATTTTTAGAGGGGGAGTATTGTAACACGCGTATTTTTACGATACGTTAGTTAACGTTATTTAGTGTATTTCTGTCGTATTTACGCTATAATAAAGCAATTTCTTGTTCCCTAAGAAAGCGTATTAATTACATCAAGATCAAATTAAATTTGAGAATTAATATTTTATATTAATCCATGGTTTGAAAATCGTCGAAAAATTCTAACGAAGTTTTGACGCGTTTTGAATCGCCAGGCGGTTTCACCGCAGATAAATCTATAGATGAGCTCCGATTTCGATGAAAATCGAATCGTAACTTATTGAGACCATTTTTTAATATTTGACATGATTTTTATTATTTATAATTAAATATTTTCACGCGATGAATTAATTTCTCGTTAAATTAATTTTCGCGAGTTTATCGGTAACGCGGTATTTCATCGTCGTGTTTTAAACAACCCCTAGACTCTAGAATTAGTGGGTAACGATGAGAGATGTGAGATTAGGTGGGTAAGACTAGATGATGTGGTTAGGTAATAGGTGTCACATAATGTGTAATTTATTTGAAAAAAAAATTAAATTACTTTTTACCTATTGTAAATTACTATTAATGATGAGTCATTTTTTTTAAGTGAATATAAGGTGAACCACCCCCCATTTTCAGCATCATTCACGCCATTCCCCCACCTTCTCCCTTCATCTTCATCTTCATCTTTTTCTTTCTTTCTCTTGAGCAAAAATGGGTTCCAAGCTTCCATAGCTCATAGCTTCCAATCCTTTGAGTTTTTGAGTTAACTTCCTTCATCAAAGTTCTTCCAAATCATCTCCTCTACTTAGACCTCCATTTTCATCATCATCCAAGTAAGAAAAATAATTTTTTTTCCTCTGTTTTAAAGCTGAAATCGCAACAGCCCACCTCCCCATTTGAGCTTGATTTTTGTTCCCAAATCTTGTATAAATGCTAGGTTTTCTTCTCCATTCCATTACCTATGTTTCCAACCATCTACTTGAGTATAAAATCAGAATTTTTCTACCCTAATCAAGCCCTAAAATAGCGCCCCAAACAGCCCCTCTTTTTGGTTTTGTTTAAAATGTGTTTTAGTTAAATTAATTGATGATTGTGTGGTTGTTTGATGTTGTTGATGATGAATTTGAGGAGATGACACATTTAATCTCTCTTTGGTACATAAGGGTGAAAACCCTAGGTATAAGGAAGAGGGTTATGTTGTGATCCTTTTCAAATCTTGTAATTAATGGTTTATAGGTGTTATTGGTTTGGGTGTGTTAATGTTTTAAGTTGTACGTAGTTTAAATTAAATAGTTGTAACATGGTAGTTAGTTATATTTTTAATTCTTGAACCATGTTAATTTGTAGCTATGATGCTTGGTTATGTATTGGATGGTTTATTAAGGGTTTAGAAGTATTTTTAAGGTTGTTAGAAATTTATTTGCAGGAATTAGTATAAAAACTAGCTTATGGTTTATGAAAAATTTGGTTATGGAGGACTAGATATGGTTATTGACTTTGATGAAATGACCTTTGAATTAATAAAAATGAGTTAGCCTTGAGTCTTTAAATTTTTGGAAAAGAATGTTGGGAAATAATTTTTAGAAACCCTTGTTTTGATTGGCTTTTAGTTTATGACTTAACTATGTAAGATTTTGGGTGATTGCCTAGTTGTCTTGAAAATACTTTGAAAACTAATTATGAAAACTTAGTTAACTTGGAGTTGTGATTTGTGATTGGTGGGTTGTAGTAGAAATTCTAGGTGTATGAATGTTTGTAACATGTTTAAAGTAATTTTAAAGTTGTTGAAATAGATATGCAAGGATTAGCTCAAGTGTTAGTTTATGTTTTGAGTAAAATTTGGTTCTTTAAGGACTAGAATAACATGTAGGAATGGATCATTTGATTCTCGAAATTATTGACATGATGATGGCATGGTTTAATTGTTAAGGGATTTTTTTATGGTGAACTTAGATTAAATACTTGTATGTGATATGTTTTAGGACTTAGAAATTTTAGGAAAAGTGTTTAATTGATTTTGTGCTATGCTTAAGGTCTCAAGAAAAGAGTTCTTGAAAAATTAACATTTTCTTGAATTAGGTGTTATGTATTAACTTTGCAAGAAAATGATTTTTGAGTCAAAATCTTATTCTTTCCAAGCAAGTTAAGGTTTATAAATTGTTATGTGATAAATTATCTTTCAAAAAGTATTTTGATTTTAAAACTTTATTTATTTTCAAGTAGCTAATAATTTAAATGCTTGAATGAGTTTGGTTGGAAAAAGGGTTAGGTTTTGAGAGCCTAAGTGTTAGAATTAAGCCTTTAAGAATTGTGCTAAGTTTCACTGTGGTATTAGGACTTGTAAATTCCGAGTTCGTGCGACGTGGAAATCGAGAAGCACGTGGACGCGTAGCTTGGAGTTCGGTAAGGGCGCTTCATATTTATAATTATTGTTATATGTCCTTGTGTAAGGTCAAATTTAGATACGAATTTAATTTTAAGCGTTATGCGAAGAAGTCTGAGAACCTAAGGGTTCGAAGTGAGGGTCTTGTACCCCTTCGCTTTATTTTTATATATATTGATTATTTAGTGGGCCTGTCTGCAAGTGGTTGGTAGCTGTCCCCAACCCCCCACACTTGTTTGTTCCTCTCTGTGAACTCCATAGAGTTGCAGAGGGATGAATTCTATGAGTTGGTTGTTATTGAGCTGTGAATTGTTTGTGCTGTTTGTATCGTTGAATTGCGTTTCTTCATGCAAACTGCTTTTATTGCTTAAATTGCTGAATTGCGTTTCTTCATATTAAGCATGCTCTTATTATTTGATATGCGGTCGAATAATCTTGCGTATAACTCTTTGAATATCGTATGCGGCGAATTGTTCATCGAGTCTGAGAGCATTGTCGAGTCGTCGAGACGTTTTTGAGCTGTGAGCCAGACAACTGAGGGTGCTAGGTCCCCTTTGTTCTTCGTGGATTAGCTAGGCGTCGCAGTGTTAAGGAATCGGGACTGCATACCTAGGGAGAGCGAGGATCCCAAGGCTACGGCTGGTATGTCAGTTGAAGGATCGGCGTCTGCTTTCCGGAAAAATTGTCGAGTCGAGAGAAAATGAGTCGTGAGATGAGTCGTGAGTGAGTCTTGCATTATGTCTTAAGAATTGCGTATGTGGTTGATTATTATTTTGCGAAATTGTTATATTTGATTTGTTGAGAAGTTGACCCTTTCCCGTGATACCTTCGATTCATGATGGCTACCCAGGTGATGGAGAAGAGCATTCTGATACCCGAGATGCAGACCTCATCGGAGATTATCTTCGACTTTCCCGACATTGAGCTACCTACGGCTATGGAGTTTGATCCTATCACCCGTCGCGTGGTCTACACGGGGGATGTTGTGCAGACCTTTAGAGAGGATGGTATGGTTGTGAGGCGGGAGGTGACTAGACGTACCGTTAGCTTCCCGATTAGGACGACACAGATCATCGATGCTTGGAGGGCTTCTCAGGGAGAGGAGGCCATGCCCGACTCTTCCTCGTCTCCCGAGGGATCGACTGACGTCCCCAGAGCGACGGTTCCCAGGCTTTTATCCCGCGGACGTGGCCGAGAACCACGAGTGAGATGGACCGCTCGTGAGAGCGTGATTAGGCGAGGGTCAGCAGGAGCATCGACTTCGAGGGCGGTTGCTATTCCGGGTCTTTCAGTGGGTCTGAGTTCCCCTCTGGTGGACCGAGTTCCCACCCCACCAGTGGAGCGGCCTCCTGTTTGTTCTGTGTGTGGGGAGGCAGATTGCTTAGGTGCACGGACTGATGACGATATGGCTGGAAGAGAGTACGTGCCGAGTGATGTGCCCGGGGATGTTCCAGCTGCGGCACCCTTCATCGATTTGACGGGCGAGGATCCGATGGAGGACGAGGGGGAGAAGGATCCATTGGAGGATCGGGACAGTGCTTTGTAGTTGCTGTATTCTCTGTTTGCTGTTGTGTTTCTTTTTGTGGATGATTGTAGTACATATATGCATCGTTTTGTGTACAGTGAGTTGGTGACCAGTTGGGCCAGGTGATGTTTTGTTGTCACAGGGTAGACTGGTGGTTTCACTTTTGGAGCAGCCCCCTGCGTGGGTGTCTGCCGGGAGTACCCCCCGGGTATGATTTCTCTCTCGAGAGTCTTCATACCATATGTGTATTTCTTTGCACATTTTCTACTCTGTTATTTTGCACATACTGTATATATATGACTTATGTATTGATGCATGTATGCTTTATCAGCATTTGAGTCTTGTGTCCTAGTTACACCATGTTTCGAAACGCTGTAAGTACTCTGTGTGTGCTTTACAGGCACTATTGTTTTAAAAAAAAATAATAATACCGCATTTTTCTAAAGGGCACAAGAGTACCATTTTTTTAAAAGCACGTCACATATAGGCTTCTTTTGGTTTCGTAGCGATCTGGAAACGGGTTGTTACATATTGGATGGTTTTAAATGAATGGTGGTCTATCATGGACCATGAAAAAGGAGAGGATAATCACGCCGGGTAGAAAATGAAAGGAAGGTGGGATTTTGAGTCAAATTTGGGTGCTCCTAAGTGGATGCTAGTGCACCATGAGTCATGATTTAAAGGTGGTGATTTAAAAGAAGGAAGGTGCAAAATATCATAAAATTAAGAACTATCAAATTAATCATACAACTAATGACACCTAGCAACTTTATGAGATGCTAATCACATCATCTAATTCTACCCATCTAATCTCACATCTCTCATGATTACCCACTAATTCTAGAGTCTAGGGGTTGTTAAAATACGGCGACGAGAAACCGCGTTACCGATAAATTCGCAAAAATTAATTTAACGAGAAATTAATTCATCGCGTGATAATATTTAATTATAAATAGTAAAAATAATAATAATCACTCAAAAATAATCACGATAAGTTACGATTCGATTTTCATTAAAATTAGGATTCATTAAATATTTATTCGCGGATAAAAACTACCCGGTGATTCGAAACGCGACGAAACTTCGTTAGAATTTTTCGACGATATTCGAACTGTGAATTAATATAAAATATTAACTCTCAACTTTAATTTGATCTTGATTTAATTAATACACTTTCTTAGAGAACAAGAAATTGCTTTATTATAGCGTAAATACGAAAAAATACACTAAATAGCGCTAATTAACGCATTGTAAAAATACGCGTGTTACAATACTCCCCCTCTAAAAATAGTTTTGTCCTCGAAACTACAGGTGAGTTACGTACCGTGAAAAGTTTTGGATACTAAGTCTTCACCTTCTCTTCCAACTCCCACCTTAGGTGCACACGCGCCCATTGCATTTTAAAAATAAAAAGACAATTTGCTGAAGTGTTGTGATTACAGGCATTTAAAATTAAAAAAGTAATATGTACCAAAAAAAAAAGTAAAATTGATGGGAACTTGGGAAGAGCACGTGAGAAGAGCTTCTCTTGTTTGAATAAATGTTGTGCAGGTTAGTAAATGATATTTACTTGTCTTGTTTTTCAGAAAGAATAATAATGCTTGTTATATTTTTAATTAGGCATATATAAATCAATACAGTATGATTTAGCTATTATAAAAAACTAGATAAAAATAGATTTATTATAATATAATTTGAAATTGGATATCGTTTAATATTGATTTTCTCTTTTTCTTTTTTTTTTTTGATAAATTAATATTGATTTTCTCTATTGCAACGTTTGCAAGTCAATATGATTTTCTTTAAATTAAAACTTTGGCAGTGATCAGTGCGGCAACAAGTTTGATAAGAAAGAAAAGCAGGCCTCGTGATTGACATGCATAGCATAGAGTATGCGTACCACACGATAATAGGGAAGGCTAACATGATGGTTTGATGGATGCATTCCAAGCTCTAATACTTACACGTTGTCTTTCGGTCGGTTTTGGTTATCATCGGATTTCATTTCTTAAAACCGAAACCGTCCATATGAAACCGTTCATAACTCTTCTCAATTACCCGATCATCCGATACCCGCCTCAAACCGTCTGTGATGCCAAATTTTGTGTCGGATTGTTCGGATATCGGTCGGATCATGTCCACTTGCTCAGCCCTACGGGGAACCAAACACCTCCCTTATTCAGAGCTGATGGATCGTAAAGCATGGGGGCTATACTTTCGTTGCGGAGAACGATACCACCATCTGCACCAGTGCACTGAGAAGCAACTGCAACTAGTGATTTTGGGTGACGACGAGACCGTGAATGAAGACAGAGAAGATATAGTAATCGAAATGGACGAAGATCAGGAGGTGATGACTTTAGATTGCAAATCTATGGGGCTGTTTGAAGGAGACGAGTTCATCTTATCATTAGATATTTCATATTTCTCAACTAAAAAAGGTAATTAGGAATTATTTTGCTGAAGCTTCTCTACCCGAGGCTATGGAAGTGGAAGTGAACGAGGTTGATGAATCGGAAGAATTGTTGGCTACCAGAGAAGTTCATGAGAAGGGGAACAATATTAAGCAGTGGTTGGTTAAGTGGAAGGACAGAAACCATGGAGGATACTACCTAGGTAGATGAACTGATACTCAAGAGTCAATTTCCTTACCTCAGCCTTGGGGACAAGGCTGTTGTTCCAGGAGGGAGCAGTGATAGGACTCTCGGGCCCAATGATCTAGGCCTAGAGCTTGCTCCAGAAAGGCCCATTATATGGGAGGGTTATTCTATAAGAAAGAAAGTAGGGCCAGGAGGGAATGAGAGAGTTAGTTAGTGATGTGGAATGTGAGTGCGCATGTGCAGGGAAATTCTGTTAGGAATTGGCTTTAAGATGTCAGTAGAGGAGAGGTGGGACAGAGGCATTCACGTTTATGTTGCTTGAGTAGTAGGAGAATATTTTCTCTGGAGGAGCCTTAGGCTCTGGATCATCTTTGTAAGGGCTTTTTGCTCATTTCTTATTCAATAACACTCCTACATTCAATTCCATTTCTCTGTTTTACTACATATTGTTCTGCGAGTTCTATCAAACCATCTGGAAATGCTTATTTTTTTCCCAAATGTTTCTGTTTTAGTCTTTTAGGTGTTGTATTGCATCGGTTCAGGTCTTTATTTCTGTTAGTCTTTATTCGGGAACATTATTCAATCATTAGGTCTTCCTATTAATTTATGATTTTTGTTCTTGCAATTGAGTGAGGTGATTGAAGAGATTTTAAGCATTGTAGGGGCATATACTGTGTTAAAGGAGCAACTGCATCACTACAAATGAAAGATTGTACCTACTGTTTAGAGTTCACATTATATTTTTGCTTTTTTACTGGTTTTACATGTATATATATAAGTACATTGTACTTTATTTTGCATAATTCTGCTTGAAGATCCAATGATGGTTGCTTGTAGTATATTCAGATTATATCTGAACTCTCTTTGGGGTTATGTCGTGGTATAACTAACAAGCATTTGCATTCTTTATTATAGTGCTGTTTAGCTCAATAATTTCACCAATATAGCTCATGAAAATTTGCTTGCCTGTTTCTTATATGCTACAGCTTTACATTCAGCAAGGTCTTGTGGTAGAACAAGTCGGTTTCCCACTTGGTGTGGTTAAAGGCATAGCTACAACATTACTATTTTCATTATTACTGTCAGACATATAAGCATATATGGTCTTTGGTGTGCCTAGAAGCGTCTTGATGCCACTATTCAAGTTTTGGAAGAGAAGCAGAATAGCAACAAAGACATGGTTTGTAAATTTTCCTTACATTTTTAGCTTTGGTTTTGCCTTTTATATTATTTCTTAAACACTTTGGTGGATATTTCTACCAATTACATAGGCCTCTAACAACATAACATTTAGTGGATCCTCTGTCTTATTTAGGGGATTCGTAATTCCAACATTGTTCCCTTGAATTGCCTGATGTGTGAGATTGAAATTAAATAAAGTCTCCGTGTGCATTCTTTTGCTTGATGAGATCATCGCCTGTTAAGAGAATCACGTGATATACTGACACGATTACAATAGAGTATACCTCTATTTTAGTCTCTTTAAGCTTTTCCTTAATTGCAAATGCATGCTTTTGTGAATGTTACAAGTCTTTAGGACTAATAAGGACATTGTCTAGTTTAAGATCTCTATGAATGACACCTTGAGAGTGTATATTCCATTCCACGACAAATATCCAGAGCAAAGGCTATTAGCTTCTGCAGAGAAATAGCTTTTTGTTCCAACTTCTGTAAATATGCCCTCAAGGAACCTTCAGATAAATATTTTATGATAATACAAAGTGTCACAACAGTTTGAACTTCATGTCTAAGGTTTGTGATATCTTTAGTGCCTTTCTTTTTAATTTTTATATATTATAGCCAAATGTTGATATTCTGGATAGGTTTCAGTTATGATTTTTTAAGTTAGCTTTGATTTTAATCTCAGATTGGCTTTAATATAGCTGAATGTCAAAATTCATGGTCTTAGGTTCTTACTTAATTTCATTTGGTGATATATAGTTATTTAAATTTGAGCATATAGTCTTAAATTTTTCATTCATTGCTGTTAATGTTCCAATTATTACAATTCCATTTGAGGATCTGAATTTTTTTTATTTCGTTTTCATGTATTCTCTCTTCTGCCATGGTTAAAAGAGACATCTTTCTTTACTTGTTTACATTGATCAGTGATTTGTCTGTTAATTTTCAGTTAGTGAGTTCCAATGCTGATACATTTAGTGGATAATATTCCTTTTTCTAGTTGTAATAATAACTTGAGACTAATACCCTTATTAAGATTTCTATACTACAACCTAATGCTGAATGTTGTAGCAGTCAGAAGCCGTTTACACACGAATCTTACATAATGCAACAACAGAATAGCTTTACTAATAGTAGAGGCATACAAAAGCAAAGGTATTTTTATTTTCATAAAATTAACAATCGATACACTAGTTACAATTCCCTTCTTTCTAAGACATGATAGCACTACAACAGATTTGTAGAAAAACGGTGCCACCTTAAACAGCGTTATCCACTGAAAACGTTAGCTAAAAAAATTCATTACTCATCGCTAGCTCTTCTTTGAAAAAACGCTAGCTTTAGTAATTAAATAGCTAGCGCTTTCTTTAAAAAGCGCTGGTGATTATGTGATGGTACCTTTGCTAGCGCTTTTCCAGAAAAGCGCTGTTTTGTTTTATCTTCGCTAGCGCTTTTCCAAGAAAGCGTTGTCTATGTTTCTTCATCACTAGCGCTTTTCCAAAAAAGCGCTACCTATACTCTGAATTAAATCTTGTGTATCCTTCCGTTACAATTCATTCCTCTTACGCGCGATATGTCTTCTCTCTCTTTCGTCTAAAGATTAGAACAGTACTAAGCTCCTTAGTCTCTATCTCGCCTCTGTCTCTGTCTATCCTCCGTCGCTGTGTCGCACCTCCGTCTCAGTAGCTCAGTGCCGCATCTCTCTCCCTCTGCCTCCTCCTCTCCTGTCGTGCAAGTCCATATGCCTCCTACTCTCCACTGCGCTGTTCCTCCTCCTCCTTGAACGTGAACACAAGAAGGGGGGTTGAATTGTGTTGAAAACTTTTCGCAAACTTTAAGTTAAAAACACTTAGAACACATGTTTTTCAAAACAGTTTGTGTATCGGACGCTGGAAATAAACCGGACGCTGGAAAAGCAGTTTGTGAAAACTTGTTTTTAACAGAACAAGATAAAAATAAATAGAAAGCAGTAAAGCAAGAGACACAGAGATTTATACTAGTTCACTACCAAACTGGTAGCTACGTCTAGTCCCTTCGTTCCTGAAGGATTTTCCACTATAATCAACTGATTACAAAACCTTAAGAGTATTCTACTGTCACAACCTTGACAATACTTTCAACTTTTCAAAACGACTCAGTACATTCGAACCTTTGAGGGTACAGCCTTTACTAGGCCAAAACAACTTTTACAAGTAAGTTGAATACAAGCATAAATAACTCTCACAGAGAGGATAAAAGATTAAGCTCAATACAGAAATGCTTTCTAAAAGAAAGTGTCGGACGCTGAGTTCAGTTCTTGTAGTCCAGAGACTTGGCACGAAACTTGATTGCTCACAGAAGCAGTGCTTTCAGAGTATTGACTCTTTGTAGTGTATAGCAATAGTGCTTGTTCTCAGTAAGTGAAGCAATATTCTCTTGTAGAGTTTCAGCTGTTTCTTCAATGGATACCATGGGGTGTTTATAGGAGTTCTAAAGGATATTACCGTTACAGTAAAAATGGCTCCTTTCCATTGAGTGAGGTGATTTCAAAAAAAAGTTGTCTCTTTCTTCCTTTCCAGAGAATATCTCAGTAGTACACATTACCGTTTTCATACTACCTTGCTTTTCACAAATACTTGTACGATTTTTGTCTTTAGCTAAAGGTGTCACCTTTGATACCTCGTACAACAATTTGAGCGCATAAGATCAAATTCGAAATCTGTTCCAGAAGCTTCTGAGAGGAAGAGCAACTATGTGACCATCACGTGATTTAAAGTGAAGTTCAGACACTCGCTCAGAATAGGAAAGTCGGACGTTCGTAGCAAATGGATAAGTCTTGTGTCACAAAAAGATAATTCCAGACGCTCATGAAGACAGTATACTAGGATGAGCCGGATGCTGACACATGGAGTGTATCCTTCTCTTGTGAACTTCTTCCTTCTTGCTTAAGTGGCTTAGAAGTATATGTAATATTAGTATCTGCACACTTCAAGAATTGTTAGAACATAAATTGTTCTCTTGTGAATACTTTGTTATCATCAAAATTAATGAGGGTCTAAACTTCTCAATCGTTTAGGTTCCAACAATCTCTCCCTTTTTGATGATGACAAATATCCAAGGTTGATGAACAATTTTAAGTTTCAAATAAGAGTTTTAAGGGTCTCTCCCTGAGTTCAACAACTTAGATAAGTATAGCAATAAAGACGCTGAGATCGGATGCTGAAATGATGTTATGAATGATTGATTAGCATGTATATCTATCCTTAGCGTGTTTATCTTAGTTGATTGATTAGCATGTATATCTATCCTTAGCGTGTTTATCTTAGCGTTCATCAAGCCTTTCTTTTACTCCCCCTTTTGTCATCAGACAAAAAGAGTGTAAAAACACATCATAGTCAAAAAGCAAAATAGAAGAAAAATTTGAGTAATAAAAAATTTAAAACAAAACAAAGTTTAAGGGTTTTGAGGTAGTAGGTTGATTCGTTCCATGATGAGTTTCAGCTGCATTTCAAGCTCAGGAACTTTCAAACAGGTTGCCTTCATGGTTTCAAATTCCTCCTTAGGAATTGTAACCATTTCCACTGAAGATGTTGAGGGAGCAGATTCAGCCACGGCATACTAGCAACACTGCGACTTGAATTCATCTTCTTATGGATTTCAAGAACAGTTTGAGACAAATCAGATTTTATCTTCTTCCTATCCTTTGCCCATTGGAAATAATTATCTCCTGGTGGAAACCATTTGATAATAGTTCCAAGTTTTCTTCTTTCAGACTCATATAGGGCTTCATTTCTTTGCTCAACAATATCAGGAAACAGAAGATAATTGAAGATCATTTCTCTGTGTTGAAGAATGTCTCTGGCATACCCATCAAATTGTTCAGCAGCAGCTTCTCCAAACACATTGCCTAAGAAGACACTTAGGGCATCAAAGGAGAAGTTGAGGCCTTCATTTTCAGCAATAAATAGTCTTCTCAAAATTTCTCTGTCATCTTTGTCAATAGTCAGGGGCTCAAAACAAGGCATAATGGCTTTGTCTTTCCAAGACGCAGACCATTGCATCCAGCCAAATCCGATGTAAAAGAGTTTCCAGACTAGATCCCATGGAGCATAGAGCTTCACCAAGTTGAGCGGTCTAATTACAGAACACATGAACATATCATCAAAATAAGCAGTTCCAAGATTGGATTCAGGTACCTTCTCGATGATACCAATAGTATGGATTGTTGCCTTCTCTGCATTACAGCAGTTTGAAGATCCAGTTCTCCATTGATCTTTCTTTAGAGCACTCAGATAATACTGTCTGGCATGATCTTCAGAAATTTACTTTACCGGAAGCTGGGTGAACTCCTTGACCTTGTAGTCTCTGGAAGCTTTCTCATATTCCTTAGGGTCAATCTTACTGAATGGCATTTTGCCAGGTGCAGCTTCCTTTCTTTTTCCAGGAATAGACCAAGGTAACCACCTTTGCCTATCTGAAACAATCTTTATAGAGACAGATGATGGGTCTCTATATTCGCCAATGACTTCAAGCCTTTTCTGCTCATAACAATGAGCCATCATACAAGCTTCAGTATCTGTGATCCACCTACCACATTCCTCTAATGTAAGAGGTTCATTCTGGGGCAGGAACCTTGGTACATCAACAAAAAAGGGAATAGCCCTGCTGTTTGGTTTGGGTCTCAGCCTTCCTTTAAAGGACATCTCAACATTGTCTTTGCCATCCTTGAAGACAGCATTCATTGGAGGGGGTATCTCCAATCTTGAAACTTCAGAGGTGAAGGTCTTCAAGTGCCATAGAGATGGGTGATTGTAGATAGAGTTATATGACTCATATCTAACAAATTTTGGTCTAATGTTAAGAGGGACAGGTTTCTTTAGAATTAGGGCTGTAGTTTTTGGTGTCACTACTGTGATATTGTACTTGGGGGGAATATAGGGTTTGAAAGGATTAAATAGAGGGACTTTGAAAAGGAGGTTAAAAGGATGAGAATGAAGTTTAGAATTGTATGAAGTGAGGGAGGTATATGTGGAGGTTTGAGTGAGGAGATGGTGAGTGTATTGGTTTGTGTTTGGGTAGGTTGTTTGGGGGCTATAGGAGTGGTTGTGTTTCTGGCTTTCTATGCACAGGTTTGAATGGTTGATGGTTGTGCAACAGATATAGGTGAAGCAGAAATGGTATTATCAGTTTCAAAAACAAATACAGAATCATCAGTAAAATTTAGTACCTTTAGTTCAAGCTCAATCGCTCGACCAATCTCTTCACCGTCTAGGGGCGTACCGGAGGCGTGACGTTGAATTGCCTTCTTCTCAGGCAACCGGATGTCAAACTTGTTTCTCGCCTGGCTTGCTTCTTTTCCTCGCACCGACCGATGGGAACGCGGTCCTCATCTTCTGATTCAGTCTTTCTTTTAGGTGCAGGAGCCACCTTCTGCTTCTTGCGTCTTGTCTCCTCTTCTGGAGAATCAGAAGTCCTTTTCACACCAGTTACTGAGTTTCTGGTGGTTTTATCAGTAGTAGACTTCTTGCTAGGAGAGGGACCAGATTCTATTTTCTGTTCCTTTTTCACCTTCTTCATCTGTTCACCAGTGATAAATTTCATTCTGACCAAGCTGTTAACTCCAAAGGTGTCAGGAATCACAACACTCTCAGTGCCAAAATATTTCACCTTTTCTTGATCTGGCAAAGCAGTCAGCTTGTTACAACCAGATTCTTGGCCATCATCTCAGTGAGAAGAACACCATAAGGAATGCACTTGTAGGTGTTTTTCTTGTCAGCAGCACCTTTCCTCGAATTAACCAGTGCATTAATCAGGTTGTTGTAGATCAATCTTGGCAAGTTTACCTTGTGACCAGCCATGTAGTGCCTCATAATGAACTTCTGTTCATAGTTGACTATTTCACTAGAACCAGCCTTCAACCAGACGCTCTTAGTGATTATCTTGTGAAGAACTCTGTAATGACTCTTCAAATGCTTTGCAGTAGGGGTTTCACCAGATTCTTTCAGCTGTTTATAATTCTCAAACAAATCCTCATTGACCTTCTCAAGGCCATGAAATGCATCAGCCCAATCTGTGTAGTAAACGATACCTTCACAGGGACAACTAGTGACTTCAGAAATATTGGTAATGATAAAAATGAACTTGTAGCCTCTCACAGTTCCTTCAAAGATACCACCTTGGTGTAAATGAGCATTACCCCAAAATTCCTTGATAGCAGTAACTAGAACCTCAACCTGTTTCCAAAAGAAGTAGTGTTCCCAACCCATTGCCTTGAAACCACTGTAGAAATCGAAGCCATAGAGTTTGAAGTTCTTTAAATCAATTCGATTTTCCAACAGAACCTTTCCTTCAGCCATGGTGTCGTAAATAGCAGTATACTCAGAGGTTGTTACACCAGACATGATTGCAGTTGAGAGATAGAGAAATGGAGGTTTAGGGTTTCAGAACAGTCACAAAGAGAAGAGAAAAAAAACTGTTTTTCAGACTGAAAACAGAGCGAGTAATTGTGGAGCGAAAAAGAAGGAGTAGTACGAAAGTTTTGTAATTGGTACAGTTACTTTTCAAAAACCTCTTCATTATCCGAGTAATAAAAATAAATTTAAAAAGAAATTAAAATAAAGATACCTCTTTTCATTAAATGCAGTTGCCAAAATAAAGTAAAAGATTTTATTGAAAACGTAAATAATCATGACTCAGATTAAGTGTGATGAGACGCTTAAGTTCCACACGAGCTTACCACGTGTGCATTTCGGATGCTCATAGCTGATTCATCGGATGCTGAGTTATGATGCAGTTGGCATATAAAAATGCTTACTCGTATGATGATGATGTCATACCAGATGCTCAAATGATATCTATCATAAGACGCTGAGATTAATCATTCTTTTATAAGATAGAAATTTAAATTTCTTCTTATAAAATTGAATCTATCTTCAGCTAGGGGTTTTGTAAGAATATCAGCCCACTGGTGATCAGTGTCTACAAATTTGATTTCAAGTGTCCCCTTCTGAACATAGTCTATTATAAAATGATGTTTAATCTCAATGTGCTTTGCTCTAGAATGCAATATAGGATTTTTAGTAAGACAAATGGCAGATGTATTATCACAAAAGATAGGAATGTTACTCTCTTTTATCAAGTAGTCTTCAAGTTGATACTCCATCCACAGAAGTTGAGAACTGCAACTTGCTGCTGAGATGTATTCAGCTTCTGCTGTTGAGAGTGCAATAGTGCTTTATCTTTTGCTTGACCAAGACACAAGATTAGCTCCAAGGAACTGGCAGCCTCCACTTGTGCTCTTTCTTTCAATTCGGTTTCTAGCAAAGTCAGCATCACAGAAACCTACTAATTTGTAATCTTTTGATTTCTTATAAAGCAAACCAAGATTAGTAGTTCCTTGCAAATATCTGAATATTCTTTTAACAGCACTCAGGTGTGATTCTCTACGATCTGATTGAAATCTAGCACACAGGAAGACGCTAAACATAATGTCAGGTCTTGAAGCCGTTAGATAAAGTAGAGATCCAATCATACCTCTGTACATTTTCTGATCTACCTTCTTACCAATTTCATCTTTACTAAGAGTGCAGGTAGGATGCATAGGTGTACACATAGGCTTGCAATCCAGCATCTTGAATTTCTTCAATAATTCTTTGATATATTTACTTTGATGTATATAGATACCATCACTGCATTGCTTGATTTGTATTTCAAGGAAAAACTTTAATTCTCCCATCATGCTCATCTCAAATTCAGCCTGCATAAGCTTAGAAAATTCTTTGCAAAGGCTTTCATTAGTGGCTCCAAAAATGATATCATCAACATAGATTTAAACAAGTATGAAATGCTTGTTAGAAGATTTTTTGAAAAGAGTAGTGTCAACTAAACCTCTTATAAATCCATTTTCCATTAAAAAGGAACTTAGTCTATCATACCATGCTCTGTGAGCTTGCTTAAGACCATATAGAGCTTTTTTAAATTTAAAAACATGTTCTGAAAATTCAATATCTTCAAAACCATGAGGTTGTTTAACATAAACTTCCTCAGTTATAAAACCATTTAGAAAAGCACTTTTCACATCCATTTGATATAGAGTTATCTCATGATGTGCTGCAAATGAAAGTAAAATGCGAATAGCTTCTAGTCTTGCAACAGGTGCAAAAGTTTCAGTGAAATCAATACCTTCTTCTTGTGAGTAACCTTGAGCAACTAACCTTGCTTTATTTCTCACAACTTTACCATCTTCATCAAGCTTATTTCTAAATGCCCATTTTGTACCAATAGCTTGCTTATCTACTGGTAAAGTGACTAGCTTCCATACATCATTTCTTTGGAACTGATTTAGCTCTTCTTGCATTGCTAGAATCCACCCTTCATCTTCCAATGCTTGATCAATCGTCTTAGGTTCCATTTCAGAGAGTAGTGCAAAATCAGCATGCTCCTTGAAAGAGGATCTGGTTCGTACTTTATCACCAGGTTCTCCTATGATTTGATCTTTTGGATGATTGGTTTTGTACTTCCAGCTTTTTCTTGCTTCAGCTTCTGCTTGAGTAGAATTCTTCGTCTTGTCACCACCGGATGATGAAGATGCACGTTCACCGTCTGACTTGTCACCGAGGTTTAATTATGAAAATAACTCATCTAGCTCTGATATAGCAGTGTCAGGCTTCTTATCATCAAACTTGACATGAATGGACTCTTCAACTGTCAAAGTTTCTTTGTTGCATATTCTAAAAGCTTTAAATCTTTCAGAGTATCCCAAAAAGATTCCTTTGTCAGCCTTGGAATCAAACTTACCAAACTGATCTTTAGTATTCAAAATATAACAAATACAACCAAAAGGATGAAAGTAAGAAATGTTTGGTTTTCTACCTTTCCACAATTCATAAGGAGTCTTATTCAAAATAGGTCTTATAAGAATTCTATTTTGAATATAACAAGCTGTGTTTATCGCTTCGCCCAAAAATGTTTACGCAATATCTGCTTCATTGATCATGGTCCTGGCCATTTCCTGGAGGGACCTATTTTTCCTTTCTACAACACCATTTTGTTGAGGTGTTCTAGGAGAGGAGAAATTGTGGGAGATGCCATTTTCTTCACAAAATATTTGAAAGTTTTCATTTTCAAATTCTCCCCCATGATCACTTCTAATAGAAGAAATACAGATGTCTTTTTCATTTTGAACTGATTTGCAGAATACAGTAAATACCTTAAAAGACTCATCCTTGTGGGCAAAGAATTTAACCCATGTCCATCTAGTAAAATCATCTATAATGACTAATCTATATTTCTTTCCAGTTAAAGAGGTTGTCCTTGTGGGACCAAAAAGATCAAGATGTAAAAGTTCAAGTGGTCTAGAGGTTGAAACAACATTTTTTAAATGAAAGGAAGTTTTAACTTGTGAAATTTCCTCTTTGACAAGCCTCACACAGGGCATCAGATTGGAACTTAAGATTTGGTAAGCCTCTAACAAGATTGTGCTTGTTTAATTTTGAGATTAACCTCAAATTGGCATGACCCAATCTTTTGTGCCAAATCCATTGCTCATCTTCAACAGACATAAGACACTTGACATCTTGTTTTGCAAGTTCAGAAAGATCAACTTTATAAATGTTTTCTTTCCTCATTGCTGTAAAGAATATAGATCCATCATTTTTGCTTTTTACTGAACATCCATTTTCTGTAAAGACAACATTATATAACCATTGTCACATAATTGACGTATGCTCAATAGATTATGTTTCAGTCCTTCAACATATAAAACATTATCAATAGAAGGAAGAGAGCCTTTACCTATGCGACCAATTCCAACTATTTTACCTTTCTGGTTTCCTCCGAAACCAACGAATCTAGCTTCTCTAGGTCTTATTTCTTGGAACATATGCTTTTCTCCCGTCATGTGACGCGAGCATCCACTGTCTAAGTACTAAGATAGGTGTGTTGACTTTGTTGCTAAGCAAGTCTGCAACATAGACTATTTTATCTTTAGGTACCCATATCTTTTTGGGTCCTTTCTTGTTAGTTCTTGAAGGATACTTGTCCTTCTTAGTTGTAAACATAGTACATGCATTTTTCAAATGACCAGATTTATTGCAGTAAGTACAATGCAAGCATTCACTATGATCATTGGTGTCATCAGATGTTGAATCATTTTCTAAAGGAGGTTTATCTAATATATAACCAAGACCATGAGTTGTCGTTTTACTGACACCCTAAATTATAGAAGCTTGCTTGCTTCGAGTTACACTCTCTGCAAGAAACTTTTGAAATGCATGTTCATAGTCATTTGATTTGCAACTAGGATTGCCTGTAACTACAGAGCTTTTAACTTAAGAGCTCTCAGCTTCTGGTTGCTTGTTAGCTTCCAGACGCTGGTTATCCACCAGACGCTGATTTTCAATTTTCAGCTTCTGGTTCTCTTCATTGAGTACATGATTTTCATTGTATAAAGAATGAAAATCTTGTGATAGTTTTGAATTTTTATTTTTCAAGTTCTTATACTCAATAGAGAGAGTGGCAGAGTCCTTTAACAGATCATCAAATGCAAGTTAAAGTTCAGAATAAGAATCATATATTATTACTTCTTCAACTTCTTCTTCTGAATCAAGATCAGTGTCTGCCATGAGGGCAATGTGAGCTTCTTCTTCTTTATCTTCCTCAGAGGAGGATAAGTCAAGATCTTCCCATGTTGCCATGAGACCTTTCTTCTTTTTTCTTAAAGGAGCTTCTTGTGGACTTTTCCTTAAGATTAGGACACTCGGACTTGAAATGTCCAGGCTTCTTACATTCATAGCAAATGACTTGGGCTTTATCCTTGTCTTTTCTTTCCTTCTTGTCCTTTGTATCTTTCTTCTGAAACCTCTTTCTGAAGTTTCTTTTCTTCCACATTCTCTAGATCTTCTTAGATATGAATGCTAGCTCATCGTCTGATCCATCATAATCTCCTTCTGAAGCTTCATCATCTGATTCTTCTTCTTCAGCCTGAAAAGCTTTAGAAGTACTAGGTTTATGTTGATTAACTTTTAAAGCAATAGACTTACTCTTCTTGGTAGGTTCTTCTTCATTTAGCTCAAGTTCATGAGCTTTCAAAGAACTCATAAGATCTTCAAGCCGAAGGACATTTAGATCTTTTGCTTCTTGAATAGCAGTGACTTTGGGTCTCCACTGCTTTGTCAAACTTCTCAAGATCTTTCTCACATGGTCAGGTGTAGTGTAACTTTTTCCAAGGGCCTGCAACCCATGAACAAGTGTTTGGAACCTTCCAAACATAGTTTCAATGTTTTCTCCATCTTCCATTTTGAATAGCTCATACTGGCGAACCATCATGCTAGTCTTTGTTTCTCTTACTTGGGCAGAACCCTCATAAGACAAAACAAGAGAATCCCAGATTTCTTTGGCAGTATCAAACTTACCACATTTATCATATTCTCTTTCTGTCATAGCACAGATGAGGATAAATCTAGCCTTCTGATTGGTTTGATATCTCTTTTTCTGATCATCAGTCCAGTTTTCCCTAGGTATTGCAACACCAAGGGCATCAGTGGGAGAAATGTATCCACTTTCAACTATATCCCACAAATCAAGATTTTGTGTCTCAAAGAATGCTTTTATCTTATCTTTCCAGTAATCAAATTTTTCTCCATTGAATAGAGGAGGACGGTTCATATGACCACCTTCAGCAGACATGTTCACAGTAGGATCTTTACTCTTAACACTGTTAAGTGCTCAACCAAGAGGCCGAGCTCTGGTACCAACTGAACGTGAACACAAGAAGGGGGGTTGAATTGTGTTGAAAACTTTTCGCAAACTTTAAGTTAAAAACACTTAGAACACAGGTTTTTCAAAACAGTTTGTGTATCGGACGCTGGAAATAAACCGGACGCTGGAAAAGCAGTTTGTGAAAACTTGTTTTTAACAGAACAAGATAAAGATAAATAGAAAGCAGTAAAGCAAGAGACACAGAGATTTATACTAGTTCACTACCAAACTGGTAGCTACGTCTAGTCCCTTCGTTCCTGAAGGATTTTCCACTATAATCAACTGATTACAAAACCTTAAGAGTATTCTACTGTCACAACCTTGACAATACTCTCAACTTCTCAAAACGACTCAGTACATTCGAGCATTTGAGGGTACAGCATTAACTAGGCCAAAACAACTTTTACAAGTAAGTTGAATACAGGCAGAAATAACTCTCACAGAGAGGATAAAAGATTAAGCTCAATACATAAATGCTTTCTAAAAGAAAGTTTCGGACGCTGAGTTCAGTTCTTGTAGTCCAGAGACTTGGCACGAAACTTGATTGCTCACAGAAGCAGTGCTTTCAGAGTATTGACTCTTTGTAGTGTATAGCAATAGTGCTTGTTCTCAGTAAGTGAAGCAATATTCTTTTATAGAGTTTCGGCAGTTTCTTCAATGGATATCATGGGGTATTTATAGGAGTTCTAAAGGATATTACCGTTACAGTAAAAATGGCTCCTTTCCATTGAGTGAGGTGATTTCAAAAAAAGCTGTCTCTTTCTTCCTTTCCAGAGAATATCTCAGTAGTACACATTACCATTTTCGTACTACCTTGCTTTTCACAAATGCTTGTACGATTTTTGTCTTTAGCTAAAGGTGTCACCTTTGATACCTCGTACAACAATTTGAGCGCATAAGATCAAATTCGAAATCTGTTCCAGAAGCTTCTGAGAGGAAGAGCAACTATGTGACCATCACGTGATTTAAAGTGAAGTTCAGACACTCGCTCAGAATAGGAAAGTCGGACGTTCGTAGCAAATGGATAAGTCTTGTGTCACAAAAAGATAATTCCAGACGCTCATGAAGACAGTATACTAGGATGAGCCGGATGCTGACACATGGAGTGTATCCTTCTCTTGTGAACTTCTTCCTTCTTTCTTAAGTGGCTTAGAAGTATATGTAATATTAGTATCTGCACACTTCAAGAATTGTTAGAACATAAATTGTTCTCTTGTGAATACTTTGTTATCATCAAAATTAATGAGGGTCTAAACTTCTCAATCGTTTAGGTTCCAACACTCCTCTCCATCTCTCTTAGGTATATCTCATTCTCCCTCCTTTCAATTTCCTCTCTCATTCTGTACCTGATGGTTTGTTTCGGTTTGGGACTTCCTATTTTTTAGTGACTCGTGGATAGGGTTTGTGTATTGCAGAAGATTAGTCACGGTAAACCCTATTTTCTGCCCATTGCTGTGAACCTTGCAGTGAACCCATTGTTGTGAACCCATTGATGTGAACCCATTGTTGTGAACCCATTTCTCTAGCAAATTCGCGACTCAGGTAATGAATTTTTTCATTCTCTGATTTTCCTTTGTGGGTACGCCATTACTTGATAATATTGTGTTATATGGAATCTGATTTTAGGTTCCTTTTATTTAAAATTATGGTTTTAAGTTGCTGAGTTACTTCTTGCAGTGCATGTTGTTATATTGTAAAATGGTGTATGCTGTATTAATATAGTGTTAGTACTGTTTGTAGTGTCATGTGAATATAGGACTCTGTTTTCTTGCACTCCAGCCATGTGAATGAGTTTGCTTCATGATATATGAGCTATAGAATGTATATGTGTTGGTTGGTTAGTGCTTAAAGCAATATGCCACTATGTGTTTTGCTACCTTGTATTCTACTGCTGTTTGTGCTGCTGCTGTTTTTTTGGTTCAAAGTTTTTGTCTTTCTTTTAATTCATCAATGATGGAGTGATTATTCAGATCATGCCCTTTATAAAATCTCGTTTTTCTGTCTTTGTTTCCATTTTCTGTGAATTGGATTTTGCATGTTGGATTTGATCATAGAACAAGGTTTGTGGTTTGTGATCAAATTAATGCAATTCATGTATTCATCCGATAATACGATCCCTATTACCATGAATAACTTAGCACATATCTATAAACGTTAACTTAAACTTAGGCTCTCAACCTAACCCTTTTTCTAACCAAGCATCCACAAAATTTTACTTCTAACCACTAGAAAACAATGAAGGGTTTTGAACCAAAAATCACTTTGCACAAAGTCTCTAAGACCTAAACATAACACATTCAAGCATTACAACAAGTTCTCAATTAAAAACTTCTTTCCAAAAACCTTCTAGGCCTCTCGGCCATAACCTCTTCTTCTTTCAAAAACAAAACTTTTCAAAAACTCCTCTTTATTACTACTAACATTTTTCAAGCCAATCAACCACATTTAAAGGCAACAACATCAATTCTTATCTAAGCATCATTCACACCCATATTTGAAACAAGTTGTAAAGCATTTTTTTTTTCAAATCAATTTTGCATTTCAAAAGCTCAATTCTTACAACCATTAAATTCACCAACATGCTATACATCATACAATGCATGGCTAACCATTTTAAACTAAATTACTAAGTTCCCAAAACTCATTTCCAACTTTTTCAAGAATAAGTGTTTTCCCAAAATTTCTTTCAATCAACCAAATCCTAATTTCAAGAGTCCTAAGGCATTTAATAGATTGTCGTTATCATGCTAAAAAAAAACATGTTCATGCCAAATTAAAAATAAAGAACAACCTAATCATGCTCATATATCAATCTAGTCCATCATAAACAATTTTTTTTTTTTGCACAAAACAAAACCTTCACTCAAGCTAATTCATGCATACAAGTTCTAATAACCTTAAAAATAATTCTAATAACTTTGTTAAACATCTAACACATATTTAAACATCACATCCTCATGTTCTCGTAGTTCAAGAATTGAAAAAAATGCTAGAATTATCATGTTGCACCTAATTAATTTAAACAACCACTAAATTCAACACATAAGTACTTCCAATAACACAATTAAACATCTAATTAGTTGATTCCTTAAGGATCACACCATTTCCCTCTTTTTCACACTTAGGGTTTTCACCCTCAAGTACCAAAGAGAGATTAGAGATGTTCATCTCCTCATATTCATCATCAACTACTCAAACAACATCACAAATCAACAATATCAATTAAACTAAAACAACAATTTAAATAACACCAAAGAGGGAGGGTTTGGGCACTATTTTGGGGTTCATTTTGGGGTGGAAAATTCTGTTTTCCTCCTCATATAAATGCTAACAAGAATAACTAAGACAAAGGAGAGAATAACCTGGCAAGAAATCAAGTTTTGGAAGCAAAAATCAAGTGTACAAAAAAAGGGGGTGGGTGGCACACAAAAACAGAATTTTGGGGGGAGGAAAATCTGATTTTTTTTCTTACCCAAATGGTGTAGATGATGAGGAACTATGTTGAGATGATGATTTAGAACAAGTTTGATGAAGGAACCTTGCTCAAAAACTCAAAGGAAATGGAGGTAGCTTCAATGGAGCTTGTCTTGCTCAAGAAGAGAAAGGAGAAGAAGATGAGGGTTTCTTTTTGGAGGAAGAAGGCGTGGAATTGGGGCTGAAGTAGGGCTGCATATAGCCTTCATTTTCTTCCTTTTATAATAAAAAAAACTAAGCATAGTTTGTAGGAGTAATTGAATAAAAGATATTTTCAAAATAGTCACACAACTAATGACACCAAACAATTTTATGAGATACTAAACACATCACCTTATCTTACCCATCTAATCTCACATCTCTCATGATTTCCCTCTAATCTAAAGTCTTAAGATTTAAAAACACGGCGACGAGAAACCGAAAAACCGATTTATTTCTCGCCGAAAAAATCCCGAAAAATTAATTTACGAGGAATTAATTCTTCGCGTGATAATATTATTTCATAAATAATAAAAATAACAATAATCACTCAAAAATAGTCTCAACAAGTTACGATTCGATTTTCATCAAAATCGGAGTTCATTTAGAATTTTATCTGCGGCGAAATTGCCCGGCGATTCGAAACGCGACGAAACTTCGTTAGAATTTTTCGACGATATTCAAACCGTGAATTAATATAAAATATTAATTCTCAAATATAGTGTGATCTTGATTTAATTAACACGCTTTCTTAGAGAACAAGAAATTGCTTTATTATAGCGTAAATACGACAAAAATACACTAAATAACGTTAATTAACGCATCGTAAAAATAAGCGTGTTACACATGTCCCTACTTGTATACCTGTATATGTATGTCAATACTTGTATATTTAATTGTTGTCGTTCCTAATCACATTTATATGTTTGTCTATATAGAGAACAAGTAACACAAATCGGCAGAGAGCATCAAATCCTCCTTACCCATATGAGGAGGGGTTAACGGGTATTCATGCATTGAGGAATATCTGGTATGCAGAGTAACCTTAAATTATATCTACAACTGGTGAATTTGAGCATGTATGTAGAGTAACGTAATTAACACTGACGAATTTCACTTTTTTTTAATATGTATAGATGAAGAGGATTATGCAACCTCAAAATCAATCGATCGCCATGTCTTGTGGATAGAAGCCTGCCGAAACAAGGATGGTGAGATTGAAGAACCCCCTAACTGTAGATGTGTATGAAAAAATTGTAAGTATGATAGATTAAATAACATTTTCATTTGCAATTTTTTTATGAAAGTGATAATACTTAACAATCTTTGTGAATAATATTTGTGTCTCAGGATGCCCTAACACAGGAGGGTATGTCACAGGGGGTGACATAGACATCCTTTCCCCATTAAAGAGTATCCAGGACGTGTAAGGGGTGTGGGTTTTGGGGTCTCATAGAAAGCTATCTTCGGTGCACCAAAGCGCGCGATGAAAATAAAGACTTGAGGCGGATGGTAACCAAACTCTATCAGGAGGTCCAGGACTTGAAAAAAGGACAACATTAGGATAAGGGACCGGTAGGGGAGGATCAGCACAAGGGACCGATAGGGGAGCATCAGGATGGTAGCGCCAAAGATAGTTGCACTCTAAAGTCACATAAGGTAATAAATCAAATTACTTCAAAGGCAGAGTTTGGTAGATTAATTAGTATTTGTGAATTGTTAATTAGTGGATCTTGATTATTTATGAATTGATAATTAGTATTTGTAAATCAAATTACTTCTAATTTAATATTATTGTGGATCTTGATTACTTAAGGAGCCGGAGGTGGTGATGGAACCGGTGGAGGTGATGGAACCGGTAGATGGATGCACTCTTAAGTCACTCGAGCCCGAGGTAATAAATCATTAGAAATTATCGTTATTTGTATGTATTGCATCAATGGTTTATTATATTAATATTTTGTTTAGCATTGGTTTAGGATTTCAAAGAGTGTACGCTCTATTTGTCAAGTCTATCTTGAGCGGTTGGCAAGGGGATTTGCTTCACTGATTTAAGTGCCAAATTACACAATGGTCCATTACCTAACCATCATTGCAAGGTTAGAGTTGACTTTGCAATTGAAGGGGATGCACCATTGCCTGTACCACTTGAGGGGGCATATATCATGACAGTGGGACAGGCAATAGGTACTTATGTGGCATGGCCGGTAAAACTCGTTGTAAGTGACGTGCTATTTTTTAATAAACATGATTCGTTATCATAATCAAAATATATTTATAAAATTATGTGGTCACTAACTCATGTAAAATATATAGAAATCCATAAAATCCAAAGCCAATGACAAGGAGAAGGAGAAAGGAAAGGGCAAGGAGCAAACATTTGGGTCTTGTACATCCTTAGTAAAGCCTGTGGACAAATCTCAACATTCCCCTCTTGAAGCAAAATTCTTTAATTATTTGAAAGTTCATGCTGAAACAAAGATGACAATAACCAGACAATAGATCCAAATTACAATGGAAAAAAAATATCTTCGGTTATAAATCTCCAATTCCATTATTTCTCAGTGCTAAGGATGAACTCGTAGAAGTTTTTACTGATGGAGCTCGGGACAGTCAAACTGTAGTTAGTGTATATATCAGGTGCAACATCCAACTTTAAAGTATACGTTTTTTTTATTCTTTCACCTAATATTGAAGTTATTGTTAATCCATTAATTTGTTTACGTTTTAATTATATTCAAGGTACTTGTATGATGAGATACTAATCCCAGAACAACGGACCGATTATGCCCAAAGAAAACAAAATTCGATATAAATCTGGGAATATGGTGGACTATATATCTGAATGCTTAGCAGAAGCGACGAAGCCAGGTGTTGACACCTTGTTTTTGTCACCGATTAATCTAGGGTGAGTCATTTATTTAATTTAATCATATATAGATATATACATATATATATATACACATATAACGATACTAAATTTTGTGAAATGTGATTACCTGCTAATTAGGATTTCCTTATTCAACATTTTTTAGGGCCCATTGGGTATTGTTAGCGACCAATCCCCCGGAAGACACTATGTATAATTTGTGTTCTTTGCGTACTCCTTTGAGCAACCGCAAAGAAATGACGGATATGTTCAACCAGTAAGTATATATATGCATGTATTGGAACGAGTTCTGAATGTGAAATTGAGGTTGAAAATTTATGCACTAATTAATATATTTAATTGTGTGTTATTATGACCCAGGGCTTTGGCAATTCATCAAGGGCTTTGGACACTACACAAGTCCCAATTTTCTAATTCATCCAAGACAACGACTAATGGATTCTTATTGAGGTATTGTCAAAATTGTTATGCAATTATTTAGTTTAAAAAATTAAAATTATTTATTTCAAATATTTTTGGTTTTTTAGTGCCCCCGCCAACCTAACTCCAATGATTGTGGCTATTATGTTATGAAGTTTATGAAGAATATTGTTGTTCATAACCAAATGCAAATCCCAAAGAAGGTATGTAATTTATGTTCTTTAAATACTTACTCTTTCATTTGACCATTTGCGTACTTAAACTTTAATGTGATTTATTTATCATTTTGCAGTATATTCCTGAATGTAAATACGATTCGTATTCTGATGTTCAAATTGCTCAACTCAAGGAAGAGTGGTGCAAATATGTGGCTGAGAAGTTTGTTTTAAATATATGATTACTGTGTATACACATTATTATATTATTAGTTAGATGTATGTTGTTGGCCCATGTGAGACATTAATTTTGGTTGGCATTATTTATTGTATTGTTGGTTGGCATTGATGTATAGTTTATTTTGGTTTACATCATTGTAAAGTACTGCAACGGTAAAAAAAAATAAAAAATAGAGAATTGTTAGCACTTCCTTGAAAAAGTTCTAGCTATTATTGATAATAGTTAGCGCTTTTTCAAGAAAGCGCTATCTATTATTAAAGGTGTAGATAGCACTTCCTTGAAAAAGCGCTAGTTATTATCAACAATAGCTATCACTTTTTCAAGGAAGCACTAACGATTTTTGTTTTCACTAGCGCTTTTAAAACGCTGTCTTTAAGAACCCTGATCACTAGCGGCTGAATAGGTAGTGCTTTTAAGCGCTAGCAAGGTAAAAATAAGCGCTATCTATTATGTTTTGTGTTATAGGCTATCTATTACGTTTTGTGTTGTAGTGTAGTAATTTAAATGAAAAGCACTTTTGATCCCTCTATTATAGTTAACGCTAGATTTTGGTCTCATAATATTTCACTTGAATTTAATTAGTCTTTTAATTTTTTCAATTACTGCATTCCAACCCCATTAGTTTTCTTTTATTTAAAGAACTTTTGGTGTATTTAACTTGAGAAAATACTTCAGAATATGAATATGCATACCAAATAATAGTAGGAACTAGTAACTAGAGGCCAACAACAACCCACATCCACCAAAATAAAATATCTTCACTTAAAACACTACCATGTTTATTTTATTGTTTATTTACAGCCGGTGGATCTCACTATTTTTCATTTTTCAGGTATCGAAAATAACAAAAACATAATGCAAAAGCAGGGGCTGTTTGATGCATTACTCAAGCAGCAAGCAGCTGATGCACACTCCACTAATCCAATGGCTAAGACCCAATTTGGGAAAAAAATTAATTACTTCAGTTTTAATCCATAAGTCACTTGGCTAATATAATTGGTTAATAAACTCAAGTTTGTGATTCAAAATTGCATTTTTAAGCTTCTATATTTCCCAAGTTATTATACATCACTTGTTTTCTAGATGCGGTTACGAAATTTAACTTTGGTTTCTGTCCTTTTGTGTGTCTATATTAGATGTAAATGCATCTTTCTCTTGCTTCATGTAGTGTTCTATTTATCCCACATTCATGTGATTCTTTCTAGTATTCCTCTACTGTTAATTTTGTTGTATAAAATCTGCATTTGCATTAATTGAAGTCTCAGACTCTCAGCGACTTAAAGAGAAACAATTAAGGGTAAATACCGCTTTTGATCCCTATAATATCAGCAAGATCTAGTTTTAGTCTCTCCCAAAATTTCTTTTAGATTCCGCCCCTATAATATCAGATTCCCCCACTTTTAATCCTTGATGTTATCTGTCCATCCACGTGGCATGGGTGACATGTAATTTTTTTTACACATGGCCTGTTTTAATGCTGGCATAACATAATTCATTTTAATAAATAAATAAATCAATATTAAATTAAATAAATAAATAGTTATTAAAAAAATAGAATTAAATTAATAGAAAAGGGAAGAAAACTCGTTTGTCCCTTCATTGTCTCGAATCATCCCTGTTATTTGAAAAAAAAAACCCTAAATGCACAAGAGAGAATTGAAGAGCACAGGCTAGGTTTCATGAGTGAAGAACAGTGAAGAAGAGTGCATCAACAATAGAGAAGGGTGCGTGATACTCAATTGCGACCAAGTTGACACTAAAGGTATGTGCTTTTTATCCCTTCTCTCTTGTCACATGGTCCCTGTATGTGATGTGACTGTTAATAGTGAATATTTTATGGTTTCTAAGTTTTTTTTGTGGGAACTAAAATCGGGGTTTGATTAATGTATTTTGTATATAGGTATGAGTTTCACCGTGGTTTTTCACATGGTGGTGAATTTGTGAGGGACTGGATTGTGTTTTACAAAGGAGGGAGCAAAACATTGGTTTTCAATATGGATTTGGACAAATGGAGCTACTTTGCAGCCATTGGTTTGTTGAAGGATTTTGGGGTTATGGATAAGGGTTTTCAGTTATGGAGGAAACTTGACGGTGTTGATGAGGGTTTAAAAAGAGTACATCTGGATTCAAAAATCATGGAGATTGGGTTACATGCTGTGAGGAACAAACGCGGGGGTCACATTTATGTTGAACATAATGTGACTGATATTTTTGAGAATGTTGATGCCCCTGCATGTATTGAATTGAGGGGGTCGAATTGGGGGTCTGTCATGGTCAGGGTGATGACGAGGGAGATGAAGGAGATGATGAGGATGGGCAAGGAGCTGACGAGGACTTTTATGACAACAATAGTGATGATGATGGAGCTAAAGGAGTGAGATTTGATGATAGTGAAGAAGAGAGGGCCAGGGCTGAAGATGACGGGTTTAGTGTAGGGGATTTGCCCCAAGTTGGATCACACATGGAGGGAATTTGTTCACAGGGCAGAGTGAAGTCAAGGGCAAAGAAGTCTCGACATAAAAATAAGGTTGTACCTACTAGTGGACCTAGTGGTCCCCAACAATTTGATGAAGAAATAGATGATGAATATGTCACTAATGAATTGGGAAGTAGTGACCCTGATGTATCTGATAATGAGAAGGGACCAAAGTATGAGAAGTTCAATATGGCACAGCCGAATAGAGACTTCCAGCTTAAAGTGGGTATGGAGTTTAACTCACTAGGTGAATTCAAGGATGCAATTATAGAGTGGTCAGTATTGAATATGAGGGAAATTAAATTTGTAAAAAATGATAGAATGAGGGTAAAGGTAGAATGTGTAACACCTTACTTTCATTAACTTGAAATTAGGATAATTATTATTAGGTACAGTATTCCCAATATAAAATTTAAACTTAAAGTCCAACATTAAGTCCAAATGTCATACAACTAAAATTTAAATACATAGGTTCACGATGGTACAACACCAATACAAGATTCTAAATCTTCCACCTTCAAGGTGTTACTTTAAACTACTACAAAATAAACAAGCTCTCCTGAGCTAGCAGCTGTCAGTCTTCCTTGGGTACCTGTGCATCTGTAAAAATAATTAAATAAAGGAGTGGGGTGAGATAAAAATCTCAGTGAATCCTCCCTTCGACTCCTCACCATCAACTCATGTAATAAACTATCATACAAGACTTAATATCATATATTTATGCAATGCATATTCTTACTATGAATTTCTAATTCATCTTTGGCTCGCATTCATGGGTAGCGTTGTATGCTTATGTCCATACAACCCCATAAATACGCTTTCGATATGGTGGTTAGACGTCTTAACCGTCCGAGGGCGTCCCACACGGCTAACCATATCGATCACCCCTTTTCATGAGGCATCTTAGTGTCTTTTAGGGAATTTAATTCACCACTATATCCTTAAATGCATGCCTTATTCAAAAGTAGGAATACCATTAGGTGCTACTCTATCTTCACATGCAACTAAACATATTCATGTCAAAGATACATTTCTTATTCAAATGGAAACATATATCATGCTCAGTCAAGGAGAAATACATCAAGACAAAACACATTTCCATTAGGGCTCCATGGAGCTCCCAATGGTCAAACATCAATTTCACAGTTTAAGGGGGTTTTAGGTACAACATTAACCCCTCTTAATCAGTCCCTATTGCACATGCTTAGCTATTTAACACTTAAACTGTAGAAGCAAGCAGGATTTGGAAAATTCTAACCTTGAACCCTTAGGGTTTAAGGGTTTTCTTCAAGGAAACCCTAATGTGGGACTTATGGGTGCCCATCACCTAAGGGAAGGAAGAACTCACCAACCAAACCAAGATTCAGCTCAAAGGTTGATGTTCAGCCCCTTCTTCCTCCTCCTGCACGTTCTGCTTCTTCCCCTTCAAGCTTGCCTTCTAGGGATTTCTTCCAACTTTCCAAACCAAGAATAAACACTCCCCAACTTGGATTCAAGCTAAGATTGAGGATGAATCTAGCATGAATCCATGTTTTCCCCTTTGAAATATGAACCCTAGTGTTTAATCCCCTCTCCTCCTTCTCTCTATCGCATCCTCTCTCTAACCCTCTCTCAAAATCGTGTTCTGTCCTTTTTCTGCTGAGTTTTTCTGATATACTGCAGCTGTGAATCGATTCATAGTACAGGTGAATCGATTCACTCAGTGCAAAAATGACAGGAATCGCAGCTTAAGTGGAGGAATCGATTCCTGCAGCTCCCAGATTCGATTCACAGAGAACTGATTTTCGTGAATCGATTCAAGCTTCGATTCACAGAGAATCAACTTTTGTGAATCGATTCACTCTCCGATTCACTGAAAGCCTGACCGATTCCCAGCAAACTCACAGCCCTGAATCGATTCACAGGGCCTGGGAATCGATTCACACTGGGCAGAAATCACTAAACACAATATTCACACATTCGATTTTTGACAATCAAATGAGAAAATCACTTAAAATTCATCATTAAGCCATACTAAGCTTACGCATGCATATCAACCAAGCTTGAGGAAATTTGGGGTGTTACAGAATGTAAGGCCAAATGTGGGCTTTTAGCTCTTATAAGTAAAGTGGGGGACAGACACACTTATCAAATGAAGAATTGGGTGGGGACCCACACATGTGCTAGGGTTTTGAATAATAGCTCTACAAAGTCCAAGTGGGTAGCTATGTCTGTGGTCAATAAATTGCATTCAAGTGAGACGGTGAATGTTAGAATTCAAGTGTGAGTGGTTTGTCCCACATTGGCTAGGATTGGGACAAGTGAAGGATATATAAGAGAGGTGACCTATATACTCAATGCCTTAAGGTTTTGGGTGAAAATGTGGTGTCCGCGTCTCTTATTGGTCCTAGTCCTTAGTCCGCTGTCGCTCTCGGGTGCTCCCCGGACTTCCCAACAATTGGTATCAAAGCCGTGGTTCAGCCTGATGGGGGAGCAAGAGTGAATCCTGCCGGTTCTCGCAAATGTGGGAATCTCACACTTAGGGGAGACTGTTATAGAATTCAAGTGTGAGTGGTTTGTCCCATATTGGCTAGGATTAGGCTAAGTGAAGGATATATAAGAGAGGTGACCCATATACTCAATGCCTTAAGGTTTTGGGTGGAGATGTGGTTTCTGAGTGTCTTAGTGGTCCTGATCCTTAGCTCGTTGTCGCTCTCGAGTGCTCCCCGGATTCCCAAACAGTAAATTCTGTTTTGGACCTGGCATATTCTGATCATGGCACACCTTTAAAACCAGTAATATAAACACACAAGCCATTTTCCTCTTTAAAATCAGTATTATAAACACAACATTAACACACAAGTACTTAGCATATTAACATAGTATATCCATATTAACATAAACACAACAATTCATTGATAAGAAAATTTCATCTTACTTAAGTACTTAGCATTCGAGCTGCCAATAACATTACATCCCCATTCCCAAAATACATTCCATACTAATTCATTCCTAAAATACATTCCCTCTACCACAGATTTTTAAAAAAATGGCACCACCTCAAACAACGCTTCACTCTGAAAGCGCTAGTTAAAAATACATGTTGGCCTTTGCTAGTGCTTTCTAGAGTAAGCGCTAGCTAAAAGAAACAAATAGATAGCACTTTTTTAGTTAAACGCTATTGAAAAGGAAAGTATGGGCTTCACTAGCACTTTCCTGGGGAAGTGCTATCTAAGATTCGTTCTGGCCTTCACTAACACTTCTCCAAGGAAGTGCTAGCTAATATCGTAACCCAAATACACACTAATGCACGCAAAACCTCTACTCACACAAAACCTCTTCAGTCTTAAAACCTCTTTGTGCTCAAAACTTCTCTGTCGCACGCAAAGCCACCACGAAAAACCACCACCGCCGTCCTCCTCTCCTTCCTTGAGCTTCGTCCTCCTCTCCACCGTCGCCCCTCTTCCCATTCTTGAATGTCGCCAGTCTCTAAATCTCGCTCTCTCTCCTTCTCCATCGCTCTCTCCATGTTCTTCATCGCCATCACCGTCCTCTCTCATTGCTATTCCTCTCATCTCGTCGCCCACTCTGCTTGGTTATATTGTGGAAAAAGACTCAGTTCTGACTTCTGACCTGCTCTCGGTTCCTGCTAATGGTTCTGGCCTCCTCTATTTCACGGATCATGGTAGTTCTTCACGGTGCTGACCTGCTTGGTTTTGCCGGTTTCTCCTATTGGTAAGTCCTAATTCGCCTCTTTCTTGCTTTTGCTTGGTTCTGTTGATTTATTTTGTTTGAATGGGGCAAAAAATTTCTGTGAGATCATCCAAGAGATCAAATGGTTTAAATCAATAGTTTAAATCAATGTTGGGAAACATCTTTGGTCTGTGTATATTTGTTTTGATGCTAGGGCTGTTTTGATGTTGTTGCTCTGCTGGTTAATTCTTCCTGCATGATTTGTAGATGTTGGAGATTTATTTTGTCGGTTTTCTATTTCTTTAGTTATTGTTTTCTCTCTTTGTATTAGGTGGAAAGCTAATTTACAGCTTCAGGGGTTTTTGCCTTGAGTTCTTCTATTCACAACCTTGGGCCTGGTTTTTGTAAAAAAAATTCTATTCTGCAATAAATACTGCAGAAGAAATTTTGTGTATGTGTGTCAAGGGAATTGTGCACGGTTTATATAGTTCATTGAAGTGTTGGTGGTTGAAGTTCAATTCATATTCTTGCACTTTGAAATTCCTTGTGTTATTTGGTGCTAAGTCTTGGGTAATTTTTAACTTGATGTTATTGCCAATACATAATGCATGTTTCGTTAGTGGAAAAAAGTTTATTGGACAACTCATGAATGGTCTCATTGTTAAACTAGTTGCTTGGATTTTAAATGATCATATTTAGAAGGAATGGTTTTATTGAAAGATGTGAGGATAATATAGAAAATTAAATGTAAGCATTTGGTTATTCAAAGACCCTAGCTCCTTGAGGATCATTAAAATATTTTCTTTATAATATTTTCTTGAGTAGGCAGGCCTCCTTACTTTTCCATCCATAGAACTTTCTAGTGAAGAGTAATACACATCCCCTGCTTTGCTACTATATTAGATATTTTTATGTTTTATTGTACACTTATCTTTTAATTAAGATTTAAGACCTTATTAGCTATTGTCAAGTTGTGTCTCCAATTGGTGAAAGTTTGAACTTTGAATTGTTTTATATTTGACTGGATTGGATATATTTTGGAATATTCATATTTTAGGGGAGACTCTGCCAAATTTTTGTTAAAAATTCAAACTGTGAATTGAATACGAACTGTGAATTACGAATTGATAGCATAGCATTAGCTATGGCCCGATGCGTTAGATTATCAAGTTTTGACTATGTTTAGTGTTAAAATATTGAGAATACAAATATGTTTAATATATGATGCTATATTAATCAAGGACTAACTTGGTTTTTTAAAGGTTGAAGTTAGAATGGATCGGAAGTGGATGTCTGCCAATTGTTTTTCGAAGGAATATAAGGATGGAGTGTAAGATTTTATTAGGTTTGTAGTTCAGCATGAAAAAGAACTAGACCTAAGTAGAATCATGTGTCCTTGTTTGAGTTGTTGCTATGTAGGTCGAGTTAATGTTCATGAATTAGAAGGACATTTAGTGAGCAACATAATTGATCAGAGTTATACCTGTTGGATATAGCACGTTGAGAAAAGAGGTGAATCTTCTAATATGGGGAATAGTGGGAGATATGCGTCAGATGATGCCGATACAAATACATATTAAGGCAACCGTTTTGAAGAGATAGCAAATGTGGTTGAAGAAGATCTTCGTGATTGTCCTCAAATGTTTGAGAAGTTGGAAAGTGATGTGGAGAAGCCGTTGTATGAGGGTTGTACCAAATTCATGAGATTACCGACGATGTTAAAGTTGTATAACTTGAAATCAGGCAATGGATGGACTGTGCTTCCTGGTCGGACATATGTGGCTAAACAAATGTTACGCTTTATTAGCATGGGCTATGAGAGGATACACACTTGTCCTAATATTGCATTTTATTTAGAAATGAATATGCATCGTTATCGTTAAAG
This sequence comes from Calophaca sinica, assembly GCA_037113605.1. NCBI lineage: Eukaryota > Viridiplantae > Streptophyta > Magnoliopsida > Fabales > Fabaceae > Calophaca > Calophaca sinica. The sequence continues at coordinate 92,333,950 of CM073735.1, forward strand.
TCGTGTCCTAAATGTAGAGCCTCACGGTATAAGAATAAGGAATCAGAATCGACTCCAGAGAAGGTCATGTGGTATTTCCCCATAATTCCCTGATTCAGGCGCATGTACCATAGTTTGGAAGATGCAAAACACTTGACATGACATGATGATGAAAGGATTAAGGATGGCATGCTGTGGCACCTGGCAGATTCTCCTTAATGGAAAAAATTGATATTGAGTATCCTGATTTTATGAAAGAACCAAGAAACCTAAGACTTGCATTGTCTACTGATGGATTTAACCCGCATGGTGTTCAGAGTAGCTCTCATAGCACATGGCCTGTGATTTTGGTGATTTATAACCTACCTCCATGGCTATGCATGAAGTGCAAATATATGATATTGTCTATATTAATTTCTGGGCCCAAATAACTAGGAAATGATATAGACATATTCTTGGCTCCTTTAACTGAAGACTTGAAGCAAATATGGGAGACGGGTATAAATGTGTACGATGGGTATAGAGAAGAAATTTTCTCCTTGAGAACTATGATCTTCGGCATAATTAATGATTTTTCGGCATACTGTAACTTGTCTAGATACAGTGAAGGCTAATGTGCATGCCCTATATGTGAAAATGGTACTGATTGGATGTGGTTGGAACATGGTAAGAAAAATGTAACACCCTCACTTTTGTGCTAGAACCTTATAATTCCTTGTGTGTTTGATTAAGCCTTTCATGTATGTGAATGTGTTAAATATGCTATTGACTGGTTAGAAGATCAATAAAATTGGCACGGTGCGCGTATAGGCGAGTCGGGACACAAAACTAGCAACAGATACAGTCCTAGGGGGCGCAAGGCGCCCAGACTAGGACGCAGGGCGCCCAGGCCTCACCGAGAGCAGGCGCAGGGCGCCCAGGGCGCCCAGACTGGACTCGGGGCGCTAGGCCTCACCGAGAGCTGGCGAAGGGCGCCCAGGAGATGCTGGTGCCAGGCGCCCACAGCTGTTAAGTGGCTGTGCGCTATTTCGCGTTTTAACTCGTTTTGGGCCGGTTCTGTGACCCCGTGTGACCCATTCTCGACCTGAAAGACCAACCACGACCCCTAGGCTTAACCTAGCCTCTAACCATCAGTTCTAAAACCATAAACATGATTAGGAGCTGCTCATAAGATCAACCAAGATAGAGAAAAACTCTTCTTCCCCTTTTTTTCCCAATTTTGTGCTGTCAAGGGCTCTGACTCAAGACTACGCAACG